>CM029535.1:26654358-27854358 GCA_017141395.1 Laodelphax striatellus | reverse complement strand
GAAACAGTACCACATATCCCATCGCTGCGGATGGTGGGAAAATGATTCAGTCACATTCACTATGGTGTGCTGCTATAAAAGCTCCCAACCAAAAAGTGTTTAGACAACACCCCCAACACAAAACTCGCTTGATGGCGTGGTACTGCCTGGATTGAGCGGGAATATGTCACATGACTAACAACCACAAACATCCCACCCCCTATACCCTTCTATTCCAGGAGAATGTTAGCAAGGTCTAGCCTAACTCTTCAACTTGTAATTTGAGAAAAAGATACCTCATACCAAAATCACTCATCCACATCTTGACGATCCATAGACTAAGTTATTCCCAATAAAATTCTCGTAATTACTATTGGAGACTCCCTCCGTTGATATTGATGTACAATATTCTTATAAATATGATTTTTTGAGTGGTCAATTCATACATCCTGTAGGGGAAAACAAAACTAATATTAATACATAAGTTAATAGAAATAAAAATTTTCAATGATTGCTATAATTTCAACAATAAGCCTAGCAATTTAATTGTATTTTCAACAAATCTTCAATAATTTTCTTAAAAATTTCTTCAATAATTTTTTTCAGCCTTGTGTCCAACATCAAATTTTTCTCAATAAAGTAACCATTGCTAGAATAGCTGATCACTTGATGCACCCAAACACAAGACATTCATATCATGGTTTACTGTGTTATAAGTTATAACAGAACCTGCATCTCTAGTTTATATAGTTAGCCTATCTGACCAAGAATTATTCAAGTTTAATCTATTGGATTAAATGTTATGAAAAGTTTGATCTTTTACAAACGTCTTCATAGTTCGCAGAACGGCACTCATAAAAATTTTAACCTTTTTATAATATCTAGGAAAACTTAAATAAATTTAAGCTGTTCTTTTTAGATTCAATTACAATAAATGGAATTATAAAAACAATTTACTATGAATACTGGATACCAAATAAATTGCATGAAATTTTCAATTGGAATTGTGAGAAGAAGATTATTGATCATCTATACTAAATAATGAATAATAAACCATTGGTTCATAAATCTAATAGAAGATTAATAAAAGTCAATAGATATAACACTAGAAGTAATCAAGAGTTAATCCTTATTGTTTTAATGGATAACGAAATTGGAATCAAAATTGCAATGTAGATTTTTGAATTGAGGCGAGAATTCATAAAGCTTTCAATAATAAAGTAAATAATCATTAATTTAAAATATAAAACAAAATCTGCCTACCTTCAATATCCAAGGTCGAAAACTCCAAAATTACAAATCCACTGAATTTATTCCACATACTTCACTAATTGAGTTCACTAGTGCTGAAATATCTCAATTGAAGCACTTCTAGTGGTTCTTTGAAGTTGAATTGAATATATTTTCTGAGAGAACCAACGCAACTCATGTGCACTTTACGAGCCGGTCGGTTAGCAAGAATGAAATGACAAAATGACTGAAATTTGCTCATCGTCAGTCAGCTGATTCATTGGAACAGCTGGGTAAGATGTTATGATGATGATGATATTAACATAAATTATATTATTTAATGTAATAATAATTCAAATTTCAAAAAAATTAACATTTTATTATTAAAATCAATATTTTTAACAAGAATAATTGAACCACTTCACATTTTTATGAGGTTATATGAATGACAGACTTCATCAGATGGAGATATGTTGGCAACAAAATGGCGTTTGATTTGAAAATTGTTAATATTTAATATTCATTCAAAAATAAGCTACGGTAATTGATATCTAATTCTTATAAAGGTTTACAAAATTCAATTCAACTGATTTACAGTAATTCGACCATCCAAGACATTCTAAGTTAAAATTAAAATGGAAATAATTTCTAAAAAGCTATGCGTCCACATATTTGAGCTATCTCAACTCAATTTTCATTAACTCAATGGCTCTTGATGTTGGATAATGATAAAAGTAATACTGTTTCAAGAGCTCGGTCAGATTCACAGAAAAATTACGGTATTGTAGAAGTAGATTTAAAAAATTGATGGATTTTTGGAAATAAATAGATACAGTAAGAATTTACTGTGGAAGTTGATTTAAAAAATGAGTGGGATTTAAAAAATAAATAGAACCAGTATAATGCTTGTATCAATTTATTCAAAATATATTTATAAAAATTCAACTTATTAGACATTTTAATAAACAATTATGGCGTTTCAACAATATTAAAGACGGTACTTTGATCAATACAACTTCAATAGAAAGCTCTTCAGATAAATTGAACAATTATTTTCTAATTTACTTAATTAATCAACTAATTTACTTCATAATTATAATAGCAACAGAATTTATGAATAACGTTCAATCTTAGATTGACGTAACGTTCAATAGTACAAAAACCTATCTGACATAAATTTCATCAAACAATTCAAAAAGCATTGAATAATGGTTATTGCCAATGGATTATTTTATGATTTATACTGTAATCACTTGACATAAATTAAATTGAAATTTTTTATGACTTTTGATACTTGATTAAAATAAAAATACATTTGTCATAATAATCACTGTTTCATTAGAATATCATAGTATTAAGTAAGCATGAGAAACAAGCTTTGCTCAAGCCCCATCATTACATTAGATATTCAAGTAATTCATACTAATAACAAATGATTAAAAAAATAAAAATAATTATGTGGGATTCTTTGTGGAGGAATACATAACAAGTTTTCAGGCGGTGAACATTCATTTTTAACATTAAAAGCCTCGTTGAATGGAATTAACAAAAATAATGCAATTACAGTTTAGGGATTAATGTTTTTGTAATACAACAATATAGAATATTATTTTGAAAAAAAAGATTTATATTTATAACTCACAAAAAATTATGAAGCACCGTATTGGGTTATTAAAATAAAAAACGAATACTTAAAATTTTAAACATTTCAACTTATTCTTTTTACTTCGAATATAGATGACGCTTTTATTGTAAGGAAAAACGGCCCTTCTTGCGCAGGATAGAACGTCGAAGGTATTATATCATAAGTACCACCGGGCAAATTTTCCAATTCCAGGATTACAAAACCTGACCTGAAAAGAGTAGAAACTCATTAGCACAACAAACACATTCACAAATAAGATCATAAGTGTGGTAATGGTTAAAAATAATTATATTAATAATTGCAATAATGTTTCAATGTTGACTTAAAATGAGAAACTTTCTTAGTAGGTTTCAGAATATTAACAGATCATAATTATTATTTGAAGAAGCCTATTCTCGTAATTATAATAATATCGTAAATTATATAACCAATCATAATAAGAAGCTCATTTACATAATATGAAGCTTCATCTCGAACGTGAAAACCGCGATCTCGAGCCGGGAAACACACATTTTCCGCCCTAGGTGCCAAATATACAGCTCGCGCAATATTAGTATTGGCACTTGGCAGCTGGATTGCAAGGTTATTAGAGAGAAGGTTGAACCATCGCTGGTGTAAGGCGCAAAGTGGAGGGGGAAGTCTGATTTCTTGATTCACGTTATAGCAGGATTCTTTTAAATTGTCAGAAAACAGCTGATGTACGCTCGTTTACTAACGTTAAATCAGCTGTTTTCTGACAATTTGAAAGAATCCTGCTATACGTCACACTCGCGATCCGCCAATTATCAATCAATTATCAACAGCTGATACTATCAAAATGAATGATCAAAATGACGTCAGCCGAATCAGTCGCCCCACTCCAACAGCTTGTGAATTCAAAAAGCATTAGGGATGGTTCAACCTTACATCTAATAACCTTGGCTGGATTGTACTATAGTCCGTGCAAACCTTAGCAGTATTACGTTATGGGGCGCAGTGTTGCCGATCTACTCATGTAGAATCTAACTCATGACGTAATGACCTTTTAAAAATTATCCATAGTATAATAGTAAAACATAAATAGATAATTAGTGTGCTAATTTTTCTCATTCATGTAGTTTGATAGAATAAGAAATGTAAACAAAACGATAGAGAGAGCAGAAAAGAGCTACAGCTGTGAGTGAGGAGTAATGAATAAAATAATAAGCAAAACATGGCAACAGCGCTTCCATATCCCCATAACAAATAGCATTGCCATTTAAACGCTTACTGCAAACTAAGGTTTGCACGGACTATAGCAGTAGGCTAGCCACCACACTACTACAGCTGATTGGTAATAGTGGATGGGCTGGCCCTTAGACCATGTATAGAATTAATAGACATGGTCTTCCCTATCTACAAATAAGAAGTCTTTGAAGCAAACATCACTACTGTTCTTGCCCCTAAGAGAGAATGAGAGCGAGTGAACTGTGCGAGAGAGACAAGATTATATCAGCTGTTGAGATACTTAATGCACGACTACACTATAAATTCAAGGGCCGTCGCATGGTTTATGTACTATACAGTAGTACATGATATGGTGCTGTTAGTGTAGCCTGTAATACGAAAGCAAAGAACGCTCGTATAGTTTTGACTTGTGGTCTTGCCCCAAGAACGCTCGTATAGTTTCGACTATAATGATTTGCCCCTAATCAGCCAATTCATGTTTGCTTCAACATTTATAGCATAGGCCATGTCTATTCTATAAATGGTCTAAGGGCTGGCCGATGTATTTAGAAATGCCCGATAAACACACCGATCTACATCCCTCGCCTTGTCAAGGTCAAGTGCCCAAACTAATTGCGCAAACTGTACTATTCCACCCTACACACTTTTATGGACCCTTTCACAGCAATGACCACACTGTGATTATACAGTCTCTGTTGTTTGAACTATGAAGGAACTATTGTTCTCTATGAAGGAAAAAATGATACCTGTAAGGTCCAGACGATTTACTAGTGAAGGGAGCCGTCTTATCAGGGTCGTTGATGGATTTAGTGACGATCTCGACTCCGACCGAATACTGTTTGGGACCTTTCAAGTCGATGAGAAGCGAGTGATCCAAATAGCCATCCAAAGTCAGCTGATAGCAGGGGTTGTTCGGGTAAGTGGCTGGGTGGTTTCTGCATCCCCCCGCTTTGCTACCTGACCAGCAGCCGTCTGATATCTGATAACAAGATTCAATTAAAATATTAGTATAATCAGATTCATTTAATTTGACGCTTGGCATTAGATAGATAGACATTATTTCTTGACGTTGCTGATGACCGTAGAGTAGGATGGCAAAGAAATAATACCTTTCTATCTCTCTATCTAATGCCAAGCGTCAAATTAAATGAATGTGATTTTCCAAAAAAAAAGAATGATTTGAATTGAACTATTATGCAAAGTGATATCTGATAACAAAATTCAATTCATATAAATTATTAAGCACAAAATAAGAATGATTTGAATTGAAATTGAACATTGAAAAAATATGTAATGAGGTACCTTATTCATTATCAGTACAGGATAATTAGCAAAATGAACCAACTATTAATGAATGAATAATTTTTATAATTCAAGATTACCAATATCCATCCATATATTTCTATGTTACTCAAAATAGACTGAACTGTTAGGCTAGGCGTACACCGGTTAGTCAAGACAAGACAAGACGAGATTAGTAACGTTTAGTCACAGTACTTCACATAGTTGCTTATGAAGCAACACACACCAATTAGTCATTGCATCGGTGTGTGCTGCTTCATAAGCAACTATGTGAATTACTGTGACTAAACGTGACTAATCTCGTCTTGTCTTGTCTTGACTAACCGGCCTTACAAACTTATATAAAAGAGCCTTTCAAACGTGCAGTAGAGCACTGATTACTAACGTTAATAATACCGTATGTTATTTCTTATCATAAAAAGAAAATTATTCTATGAATGAGAGCAATCTACAAACCTTCCTGGTGAAATTGTAGGGATTGATGATTTTCGAAAGCGAGAATGGGCACGTAGCATAAGCTCTAAGAGTGTAATAGATCGTGTGCATTTTCTCATACTGTGACACCACAAGTGTATATCGCCTGGGACTGCCCTCCTTCTGAATAATCTTGCACAAGTAGTGGGGAGAGTTCAACCTGACTCCATCGATGTAAGGAGGGGGGTCGTCTAGAAAAAGACAAAATAACAAATTTGAATTAATAAACAATTCAATTCATTTATTGAAACCATTGAAATATGTTTGGGAGATAAACAACAGGCTCAGCCCAAAAACAGAATAATAATCATGATACACAATATTATTACAGTTGATAAAATATTATTTGATAAAATTTATAATAAGACTGAATAAAATAAGACTGATAAAATTTTCGTCCAACCACGAAATATCGCATCGATTCTCGTCCAAACGCTGCGATTGTTGGTTGGTTCGATCAGAATGGTTCAATTTATCGCAGGGTTTGGACCTGGCTTTAGAGTTTTTTGAGTTCAGTTCTTCCACGTTTGAAGCTGTTAAGCGCACGATGTCTGTAGCATAAAGTAATCGACTATATAGCAGGATCCAATTAACTTGTCATAAATCAGCTGATCCAGTAATAATTAAACAGTGATTTCGACACAATAATCAAAAGGCTTGAAAGTCTTGAAGACCTTTAAAGTCTTTAAAATACTTTTTTAAAGCAGACCTTTCAAAGATTAACTTTTTAAAAGACCTTTTCAATAATCTGCGAGATTCAGCATTTGTAGGTTAAGTATTGTGATATTGCTCTTTGAAACAGCTGATTTCTGACAAGTTGAATTGGATCCTGCTATAGGAAAGGAATCAACTAATTAGTTTTTGGTAATAATTTTGGAAAATTTTTCTACAAACAAAAACTCTACAACTTACTTGGATAATAGACTCGTTTGCCGTCATTCTTGTAAACTAGCACCGTAATGTACTCGGTATTCTCCCTGAAATCGTTGATATCAGTGATATGCCTGGTGAGCAGCACCCAAACCGCTCCTACATTCGAGCTAACCTCCAAACTGAACTGAGGATTTTCACCGATATTATACGCGTCTTTGACAGGTCCCAGGCCTGCTTCCCATGCCCTGAAACCCCAAACAAAACATCAAAATATCTAATACTAACAATTAAGGCGATTCTTATTTAAAATTATCATTGAGTGTTATATTATGAAATTGATTTTTTTAGAGATGGCGCCTGAAGTTTGGTTGTTATTTATTGAAGTGTTTTCTGTTTATCGATGGATAATTTGACACCTTGTGAGATCGGACTCCCCGAAACAAACGAGCATAATGGGCATAAAAATCTATACAATCATGAATTAAAATAAATTTCAATTCACATTTCAGTAGACTTATAATACCCAATTTCCACTTGTAATACAATCAACTCTAATCAATATCAATAATTGACACTAAAAATGACTTATTATACCCACATCAACTTCAATAAATATCACTTGACATTACAATTACAGTAGACTTAAAATACCAACTTATAATACAGAGCGATGATAAAGTCTTTCCACAGTAGCTGCGTGGTGGTGTTCTATTTGTTCTATTTCTATATTGTGTTCTGGTTATAAACGGTATACAAATTGAAATGTGTAGCACTCACAACAAAGAAGGCACTTTCAACATCCACTATAATGAATTTCAGGTAAATTTCTATTACTTCTTGTTATTGTTCAATGAATAACTTGTTTTTGAGTGACTGAGTGCTTCATTTTACTGTATATTTTCACTATTTTAAAAACACTTTCAAGTAGAAATAACACTATTTTCACTTAGTTACATAGTTACGATCGTTTCAAACTGGTGTAGGCCATCATCAGACTAAGCCCAACATCAGCTAGCCTCAGTCTGATGATGGCCTACACCAGATTCAAACGATCGTAACTATGTAAGTGAAAATAGTGTTATTTCTACTTAAAAGTGTTTTTAAAATACTTGCAGTGTTATTTACTAGTAGAAAAAGTATGGATACACAACTCAATGTATATTTTCACTCTATACAATCATCAACTCTAATAAATATGAATTGACATTACAGTTGACTTATAATAGCCAATTGTAATACAATCTTCAACTCTAATAACGTATCAATTGACATTCCAGTTGACTTAGAACACCCATTCATAATACAATCATCAACTCTAATAAACATCAATTCAATGACAGTTACTACTTACTGATGTATGCAGAAGGTGTGAGTGAACAGCTCAGGATTCCAGTTGAGATAGAAGACATCGTAAAAACGCAGTATACTATCGTAGTCAATCCAGAATATGCCATTGTCGAACATGGCTGCACTGTTGGGATCGTAATCGAGCGCGCGCTGAAGGTCCTTAGTCCAGTGCACACGGTCCAGTTCGGAGTAGTTGCCGCGCCAGCGCAAGTGTGACCAGGGGTTCTTCAGTTGCAGCAGGCGAGCGCCCTGAACACAGTACACACGCACTTGTTAAACACAGTACACACGCACTAGTTAAACACAGTACAGCGATAATTGTAAACATTCGAACCGATTATTAATATGTATTATTTCATAAGCAAATTGTTGGCCTTGGTAATAATTTTTCATTGAGCCATAGTTTTATTATTGTTTTTCATTGAGCCATTATTGATTATGGTGTACACAGTACACACACACTTGTTAAACACACTTGTAAACACGATAATTGTAAACATTCGAACCGATTATTAATATGTATTATTTTATAAGCAAATTGTCGGCATGGTAATAATTTTTCATTGAGCCATATTTTGATTATTATTCAAACACGCACTGGTTAAACACAGTACAGCGATAATATTGTGAACATTCGAACCGATTATTAATATGTGTTATTTCATAAGCAAATTGTTGGCTTTGGTAATAATTTTTCATTGAGCCATAGTTTTATTATTGTTTTTCATTGAGCCATTATTGATTATGGTGTACACAGTACACACACACTTGTTAAACACAGTACAGCGATAATTGTGAACATTCGAACCGATTATTAATATGTATTATTTCATAAGCAAATTGTTGGCCTTGGTAATAATTTTTCATTGAGCCATAGTTTGATTATTGTTCTATCACAGATCTAGTACTTCGAGATGCACATACTTATTGGCAATTTATTTATAAATTCTATTAATTTTTTTATTGGCAATTATAAATGATATTTATTGCCTTTAAAGCCATTACAGCAATTGGTTCGCCAAAAGTCAAAAATTTATAGACTAACAATAACACAAGTGTTTGCAACAACAAAACATATCTTCAGTCTTTAGTAAACAAGAAAAGTCACTATGCACTGTTCAGGTGTTAAAAAATTTAAAAGGTTATGAAATTGACTCTTTTAGTTGCAACGTAGATATTGATAGAGTATTCAAGATTTTGAACAAATATTATCTTCATTAGGTGTTTAATGAATTATAATATTATAAGAACATGGGAAATACAACTTTTATTTTTAATTCTCATGCTGTAGATCAATTCACACACATTACATGTTGTATGTTGAACTTCATTAGTATTTCAATAAATTTGGTTCAAATGCAATCAATAAATTCAGAAAAAAATGAGAGTTGGGATCTTTGTTTTTACCTTCGTTTTTATACTATGAGTTGATTGTAATAGCTTGAATAAATTAGAATAAAGACATGCAAAAAAGAAGAGAAGGCTAGGAGGAAAAAGAGTAAAGAAAAAACTTGGAATTGAAAATAGGTTGATTGTAATTTCTTGAATAAATAGAAATGAAGATATGCAAGAGAAGGGGAGGCAAGGAGAAGACATGTACAAAAAAAACTTGGAATTGAAAATAGGTTGATTGTAATTTCTTGAATAAATAGAAATGAAGATATGCAAGAGAAGGGGAGGCAAGGAGAAGAAATGTATAAAAAAACTTGGAATTGAAAATGAGTAGTTGTAATTTTTTAAATAAATGAGAATAAAGATATGCAAAAGAGAAAGGCAGGCAGAGTAAAGAAATAATAAATAAATAACTTGGAATTGAAAATTAGTTGATTATGATTTCTTGAATAAATAAAAATAAAGATAAGCAAGAAAGAAGGGCAGGAAAAAGCTAAAAAAAATTGAAATTGACTATTACCTGAACCAGCCTAACATCCAGCACAGCATAGGCGTGGTAAGGTATGAGACCAGAGCGCTGTGCCTCGCTTTCTGTCAGATCGCCCGTGGCAACAGTGACCAGCACATCTCCCTTGTGCAGCCTAGTCAGCAGCTTATTGAACAAGCCATCTCTGTCCAATTCGCCCTGCTGCAGAGACGTACGCTCCGGAATCCAGCCGGTCAGCGCGTGCAAATCTATGCCCTAGAACATAGATTAGGGCTCTGTAAATACCAGGTAAACACAGCCGCCATTTTGGTTCTCGACCGAAAAGCTTGAGTTAAGGACTACTCATTCATTTTATTGTGTCATATGTATCATATTCATATCTTGTATTGACAATAAATTATTTTCAATTGATGTGCATAAACCGCAATTTTAATAATGTAGCCTACAATAAATACTATACAGTATTGAGCATTTATGATGTTTTTCAACAAATCAATCATTTTTATTTTTCAATGCAGACTTTGTGATATTAAAGCTATGCAGTCTTGGAATAGTATATTTCATAATTAGATCTGCGATCTGCGATTTATTATTAACTGCTGGAGCGTCACTGGAAAAAGAAGATGATTGTTCTATTTAGCGTAGAAGCAACTGATTCCACTATGAGCAACAAGTGGAAAACATTTGATTTTGCGCTCCGTAGGATAATTTTCTCTTTTTTCCAGTGACGCTTCAGCCGTTAATAATAAACCAACAAACACAAATTGGACATCATTTCAAAGCTTGGAAATAGTACTACATGTGTGTATCAAACACATTCATATTCGTCACAACCAGAGTAATTTTTAGAGAAAGAACTGATTTTATGTGCATGAAAAATGAAGTTAAGTTGGATTTAATGTTATAAATCAAAGATAATTCATGTTCTATTTAACATTTTCCTGTATCTGTTGCACAAATAATTCTATTGGGAAAACCCTCAAAAATTGGTTCAATTTTTTCTATCTTCGGTTTTTGAAAAACCATAACTAATTTAATATGCCTCATAGAGGAAAATGTTGGATACAAAACTTGTAGAGAATTTTATCGTGAACATTTTGGTGCAAAGAAAATTCAGATATCTTCAATATTGATCAAATTACAGGCGATCTAATAAATTATGGCGGTCATCTTGTTTTTGAGAGTTTGCGTACGCGGCTGACTGGCCATCATGGATTTTCTCATTATACTAGTCCTAATGAATATATCTGCATAGATTTCAGAGCTCTATAAAAGATTTTCCCACGGAAGGCCTTTTTTGGTACATTTGCCCCCGGACTATCAATGAATAAATAAATGTTTCATTTTTGATAGCTTACACTATTGGATCCTGGGAAATCGTATCCACCCATCACTTTCATGTAAGCCTTTTCCAGGATAGAAATCCAGATTTCGTTGCGATTCGTCGAATAGGAGCACAGCAATTCTCCATGCTTCCCCAGCGGAAGAGTGTCGTCTATTATCACCTTACGTGGCACTCCATTCAGGTGCAGTTTCACCATGTACTTGCCTGGTTTAAAATTAAATTAATTATTCATCCATTCATTCTACACGTTATATTGCTAATTGAAACAATTCTATACACTGCACACACCTTATACAATCGTAACTACACAACCTTGTGTTCCCAGCCTCAATTCCAACCAAAGCAGTCGAGAGTTCAGCATTATTCAATTTTAAACAGTAAATTTACAACAAACATTTGAAATGGATGAATTGTTTCAAGTTAAATAAAGAAGCGACAAGTCAAAGTGACAATAGTAGCAACCTACAAGAAAAAGTTAAGATACATAATTGATGCTTCAACTATCAAACTGTTTCCATTGCTGTTTTTTGGTGGGCGTCGTAAGTCCAAAATATATTAGATGGCATTGACGTGGCGTTGAATGCGTCAATGACGCCGGACCAATCACAGATCATCAAATTTGAGCTTCAATTAATATGACCCTAAGCTAGTTTGGGTTCAGGGCGCTTCATTTCATTTGTTTTAATTGATTACGTTCATTACAGAATAGTATATTCAAGACAAGGCATATATTTGCATTTCTTTCTGATAAAATAACTCAGCGACTATGATTAGGCTACCAGGAAAAACTTTAAAAACTTAATACATGGAAATTATTATTTAAAAATATAAATATAGAAATAATTTATTGTTTGCTCTATACTCACCAAATGGATTGTATACAGGCTGGTTGTTTCGATTTCTGGGATAGATAATTGAGGTGATAAGTCGACGACCGAACTTTTTCTCATAGAGGGCGCTGACGGCCAAAGAAGCAACAAACGAACAATCAGAAACAACCTAGAACAAACGTAGACAGAATAGTTAGAAGATGAAAAAGAATAGATGAATAGTTATAAAAAATGACAGAATAGTAAGAAGATGAAAAAGAATAGATGAATAGTTATAAAAAATAGTTAGAAGATGAAAATAGTTGTTATGAAAAACAGAAAACAGAAATAATACGAGGACACAACGCTCGTATAGTTTCGACTATAATGATTTGCCCCTAATCAGCCAATTCATGTTTGCTTCAACATTTATAGCATAGGCAGTGTCTATTCTATACATGGTCTAAGGTTTCTGCCATCACTAAAAACAAAGGAGGAGGTTTTGAGAAGGGGAGAGGGGGAGAAGAAAATAGAAAATTAGAATAAGAAGAAAATTAATTACTAGTAATTACTAGAGAATAAGAAGAAACTTAGGAGAAATTCGAGAGATTACAAAAGCTTACAGTTTGTTTGATAGCAAAGAAGTCGACTTGCTGGCCAACGACCATTTTTGGATCGGAACAGAACTCGTCTGGTCTGGCCCAGCGAGCAAAGTCCCTCTGCTGCTTGGGCGACAACTGCAGTGGGCCATCACGGTCGCTGAACGGAATCGCATACTGGAATCTGAACAACAAACAATCAAATCAAATGAAAAAACTAATTCAAAAGTAATCAAGCTCATACATTTTCTGAAGAAAACCAAAAATTATTGATCAAAATACAGTAGGCTAATGCGTTTGAATGAATACAACATAATACGATTCAAATAAGTTCGGTTCAAATAACAGAGCATAGTTCAGTTCAAATAACATCAAGGACAAGTGTGAATGGAAAGGAAGTCCTTGGACATCCTCATCCAGGAATGGACATTTATATGTTCAAACTTCGCCGTTTCATGCAGATAAAACTCAATTAAGTTATGTTAACATATCACACTGCATCTAGTACTTATATTGTTAAAATTATTAGCTTACAATTCATAAAATTAAAAGAATAATATTACTTATACATCCATCTTTTGTGATCTAGAACCTAAGCAGTTATATTTTGTTATCTACATGAATAAAGAAATCGAATCTAATCAAGAACATCAACTCATTCTATTAGTCAGATACTTTTTGTAGTAGGTAGGTATTTGGTATCCTACCTCTCTTTAAGATCGACACTCATGAACGGTACATATTCACGTTTGTTGATTCTAGATGTAGCCAATAGCACCCGTTTCTCCTCTTCAGTGTAGGCTGTAGTTCCCGTCACTTTCAGGTGGCCACTGTTACCTCTGTGCAGTGTGCGCTGCATGTCAACACTCTTTTCTAAAACAACATAAACAGAAACGCTTACATAAAAATCTGAAACAAAATCAACGAAGCTCTCATAATTTTAAATCGAACTGCATTGCTAGTGTAACGGATTGAAGAAAATATAAAAATAAAAATAGAACGATATAGTAAGAACTAATCCTGATATAATCTATATGTTTTCCATATTTCCCAAACCATTAGGGAACATTGGATGATTCGGCGAGGCGGAACACCCGAGAGGGTCTCTCCGTCAAAAAAAAAATACATAAAACTAATAATAATGATGTAATTCTACTTATTACATGTTGATAATATTGTTTAAAATGTAGATTACAAAATATATAAAAAGGCAAAATTATGATTCAAACAGCCACTGGCATAAGACAAAACAAATTCGATTCGACAATGGGAACTGTTTAAAATACAAAATTCTAACCTTGATTAACGCTGCTCAAATTAGGTTTTTGCTGCGGTTTCAGAGGTGTGACGTCAGCTGATGGTGAGTAGTCGTCTTCCTGTGAGACAGCGGCTGTTTCACTTTTCTCACTGATCTTCGGCAGACCCTTCAGTTGCTCAGCACGGTCCAATGCCTGGCTGGCCAACGTATTCAACTTGTTCTGTATTTCCACGTCCGATATTTCTTTTCTCTGTAATAAACAGTGATCAACTCTTATTATTTTCTATACTGAAGAACCAAGAAAATAAGAAACATAAAATTAGGAAAAGGGTGCAAGAAGTTTTTGGGTAGTAGTGAAGGTGTCATGTTCATAGTTATATAGCTCACATGGAGAGGCTTCAAGCTACGGAAAGAGATGAAGAACTGAAAGAGATGAGAACTGAGGCGTTTTTATTGGTGCAGCTAAATATCAACTCCAACATAGATGGCCCTGGGAGTAATGGATGGGTTTCACGATTCCAGTAGACGTACAGGTTATTGGAGGCATGTGGAACATATGATGACAACTTGACTTACATCATAGTGATGATCGTTTCGTCCTAGCGTTGGACTTCTTCAGACTGGGTCAAGTTGTTTTCTAGGGTACTTGAAATTTTTTTCAAGTCAGGTTTTTGATGTTAAATGCTAGATAATTCTAATTAGAATTTACTCAACAGTATAAATTCCTAAATAAGAGGATGTGAGGATTGGAAGAAGAAGAAGAAGAAGAAGAAGAAGAAGAAGAAGAAGAAGAAGAAGAAGAAGAAGAAGAAGAAGAAGAAGAAGAAGAAGAAGAAGAAGAAGAAGAAGAAGAAGAAGAAGAAGAAGAAGAAGAAGAAGAAGAAGAAGAAGAAGAAGAAGAAGAAGAAGAAGAAGAAGAAGAAGAAGAAGAAGAAGAAGAAGAAGAAGAAGAAGAAGAAGAAGAAGAAGAAGAAGAAGAAGAAGAAGAAGAAGAAGAAGAAGAAGAAGAAGAAGAAGAAGAAGAAGAAGAAGAAGAAGAAGAAGAAGAAGAAGAAGAAGAAGAAGAAGAAGAAGAAGAAGAAGAAGAAGAAGAAGAAGAAGAAGAAGAAGAAGAAGAAGAAGAAGAAGAAGAAGAAGAAGAAGAAGAAGAAGAAGAAGAAGAAGAAGAAGAAGAAGAAGAAGAAGAAGAAGAAGAAGAAGAAGAAGAAGAAGAAGAAGAAGAAGAAGAAGAAGAAGAAGAAGAAGGAAGAAGAAGAAGAAGAAGAAGAAGAAGAAGAAGAAGAAGAAGAAGAAGAAGAAGAAGAAGAAGAAGAAGAAGAAGAAGAAGGAAGAAGAAGAAGAAGAAGAAGAAGAAGAAGAAGAAGAAGAAGAAGAAGAAGAAGAAGAAGAAGAAGAAGAATTTACTCACAGTGGCCAAACTAAGTTCGACAGCCTGCATGTAAAGTTGTAGAGCCAACTCCTTGTGGCCAGCTTCGTCAGCATCTAGAGCCTGGCTCGACAAGAACCGACATCTGCGCAGGCTCTGCTGGTCACGCTGATCTGTCAGCTGCGAATTTGTTGTCATTTCGCATAGTCCTGAAAATGTGCACAGCATTGAACAATATCAGCAGATAAATTTCTCTCTTTACTTCATACAGCGAGTCTAAAGTTATATTTGGTAACCCCCTTCAGATATGCTGACACATTATTCTATTGTTTAGTCAATCTTAATAGCTTTTAATCAGTCTCCTGCCAGATTCCGTAACGAGCACTTCGCTCCTCCATGTTTATCATGTTCACATTTGTAATCGTTACTCCAGTTCCATAACTTAAGATCCTTTTTTATACGTTTTATGCTTATTTTACTGATGGACCAGGCCATTTCTGGATAGATCGTGTCATCAAAATATATAGATGGAGCTATGAGCCTCATTCCCAGAACTGTTTAAATAACTAAGTCACCCGTTCACATTTGTGTGACAAATTATTTATACAGAACTTTACCGAGAGCTAATCAATGAGTTATAATGATCTTTTCCATATTTAATTCAATTTTACTCTTCATTATTCATCAGGAAGGGCACCCGGGACGAGCCGCCACTGAACAAATGTACAAATCTGAATCCAGTACAATAACGTAATTTTACAGAGGTTGAACTCAATGGATTTTTGTGCAACTGGTCGTTGAAATTAAAACTTACTAAGAATATCGATCTGTCCAGCTCTTTCCCTATACTGCTGAGCCTTGGCCAACATGTCAGTGCGCTTGCTCTCGTCATGTTCAGTCGAGCTGGCTAGTTCCAAAAGACGGCAAGCTTCCAAGTAGAAATAAGAGGCGGCTTCTTTTTGGCCCACTCTGTCGAAATTCACCGCTTTGTTTGCTGCTTCTACGGCGTCTTCCATCTTGAATCTTGGAAGAAAACTGAAAAACGAGAAATGGAGGAAACAAATTTATTATTAAATTACTTGTGTAAGACCCTTTCACATTCACAGGCTTCTAATTGATGTTACTTATCTCTTCGAATTAATAGGTAGGTGTAGTAGGATATATTAATTTAATTTGGCGAATGGCGAATAGATAGATAGGTATTATTTTTTTGGCATAGGTCATCAGCAACGTCAAGAAAATATTATCAGATCTAATACATGAAGTTTGTTGATAGAATAATTGAAGTAACTTAGGTAACTTATAAGAGGTTTATTTTTCAGTATTTTAGATTTCCTTAAATTGTCTTCTGGTGTAGTTGGAATTCTACAGTTTAGCCTACAATATTGTGAACTCTTGTTATCTAATTTAGAAAAAATCATCATATTTATTACGAATAAAATACTCACCTTGCTAATTTATTAGGCTTGTTAATTCCAAATTGAATAATGCCAAATAAGTTAACTTATGATCACGATATTGAACTTCCACAAAAGTTTATTAAAATATCCAAAAAATTTAAAGTTTGAACACTACACTATAAAATAGTTCAATTCAATCTACAGTTCTATCAATATCACAGTAAGTTCCCAATTAAATAATCTAATGTGGTTTTGGTTTATGACCGTCGACATAGAAATTCCTAGTAATTTTTGGCAAAGATAGACACAAGCCTTCCAGCTCCTTAGAAAGCGTTATTTGACAACCTAATCTTGAGTTCTCTTTCAGAAATGGTGCCATATCCAACAGGTCTTCCTCAATTTCTTGTGGGCTGGGCAGTTTGTCAAAATGTTCACCCTCGACATAAACATGACATGTTGTGCATGCTAGAGATCCTTCACATGCACCTTCCATTTCAATTCCATATCGTTGAGCTAGAAATAGTACATTATCACCAACTTTTCCTCGAATATCAATCTTCTTTCCCTCTTTGTCGATGAAAGTTATATTCACAACCTCGTCTTCTGACTTCGGATCAGTCCACTCAAATTCACCATGATGAAGAACTGGTGACTGAAATAAATTCCTAGCAGGACAATATCTATTCACAGCTAAATTTTTGTAAAGTAAACCAGCACGCACAAGCTTCACTGTGGAGATACCAGATGCAAGACTTCGAAATAACATATCCTGAGAGTTGAAAGTTTTGAAAGAAAAGAAAACTGTTCACTGATGGTTGATAGAAGAGAAAATTTAAAACTGAAATTGTAAATAACAAAGATTACAAACTGAAACTATACAAATGTGTAGATAACCTCGAAACACAAAACCTTCGAATTTTCCCATCACGACAGATTATGAAACTTCGATATGAGAAAGTATCGATTCTCGTATCTCGATAGTTTTGATGACATCGATTCAAACTATTGAGCGTGAACCGGGAAGTTCAAATTATTGGATTACAAGCTCTAGCGACAGACACCAAGTGTGTGTTACATATTTGTAATATTATACTCACAGTAATATGAACTGGAAAGAGAATTTCGCATAGTGTGATAACCAGTGCTCGAATTCTAAAAAAAGTGGTAAGGCAACTGGCTCACCACGGGCCCTCCCCCGGAAGAATTTTTAAAATATTACTCTCTAGTTAGAGCATTTTTAGCTTACCTGAACATATTTTTGCAGCTTTTTTGTAGTTTCTAAAATAATTCTTTTATTTTCGACTTTTTCTTTTTGGAAAAAAGGTACGGGAACGCAGTTTTGCCGCTTTCCCCATGAAACCAAGCCCTGGTGATAACAACCTTTTCACCTGTTGCGTTTGAACATAGTCAAATATTCAACAAAATGTTCGTGAAACGCCATAAATTATATAAAATTTATATTGACCAACACATCAACTCTGCTGGGTTACATACCGTTTACTGAAAATTTAAAGAAATCAATATTATTTGTTAACAAACAAAATAATTTTTAGAAGAGAAGATATCCTCTTCTTGGGTACAATATACTACATACTACTGCACATTAAAAGGCACTGTTAAATAATGAAATATCTCTTTTAAATAAATAAATTTTATTATTACTAAATATAAATATAATCTCCAATCAATATATTATTTACTATTCCACAATTCGATGAGTAGGTAAGTAACATTCAATCTAAGTTATTACAATCACAAATTTCTGCAAAAGTAATCGGCTGAGGTTTATTATTAATAACGATAATTCTGATCTGATGCATTGGAAACACAGGCATATTTCAGTTTCTTACAAAAGATTTTACAATGTGAAAAGTCCAAGAAAGAAATTGGGCTATATCAACTTCTAAACAAACCAAACCAGGAAATTAGTTTCAGATTTCATCCACTACCAGTTTCAAGTTTTAAACCGAGTTAGTTTCAAGATGTTATCTAAACTTGCACTTTCTGAAACATTTTCAGCATTAAACTGATTTAAAAACACAAGAATTTATAATAAAATAGCAACAAGAGTAGATTCAAATCAATTATGGTGCAGTTATTGATGTAAGTACATATACGGTACCTAACAAAAATACCAAGTGATATTCTAAAAACGATTCAGTCAGTCTATTACAAGGAAAAAAGGTTTGTTGACAAATAGATTTTACTTGAAAACACGAAAAGAAATACCAGTAGAGAGATACCTCAACTCAAGTCTTGAATATGCACGACTATTCTTCAAATAAATAAGTAGTAACATTTTTAATAACAAGTATAGTACTCTCTATTGATTGCAATATGGTTGACTATTAGATAAATATAATTATTTTATAAGTATTCAAGTTACAATATAGATCTATATGTAACTAATTTACAAACGATTGCTCTACAATGTGCAAGCAGTGCATTTATTATTACTCTCTAATATTATCAGCTTTAATTATACAATGTTGTAAATATCCCAGGAATCTAGGAAAGTATTACAATTGATGGCTTGAGAATAAATACCTAATCAATGATTTTTGAAGAAAGTTTGTTTCAAGCTTGGAATTTTCTTGAATAAATGTTGAAATGCGTTTGCATTTTTCTTGATTATTGAATCTTGGTAACTGATGTAAGGCTCGAGCAGTCGATTAATCAAAAGTTAAGAACATTTTGCATTAGATATAATACTTGGGATGTTGATTAATCTAAAATGAATTTGTATTAGAAAATAAGAAGTTGGGAAAACATATTTATCAAGTGATTTTAATTGATAGATGATTAAACTTCTGGTAGAAGAATAACATCGATATAAATACTTGATGATCCACTAAAATTTAATAGATCTACTAATTCAGGGGGGATCCAAACCACGGGGAAAGTAATTTCTAAATCAGGAAAGCTTCAAATTCTCAGCCATCAATTGAAATCCACCTGTTATTATTCTAAAATTGACTTTACATTAGGCTATTGCTTCTATCACAAACGATTCCTCAGGACATTCGTCAGTCGAAAAGATATCAATATAAATTTGATTTGTAAGAATTCAATTAATGAAAGGTACAGTTTCTTCTGTAGCTCATTTCTATACACAAGTTCAAATTAGAGATTAATTTCCTCTGCTTTCGTAGATCATTTTTAATGAATTTAATGTAGGATCAATTTTGTTTGTTTTTAATTGGAGTGGGACACACTTTAATACTTGATAACGTCTTTGTAAAAAAATAATAATTTTACTAATAATCTTGTAGAGTAATAAAAGAGTATTAATAATACCATAGACTAACTATACAGTCGAGTTGGTCTATGATAATACTTTATGAAAAAATAATTACAATAAATTAGATTCTATAGGCAGGAAGTAAATATTCCATAAAATACAACCGAATAGTTTTGAATAAATAGTAAGTGGAAGAAACTGTGTAATATTCAAGATCGATATTAAATTTAATTAAGAACAACTAGTAATATTTAATGAATCTAGTAGATAAAAATTCATTTAATAACCGGATGTGAGTACTGTTTCGAGTTAACATTCGATAAAATAACCAGTGCAATCACTATAAATATTAGATTGCAAATTCACAATAGTTAGATAAATACATTTCAAATTATTAATAAATTAGTAGTTATAATCATATATGAATATTCAACGCATTAAAAAATTGCAACAAACAACGATTATTAAAATTATGAGTGAGGATAATAATATTAATAACAATGATTATCATCTTATTATATACTTACTTAAAAACAAGAAACAACAAATAATACTACAGTAATAATATTGAAAGATAAAATGATGATTTATAGGTACAGTAAAAGAAAATAGTTTTAATACTGGCATCACTGTACAAATGAGAGAAGAATAAAACCAGGAAAAATTAGCAAATTAATCATAAAAGTTTATGAGTTTTTATGAGTAGGAATTTAGAAAGACTTAAAAATATACATTTCTCTGAAACTCAACTTGGAAAATTACTTCAATTATTTTTTGGAAAAGAATCATTAATTGATTCATTTATGGCACGAATATATTACAAATATACTGGTTGCTAACTATCAGGATCAAGGTATCGATTTCCATGGGAAATTATCAACTTCACATACAAATTCAATACCATAGATTATGAACACAAATAACCTAAAACTAATAAATGTAGGGATATCATAACGTAACAATTAAAACTAGTGGAGTTGTCTTTCAGGACTACGATATTATATGAAATGAACACATAAAATTTTCAGAATTATAACACAATATTGTACAAAAATACAAAAAATGCGGTAGGCTGGAAAAGAAAAAATATATTCTGTCTAAGAATCAACAATAGGTCAACCTTTCTTAGACTTGAAATCAACATTTAAGATTGGGGTGATCAATTAATAGATTTACGAGAAATAATGGTTCAACCTTTCTAGAAATGATGATAACATTAAAAAACAAAAATAGGAGACATAAAACAATAAAGCGAGTCAAATATTATTATTGCATAACATAAATTACCATAGAACTCACTATTAACAGTGAATAAAATGCAAAAAGCGAAGAATGATACGATGAATGAGAATAAGAAAAATTATTGATGAGGTAAAACAAAGCTGGCAAAAATATAATTACGAAATATGAATGAAGTGAGGAAGAAACTAGAATGGTTGTTTCTCTGTTAACAAATCTGACTAAGGTTTTTAAAACAAAAATTTGATTGAAAATTAAAAATGTAGAAAGAAAGATCTTAAAGATCTTATAAACACACCTTGAGATGATAATGGAAAATATTGAAAATTATGAAAGTATAAGAAGTTTATTTTATAAATTGATGAAAATGATGAATGAATTCAATTCTTATTATAATCTTCTCACTTGGCCCAGAATTGACTTTGTTAGCATTTATATTGATCGTGGTTATCCAAAACAATCATGATAAGTATTATTCCATACTAATACATCAACAGAATAAGACTTGGTGTTATCGATCTCCTATTTCTAGTATTAAAGCATCAAAATTTTGGACCTGGAAGTTTTGAAGCCAATTCTAAAAGATATTTCTTCAAAATACATAAGAATTGTTTTACTGGAAATGAAACAAGACAGTTTAAATAACTTCGAATTGAAAAGCTCTTGACAAACAGTTCAAATCCTTCCGTGAAAACTATCCAGTTAATTGCTTCTACATTACAAAAACTACTAACTATAAATAATTTTCATATAAATCTGTTACAGCACCGTAGATTAGAGAAGTCATCTAATAAAAAGTCATTATAATAAATCGTCATCTATATTTATAAGCCAATGATTTATTTCAGTTGAATTTATCTAGAATTGAATGCATTTTTCGATAAGAAAAGCATAATTGAAGTGAATTTACTTCAATATAATTCATTGGTAGGCTAAGCTTCAATTTTAAAGCTAATATAATATTGCATACATTTTTCAATTCAACGCTTTTTCAATTGAAGTTATTGGCCATATCCTATCATATCAACGAGCATTCCGAAAAAATTCAATCTTCAAACAATAAAAAACCGTATACAAAATAGTACTTTTCAAATTCATGATAATTTAAAACTAGAAAGCATTGATTTGTATATCAGTCAGCATATTGAGCATTCACATTGTTAATTAAGCACTATTGGGGATGATTGTTATTCCGTCAATTAAAAAATAAAATTGAAAATATTCATTAAAATCTTGTTTAAAGTTAATTCATTTATAACGTAAATGTTCCATCACGTTTACCACAGGATATGATGGATTCAATTTCACCAAAATTCAAGCTTTTTAATGTGAAGTAATAATAATCGGCTTTCAAAGGTGGGCAAACCAATCAAAGGGTAGTTCCACCTCATCGTGAAACAAAAGATTGATTATGTTCATGTTATGATAGGCATTTCATGTCATAGAAACGGGACAATTGGTCAACACTTAACACTCCTTAAACTAGGCCTATCAGCTTCTTGTCACTTGCAATGCATATAATTACACATAAAGCACTTGCATATTTGCGTGAAATTGAATTACCATATCCAGCAAGAACATTCAGTCTAATAAAAGCTTACTAACATTACAGGCACTAGCTAGATAGATTTTTATGATAATGTACAATCTAAGAAGTGAGTTTTATTTCATTCATAGACTCTTTGAAAATAGATTTGTTTCTAAATATTTGCTATACCTGAATACGGGCAATTGAGTACAGTTAAATTTTTGCTATTTTTTTTATTTACATAAAATTTGTAGTAGGCGTTGAAAATATACTTCTTTTAATATTGTATTTGATTATATATTATTTTCTTGTGATGAATTTAGTTTTCTATAATATTGTTTATATGCTCAAAAAATATTATTTTCAATACATTGATTCCAATGTTCAAATCTGAGCCTCTGATTCCATCACATAGAAAGTTTATTTTTCGTGAATTTTTGGATGATTATTATCAATATTCAGATATTGCAGATCAATTAATATCCAAGTTTGGATCTTCAATTAATTTTAACTGGATCCTAATTTATAGCGAAGTTTTATTGCATATATATATACTTTAAAGGTTAGGTGTAGAAAAGCCGATCAAGATTTTTGATCTTTGATCAACCTTTGATCAAAGATCACCTCTGATCAAAGATCAACAATGGTTGATGATCCGTTGACTGTCAGCTTATTATTGGGTGTTCCTCTTATTCTCAAACATTGTTTTCAAGTCGTAATTTACGGTAACAATACGACATGAATAAGAAATATGATTGGGATGATGATGATGATGATGATGATATGATTATGAAGATGATCATTATGTTTGTGATTAGAATGATGTTACATATAGTTCATAACAGACTATCGATAATTTTCGAATAGTAGATACAATCTGCATTATACTCTGTAGACTTGAGTACTGTATCTAACTGTAGATAAGATGGTTTTCTATACAGATTCAGATACAAGAAGTTTTCTACCAAGAAGTAGATCATTGTAGATTTTCTTCTGTATTCGGTTACATCTCTGTAGTTGACTGTAGCTGTTGTGGACCTGAAACAATGCATGGAATTGATTTATTACTTGTCAATCAATGAATTGATGGTCAAAAGAGATGATTAAAAACCACTTACAAGAAAAGAAAATCTAATTGCACTAAAATGACGTCATTTGACGGAATCAGTGTAACAAAATTCAGGGTTATTTCTAAAATTTCAGGTACGCCACTGTTTCTTAAAAATGATATTATAGGTGACATGGAGTATGTATTATGGTATCATAAATGGCATCTATAGCGTATAGATGTATAAATATATAGATGAGAAATTAATGAGAATAGATGCCATCTATGATACCATAATACTTATAATACAATTTTTTTTTAATTGGCGTTTCCTTACCTGAAATTTTAGAAATAACTCTGTGGCCGCACTTCTGGTTTGTTACCTGGATGGTAGATGGTTTATCTATAGCTCATACAACTTCAATAATAATAAAACATGTAAACAATCCCCAATCTACCATCCATTATCTACTCAATTACCCAACTACCCTTCTTCTTCTTCTTCTTTGGCTTTGCCTTTATACCATTCAAATGGGGTCGGCATTCCTTCTTCGTAGTCTGCTTCTCAACAACACCCAGTCCAATGCTTCCTCTCTCCTCCAACCATTCTCCTGCATGAACGCTGCTATTCTGTCCATCTCATCTTCGGTCTACCACGTAGACCGAACTACCCTCCACCATCAATTATCTACCCAACTAAAGTGAAGCCCACGGTTTAAAACTAATCGACTGGATGCCTAACGCCCCATTTCGCTTGATCATATTGATCGCAAAATCTCAAATATTGTCATTATTAATAAAATCCAATTTGACTTTGTAGAACTGGTAATTTGTAGTTCTTTTGAATTGATTCATTCTTTCTCCTTCTCTTATTTTTTTCTTCCATCACTTTCATTTCACTTTCTTTTTCTTTTCCAATAGTTTTCTTCCTTACTTTACTATTTACTTACTTTATTATTTACTTTATTGATAACCTATTAACCTACTTTATTATTTCATTAAAGGAATGTCAAGTGAACTTTGTTTATTTCTGTACTATAATTATTTATAATGATACTGTGCAATGCTATACGAATTGTTTGATTTTTTTGTATTTAAACAATATTTATGTAATTGTTTCGTGGAGAGCGGTTCTGGGCAAAATGCCCGTCGCATCCACTTGCTGTACTGCTTTTTTCCAATAACTTGAAATTGAAATTGAATTGTTACTGAAAGTTGTAGTTCAACTCACTTAGTAGCTGTACCAGGGCTGACGCCTGACCCATCTCAGCCTGATGCCAGCGTCGGTGCGAATCTTGATGGAGGCCGACTCAGCCGCCCGCACCGTCTCCTTCACCGATTGCATCAGGTTTTGCGCGTTGCCAACCAACATGTCAGTGGCCTCTTGGTCCTCTTCGGTGCCTGCAATATTCAAAAGAAATTACTTTTTTAATTAATAATTTAAAAAGAGTACACAGATTACGAGATAACTTCAACAACAGTACTAAACGTTATGGAATTAAGTTCAATCACAAATTAAAAATAATGAGAATATAGATAACAAATTCATCCAGTCCTGGATTTGTCAATTATTGTGATTTTTCATTCAAATATTCAGGATAATATCCTCCTGGATCAAGTAGAAACAACAGCTGTATTCTTTAATATGAGAATATTGAAAGATTTCCTTGATTAAATAATACTATTATCAAAGTACACAGATTCAAAATAGTAAACAAGTCAAGTTTCTAACAAATTCATCCAGTCCTGGATTTGTTTTTCATTCAAATATTCAGGATAATATCCTCCTGGATCAAGTAGAAACAACAGCTGTATTCTTTAATATGAGGATAGACGCTATTTAAAGTCTCCTTGAAATTTGGTGAAACTTGAAATTTTTAGAAACTTGACTTGTTTACTATTCTGAATCGGCGAAGTTTGGACAATAATGTCAACTCTATTATTTAAACACGACATCTTTCAGAGGAAGACACGATCTACAATATAACTTTCGAGAATTAGAGTGCAGGAACTAAAAATCATAACATATTTATTTCTCTATTTTTCCAATTGACTAGGAAAGAAGTTTTGGACAGTTTCCAGTTTTTTCCCAAAGATTGTTTGTGCATTATTCGGTAAGTAAATTGACAAATGAATAAATAGTTCTGTTGAAAGACTCTCCTCTTGTCTTTTATTTATTTCCAGATTATTTTCTTTGTTATTTTTAGTTGTTTTATCAATAGCTAAGTCTTTTCTTTTCTCACAATATTGCAAGTATTTTTTCTTTAGTTCTTCTCTGTAGAGTAGTGTGTATCGTCAGATATGAATATAAATAGGTAGCAGTGTTCTGTTGACAGCCTATAGTGGCTTTCCATATAGTAATGTAGGCCTATATGGGTGAATAAATTAAATTTAGAAGGAAACGTGTACAATAATAAGAATAGCGGAAGGTTATTTTGTTTAATAAAAGGATTTGTTTTCTGACACACATAAAAAGTACTACCACACATAAGACTTTTTGGGCTAGTCTATGGTACTTGAGTCATGAGGTTGAGAGATAATACTTTCATTTTACATAATTATGTAAATTGGATCAATTCTAAGAGTATGATAATTAATCAACTAATAGCTTGGGATGAATCAGGTTACCATAAGAGAATACAATATAAACGGTAGTTTATTAAGTGAAAGATTTTCAATTATTTTCCATTGGATTGGCAGAATTTCGAAGCATGGCTAATTCAAATATGGTTCTCGTTTTTTTAAACTGATACTAAACCACTTCAGTCATGGAAACTCACTGAATAATATAGTCACAAAATAGTTTACAACAAGATATGCTCGATCAAGATGCAAACACCTTATAACAGCCTACATACAACACAATACGACAAATAAATACGATCTGAAGTATTCTGCATGCTTTCTTTACTTACTGGCCCCGATCATCAAGCCTTGGATGGCAATAAAACAAACCACAAAATAAAAAATAGAATAGACGAACACCAACACAAAATAATAAATTGTAAACTAGAGCTGACAATGAGAGAAAAAAGAGAACTGTTGAAAAATATGATGCAAAATTTGAATAAATTATACCATTCAATAGTCAATATAATAACGATTTCAAACATACAACAATGAAAACGAATCCAAACATAACAGACAGACAATAACATACGCTGACAACAATATGCAATTCATTCAAATGAGAGCAAAATGAAAATTATGTATAGACTAACTTATTATCATAATATAAGACAATAGATTAACATGCTTACGTTGGTATAAATGTGAAAATCAACAACAAAATAGTTGCAATAGAATATACACAAGGAAATCAAAGGGATTTGAAACGTCTTGTAGATGCATTAAAATATACATAAGGGAATCAAATATTAGAAATATCTTGTAGATCTCATTGTGTAAATTTATTTCGGTCAATGTTGGAAATTTTTTCAATTTTTTCCAAGATGGAGTCAGATAGTAGCTCTCACTGGATTCTCAGGGACTTCTAGTATGTTGCCCAGGACGCTTTTCTGATCATATCTTGAGGTTTTCAGCCGGGTCACGAGTTTTATTTTAGATAATTTGACAGTTCCTATGTAAATGTTCGCAAATCGAAAGTCTTTAGAGTAGAATATAGAAAGAGTATGGTATGTAGTGTGGTATTAGAAAGAAATTTCGATCAATTGTGATGAATTTAGTAGCAATGGAATAAATCATTTCAATATCTTATTATTCCATTAGTATTTAGCTTGCTTTACTATTACAATAGTCAATTAGGAATTTGAATATTTCTTTCTTCATTATTGGATAATTAGAACAAAAATGTAAAATCTATGTAATTAAACAAGATTCTGGAAACCCCACTTTTTTAATCGTTGTATTTTTTGTGAACATTATTATAAATTTTACCATTATTTAATACTGTTTTCAATATATAATGACTTTATCATAATATGGCATGCCTCACTTTGGTACCCTGTGATTTACTCCTATGTTATAGAGCCCATGATGGAGAAATTCTTATAACGAAAAATTAAAAACAGTATGAAAATACATTTTATCAATTGGATGGATGAATTTATGAAAGAATGATGATAATTTAATGGATGAAGACAGAATACAAAAGTTCAAGAAAGAAGGACAGAAGCATGCAAAAGCTTATAAGCACGAGCGAAGAAATCGATAATAGTCAAGTAATTACATAAGTGGAAACATTGTAACTTTTCCGTTCATTTAGATAGTAAAACAAGCCCTAGAAATATTAGTTAAGGTAAGCTTACATTCGAATACATGTATGAGATATTTGTGTAAGTTCTTAACTAGTGAAAATCCAGAAATATTTGCTCACACGATCTGTGTGAGCTTCAACAATTCAACTGGAATTGATCCTGGAACCTTTGGATAGATTTGATTAGCCGCTTATCGCTCTCAGCTAAATGGACCACTCCAACAATTCCTCATACATTTCCAACATTTATTTTCCAGTATTTGACTTGAGTAAGGTGTTTGTTTCTCATACAAGTATCCAATAAATGTTTCTTACAAGTATCCCATAAATGTATCCAAAATGTAAACATACCTCAACACTATACGAAACATTCTTAACCTTATAGATATCATAACATGCTTACAGGAAATTTTCTGGAGCCTGTAGAGGAAGAGGAAAAGGAAGAGAAAAAGAAAGAGGAAGAGGAAAAGAAAGAGGAAAAGGGAAAGAAAGAGGAAGAGGGAAAAGAAAGAGGAAGAAGAAAAGAAAAGAAATAGGAAGAGGAAAAGGAAAAGAAAGAGAAATAATAGGAAAAGGAAAAGAAAGAGGAAAAAGAAGAGGAAAAGGAAGAGAAAAAGAAAGAGGAAGAGGAAAAGGAAGAGGAAAAGGAAGAGAAAAGGAAGAGGAAAAGGAAGAGGAAGAGGGAGAAAAGGAGGAAAAGAAAGAGGAGGAGAAGAATAAAGAGGAAAAGGAAAAGAAGAAGAAAAAGAAGATAATCAAATCTTCAAATAAAAAATGACGTTCAAAATGAAACATAGCCCACAAAGTCGTAATACAATAATATCTATATCTGGAAAAAACTGCAAAACAGCATGCAGACACCACGAAAAGAGTGTGCTGTATCTAATAGGAAAAATAGGCCAATGATTACCGCCTTGCAGCTCAGCCAATTCGTGACGTGGCAGCGTCTCTGTTCAGAAGAGAAGAACAACCAAGCGACAATTATTTACAGCTGCTCAACTCCAACAGTTGGTTAATAAATACAGTACTGATAATTGCTGCTGAAATTCGACGTACACTGGAATCGATTATTGTCGTCTATCAGCATCTAATGTGATTTGGACTGTAAATGTATCTCAAGGAATGCTTTGATATTCATTTCTAGTGTGTCAGTCTTTTACTTGTAAGACAGGAATTCTTAAATTTTCATGTCTCTGAGCATGATGAATGCTTCTAATCATTTTATAACAAGAACACTACAATGCTTAGAAAACAAAATGATTAATTAAATTAATAGATTAGATAAGGTTATTTAATTAGTTCTAATTGGAATGAGAGTTTTTATTTTTTAATCAAATATAGATGAATTTGAACGGCGACTACCCAGCAAGGAAAATCCTATCCGCTGGGAGTGAGCATCAGTTCATATAAGTAGGTAATTTAAAAAAAGATGAGTGAAACAGTAAAGTTGATCAGTAAAGTGAAAAAAGTTTATCAGCAATATAATAATATACAGTTGATATAGAAAAAAGGGTGCAAATATCAAATCATCCATCGCTGGAATGGATTCTTGGTCTATTTGAAATTCATAATTTTTCAAACGATTAATTCATTGAATGAACAAATACCCTATTTATTATGAATTAATTTGTAAGTCGCCTATTCTTCCCATATTTCTCAATTTTGAACTACATCAATAACTGTGATTATCAATTTATGTGATCGAGCTTGTAATTTCATAAAAGCCGCAGTTATTCAAAGACATTATAGAAGACGTATTTCTAAGAATTTGAATTGTTTTGAAGACATATTTTTAATTATTTCTTTTATTGTTAACTTTCAGGATACACTGGGAACGCAATGTGGCTATTATGCTACAAAAGTTGAGTTTTTGAATGATGATCTATTCAGATGTTCTATAATACCCCAAAGCAATTAATAAAATGAAGAGGAATGAGATATTATTATTCGTTGTTTTTTCAATACATTTTTAGAGAACTCAAAACAAAACGTCAAGAATTTGTTAATCATGAGTAATGTCTGGAAATCAACAATATTTAAGCAAATAAGTCGTTAAGATCGTGATGGGAAAGAAATATAAGAATATGAAAAGAAAACAAATAATTCCGACAAGATTCAAGCAGGATCAACTGATAGGCGACTTAATACATTCAAAATCTCAGTGAATACGTCAAATTTCAGCAATCTGACTGCCAGTTGTACGATCGTCAATCAAGTCCAGAGATCAATCCTGATTGCCGTTAAAACAACTAGTCTTGATACTTGTTTCTACATACATACATATAAGGCTAGTTACATGAGACATTCCACAAGTTGATTTCTAGAACTGTCACAAGTTAGACAAAGTTTTGTAAACTTGACAAACAAGTGAATAACTTATAAGCCCCTGCGCCCACTTCGCAACTGCTATCTGATTTCAGTCAGCAACCCAATGTTGCCAGATGACATTTGGCTGTTTTTCGGGTAATCTAACCTATCAGCCAAAGTCATCTGGCAACGCTGGGTTGCTGACTGAAATCAGATAGCAGTTGCTAAGTGGGCGCAGGGGCTAAGTCATACATTATGCAACCATTCGACAACGGCTATAGTTGAATTTACATTTCAATTCTATATTGCTCATCATTTAATCTATAAATTTATATGTGAAATCAGATTTAAAAGATAACCCTTATTGCATTAGGGGAAAGCAAGAGCTGTCGATTTATGTAAATCCATGCACCTAGTCCGAGGAACATATTATTATGAATAATATAACTTGAATAATAACAATAATTTCAAAGAGTTTTCTGAAGATAAAGTGCTTGAAAGAACTATTTACACTCAGAACTACTTAAGACTAAAATTTGAGTGGATCACATCAATATCTATAGATATATACACTCGATGTCAGTTAGCCAAAAGTCACCAAAAAGAAACCATTCTTCAAAAATATTTCATGTAACTAGCCATTAAAAGTGTCACTTAAATCTACCACATACCAGCACATACACCACAATGATTGATGAATATAATTACATGATTATTTTAAAACAATTATATTCTATACAAAACAAAACTCATGATTAAAGTGTTGCGCAGTCTTCGAACCAATGTGCCAGTTATTTACATTATTACATCAAATGGTGATCCTAATTATAAGATAGAATACTCTAATATAAATGAATATCTCATAACAATTTAAATTAAATAAATATTGGCAAAAAATAAGACCCCATTTCTATAAGTCCACAAGTTTCTGGTCAGAGCTTCACAATTCAGATACAGGGGTTTATTACAATCTACATAGCTTGATTAAAATCTCAATCAAGAATTTGTTTTACGTTTGCAAATAAACAATTCGTTCTAAGTTTTTGAATACAAACTACTTACTAACTGCCGTTTGCATTTCTTCATTTAAACCAAGTTTTACGAATCAAAGTCTAAGCTTGGTTTAAACCAAGTTTAAATATTGGATTCATTGTTTATACCAAGTTAAAACTACGTTTTGTTAGACTTAGTTTAAACGAAGATGGTGCATACGGGCCTAAATGATCAAAGTTTGCAAAATTATGTGCTGCATATCAATTATTGCAATTACTGCATATGAATCTAATTATTGCTGATTGGATGTTAAAAGTTATAATAGAAGTGGAACATCCAATGTGTTTTCACTCACTATTAGGCAGCTCCTACATTAGAAGCGGAAAGTTTGGTCTGGACTAGAAAAAACAAACACATGACGAATCGTGTCCCCTCCCACACTGGACCAGACCAGTTCAACTTCCGTGTAGGAGGTGATACGGTGCGTCATTAAATTGTTTTCACCAGACCAGTAATTTCGCTTTCAATACAGAATCAGCAGTGAGGAATATAGTGAAACATAATGTGGGAGTGGCATATATGCCCAATAAATCATCAAATACATCAATCTTCAGTACTTCTATACATTCAAAGTTGAATGAATACAATTTCATTGAAGTATTGTTGGGTTACCATTGCATGTGTGAGTATAATATGAGCTAACTGCATCAAATAGAGTATTAAGAAGAAATTTCCAGTCCCAGAAAGAATGTACATGTTAATTCATTATGGTGCTTGAAAAGTAAGTGATATTAATGTTTTGAGAATTTTTATGAGTTATGAATGTAAGTAATGTCTTGTGATGCTCAGAGTTGGTGATATGAATGAATTACGATAAGGATGAATAGTAATATATGAAGTGAATCGTAGTAAAGTGAATCGAGCGGACCTAGTGAAATATTGAAAATGATCTCTGATATTTTCTGTTCAAACTATGAATAAAATGAAGGAGTTATTCGGTAAAAAATGAATAAGGAAGATATATGAAAATATTAAGTAGTGTTCAATTTATGAATGTTTCTATACCTGGAATTGATCACTGGGAGAAGTAAAAACCAGAAACTATTTTTTTGTTTGTTTAGAAGATACCCACAACATTAACATTAATCATACAAAAAACTATAAACTTCAGAAAAGAGAACGATTCCTAATGTGCATCAATTTGTTACGTCAACACAATTATTATCAAACAAATATGAAATATTAATAAAGTTAGAATTAAATGATTGATAATATTCAAAAAGAACTATACGTTGTTTAAATAAAACTTGATAATCACTACTAATGAGACCTGATTATTTCAATCAAGATGTAGGAATATTATGAATGAAACTCAAGAATAACTACAAATTATTGTAGTTAGTGTTCAGGAAAACACATACCAGCGCTGTGTCTTTGAATAAGGATATAATCGGTGAACAATAATTTTGATTTACTATAAAATGAGACGACAAATTTATAGATTACAATAAACATAATAAATCACACATTATTCAAGAAATTTTCAGAGATATTCTATACACCACATAGAAAATTATATATTTTATTGGAATTCAAAATATTACGAGACTGAATTAACATGACTTAGGACGATTTTCAGGAAATTCTTGAGGCCGTTATTGAACTATATGACCATAGTTCAACTATTACAATAGTTGGTTCATTTCACTGTAATATTTTTCTTCACAAATGTTTTAAAATAGATATATGACATAGAACTATTATAGTCTAATATCGGAGGATGGCGTTAATGTAATAACGCATGATATGATCAGAATGATGTCTTAAATCATAAATCATAAGTACACTTTTTGGCACTACATTCCATGTTCAATGTTTTTTAAAAATAAATTTTAAACGTAATCGACCACATATCAATCTTTCTAATCATATAAATGCTTGTTTTGAAATTGATAAATTTTTCAATGAGAAAAATATGTAATAACCCTTATAATCCTACCTTGTGCGCCCAGCATGGTGGCTTTGACAGTTGACAAGATTTTCAGTTGAGTTCCGATTGTCGGAATTCTTTCACAAACTTGAAGCAGATTCTGCAAGCAAAACAATAGAAAACAATTTATTTTTCGTAAAAGAATAGGAGCTAAATAAGTTGCAAACATTCGAAATACTGGTTTGACAAATAAACCATCAATTTAATATGTACCATTTCAACTGGGGTAGTCACGTTGTTCAGTTTATCTATACTCATTTTCTAAACTATTCGATACGAATAGGAAAATAATTTCCAATATTAAAAGAGCTTACAAAATTGAGTGATTCAAAACCCGTATAGGGCAACTCCACCAACCTCTTTGGCGACAGTTGATACTTAAGCGAACTATTGCACGTATAAACGCTCCTTTAAGGCTCTTTGAGGAGCGTTTATACGTGCAATGATTCGCTTGCAACAATATCAGCTATCACCAACTATGTAAGTGACTCGGAAAGGGCGACTCCACTAACCTCATTGGTGACAGTTGACAGTTGCAAGTGAACCACTGCATGCATAAACGCTCCTTTACTTTAAATTATTTTTCGAAAGCATTTTGAACTATTGATTCCATTATTCTATTGATACCTACTGTATGATTCACTTAAATTCTACCAAAATTTTCAATTCATATAAATTTTTTTTACATATAAACAGAGTGTTTGGAAGCATTAAGGATGCAGCAAGAGTTGAATTACAAAAATTTATGTTGTTTCACTTCATAGGTATAAATATGATTTTTTTGCTGTAGTTAATTACACCTTAGCTTTTGAGTTATCCTTTCTCAGCGACTTTTTAGGATGTGACTGCAACAAACGATTTTTTCAGATCTTCGATTCCTTCCGCGGTTAACTTTGTTGGTGAACACATGAGTTAACTAATCTTTTCACCTACATGGCACATTGTACACTATCAGCTGTACAAAAATTCATTGATCAACCGCATTATTGAACTGCAGTATGGGGGAAACTCCATTTCGAAAACTCATCTTGACCACACATCTGTTTTGTACTAAGATTTAGCACCGGAATATAAGTCTCTAAATAACGCATTCATCGCGGAAAAACGAAATTTCTGACACAACGTATTAACGAAAGGGCGACAGATAAAAACAGCACCAATGAAGCTGATACAAACTCTTGTGAGTGAATTCACTTCTGCATTTGCAAACGCTCATTTCAGCCAACCACTATTGCAATGCATAGGATAACTATCTAGATTGCTTACTACTAGAGCAGACTACAAGAGATATCTATTGCCTCTATATTGGAGAAAAAGAGGAATAGGGAGACAACACGCTAGATGGAAAGACGACATTGTCAAGACGGCAGGAAAGAACTGGAAGTTAGTGGCTGAAAATTGACAACGATGGAAAATCTTGGGGGAGGCCTATGCCCGATAGCGGGCCTAGTTTCCAAATAAAGGTGTTAATTATGAAAACTCATCTATTTTAAGAAAATAAGTTAAATGAATTAATTTATACCTATTATTATAGAGATTTTTTCTTTATTGAAATTAGCATAGTAAACTTTATCATTACTATTTCTTCAAGGACTGAAATTAGAATAGATTCATTATAACGAAGGAAATAATATGGTACTGTATATTTTAAACAAGAATTATCAATTTTTTTTGATGAATTTGAATGTATTGAAAAATTGGAAACTAATAGAGTCTATATTTATTTATTTATACTATTGCCATCATACAAATTTGGGGACCTAAAATTTACTTAATTACTACTATCTTCCTAAACTTTGGGTTGAGTCCTTAATGAAACACCCAGTATTTCTATTCCAAAGTATACATGTGAGTAGAGCTAAAATGATAAGTGATAAATGGTTCCTGGCTCTTCAAAAGGCTTGATATTGCTTAAAGCACGCTGCTTCCCATAGCAGGATTTGTAACGTTTTTCAATAAATTTTCTTCAATTAAATGTGATGAGTGTTGTCAGTGATTTCTCATTGCTATCAGAGAGAGACATTAGAAGTTTTTTCATTTTTGTTGATCAGTGTTTGATGATCCGATCTTTCTGCCTAAATGAATGATACAGAAAAGACTATGAAATGTGGTATACAGAGATGATACTATCCAAATAAATTATTGAGATGTAAACTGGCAACCAGGCTGTTTCCAAATGTATATTAATTGAACAAGTTGCTGTTGAGCTACTGTAATAATATTCATTGAAAGCAATAAACATATTCTATTCTAAATAAATTTTCTTCTATTCTTTTACTAACCGTGCGCATGCGCTTATCGGTGCACTCGCGAGCCAGCTCCTTGGCGAGCCGCGTGACCTCCTCGGACGACTCGGCAATGGCCTTGGCGCAGGCGATGAGGTCGCGCTTGGTGCCGCCCTCGCCGCGCACCAGCTGACTGAGCCGCCCCATCAGCAGCGCCATCTTCTTGGCGGCCGCTATTATCTCGTTGTCCTTGCTCGACCACTGGCGCACCTCCTGGTGCAGGCCGTGCGCTGCCATCTACACAAAACACCAAACACGTTAGCAAACTACAGGATAAATAAATAAATAAAAGAATACCACAACTTTAAAACTTTAGTCTTATTCAATAAACGATCAACTGTATATAAATACAATGATTTATTTTCCAAAATACCTATATCTATTACAAATTTACATGTTAAATTGAAAATATTTTTTAGTGTTAATTATACAAAGAGATTTGTTAGTAAAAAAATCAAAAAACCAAATGTTATAATACATGTGGTTGTTTGAAAATTGACCTAAACTTTCCAAAACTGGCAAGCCATGTCCTGGAGTAGGTTTGAATTTTTTCTTCAAATGTGCAAATAAGAATTATGATAGTAATTAAGTAAGTGTTATGATTCTGATTGAAGTCTTGCGTGTGTGTGTTGATTTCTATGTTATGTGATACCATATAAATGGTTTGAAATTATTGTTTCTATTCTCTGTCTTCCTTTGCTACATTAACAACCAGTTTTGTGAAACTATTGCTTTGAATTGTTTAAATTGGTTATATGTTTAATGTTAACAGGAAGTAGATTATATATAATTTTGCTGTAAATAAATGATTGAAGTGTCTTTGATAAAGGGCCTTCCCTAGCAACATTAGTGATAAGCAGGTTCCTGTATCTGGTGTGTCAGAAATCTATGGTTTCTGGTTTAAAGAAGAATATCAACACTGGTTAACCTACAAATCTTAACCGCAAAGATTATTGGAAAGGTCTTTTTAAAAGTTATTCTTGAAAGGTCTTCTTTAAAAGGTCTTTTTAAGACTTTTAAAAGGTCTTAATACTTTTAAGCCTTTTCGATTATTGTGTCGAAGTCACTGTTGCCTAATTATTACCAAAACAGCTGATTTATGTCAAGGTTAAATGGATCGTGTGCTTTATACAGAGACCTGATTCCAAAAGAATAGCACTTTTAAAACTTTGTATTCAATGAAAGAAATATAATAGAACCGCTTCTGTTATACATCATTACAAAAGAGTATTTGAAGAAGTTTTTTCACTCATAAAGAAGTTCAGAGATGTTCAATATGACCATTCAGACACTCGAGCACGGGATCAACCCAAAACCTTCCTCAAACTCTTTCCACTTTTTGTAGCATATAACAGTCACAACAGTTTGATAGCTGCTGGTTGCCAGCCGCTTTCGTTTCAAATCATCAATATCCATCCACCATTGATCCATTTGGGCATTGATGATCGGAAACAAGGAACAACAGCAGGCCTTATCCCGCCTGTTACGACCTGATACATGTGTTACAGAAAGAGTGGAATGAGAGTTTCTAGACGGAATATCGCTCGAGTGTAATCAAGGTTCCATTCCACTCTTGTTCATATCAGGCGTCATGTCGTCGTGGCAATAGCTGGTCATTGTTGCTCAAATCATCAATGGTGGATGGATACGATGATTTGAGCAAAGATAACAACGGCTCTCAGCAGCTTTATTGCGAATGACTGTATAACAGAAGTGAAAGAGAAACTGATGAAAGAGTTTTTCGGAGTTGATAATTTACAAACTTTGGGTTCAAGTTGTCGAGTATTCTGTCATATTGAACATCTCTGAACTTTGTGAGTGAAAAAACTTCAAATACTCTTTGTAATGATGTATAACAGAAGTTACTATGATGTTTCTTTCATAATTTACAAATTTTTCAAGTTGTGGTATTCTTTTTGAATCACCCTGTATTTGTTACGATATAAAGTGTGCTTGGATTTGAAATGTGTGCTCAACCAGTTGATAAATTCAAACAATATTCCATTATAAGGCTTTTCATCCTTGAAGACAACTGGCCAGCTTGGTGCGTTATCCAATTGGAATGCCCGGCAATGTTGTTACAGTTAATTAATTAAGCTTATGGCTTTTTTTGGCGGAGAGACCCTTTCGGGTGTTCCACCTTGCCGAATCATCCAGTTTTCCCTAATGGGAAATATGGAAAACATTATAGGTTAAGTCCAACACTGAATTTACAGTAAAACCTGTCTAAGACGGAACTCGATCGGACTAAAAAAACTTTTCCGTTTTAGCAGGTTTCCGGCTTACAAAGGTACTTTTACCTTCATTCAAAATTCCTTGGGACCAGAAAACACATTCCGTTTCAACAGGTTTCCGTCTTACACAGGGTCCGCCTTAGACAGGTTTCACTGTATATTGTGTGCTGTTCCATCATCTGTGCACGCATGCGTATTAAACCAAAATTTCAGTCTGATGTTACGACTCGGTGTGTTAACTTGGTTTGATTGGATGACGCTCAAACTAAAGAAATTGCTGTTAGACTTCAATATTAATTTTTTATAAATAATAATTACTGATATAATTACTAGTTCAAATAAGTTTGTTTTCAAAACTTATCTCATAATAAGTTAAAAAATAGAACTTTCAAACTGACGACATTGATATTAAAATTCAACATCAATAATTTATTAATAATAAACAATACAAAACGAACTCTACTCTAACCAACAACTCTAGTAAGAAAATATCACTTTGCTTATAATCACTTATAAATTTCAATTTATTGTAATATCGTTAGCAACAAAGAATCTGAACAAGAATTACAAAAAGACTACAAACACTGTTACTGCCCAAGGAAACTTGACAACTAAGAAAAAGGATGACGCTGGAAATTCTCAACAATTTGAACATTGCATGTCAAGTAATCAATCAACCAATGAACACCACTAATGAGTGGTTGGCAGGGAAATGAATTATAACTATTTAAAGTCCAATAATTACCATGATAGGCTGATTGGGCTGTGGAGCGTGCATGAACATGTCATCCTCGTCGTCTGTCTCTGGTGGAGGTGGTCTGGGAGGGGGCAGGTCACCGCCGGGGAGGGGAGGCCTGGGTGGAGCCACTTCTACAAATTTCAATTTTGATTTATCAACAATCTCTTGAAAATCTAATTTTTCAATGTTTCATGTAACGTCAAGTATATAACAAAATATCTAAACAATGAACATAACTATTACATCAGAATTTCAGGAATAACGCATTCTAACTTGAATTGTACTATTCTGAAATTTCAAAATCTATTTTGATATTTCATGTAACAAAATGCATGTAACATAAAATTTACACAATGAACATTATTCAGAATTTCTCAAATATTTCACTTAATACCATTATTAATTATTGAATTCCAAATTACGGTTCAATAATGAATATAAATCGATTAAAATTAAAAATCCTTTTCCAAGATTCCATATCAAGTCACAAATAACGCTAATAAATGTTGGTCTATATGCCTTCTGCAACTTTTGATTTCTGCATATTGATTTCATATTTGATTTCTCCATATTATGCCTTCTGCATATTTTAAGGAATAATTTGAATAGAAATTAGATTTGACGACCATAATCGAGCTACCACAATAAACTCCGAATAGTGGTAGTCGATAATTGAAAGTAATGAGTGAATTGTAAAATATGGTTTGCTCATGAACAAGCATTAGCCAGCCTATACAAAAATCATTATATTATCATATTTTCAAGTCTATTAAATATTATATTATAATATCGTAATTTTTATTGTGTTCAGAATCTTGAGAGAATAAATGAATTTGATTTTTCGTTGTGTTGGTTTCGATAGCACAAGATCATTACCATATATGTCATTAAAATTAAACATCATAATAGGAATAATGATCTTTGATAGTGTTCTAATAAATTATCAAATGAATTATTATCATAACTAAATATAATTGAGATTTTCAAAAGCTATGCTCTCTCTATGATAGAATTCAACAGACAACTATTTACAATTTTATAATATTCAAATATAAATTATTTATAATGTACATAATAAGACTACGAATAATACTAGTAGGCCAAATGTTGATGAGGAATTACTTTAAACAAATCAACGTAATTGAACAAAATATATGAACAGTTTGTGATCAAGGCATTAAGTTCGTTCAAGTTGAGCAGTTTTGTACATCATGCTTGATGCAAAGCATTTGAATAAAATAGCTGAGCAAATAGCAATACGAGCTTATTTAACGCAAAGATGAATGAATTATCTACGACCCAAGGCTATTTATTTGTACACGGTTTACGTGGACCTCATTTACGCTTGACGTTAACACAACATAGATCAAGATAGAATTCAAGAAGATAATATGCACTGACTTGATTTGAAAACTCAATTGACTATGAACTTTGTACTGAAATATTGAGATTGCTACAACAACATACAATACGATTGAAGAGTTATTCACAATGATAATATTAATTAAGACTTATAACATTGAAATGAGATTATGTTACAGATCAGGAAAGTGTAATGAGAAATAATTTACAATTGGACGTCAAAAGATGAGAAATAATTCGCCATTACTATGCAATAATTCGCTATGTGTGAACATAGAAAAACGTGAACGCGCAATAAATTCTCAAAATAATTTTATGATACAGAACAATAGTTGAACGTAATTGATTACTTACCAACATCAACGATGTGAATCAATAACCTCGTTAATGTGAACTCCTATTCTTCTACTAGTCAATACTACTTGAATGTATAAGCTGTTTGTCGCTAACAATACTGTACTATAATAGCATGTTCGATCTCAGATCTAGTTTTTGAATCTTTGATCTACAGACACATGCTCACGCTTTAGTGACCTAAATTCTCTACTTTACGTACCATACTTAAAACTCATGTTATTTTGAAAATAGATTATAAAATTAATCAAAATCTACCATCCAAAACCAAACTAAAATGAAAATTAGTTACTAATAATTGGAATATTAAAAAAATGAAATGATCACAGTGTTAGTACCTTTTTCCAAATAGAGATTATCATTGAACATCTGGTACGGTGATTCTTCTGTAAACACGATAATTGCAAAAAATGTTAGTTGGCCAAAACCACTCCTCAGGCCCCACAACTCAACTAATTATTATATTGAATTAGTTCTAATATAATTAATGAAATTTTAAACCACTACAATCCTAATCAATGTTAACAAACCTCTATAAGTTCAATGAAAACAAATTAATGTGATAATAAATTGGAGAATTCAATAACAAAAATGAAATAAAAACAATCAAGTTCTTTTAGAGAATTATAATGAGCATTATGAAATCTGAAAATGAAATTAATATCAAACTGAATTATTAGCCGCTAATAATATACGTTTTAAATGGAAAGGGATGTCTAAAATAGCCTTTTCATTCGAAATCTATAGTTGATTATTCATCTTATTCAACAAACCTAGATCTTGAGATAGTCAGCAATCAGTAGCTACATGAAACCTCACTTGAACTTAAATTACGATAATGAAACTGTTCAAAACTTTGATAATTCAATTAAAACTACAGATAGAAACCCAGAAATCAACTACAAAAAAGTATTTGGGATGAATTCAAGTCCAATTGATTCTATATCTTCCCATTACAGAGTTATTAGTAATTATAATATCTGATTTGGATGGAATTGATAAATTGTTGATCACTCATGGAATTTTAGTGGGGTATCATTTCTTCTGAACAATTTTGCGATAAAAAAGTGTGTTTTCAAGTAAACATCTGTAATATCATGGAATTCTCAAAGGACTGATTTTTTTCAAGTGACTTCCATTGGATTGGGAGTGCTACAAACAATCCCATAGATGTGTTAAAGAACTTCTAGAAGTTCAAAACAGTTCTACAATAAACGAATTGAAGCAATAATTGTTAGGTTAAATAATTGATAAGGTAATTATTGGTTCATGCATTGAATTAAAGCTTGTTCATCATCATTATCCCGTTGGAATATGAAAACTGCTGCAAGTAGCGTTTTATTTTTGAAAAAGGAATCTTTCAAATTCCAGTGATAGTAATAATACAAACCTTGATTGAAGAATAATAAGTACAAACCTAATTTAGTCATTAATATTTGAAAGAAAACCTCAATTATTACAGGCAAAGATTATTGTACATATTTAGTATGTTAATAAAGCAAGTTACCTTGTTGTGCATAAGCTATGGGTGCAGGTGGAGGGGGAAATTCCGGTAAAATCTCTCTGTCCAAGTCATCTAAAAAAGTAACAAATCCACCAAATCTCTACTGAGAAGCCAACACTCGTCACTGAATAATTATTCTCATTAGTGACTGAAATATCTACCAAAATACACACTTGTCACTGAATTACACTCCTTAGTGACAGTAAACATCTACCAAACTCACACGTCACTAAAATTGGCTTATTAGCGACTAACGTTTCACTAAAACGTCACTGAGTTTGTCTGCCAGTGATAAATAATATCGAGAAGCAAACACTCGTTTATAATTCTACTAAATTATGTTAATTTGTGACAAAGCTGCACTAGAATCTGAACCGAAATACACACTAATCAATTTAATTTGATCATCATTGACTAGAGCCACAAAAATGTCAGCTATTAAGCAGAAAAAAGCTTGAGAAAATTTCAAGTCTGGCTAATGAACATCACACAAAACTAAGTTTAGATTAGTTTTGATCATATTTTAATCTCAAGTTTTTTTGTGAAGTCATAATTTATTGTGAGTGTACGAGGATTTTTAAATTGGAGGAATAAATAAACCCCTTACATTGCAGTGTATTTTACCTTAATTTGCGAATTGAGAAATTGAAATTAATAAAAGATTTCAAATAATTGTTGAAATGGAGCAGTAAGGGAATATTGTCCAGAAAGTCTGATATTCTATTTTTTCTTGGTGGTAGTCTACATTGTTATTATTGAATGGCATCCTTATTTGTACATTATTTTTGAAATTGAATCGAAGAGCAGTATTGTGACCAAAGTCTGGTGTTTTCTTTACAACATAATATTGAAGAACGTTTTACTTGAACTATATACTTTTACTTCTACCATGTTTGAAAACAAAATTAAAAACTTACACCTACTAGCCAGGTTGAGCCCTAATCAAATACTGTAATCTCAAATTGCTAGGACAAATTGCAACATATCAACTTTTTTACTCTGAGCAATAATTGAAAATCTGACAAAGTAAGTTTGCTAGTTTTGAAGAAAAACGTTGTGATAGAAGCAGTCTTTAGACTCTAGTGTGAGCTCCAAATACTCTATTTCTTGAAAAGTTGGATTCAAATATGATTTATTCATGATAGAATAGTTATGTGCTAGTTAAAGTGTTATATTGATTACATATTATTTTGTTGATTAGTGGAGTTTTTAATAACTTCTACCTTTCAAACTCATAACTCATCTCTTTCCCATTACCAAATTGCTCCAGTTATGAAATTGATATCATGTTCAATTAAAAAAATTAATGTATTATCATCCACCATGGTTATTACTGAAGTAAGAGTTTTTGGTTTTTGTATTAGATAGGCCTATAACTAGAGCCAATTCTGACTTGACCAATTTTTACTTCAAGTATTAATATTTGGTTACGTATCGAAAACAATAATCAATTTATTATTGTATTCATCTTGACTAAGTCGTTATAGCTATCCTAATTTCAAAATTACATAATTGTATAACTTCATTACTTTAATAACTTGATTAATGACATTTCAGCTTTAATAGACTATTTTCTGTATTTCAAAAAATATGTTTACATTTCAAGACGAATATTTTTTATAAAAATTAAATTATAAAACATAAATTTACTTGTCATTTGTAATTAAAGTAGCTCATTATAATTATAACCATTATTTGTTATAAATTGCTTAATAAGATGGTTCTACATTGCAATGTTGTATATGTAGGCCTATTATACTGCAATATCTCATCCTTCCTTCCATCTTAGATAGCAATTAGCTATTTCATCAATACTTTATCAATTACATTATATGAATAAAAATAGCAGTACTTATATGAATTTGAAACAAATTTATCAATTACATGTTTTCATAAAGAATTACTGATTTTGTTATATACAAATCATCGTCATTAATGGTGCTTGATTATATTTATAGTGGATTATGTACTATCTATATACTCATATTTGAATTGATATAACATATTAACAACTTTATATTGATTGCATTGGAATGAACTTCCTTCAAAGCGTAGCATGTATTTTGAGCAATATTCAACAAGCCTACAATAAAGCTCATCTGTGAGCACTCATGAATGAAGCTTATAAAGCAGCAGAGAATATTCCACTCACCATTCAGCCGCAGTTTATAGATATCTGGTACGACAGTGACTGCTGATCTAACTCTTCCGACCGATTTCAACAACTGAAAATTGAAAAAAGAATAGAAAAATAACAAGAGATCAACTAAAATGCTGAATAAAATATTATTGAAATGAGAGCAAACCTGAAAACCACTTAATGACACAGTAGAAATCGAAAAAATTATCCTTTAAATTTCATTTTTCAACTACAAATACAGGAAAAATGGATTATGAGATGAGATTTGTGAAATGGTTTGTTGAAATTTTGCTGCTTGAGTGATTTAATGAGAAGTTATCACAATTTCACTTCAATAATAATTTTTCCAGTGTGGATTTGAATGATCATTTCAAATATTAATTCAACCTCTAATTATTCATTTTCCAATATTCATAATCATAATTCCAATTTCATTTTTTGATAAAATACATACACTAGGCTATAAATCGAGTAAAGTTTTTACATTTCCTCTGATACATTTCTAAGAATGTAATAATGATTTCGAAAAAAACTGTGCATTACTCACCTTGAATCTTCCTCAAAGTTAAAATATTAAGAGAAGCTTAACACAGATTCAAGTGTATTGGTTCTATGCGAAATGTTTATTTCTTGAATAGCAAAAATATGTGTTCAACTTGTATTGGTTTAAAAAGCTAGAGTTGAACTGAATTAAAATTTGTAACACTAACCTCCTTATAGCAGTCATGACAACACACAAAGTATTTCATTTTGAAACAAATAACTAAAAATGAATTGAATGATGAACAACTGAATCAAAATCGACCAGGTTCCTTCCAAGTCGTAAGATTCAAATTTGAACTTCATTAAATTCAGTCAAAGTTGTCGATTACAGTTCATTGCTTATTCATGAACTTTGATGGCATAAATGCTGCATTAATGAAAACAGAAACAGTTTAATAACAATTTAAATTGATGCCGAGTTTGGCATTTAGGTACTGTCACAGTATAATTTAATGAAAAGTGAGAATTCAGAAGAGATAATTCAGTTTATACAATCATTACAAAGGCATTTATTTTTTATTGAATTATTACAATAATCCAATTGTAATATAATATATCAATGAGTATAACTTGGTACTGTTGTCGGACCTTCCATTAAGTATCACGTGTATATTGCTGTAAAATGCATAAATTAATGAATATAAATTATTCACTCAAAAAAGTCTCTATCCGAAATGAGACAATGATTTATATACAGGATGTTCAAGAGGACTGTAGCTCACTTCACAAGTTTGTTAATCTCATAAAAATAATGAGAACAATTCCTATTCCTATCAAGATCAAACATGGCGGAAGATGGATTTATTAAAGTACGAGAAAGGCCACCATGGAATAATAAAATTATATATTTGAAAACATTTTATATTGTATTCTTTCGCAATCTTTGATCTTCATTTCTCTATTAAAGCATTTTCCGGAGCCTTTTATGGGAACTTTATCTTATTATTTTGATGAGGGAAATAAGCTTATGCAATGAGACAGATTCCTCCTGGAACACCGTATATATGGTATGATAATTAGTGTATTAACAGATAAAATAATGACTACTTTACGTAAGAAACTTTATGTAAGAAAATGTTTGATCGCAGATCATAATGGACATCAAATTGACAACTTCGATTGTTGTTGTAAAAATTATTTGTGATAAAGAATGTAGACAGTAAAAAACATGTTCAAAAGTAAGATGAAAAAAGGAAGTATATTTAAGCTAGTTATAATTAACAAATTAAAAGCAAAACATACGGCATGATTAGCATCTCTCCACCTAGTTACAGCGCCATGGTCGTGGGTGTTCATTGCTACAGCCTTAGCATCTTGTACCATGTTTGTTATTTCTGTAAACAGACATTTTATTATCTAAGAAGAAAATTCATCACAAAAATTTTATAACATAAATATAAACAAGCCGAATTAACAATAACATTTGCAAATATTCACATATATTGAAAAAGCTTGAACTTTTTTACCATGAGTAACTACAGCTTATCTGTCTGTTTAGTGTGAAATCGCCATTCTAATGTATTTCTTGACTTCCAAGTTTTAAGAAACAGGCCCCTGTTCTATTTCATAGGAAATAAAGGGGTCTTTTGCAGAAGAACCCCACATACACTACTTAACTAGAACCGATTTCAAAAACATAAGACTATCTTACTAAACATACACTGTAACATTAGCTGTTATGATTTTCAAATAGACTGCAATTGTCACTGGATAAGGCCGTGTGCCAACGGAGCAACTGCTATCTGATTTCAGTCAGCAACCCAGCGTTGCCAGATGACATTTGGCTGTTTTTCGGGTAATCTAACCTATCAGCCAATGTCATCTGACAACGCTGGGTTGCTGACTGAAATCAGATAGCAGTTGCTCCGTGGGCGAACGGCCTAAGCGTAAACTATTTCAAACAAATTTTTCATCTCTTTCAATTTCGATTTATTTATTTAAACATTAAAACAAATTTACATCAACATCACAAAACAATACATACAATAACATGAAAAGTTAATTAAAAACAAAGAAAGAATTATCAAATTACAATAAATTAAAAGTTGTGGTGAAAAGGGTAGTGAAAGAAAAGTTCTCCCCAACTATGGATATCCATGTCCTAGGAAGGCTTTCAATTCAAGGAAGCAGAGGAAGGATGCAAGGAAGGGGTGTGGTAGAGAAGGTGTGATAGTCAGATCAGAAGAACGTCTGCACTAGTGAGCTTAAACAAGCCACAAATATCATAAGAGAGCCCTCTATTACGATAATATCTTATTAGGTGAAAAAATATAGTTCCTTTTAATCCAACTATTGATGTCTTGTTTTTATTTTCTTTGTTGGTTTGGCACCGTTAATAAATTGTTCAGGCAACTTATTTATAATTTTAATTACTTATGTATATATAGGTTGTCTTCTGATATTTTTCAATGTTAGTATTATAAGATTATATATTTATTTAAATTGGGTCTCAGATTGTATTGGTTATTAGCTGTGTTATTTGAACAAAATCAATTTTATGTTTATTTATATATTTTATTACATTCATTACGCACAATTGTCTAATTGTTAACACATTTAAGATTCTTCAAATGTTATTAAATTTGATGAGGAAAAGTCTGGGTTTATTTACCAAAATAGTTTTGATAATTGATTTTTGGATTATGAAAAGGATTCTTCTAAGTGGGGAATTAAAACAGCAGCCCCAGACGGTTATATACCATATTGGTTATTATGCACCAGTGCAAAGTACACCATTTTTTAGATGATTAGGATTCAAATTTTCTTGCTTCATGGAATTTGTAGGAAGATATCTTATTCTTTTGCAGATAAATTTTATATGAATGTCCCACTTTAAATTTTTATCTATAAAAGACACCTAGATATTTAGTGCTATCGACTCTTTTTATATTAGGACAAGTACGGTTGTTGGAGTTTAGGTTGCAATTTGGTGGAGTTTTAGCAGCTTTAAATTCTCATCCGGTTCCCCAGATATATTGAGTGCAAAGAGAGATGTAATTTGTTTTATCAATATTCAAGCTCAAAGTATTTTTGTCCAGCCACTTTTTATAAGCAAACAATTATTTTGTTTCTGCAATTTCATGTACTTCAATCCAAGTTTTCCGCGAATAAGCAGCAGTGTCTTGTCTGCAAACGATATTGTTGTTGAATTTTAAGTTTAGGTTTAGTAGATCATTCCACGTATATTATGAAAGGATTGGTGATATTTTTACTTTCATGAGGCAGACCGTAAGAGGTCATTTCAGAGGTATCAATATATCCATCTATTGTTAAAGTTTGTGGGTTCTGTGTACTCAAGTAACTAATTAGTTCCGAAATATTTCCCTAAAGCCATATTTTTCCAAGTTTATTGTAAAGGGTACAATGAGGATAGTATCAAAAGCTTTCCTAATATCTAGGAAAACAACAATAGATTTATCGATTAGAATTGAGGGTTTTGTGAACAAATTTGGGTTTCATCTGCAAACGACCCAAAAAAGGTATTCAGTGTAATAATTTATGTTAATCTAATATAAAAAAACAACAACAATAAATTACCGTTATTACAATCAGTTTTACCGATCAATATAATTCGTTTTATTATCAAATTACAATAAATTACGGTTATTATAATAAGTTTCAACTATTAACATAATTTGCTTTATCATCACATTACCATTATTATAAACAGTCTTACCATAAATATATTCAGTATATTATCAAATCACAATAAATTATCATTATAATCAGTTTTACCAATAGTCATAATTCGTTTTATCAAATTACAATAAATTACTGTTATTATAATCAGTTTTACCAATAATTATAATTACAATTATAATTATATCAATCTCAAAATCCGCATTCAAACTAAAAATTAAAAATTTCTAGGTCAATTAGGAATAGAAAACTCAGAAAGTATTATTACAACATACTACAACACCCATCTTGTCCAAAATGTCAAGCCATCATTATACTGGGTTATTATATGTGACTACCTATACCTCATAACTAATCTTCTACTCACAAACTACCAGTTAAATCTGATTAAGGTCGATAAGTTTGATTACTCCTGAATGCATCAACTTGGGGGAAATTGGGGGTGGGGAGGTAATCTCTTCTTTCCTATAAATATAATAATGAATTAGTAACTCTAGATGCGCACAGGCACCTAGCCATACAGACCATTTTTCATACTCATTTACTGTACTCATCTATCCTCTTCGCTATCTGTCGTTGTCCGTGTACATTACTAATATTATTATGTTCCGTGATGAGGCATGTAGGGATGATGGTTGATGAAATTGTTGTACTTTAATTCATTCTATGTCTCGAGTACAGTACGTTTATTTTGTATCATGTCAATTTTTGAAATAAAGAAGTTTCTGTCTGTCTGTCAATTATAGTTTTATTATCAAATTAAAATAAATATTACTGTTATTTGAATAAGTGTGACTGACCAGATCTGAGTATTTCGGCGGCCTGATTGACCTCGGCTATGAAGGCGGGGTCCTCGGAGTTGTCGGCCTCCTGCTTGGCCACCTGCAGCACGCGGTTGGCGAGACGCGCGATCGCCTTCGTGTGCTCGACGAACTTCTGCGGCTCGTGGTTCCTGATGTCGTCCTCGCACAGAATCGTGTACTTCTGCATCTGTTCCTCTGCAATTCAAACAAAAGCCATACACGGTAGTGGATTTTTTTTAATTTGGCGAATAATTATTAAACGCCATTAACTAGAATAACTACATTATTTTTACTAAGCTCATAAACTATTATTTTTACTAAGCTCATAACAGTGAAAAACCGCAGTCATCTTGATTTTCGAAATATCTGTTTACTGTTCTTTTATTTTTGTTTCTACTGTTTCTTCTAAAATTTTATTGTTTACACAAAACTTTATAGAGCATGCAACTTGCAAGCCATCATCCTTAAGGAGCGTTTATCAGTGCAATGATTTGCTTGCAATAGTATCAGCTGTAGCCAATGAGGTACAGTGAAATTCATTCAATTTAACGCTTGGCGTTAGATAGGTAGATAGATAGATATTACTTCTGTGTCATCGTACTCTACGGTCATCAGCAACGTCAAGAAATAATATCTCTCTAACTATCAATCTATCTAATGCCAAGCGTCAAATTAAATGATTCCAATTTTTTTACTTACTTTTTACTTCAAGTCAAGTGACTTCAAGTGACAGGGCGAGTCCACTAACCTCACTGACGACAGATGAAACTGTCGCAAGCAAATCATTGCACAATATAAAAGCTTATACACACTAATTAACAAACTACTACTGCATAACTTTAAAGGCGCGCCACCACTCATTGTTACCTATAAGGCTAGGCGTACACCGAGAGACAGTTAGTCAAGACAAGACGAGATTAGTCACGTTTAGTCACAGTACTTCACATAGTTGCTTATGAAGCAAGACACACCAATTAGTCATTGCATCAGTGTGTTCTGCTTCATAAGCAACTATGTGAATTACTGTGACTAAACGTGACTAATCTCGTCTTGTCTTGTCTTGACTAACCGGTGTACGCCTAGCCTAAATATTCACTTAATTTCCGTTTGACGATTCCCCGGTCTATCGACTGTGGTGAGTATACAGGATGATATGAAATAAACAATGTTGAAAAAGAGTTCAAAGGAACTTGAAAGCGCTTCAGTCCAGTGAGTAACATTTATGTTATTTACAGTAAAATTTGACTGCATGTCGTCAATTCTAGTGTGGAAACAATAGTGTAAATAAACAATACTGTTTATTTAATGTCTGTTTGTTTTTTCCACTCTAGGCGAGTGAAATCTATTATTTTGTACAATCCTGTATGATTATTATTTTGCTACTTTTTTTCATGTATTTATTGAGAATAAAACTTCAATTCAATTTTAAAAAAAGGCTGTTGCCTTTGCAGGGACCTTCCTTGTTATTAATACAGTATATTAATACTATTTTATGTTTTTTATCTTATGTTAAAAGATCAATCATTAAAATCGTTTTGCAAATCGACTATTGCATCTGAACAAGTGCACTAACCAGATATCCTGTTTTATCTTATGTTAAAAAATCAATCATTAAAATCGTTTTGCAAATCGACTATTGCATGTGAACAAGTCCACTAACCAGATATCCTGATGAAATGTTCGGCATCGACAGCCTCGTCGCACAGCGCCCGCATCTGGTTGACAGAGTCGGCGTACTGCGCACCCAGATTGTTGAAGTGCTCGTCGGCCGCCTTGCTGTGCGTGTAGTTGAGCCGGATGCGGCCCGCATTCACCAGCTGCGGCGTCAGCGACTCGACGCGGCCGGCCGCAACGGCCAACGCCTCGGCCAGCTTCTTGTTGCCGCTGCTGCCGCTTGCGGCCACCATGCGGCCGGTGCGAGCCGCACGGTTCGACCAGTCGCTCAGTGCGGCCGCCTTGTCGTTGAAGTTCACGTCGCGGCCTGGCGTGCCTGGTGGTAGATAACAAACAATCCTAGATATAAACAGCATTCATTCAATGTTCAAGTCAATTATTTTTTATTTTAATATTTGTATTATGCTCACTAGACTCACTTTCACTTTTGTTTTGTAAGTATTAAATATAGTTGCACACTGACCACATTTACTGGATATAGTGGTCAGTTAATTTCCAGGCTTGATTAACTATGTACTGTATTGTATTTTTGTATTTTTATGGATGGAAATAAAATTCATTATTCATTCATTATTTACTTTGGCACAAAATGTGAATGATTTCTATCTATTAAACTGTATTTTGGTTTTGAAGTTTGTATAACTTTTTTTTTCACTGATTTGGCTACAAATCTTTTCATCGTTTATTATAAAGATACAAAGTAATAGAACGAAATAATGCACTTTCTTGTATAAGACTCTATCTAAACTGTCTCTCTATGTATTTGGATTGAATAAAGAGTTAATTGAAGTGTTAATGTAATTTACATATTGGTTTATAAATACGTTTGTGTGAGGCTCCACAATCACACCATAATACGATTCTGCTTGCTAAATTGCTAGTAGAATTTGTTTGAAAGCAGAAGTTGTAATTGGATAACAGAGAAATTATTAGATTAGATTACCTCATCTGTGTAAAGAATACAAAGAATATTAGCTTGAATTCGTCATTGAAATGGTTGAAAATATAAATACAATTCGAGAGCTTGCACAAAGCTTAAGCTAAAAAATTACTTGGCTTTATGAAATTGAGGTGCAATATGATTATGATGTATCCAAATGAAACGACCAACAATCTTGGATAAGGATAATTTATTCAAGAATGTACTCTTTCATTGTACATTGTACATCATACTAAGGATGATTATTACAGGAATAAAATAAATGAATGTGGAAATGATGCAAAAAAAATATGGAATTACATAAATGAGCTTTTAAATAGAGGCAGAAAGGAAGCAGGTGACATAAAACTGAATGCACATGAAATGAATGATTACTTTGTGAATGTTGGAAAGATGTATGCAGATAAAATACCAAAATACAACAACCAGACATCATTGAAATTCAATTATAAAAAGAATAACTCTCGATTAGCTAATTCATTTTTCTGAGGCCTGTCGATGAGAACGAAGTAAAACTGCTATTTTAGTCTTAAAAACAACACCAGTCCTGGCGTTGATAACATAAATAGTAAAATTTTGAAAAAATAGCTCCCTATATTTACAGCCATTAACTTTCATAATAAATAAATGTTTTGAAAAGGTTTTTTGTCGTTATTCAAAGTGGCCAAGATCAAACCTCTATTTAAATCTGGGACAAAAATAGAAAACTATAGACCAATTAGTTTGTTGAGTTCATTGACTAAAATAATGGAAAAGTTAATAAAACAAATAATTAAATTCTTAGACCTACACAATAGAAGATAACCAGTTTGGATTTCAGAATAACAAAAGTACAAATGATGCCTTGATCCGATTTTCAAATGATGTGGATTATTTGAACAAGGAAAGAAAACACTGGCTATCTTCCTGACTTCATAAGGCCTATGATACAGTGGCTCATGACAAATTGTTGGTGAAATTGGAATGGGCTGAATAAGAGGACTCTTTGAAATTGTTTGAGAGCTATCTTGCACATAGATCCCAGATTCTAACTATCAATAATACTGTTAGTAGCCTTTTCTTGCTATGGTCTCCCTCAGGAACAGCATTATCTCTATTCTTTTTTGTTGTATGTGAATGAATTGCTAGACTAGACCTGAATGGAGGAGAAGAATATTCATTTGCAGATGACACAGTGTTATTATTTGAGGTGTAACTTGAAGGAGTCTTATGGAGCTGCCTCCCACCTAAAATGGTTAGACTTCAACTCCTGAGTTTGAATATAAAAAGACAAAGTATATTGCTTTTTCAAGGAATTGTTGGACAGGAAAACACTAACTTTGAACTTAAACTCACACGAATTGTGATAGATTTGATGATGGGCCTAATCTTGCTCCCTGTAATTGTCCTGCAATAGAAAAGACCAACCATATGAAATACCTGGGTAATAATTGATGAGGGTTTCAAGTGGAAGCGGCATATTGATTATTTATGACCGATTAAAGTTTGTCTCGTATAATTTATAAATTGAGGTCAGTTGCCAATGCTACGAATAATATACTTTGCAATAGTACAGTCCTTACTGCAGTATGGTCTAGTTGTTTGGGAGGTACATTCAACTCACACTTGTCAGCTCTTTTATAATGCAAAATGATCGTAAAACAATATTAAATAAATCAATAATATTTCCTTCTCAAGCTTTCAAAGAAATTAGAGTCATGTCAATCCGCCAGTTGTATGTGTTGAATGTTTTAAATACTTTTGAAATACAAGAGCAAATTTTAAAATAGATAATCAAAACCATAGAACCAGATATAATACAAGAAAATATGAATGCTATGTTTTCGATCTGACATTAATACGTAAACAGCTTATTTACATTGTCCAAGCTAATAAATGAATCTCAACAGAACTTGTTTTGATCCTACCACAAAACTGTTCCATTAATAAACCAAAATTGGATTATTGAAAGTTTTATTTTGATTTAAATATTATTTGATTGTTTTTGGATTCTGGACTGCGTCTTGAATTGACCATGATTTGGTTTAATGATTTTTAGTTTCATAGTTTCATAATTTTAGTTAATATAGAATGCCATCATTGATTTTTTTGATTTATATTATGTTTCTGTTGTATTTATGCAGTGCATGTGTATTTTTATTATATTTTCGTTGATGCTTTTCTTGTAGGGTAACCTCTTTAATTTATCACTAACAATGTTGATCTTATGCCAGTGGTTCAGTCACATGATGTAATTATTTTGTATTATTTATATTTTGTATTCTTTTGTGTGTGTGAAATAAATTTGAATTTGAATTTGAATTGTTTTTGTATGTTTTTTTCGAGAAACTAAAATTTGTTACCATACCTTCAGGCACATGCACAGCCTCAGTGAACTGTTTGAGAGGAGTTGCAATGTCAACAAAGTCCTCGACCACCCTGTTCACAACTGCGTTCTGGATGCGCTCCTTCAGCTCGTGCAGTTTTTGCGACAGAGCTCTGAAAATGACGACAATCTTATTTAATAGAATATTTACAACAGACGGAGTACATCATTACTATTTGTATTATGTACAATGTTATGCATTGAATTATAGGAACATAATAGAATAATCTTTTCAATAGAATATTTAGAAAAGATGCAATACATATTACTAATGTATTCTTATTATGTACAGTATTATGCATTGAATTACAGGAAAATGATAGAATAATCTTGTAAGGAATATAATTTGATAATTTAGATGATTTCTAAATACTGTACTTGAATAGTGTTATACTTAATAGATACTAATTATTTCAATAATGCTATTTTGTACTTAATGAGAAGTGATATAAATGAAGTACAACTCACTGCCAACACACAAGTTTTCTTACGTTGGCAGTGCCAAAAAATTGATAATAATGTTATGCCACTTGATTTTAGTTTATTTCCTATTGTTTTTGTTTATTATTATTTATAACTTATTTCATTTCACACATGTATTTTGTTTTTGGCAATAAAATTCAATTCACAATAATGGTTTCTATCTAGTAAGATATCAATTCACAAGAATAAAGACGAATAACTAACCTTGCCGTTTCCTGGGCTTGCGGTGTATTTCCCATTCCCCTTCTGCACAGGTCACTTAGCTGCCTTGAAAGCCGATCTACCTGATCACATAATGTCAGTATTTCTGCTCTCTGTACACCAGGGAGTCCATCAGCCACCTTTTTATTGGATCAAAAATTAAGAAAACAATTTAATATGAAGTCAATTTCAAATAAATTTTCCAACATTGTTTTTTCATTTGAATTTTATGGTTTGGAATTTTTGAATTATACGAGAATCGAATCATTTCACATTTTAACACAATACAATATAAAGTTAGTTTAAATGCAATAATGAAACTTTTAAGCACAATAAACTTGAAACCACTGTGATACTTGATTTTTATATTAATGCTGTAATATCTTGATTATTGAATACGAATGGTATTTTGGGATATTAATGAAATTTTCAATGTAATATGCATAATAATTTGAACAGAAAGGTGATCATGGTAAACTAAACTAAACTGGAAATAAATCAGTATTGGAGAAGAAAAATGAGAAATTTTAAATGTATAATGTAGCATAACATAAACTAACCTTTCGCTGGTCCTTGATGAAGCAACAAAACATAATTGAGACTTTAATGTACAGTATGTTATGAGTGCAACTGAAATGTATGATATAAATGAAGCTTATACGCTTAATGCAGCATGATGTAACAATGATTATGAAAATTATCACACGTATGAATTGATTCGTGTTAGTAGCAGAAATAGAATATATTTATACTAGAACTTCTTAACAACACAATCAGAACAGAAACAAGACATTGAAATATATCATACCCACCACAAAAGCGAATACAATATAATAGAGCAATAAGAAATATTCTAACACTACAAGGTAAACAGAACATGAACAGTAAATGACTAAATAAATTTCAAAACAGGCACAAATACTTCAAACATCGTGGCCACACCGTCAAACCCCAAAACATCTATCGCCCCTGGCGACAGGCTACTGAAGATCCTTATCAGGAGTGAAATTTATCCTACTTTTGCAAAAATAATAATGTAAATGAATTTTGATTATTTACAGTAAGTTGTAACCTTAATAGAAAATTGATTTATTTTTCTGTTTTGAGCTACAATAAAATCTGTCTAATTCGGTACTTGGTTTCACTTTTTCCCCCTGGCTGCTTTGTTTTTTCTTACTTCTTCTTTCTTATATTCCACTATTCACCTCTTATCTTCAATTCCCTTCAATTTCATAGTTGAGTATTTATTCCCTATATTGTTATTTGAGCATTTTAAAGTCGAGTACAACTAGTATTTTTCTTCAACTTCTTCTTCTTTTCTTCTTCTCCTCCTCCTTCTTCTTCTTCTTCTTCTTCTTCTCTTCTTCTTCTTCTTCTTCTTCTTCTTCTTCTCCTCCTTCCTCCTTCTTCTTCTTCTTCTTCTTCTTCTTCTTCTCCTTCTCCTTCTTCTTCTTCTTCTTCTTCCTCCTCTCCTTCTTCTTCTTCTTCTTCTTCCTCTTCCTCCTCTTCCTCTTCTACTTCTTCTGCTTCTTCTTCCTCTCTTATTCCTCTATTCTTCTTCTTCCTCTATTCTTCTTCTTCCTCTTCTTCTTCTTCTCTTCTTCTTCTTCTTCTTTTCTTCTTCTTCTTCCTCTTCTTCTTCTTCTTCTTCCTTTTCTTCTTCCTCCTCTTCTTCTTTTTCTTCTTCTTCTTCCTCTTCTTCTTCTTCCTTTTCTTCTTCCTCTTCTTCTTCTTTTCTTCCTCCTCTTCTTCCTCCTCTTCTTCTTCTTCTTCTTCTTCCTCCTCTTCTTCTTCATCCTCTTCTTCTTCTTCTTCTTCTTCTTCTTCTTCTTCTTCTTCTTCTTCTTCTTCTTCTTCTCTTACAGTAATCTACTAATCTACTTCTACCTTCCCTGCCAACAAATCACCACCCAACCAGCAAGCACCCAAGACCTATCTGCACCAACCTTCTTTCCCTCCTGCACGATGAGCGCAATGGCGCGCTGGCCGAGGCCGCGATCGTCGCGCTGCGGATTGGCCAGCCAGCGCTCGGCCTGCTCCAGCCGTCCGCTGACCGTGTGCGCCGGCTGCATCTGCTGCGCGCCGCTCTTGTCCATGTTCGACACGGCGTCCGACACCGCGCGACAAATCGAGCCGATCTTCTCCTGGATGCCGCGCGCCAGGCTCTCCGCCTGCCACAAACACAACAAACACGCTTATTAATGCGCTCGAACAGAGATGGAAGGACTGTAAAAATGACATTATAACACAATTCGTCTATAAATGACCAACAGATTTATCAATACAATAGATTTAGAATTTCATATATCAAAAAGAACCTTATTCAAAATTAGTGAAAATTTCTCAAAGTGAAATGGAACTTCAACTTAATGAAATTAGCTTATAAACGGCGAGGTGGAACTACCTTCGGGTCTCCCCACCAACCAAAGCCATACGCTAGATAGATAGATCAATACATGACGTATAAATTTAAATATGAATGATCTCAGGGAAGCGGTAGTCCCAGTGGTAGCAGGCGAGTCTAATCGGTGAGATAAGATAAGAGACGGCACCTACCACTAAATAAATAAATAAAATAAAATGTTATAGTCATTCAACAACAGTGTTATAGACAACGTCAAAAATGTGTTATTACACTCCTGTATACAATGTGTTATAGACACTCCTGTTGTAACGGTGACCCGCTCCTCTAAATACAAAAATATATGAGCTTCAAAATCGCTCCCCGGTGGTTCGAGACCACCTAAAGCTGTAGGTCCATTCATCTCTCATCATCATCATTCACATTACCCACGCACAAGCCTAGCGCTTATGTGGGCATCATCCCCAGCAAAAAATATTAATCTTTAAATGATCTAAAGATTAATCTACATGATCTTTATTAAGTAGATTTCATGTGAAGGAATTTTTTAATTGTTACTATAGCACCTAGTCAAGGCCTAATAAGCTATTCTATTTTAACTTAGATTGATAATGAGATCTGTAGGAATAATAGAATAAAAAAAAACACAATCGAACCTCGATAACAAGAATTCCAATTTGCAGGGAAGAAATTAGTCTTCCAGAGGTATTCGTAATAAAGAGGTTCGTTCTGAGAAAAAAGGTTTAAGAGGATTGGAGAGAAGTCGTATGAAATCGTGTAACTGTTCCAATTGCACCACCAGAGCAAAAAGGCTACACTTCAAATCTTGAAGCAATTTTATAAAAACAAAACTAAGTAAATTTAACCACAGTGGAATGATTTTTTCAATAATGACTCTAAAAGATAAACGCATTTATATGACATTTTGTAATACATTTTCAAATGTGACTGACCTGCGGTGTAGTGCCCTTTCCCTCCTGCCTGAGTTCACAGAGTGCCTCGGTCATGGTGGTGACATCAGAGCACAGCTTACGGATATTCTCCCGGTCACTGGGAAGGGCGCGGTCCGCCACAGCCATTGCATGGTCCAGGATCTGACGAACTGACTTTTCGCCCACACCTCCTCGTAGTGCTAGAGGATCCTCAAGCCAGTCCTGCCATGTAAAATGGGCAAACATTACTCGAAATAGGTTGATATACAGTAGTTCAAATTTAGGTCTTATTCTCACATCACTTAAACACAGAAATTCCCGGTCCAGAAACAATAAAATTAAGAACAATTGAAAACAAGAAATTAAATAGAACAAAATCAAATAACATCAATAAGATTTCTACAAATAAGTTAAATAGAACATTGGTATACAAATTTTTAAATTTTTATAAACGTTTTTAAATTGAAAAAAAATAGAACAGAAAAAAGGCAACAGACAAAAGAGCCTTCAAAATAAGAACTCTACTGCGCAGAGAGAGCGCACGTTATGCAATGCAGCAGTTTATCTCACTCGCTCACTAGAGTAGTGGTACTATGTGATACTGTATCACTTCAGTGATACGATGCGCGAACGTTCTTTTGTCTGTTGCCAGACTATAGCAATCAACTAGAATTAAATTTGGAACCATCAAACTTGGAAAATATTGAATTAAAGAGGGTAATTTCAAGCCGTTATAAACACAAACTTATTATGAGAATAGCTGATACAAAAAATGCAGATAAATGTGCTATGTATAAAGACTATTATTCATTCTTAGTTCTGGAAAATTTAAAAAATTGTCACTAGAATGATTGCACACACTAAATAATTATCACCTCTCAATTAAATTTGAGAAAGTACTGAGTACTGAGAACAAAATCAAATAACATCAATAAGATTTCTACAAATAAGTTAAATAGAACAATGCAATTGGTAGCAATCAACTTGAATTAAATTTGGAACCATCAAACTTGAAAAATATTGAATTAAAGAGGGTAGTTTCAAGCCATTATAAACACAACCTTATTATGAGAATAGCTGATACAAAAAATGCAGATATGTGCTATGTATAAAAATTATTATTCATTCTTAGTTCTGGAAAATTTAATAAATTGTCACTAGAATGATTGCACACACTAAATTACTATCAACTCTCAATTAAATTTGAGAAAGTACTGAGGTGATATCAAATCAAATCATTTTTTTGCCATAAAAATTTGAAATTACAAAATAGAAATAAAATGAAATTCATAACTTCATAATAAATCAATAATAATAATGAAATAGAATTAAAGAAAATAATAGACATAGAGTAGAGAATAAAACATACAACAATATAAATTTATAATTCATATGTAAAATTAAATTCAAATCTATGTGTACGTATATTCCTTGAAAAAATAATAATTACTGTCATATAATGGCATCACCAGCGAAAAGAAAACTTTGCCCGCTGGTGATCGTTGCAAAAAAAGTTACATTATTTTAAAAAATTTGGTTGTTTTCCAATAATTTTTGAAAGATTAAATTATGGTCTCAATTGAAAAGAAAAATCTGTCTTTTATCCAATTACTTAGTTTATTATTGTTAATTTTAATTTATAGATCAAAAGGGAATATATTTATAAACCTTGTACTTATATAAATCAGCTGTCTTCTTATATCAAGCCATTCTCTATCAAAATAGAGCTCTCAAATTCTCTATGAAATAGCTCTCTATCTATATAATGCCATCTGGCAAATTAAATGAATCCTATTATATTTGAGGTGAATAGAAATGTGGTAGCTACCTTGGCCGATCGCATCTTGCTCTGTATGGCACTCTGCGCCTTTTTCATGACGGTAAGGTTGTCGGCATCCCACTCGTCCTCATCGTAGGTGGTCAACTGCAGCACTCTAATTATCTCCTGCAGTTCGTCGGTCATGCGCGCCGTCAGGTAGTTGCGATTTTCCGCCGCTTCTTCAGCTCCTTTGCCGCCTGAAAAACGCACGGTGGAAAAAGTGGAAACTTGAAGGAAGTTGAGTGAGAATGAGAATAGGGAGATTTGTTACCAATAAATTGATAATAAAGCCTGGTTATCATTAGTAGAGTTAGTGGTAGAGTTCCCTGGGCAAGTACTAACTATCTTGTGAACTCTCCCAATGAAAACGTTCATAGTAGAGTAGAGTCATGGTAGAGTACTTGTTTTTAGTAGAGTAGAGTGGGATAGTACTCTACCACTTGCCTTCCCCCACCACCGCTTCTCACTCTACTCTACCACCACTATTCTAATGAAAACAGTCTCGAGCTAGTAGAGTAGAGTTCCGTATCGACATTTTAAGGTTAGATCTGTTTACTAGACAACACACTTTACCTACTATTCTCAATTGTAGTGAAAACAGTTACTCGACCAAGTAAGTAGAGTAGAGTTAGCTCGAAAGAGTTAGTATGCCAGTTACTCGACCACTAACTCTACTAATGAAAACCAGGCTTAATTGACTAATTTTGCAACCAAAGTTTTTTATCATTTTAAGCAATACCAAGAGTATAGAGCCTATTTTTAATGTTAGAAAAGTAATTTTTTATGTTGTTTCTCTTAAAATAAGTTTGACAAATGAGAAAGTGGGTTCATGTTTGCACGTAATCCGGTATCAAAATTCAAAAATTGGGCAAAAGTATGGCGGCGGGGAAAAAATGATTTCCATATACTGTTATGGAGTGCTTCACACAAATGGCCACACTGTTATTATACAGTCTCTGTAGCATAATTTATCAATCAACATCATTAAGACATTACGGTATTTACAGATGTGAAAAAATCTTCTAATTTTGTTATCAAGCTTTTGTAAATCTGATAATCCTTCATAATTTTCTCCTGCGCCCTCAAGAGGACTAGCAATAAGTGTGCAATTATCAGGGTTTTTTTTATTATGTGTGTAATGATTTAAAAATTATTACTGAATAAAAGACTTGGAGTTGTCAAAACCACATATTTAATAAAACAACTGAGTTTACCAGAGATTGATAATGGTGTAACAACCGAAACCGGTATCTCGTTGTTTTATTAAATATGTGGTTTTGACAACTTCAGGTCTTTTTATTCAGTATGGATAACTACCACAATGACACCTTCACTATTATCCAGAAAGTTAAAAATTATCATTTCAAACCCCCCAGATAAAAAATTACCATATACTGTACATTATTATAATTGAATAGTATATCTGATAATAGAAGAATTATAATAAATTAACACCCCCAAAATGAGTGATTAATAATGAAATATATTTGTATACCTTCAGAGATAATGTGGATGAATATCTTCATACTGCAAATTAGAATAGGAGCAAGGGTCTTGACTTGATCAAGACATCTAACAAGAATCTCACGGTGCACTTGATGGGTGAGTTCTTTCTCGCGAGCGCCAATATCTCGAGATACCTAAAATAATCAGTAAAAGTAACATTTACAAGCTGTTATAAACTATATAATAACATTTATATATGTAGAATGTAGATGAATTAATCTCAATATTTTTGTAAGGAACGTGTTTCTAATAAAATAACAGTTCAGTCATCTTGTGTATTGTGCAAAAATTCATTGCATATTATGGCATATTACGCTTGTTAAGAGTTAAATGCCTCAAATTGCGTTTTTAATGGATTCGGCTAACTTGGTGCTTAAGTTGCCAAAATTATTGCGGTTTTCAGGCATTTCCACAGTATTGGTTTAGATTTTTTGATTAAAATGCAACCATTCTTGGAAATGTTTGATACGTGCAGACAAATATCATTTCCTATTCGTATTTCAACACACATTATTCAATTTCTGGAACACCTACCTTGCTAAGACAAGGACTGAGATCTTTGAGAAACTGCACGAGATCTTCCATTGTTTCAATGACTTCAGCAACGGCCAGGTAGTCCAGCACTTTCTTGCATTCTCTGATGATTTTCCTCACTTCTGATTCGTCGAAACAGAGCAGCAGAGAAGACGTTCCTTGGAGAATTCCTCTTGAGCCTTCTATTAGTTTCTTTCTGCGAAGAGAACATGAGCATTAGAATTTATTATTGGAGCAAGGTAATAATGAGATACCGTGAATTTATTTATTCAAGTCAAAATAAACAAAAAATCCAATCTTGAGAAATAATTTATGAATAAATAGCATTCATTTTAAACATATAAAGTTTGTCGGTCTATTTTAGAAACACCCTGTATATTTGCTATCCTTTCCACACACTTCTTTGCTACATTTGTTGAGTTTGTTTTGAGTAATTAAAGTAAAGAGTTGGCAAGAGTGATAATTCACTTATTCATAAATTAAATAACCTCAAAAAATGGATTTTGTTTCAATTGAATGAGATGAAAAACCTATTAGTAAAATATGAATTGGTGGATATCATACTTAGTTTCATTGTTCCTGCTATTTACTGTCCGCGTCTAAGCTCCATGTCCCTGACGGCTGAAGGAAAAACGAAGATATCACTCTTATACACTACGAAAACCGGTTTTCGATGACGTATTGCATTCCTCCCAGGGATACGGAGCTTAGAATCGGGCAGTATTCAAATTTGATAAGAGAATCGACGCCGATAAATTATTTCATTGTTACTCATTGTATCTTGATGTGAAGATGATTTTTTGAACTATTTTCAGACCAACCTGGCGGGACCAGAATAAGGGTCCATTTTCAACATGGCCGACGCTTCTTCCAGTAATTTCGAGGCGCTCTCAACCCTGTGCAGGGCGGTCGGCATGTCCTGTTTCAAGATGGCATCATCACTGCTGTTGATAGTTTCTCTCCCCACCTAAAAATAACATTCAATTTCAACAGATTGATTACAAATAATAAAAACTAATAGACATATAACTTACAATCAGTTGTTAATTCATTGATTTATCTATTCCTTATAAGAAACAATACAGGAAACCATTGTTTATTATTGATAAAATCGTGAAAAGTAACTGGTAATTGAAATAAAACACTAAAAGATTCATTTCCACTATTTTAATTGTCAAAAATAGTGGAATTGACAATATCTTTCAGTGTTTTATTTCATCATGGAGTTCCACAACATCAATAGGATTTCTACAAATAAGTTAACTGGTAATTGATGAATTACTTCTTCAAAGGAGCAAAAAATAAATAAACTCAATCACTAGCCTTACACTAACTGCATATATATAATATATATGCCACTCTCGTCTATAATATGGAACTCTGCTATGGGGTAATTCTCAGCATTCTATTTGACATTTTAAATCGGGAAATATTGCAGAAAACTCTTAATTAATAAAAAAAACCTAAAATATCATGAGTGAGCTTATTTATTTCAAAATGAAACAAAAATTTTAAGGTCATTTACATAAGTTTCAAGTGGAATTTATTGTTTGGCTGCCTTTATTCATTCCCTTAGCTTAGAGGGTCAAGTTAGGGCGCAGCCGGCCTTCTCTTACCCTCCTATACAATTCCAATTCTTCCTATGATTTGCAGCAAAAATTACCAACTTAATATAAGAAGATATAATTAGATATTAGATATAATTAAAAGAAGTATGAATGAGAAGTATTTTTTTAATCATCAAAGTCAAATAAATCATCCTATTCAAGATAGGAATGCATTTCTATTGAATATTTTGATACTTATTGAGAAAAATTGAAGTATAGAAATGCATTTCTATTGAATATTACGATACTTATTGAGAAAATAAGAAGTATATATTTTTTAATCAAAGACAAATAAAACATGCTATTCAAGATAGGAATGCATTTCTATTGAACATTTCGATAATTATTGAGAAAAATTGAAACAAACAGAAATTGCAGAAAACTGTAAATTGAACTCTTGGCACAAACCCAATCTAGTAATGATCGGTTACAAGTGAGCCGGACACAGGGAAATGATGTAAGAAAATGTAATGGAAATAGTAACAAAACTGTTTGGACACAAGCAAAGTTCTGGCCGAGATCCAACCACGTCTTCTCAAGTCTACACTTTGACGATCTTAGACTGTGACGTTACTTACTTTCCATCTCATTTGTCACGACAATTTGCTACCGAAATGTTTTTGAACTTGAGAATTACTTAAACGAAGTGCATCGACTGACTTGGAAATAGGTCACTTGATGAGAGCCATAATTAACAGTAAGACTTTTAATGAAAACTGTGCTTAGTTACTGATGACAACAAGAAGTTAAAGTTTGGTTGTTATTTATTGAAATTTCTTCAGATGGACACAAAGTGAGAACGGACTCCTTTTTTTCTGAGGGTGATGCCCACATGAGCTCTAGGCTTGTGCGTGGGTAATGAGAGGGGTGATGATGAGAGATGACGACTGTTTTTAGGCAGTCGGGACCGACGGCAATCCGACCTTCAAATTCAATCACTCATCAGTCGGTAATGTAAGAGATAACTTATTAATGTTGAAGATGAATGAGCCTCAAGATCTGGGTGGGTTCCGAACCACCAGGAAGTTGATTTGATAACTAAAAATCATAGGAGCAGCCCAACAAGTGGTCACCCTTCCAACGGCAGTACCAGGTATTCGTCACTTATCCAATACCAATTATTCTGTTATGTTCTATCTGCTAACAGTGCTATAACTATTCTGCTAACAGTGCTATCTAACGAGTGGATAGCAAAGCTGCCTCTGAGACAATACTCTCTCAAATGTAACTCAGATAATTATTATGTTTGTTGAGAAATGAATTGAATTTTGAAAATTGTAGAAGATATCAATATTATTCTCAATCTAGAAAATAGAAAACGAGAACAGCGATATCTAACGAGTAGAGAGCAAAGCTGCTGCTTAGCCAATACTCTCTCAAGGGTAACACAGATAATGTTTGTTGAAAAATGAATTAAATTTTGAAGATACTGACCTTAACAAGATTAGTAACTGCTTGACTGACAGCCTGTACAGGTCGTTCCAAATCGGGCATAGCGTTGCCATCTTCAGCCTCTTCATGTAGAATAACCAGCCGCGAAACCTATAAGCAAGACAAATTAACAAAATTCAAGTCCAAAACAAATTCATCATTCAATAATAAAGATTGTTTATTTATCCATCAGTTTTATTTTGCTATTATTGCAAAAGGTTTAAAAATGAAATGGATGATTAATGTCCAGTAGAATTGAGGAAAAACTTTTCGAATGATTCATGTCCTATTTTAATAGAATGTTTGCCATCTCCCAATTCTCTTCATCTTTCGTTTTCTCTTTCTCTTCCATTTTCCCCTTACTGGTGCTCTTCCTCTCTTTATACTTCCAGAGTAAATTATTATAGAATAGACCCTATAATTTATTTATTATTTGTAAGTCTTGAATCATGAAATTGAGAGACAAAGACAGGTTTCAGCTATAAACTGTCATTGAAAAATATGAGAAAAATATATAGCGTACTACTACTACTACTAAGATAATATATACACTAAAGATATATATACTGTACTACTAAAAGATATCCTACTTTAATCATTTTTTCAGAAGCTTAGTGTGATCAACAAACTCAATCATGTTATTCATATCATTTATTTGATAAAAAATACAATAAAAAGGAAACAAAAATAGGCTTTTATACAGGCTTGATTATATTATCAATAAGTTTATTTCATTAGCCTAAGTTATATTATATTTTAAATTAATGAGTAGATAGTTAACTTGGTAGCTCCTTTAATTCACGCTTGATATCACGTCATCATTGACATAAATTTATAAGTAGAATCAAACAGTATAAAATTAAAAACAATTATTAAATAATGAAAACGCTTGGAAGTTGTCAAAAATATCACTGTATTTAGTAGAAAAATTCACAAACATGTTTCAGCATCATTGTGTCATCTTCTTTGTGACACTGAAGATGGCACAATGATACTGAAACATGTTTGTGAATTTTTCTACTAGATTCAGTGATATTTTTGACAACATCCAAGCGTTTTCATTATGTATTATAAATATCACAACATCTCACCAGACACTGTGTCAGAATTATTGAAGCGTACCTTTGTTACATTAAGCTAGATCTGCTAGATAAAAACTGCTTTTTTGTATGAATTTTTATTTTTAAATTTGAACTAGGCTCACATACTTTCACAACATACATTTTTAGTGGAGATTAAAAATTCTCACGATATCTATTTCAATTGTTTTGGACTGGAAGATCGCCTTTCACAAATGGTGAGAAGACTGAGAGTTCATTAACTTTCAAACAGCATTGAATAAGATACGTCAAGGTCACAGAAAAGTAATGACAGAAGCAAAAGTAACGACTAAACACATATTTCTCAAGGAACAAGGTCGATAAACCTACTGACTGCTGACATACCTACACACTTCAGGGTCTGTCATACGTGTGTACATGTGTAAAAATAAAGCATTTCCTTTTATGGATACCTACATAGCTACTGACTAGACTACTGGTACACGACTACTGATTAAAGGAATTATGATCTTGTATACTGATACACTAGTTTCTAACATGGATGATTTTAATATATCAATGATTATTGTATAATAGTTTCCACAATTATTGTAGAATTTAGCACAGTAGGATTGTAGTTCAATTTAAGTTTATCCAGCTGTAGAATTTAGTTTCTTACATATTACCTTTATTTTACAGTGTCCTTAATATTTACAGAAAAAAAATCAAAAAATATATTACTGTTGGTAAGAAATTAATAAGATAATACATAATTCAGTTCAATCCTGGTAATTTACCACCTCTCAGACAGTGAGAAGGTAAGACAGTGAAGTTGCCTCTCCCATTCTTCTCTCCTTCTCCCACTGTTTTAGATAAAGTTTTCGAGTTCACTGATTTATCCAAGTTGGAAATTCGAGGTATAGTATAGTTCTATATCTATTCTAGATAGATATTACCAGAATACCTGTCAAACCTTCTGTGTGTCTTTCAATGTGCCGACTTTGAGGGGGAGGGTGGGATTATCAATATTATCGGTTTTAAACCAGGACCAAACGCTTCAATAAATTGAATCAATTTATTGAATCGGTGATTCAAACGTTTAGCCTCTTCAATCACCGACTCAATCTGGATAATTCAATGAATTGATTCTATTTATCAAAGCGTTTAGACCTGGCTAAACGCTAGATAAAGTAAGACTCTTATTATAGAAGTGTATTTGTATAAAATTCTTGAGAATGCTCACTATTATTCTTTTTTGTTTCAATTACATATAGTCATAAGAAAAACTTATTTCTTCGCAGTTCACCACCTTATGCTTAATCCTAAAGGGGAACTGTCAAAACCCCTCCCCTCCCACATCAATATTATTTGAATGATTCGGGGTCGCTATAAATCTATTTTTTCCATTAGTACCCGTCAAAATTTTATGACATTTTCTCTGAAGTTGATTTTCACGGTTATTGAACAATCAAAATTTTGTACTACAAGATACATTTTTGTTACGTTTCTGAATGATTTCATATCGTCAATTCAATTAGTCCTAAAAAATTGGGACTGATTTCATATCAGTCAATGATTTAATAACTTTCTGTACTCTTTCCCAGATTATGTGCTCAAGTTTTCTGCATATTTAGACTTCAATATTTGTAAAATCTCTTTTCTTTGGAAATCGCCTTTATGTTTTACAAGTAAAAATACCTTCTTCCTTCTTCAAAATTGTAAATATCTTTACAGAATATTTTGCCAAACGTGACATGTAGAAGCTTTCATTTTTTTCTGATATAATATTTCTGCTCATTATTGATGCACTAGTTATGTGTTAATTCGTTAACTCAAGTAAATTCAAGTATGAGTAAGTTGAATATTGTGAATTATTTATTCATATAATCCATCTAACTATTACAATAAGTAATTAAACAACAAACATTGTCCAAAATTGTTCAAATTGAAAATTCAGAATTTATAGAGGTAACGTTCAGATCTAGGTAAGGTAGCTTTCAAAATACAGGGTGTGATTGTACTGATTGATTGTGAAATGATTACAATTTCAGTTCGACGTACAAGAAATTGATTGATATATTAGCTGAATAAGTCAACAACCAAGAATTAATTTTTGAGAGACATAAGAACGAAGATGTTTTGCTACTCTTAAACATTCACAGCATTGTCATTCTACCGAATGAAATTTCTACAACTAAAACTATGAGACAAGAGTTGAGGTTGTAAGATAAGTGTGTTTTACAAAACACAATTTGATAAGGCATTCTGAAGCGTTATTTATCATTTGAGAAGCCTCAAGGACAAACAGATAGTTGACATCTCTTATTCAGGACAAATAATTTATCTTACAATTCGATGCCGATTTGACAGAAACAAGGTCAGAATCGGTTACATGGAAATATACAGGTGTATCAAGTTCGTTTATTTTGAATCTAAAAATAAAACATGAGTCACTAGATCTTGGCGAAATGTTGGTAAACGGTCTGGAAGCGACAGACAGAGATGAAATTTTCAATGATTGTCACTTTTAATTCGTCTAATCAAAATATTTCGTTATTGTGGTCATAAAAGGCAATACCTTGAGATCTTTTCTAACATTTCAAATCAAACTGCTTCCAGCAACAAGAGTGTACTCCTATGACCATATAAGGGTGTGTGGAAAAGTGACGTCATTATCAGCATAAATGACAATAAACCGAAAAAACTGGAGAAGAAAAAGTATAAAAAATAAACAAAACCTTCTAAACTACTCGTTGGGTTGTATGATAACCTAGAATTTCAACAATGAAAACCGAGAATAATATTATTAACGGACCGAAGGTCTCGTACACATAACCTCAAAAACTCCAGTTTCAATTTCATACTCGTAAAAACAAGTTCATTCTAGAAAATACGCCTGAAAGATCAGTTTAGGTGTAAATGTGAATTATCTATAGTTACTATAAATAGGAAACTAATGAGACTTTTTACAATAAAGAACCAAGCAATTCAGAAGATGTAATGTCTCGAATTTTCCACTTACTTGTTGTGCGACTGGTTCTAGAATACTTTCTATAGTTTTAGTGTGGAAGACCGGCATTTTTGAGTATTATTTTATGCTTCAAAAGTCTTGTTGGAAACTAATAAAACACAAAATCTAAAGAAAATTAAGAAACACGGATAACACGGTTCTGTGCACAGTACTAAAAATAAAAACAGTGTCGACTGTCGAATCAAAAGCAGCTGAAGGCACAAATCTCAGACTGCAGCGCTGTTATAGACGAGTAGCTGCCAAACATCAGCGCTCAAGTGAGAGAATGAGGAACAACTTGTCGGGATTGAAGATAGGTTTAACATTGAATCAAATGTAAAAATGTCTGTTTTCAAACCCATCCTATTTGATAAATATTTAGCCAAAATATTCCAGTAACTTATAAAATCAAAGCTAGGATGTTCAAGAACACTTCAGTTGCCTTTTTAAGAGAGAAGAAACAAAGATAATTTTAATTTGATCCTCTTTCCAAAAGCAATCCTTTCCAAAAAAGAGTGAGATAGGTACAGATATGAAATATAATATTGAACGTGAATAGAGGAAATATGGAAAATATAAGATGTAAATATTATGTTTCAATTGAATTAAATATTATTTGTGTAAAATAGTTGATGTCTCTGAAATAATAATGTCTTTTTACTCATGACATTGATTGTTGCACATATAATATTGAACGTAAATAGATGAAGTATGGAAAATATAAGATGTAAATATAATGTTGTAATCGAATTAAATATTATTTGTGTGAAATAATTTATGTTTATGGAATAATAATGTTTATAATACATACGATACCGATGGTTACACATAGCGGGAAGTTCAAACTTCAAAAACCTAACCTAGCAAGAAGAGTCTAGCAACAAGATGACAAAAATTCTGATAAAAGTACTTTAATCCAATTAATACATTCATTAAAACACATTGAAACCACTAAATAATAGATAACAATAATTGATGATACATTAATGATTTAATTGAATTCTATCCCAAAATCGTGTTTTGTGCACAGTATCTCACAATGTTAAAACAGTGTCGACTGCCGAATCAAAAGCAGCTGAAGGCACAAATCTCAGACTGCAGCGCTGTCATAGGTCCATATCAGAACTACCGTAGTCCGCGAAATTTGAATTTAAGTTGAAACCTTGGACAGTATGGACACGCGCCGAAACAACTTACAAATCACCGTGGAAGGTCTATGTCACAAAATTTTGGCATCCAACCATACATAAATATATTCTTTTGAAACATGGATTGAAAATTCATTAATTTATTTATTCAATCATACGACAAAATTACAACTTTTTGAAAAAACAAGGTAGGGTAGAATCATAGCCCCCTTTAAACTACTACTGTAGTAGTACAACTACTACTACTACTACTACTACTGTAATTCAATATATTTATATCTCTGCTTTGCACGTTTATTAGACTTTCATTAAATTTATGCCTAAAAAGGCCTGACCATTCATTAACACATCAGCCATCTTCCATTTGGCGTAAACCGCAATTATTTTAGAGGACTCCTGTCTCAATGGCTCATTGAATAAGAAAAAAATTACATAGATTCAGCAGCAATATGGAATCAAAGTTTGGACTAGAGAAATTTGAATAAGAGATGTTGGAGTTGGCATATTATGTCAATATACGGTGCTGCTTAGAAGGTGTTTCCTAGAATGCTAGAGTCAATTTTTCCATTTCCAGAGCCATCCTCACATCATCATCCTATCACAGTGATGATAGTTCAAAATTTATATATTGCACACTTAGTTGATCATTTTCTTGTTATATTGTAATCAGTATTTAGAACTAATTATAGTCCTAGTGAGAAATAAAATACCTATCAATTCGACGAATATATTAGATTAGAGAGAAATTAATCATTAATCTCATAGTCTACCAAGACTTAGATTGCAATATTAGGAGAGGAAAAAATATTGTGAAGAAGAATAATTAATCTGTAAAGTAAAACTCGGACGAAAATACTTTCAGTTTTGCACCGAGAACAGACCTAATACAAAGGTACCTTTTTGAAGAAAGTATAATATTTTTCAAATTCAATAGAATAGTGATGTTTTAACTCCAAGATAATATAGAATGTGTGTGGCATGTCTTAAGACTCTCTCTTACTTAGTCTACTTCTTGTGTAATTATTGTGTATGTTCTTTATTCGACATTTTCCCTTCTCCCACTTGTATTTAACGTCTTCAAATTTGGCTTTTCATTTGGACAGGCTTTTCAGGCTTCAAAACAACATCAAATATACTTAATATAATAATATTATATTATCATAACATAATATCCTTTCTCTGTATTCACTATAATACCTCTATCTCTATTAGTGGCGAAGCGTGGTATACTTAATTGTGAAACCAAATAAGTAAACCACGCTTCGGCACGGATCTCTATCTCTCTCTTTTCTCTTTCTCTCTCAATTTTTATTTCTCCCTCTATTTTTTTTCTCTCTCTATTTTCCCTATCTCTTTCTCTCTACTATCTTCCGCTCCATTTACTAATATCTTTCTTACTTTTATAGCTATTATTTTTCTGGTTTAGGAGCAGCAGCGGTAAGCCACCTCCTACTGTGTTTGAAAAAACAGAAAATGAAAAATAGAAAAAAGAAAGAGAAACGGTCGCAAAAAGCGTCTGTCGCACGTGCGACATGAAGAATGGTGTGTGTAGGAGAAGAAAAGAAGGAACGAAAAAAAGTGAAGACGCGTTGCTCGGTAAAGGCAGCAAGTCGTCGGTAAATGTACAATCGACAAAAATAGTATAAACTATTCTTTACCATCTTAGCGTTGGTATTCTGTTGCTTATTCTAGTCTCTTCAATGTTATGTCCAAATAGAGAACTCTTATGATTATTAAATTGATATTCAGAACTCAGATCTTCAGCGAACCCAAAGTTTGTAAAAAGATTATTATTTACAAACCTTGGAGCGAATCAGTTTCCTCTAGCCATTTCTCTGATTTCCATGTATATTGTATTGAAATTACAGAATATATTTTAATATTTCTGGTAAATATTATGGTAAAAATATTCATATTTGGGTAAGCATGTCAATGCATTACATTCAATTCAACTAAATATCTACCAAATTTATGAACTGAATGTCATTCAAACATGAACATCATCCACGCATTAAATTCAATTTACTAAATATTAACCAAATAATATTTTTTATTTTGAGAGACACTAAGGCAGCTCGTACACCGGAGCAATAATGAGCAATAGGCAATAGGCAATAAGCAACATTTGGATCATATGATCATTTAATCTATAGAACAGTCCAATGCACAAAGCAGCTGTTTCGGTGTGCATTGAACATTGGTTTGTATAATTTAACACAAGATAAAATTTAATTATGAAATACGTAATTACTTGAAATCATATTACAAAGAAACATATCAATGATCAATTTTCCCATTGCAAAGCGAGGACCATGGCAAGATAAATATACTGTTTAATCAAGATCGTTCCAAAAAAATAAATTGTTCCAAAAAAGTTAACAGATAGATTTATTTCATTTCCATCTGCACCCTATGCTTTCTCCACAACATCTCTTTGGCTGTAATCATCTCGAAGATAATCATAAATGCATTGATATTGCTCAACAAGCTGTACAAATTTGATATTAAATGCTGCTTCGTCAGACATTTTGTAAGCAAACGCTTGATGAACGAAAATTTTCAAAGTTAGGTTACTGTACTAAAAATTTAATGAAATATCATATATGTTATTCAGGCAATATGTTGCTTTTCTACCGACACGCTGTGTTGCTAGCGATATATGTTGCTCTACAGAGGCGATAGCGATATCTAATGGAAAAACACATTGGCGATAATATTGCTTGTTGCGTATTGCTTATTGCTTGTTGCTTATTGCTCCGGTGTACGAGCCCACTTAGGATTCATCTCAAGTAGGCTTCACCATTTTTTCAATACAGACAAGTTGGAGCTGTAAGCTCAACATGCTTATATCGAACATACATGAGAGATCATCACTTTTGTAGCCTTCTTGGGGCATCAGAATTAATTTTGAGGGTATTTAAAAAAGGATGAGAAAGATTTGGGTTCGTACTTTATTTGTGAAGATTACAAAATATATCAGTTTTCATTGTAGATTGTGAAGTAAATATTAAATTATTCTTATGGAAAATGAACTGATTCATAAATGAGTAATTATCCGTGACTTTCACAAATCATAGATTTAACAATCATTATTCAGCGTATTTTAAGCGATAAGATAATAATAATATATGATAGCGGTTTATCCACATGAAACGGCAAAGTTTGAACATAATATAAATGTTCAGTCTTGAAAAACGAAGTCCAAGGATATCTTTCATATTGAAATTCACCGATGTGCGAGAGAGTGAGCGAGGGAGAGGCCGGTGAGGGTGAGAGAGAGACTGAGAGAAAGAAATAAAGTAGGAGAGTGTGTGAGTGGTATATCTGGTCCTGTAGCGTTTCGACCGAGTAGTGTTTCGTCCGACAAAATTTTTGACAAATAATAACAAAAACAAGAATGTCTGCATTGGCATAATGCATAATAAAACGATTAAGTGAATAGAGATTGAAAATACGATTGATAAATTAATAATAGAACTTCAAAGGTGAAACTATAACTCAACTTGAAAATTAATAGTCTCAGCACACTATATAATAAACTATATAGTGCAGCTCAAGTATACAAAAATAGTTGAGGACTTTAAAGGTGTGATTATGGACTAAAATGTGATTATGGGGTTTAAGATTTCCCCACAAAATTATATACAATTACAAGAAACGTATTATCAGCAGTTTTGAGTCAAAGGGAAGATAAAGGGAAGAAACAGGAAGCCTATTTTTGCATCACTATAATATGAACTAAGTGATTGTGAATTGGATTCGTGCATGTGAAAAACTTTGAGGTGAATCCAAAAATACTTTCATGGAAAATGTCTTATTTTTTTGATAGGCCATTTTGTTTTTGAATCACATGAATCGTTGGAAAGGAAGTGGAGGAGTTTGGAGTTATGATCAGAGAATTGGAATTCAACTTCATCAACTTCAACAACTTCAACTTCAACAACTTCAACTTCAACAACATCTGATAGAAGATAGGTTAATGGGGTGTAACCATTTCATTATGATAACAATTCAAACATATTTCAGAAACGGTGATTCAATCATTTATTGTGTTTTCCAAGACAATTTTTTCTATTTATTTATTCAGCAATGAAAATACTTGAACAATGCTTGACTGTGTCTAAAATTCTTTCATGAATCGTAGCCTAATTTGTAAATCATGTAGCCTCCAAACTCCGCCTACTATCTCTTGATAAGCCAGAAATGAATGACTCAGCTAGTTCTGAATTCGACCGGTAGATGGCTGCAGTTACTGGGTGATTTACAGCTTCAATTTTTACAGACACGCCTCCAAGCTCCGCCTCTCTCCCCTGATTGGTCGGCAATGCACAACGCAGCTAGTTCTGAATTCTGTCGTAAGATGGCAGCAGTTACTGGGTCATTCAAGTTACAACTTCATTATTCAGCCGTCTAGATGTCAGAGGTGTTCTACCCAAAGTGAATCCCAAAGTGAAGCCGAAAGTAGATTAAATTAATTCATCCAAGCTACCATTTTTAAAATGTACTCATCCACAATTCATTGCTATTATTGGATTGATTCAACTTCTGCCAATGTTTATGAATTGGCATAAATTTCTATATGAGCTTCTTCTGGATACAGTTTTATAGGGAGGAAAACTTGTAATTACATCCAAATAAATAGGCTTTGAATTCGAATCAGTGGCTTTGATAGAAATAATTCACATGAAGCAATACAAATAGCCAACTATTGCAGCTATAGAATCTGAAGAAGCAGATTTTAAATTTTATTTGATACTGATTATTTACAACAGTAATTAGCCAGTGATAGAAGGGTTTCTGAAGTCAGGTAGAAGACTCAAAAATCGGACGAAACGCTACTCGTTGGTAATACGCACAGAAGCGTGAAAAGCAGTCGGACGAAACGCTACTAATTTCCAAGAATTTGGGTGTCGGACGAAACGCTACATATTCGTATATCTTACTAGCGTTAACCAGCACAGAGTTCAATTCGATTATGTGATAACAACACTGCCTTATAGCTCATAGCCTACCTATATTGTTGCACGAAGTATAAGAAACACACGATATTTATTCGTTATTGATTCGATTCTCACAAAAATCAAACATCTTCGTACAATAACTTAAAATATCAGTCAGATGAAAAAAGAAAAAGGTCGAAAAAGCAATTGTCAGTTCTTTTTGTGACAATAACTTCAAATATTTTGTTATTGGTTGAGAGATCACGGTTCCCCGAAGGACCTCGAATTTGGCCTTTTTTACAAGCCGTGCCTTGCTTTTTTATTATCGCTCTTATTATATTAAACTGCAGGCAATTTATAAAATTGTAAAGTTGTAGACAAATCTGTGTTATTCACGGTAAAAAAGCATTGTCATTGAAACTTACTGTAGAGACGTTCCTTTTTGTTGTGATGTTGTGATAAGTAGTAAGTACAACAACACATTTCTAGGGGGTTTTCAGAGTATTATTTTAAAAGAATGTTACCTAGATTATAATTTTGACATTTCCACGAGTAGCGTAAGGAGTTGTAAGTGAGAAACTCAGAATAATTTATATCTCCTTCTCACGATACGATATTAATTTTATTAGCTACCCTACTCTACTATTATTCTTCATTTCAAACTATGCCATTTTTTCTTCACTATTATTATTCTGGATGTATTCAATTACAACTATTATTCCTATGTATTATATATTATGTATTCAATTATTTCTGGACTTACAACTTGGACTTTTGAATAAAGATTACTTGATTTCCGAATCAAGGGACAACTGCAAACTGCAAATGATCTTAGCTTGTTTTCCTGTGACCGGTGTAAAATTCTATAAACACTTCGCTCAGAGAGAGTTCGGGCCTCACCGAGAAGTTTGCTTTTTTTTTGCTGGGGATGCTGCCCACATAAGCTCTTGTCTTTTGCGTGAGTAATGGGAAGGATGATGATGAGATATGAATGGACCTACAGCTTTAGGAAGGTTCCGAACCACCGGGAAGTGATTTTGAAGCTCATAAATTGTATTTAGAGGAGCCGATCACCGTTACAACAGGAGTGGTAGGCGCCGTCTCTTATGTAATCTCATCGATTAGACCCGCCAGCTACCACTGGGACAACCGCTTCCCAGTACCGTTTGTTGATACTGTTGAAAACTTCCTCTTCGATTGGATTGCCTCTATGCAAAATCAAAGAACTTTTCAATTGAGTGACTGTGTAAAATACATAGTACTTTGTACATAGTAAGGAATACATTGTAACACAAGTTGTGGAATGATCATTATTAATTTATTTTCTTGGAACGTAATTGTTTCTTAATGCTTATAATATCATGCTCGTTGAAGAGGTATTATAGACATTTAGGGCCGGTTCATGAGCTCGGGATTTAGCCAAGTCCTAGACTAAAACGAGTGGCCACCGTAGCATCGACAAACGTTAGCCTCGATACTATGTAGGCCTACTAAGGGCTCTCTATGCTGCTAACCCACTAACCAGTCGAGACAAATACGTTTGTCGATGCTACCGTAGCCACCCGTTTTAGTCTAGGACTAAATCCTAGCCTTAGTGTTTTTAGATAGTCTGTTTTTTTTTTAATTATGATCTTGGAAAATTTTAGGCGACATTGACATTTTTGCTAGGGTACATTTTTGTTTGTTACAACACGTAAAACAAAACAGCTTGTGGGGGTACTGCGGTTTCGCTTTTTATAGATTGTGTTGGCAATTTTTATCAACAAATATCGAGTGATTCTTTTACTTTCAATACTAAATATTGCATCCGTAAACCAAAAATTTAAATTTTCAAAGACTTTTCATTACAGTACACTGTTCTAGAAAACAGCATCTCGAAAAGCTACTCCATTTGTGTTGTTATATGAAGGAGAGACAAGACAAAAATCTCGACATAATATTCTGTTACGGTCCTGCAATTGACTGTACACAATTAAGGGGGACTGGAGAAACATTTTTTCGAAAAAATCAAGCGAGACTTTGAAACGCTGCTATATGACTTGTTTTTCTAAACCCCGTTATAAATAACGTCAAGATGACTGGGGCCCGCCTCCACAGAACAGATGGACCCCGTTAACAGGCCTAACTTATGTACACAAGTTGTTACTTTTCATATATTATTTCTTATATAAGTATACACTCCATGTATGTAAATACTTGTTACTTTTTACATAGTTCAATGCACGTTGATTCCTCATTGGTAGCTGAGCCCTTTTTTCTCTAGTTGAGCTTCGATCGTTCGTTATAGTTCTTCAATTTTTCCGCGTTTTGATAGATTGCATCTTAGGCTCTACTCTCACTTGGAAACTCAAATCGCGTCGCTCGGCAACTGGAATAACAAAACATGTGTTTTCAAATGATGACGCTCAGACGATCCTGCAACCGCGTTGTCTGAACGTCATCATTTGAAAACACATGTTTTGTTATTCCAGTTGCCGAGCGACGCGATTTGAGTTTCCTAGTGTGAGTAGAGGCTTAGATAAACTCCAGGAAACTGTGTAACAGAGATCCAAAGCAATGTACTGTAAGTTACATAGAATACTACAGATATAAATGTACTGTATAGTTAAAAAATATTGGACATTCTTTCAAGGTGGATATGTCAAAATGTCATTTGAGTTCAAATAATCAAATAAAAAATTCTTGATTTTGGTAAAAGAAACATTACGGGTAACAAGAAATAAATCGTACATTAATCTATGAGATCTGATGTGTGCCCTTATTTCTGGTTACGATCTCCAATAATGCTCCATCAAATATAAGTTTCTACGTAATTATTTTGATAGAAATCTTATTGATGTTGTGGAACTCCTGATGAAATAAAACACTAAAAGATATTGTCAATTCCACTATTTTATTATTGACTGGTGTAGCCACGAAACCGAGGTCCAGTGTGCTGTTGATAAAACAATAGTGGAATTGGCAATATCTTTTAGTGTTTTATTTAATTGTATTGAGTTTGCTTCTGGAATCAGAGATCAATCTGTATCACAATAATTACTTTGCCGTCCTGAATTCAGGTTGTTTTTAGTAGAGGAAGGATAAATAACTAGTGGCGAAGCTGGTATACTCATTTGGTCATCGCCGGGTACATTTCCTAAAGGATATTTCCAAATAAGTATACCACGCTTCGCCACGTAGAATAACATTTCAAGGATCATAAAATGTTAGGTTTGTAGGTTATGGTTAAATGGTCTTAGCTTTTGTGAAAATTAACTTATCTTAACAAACAATTGCTCATTCTCCTCAGCTTACCAAGGTGGTCTAAATTTGTTTATAATCATGCTAACTTAAATTGGGTAAAAATTTGGACATTCAATTTCTGCTGAGAACTTGAATAATATAATATTACTGTAATAAGTTACAACGAGAAATAATTAATTTATAGATTGTGAATAAGATTGAGTATTTGTGAGGATTGCGGAGAAAGCTGAAACTGAAAGGAAACGTGGGAGTGGCAATGCTGATGACGTAGAATGCCTACAAGAGCCGTCTGATTGGTCAATGAGCTGAACAGATTTCGCCCAATCAAAAGCTAGGAGCTCTGAACTGTCTTGTGTTTTGTGACGTTTCGCACAGCTTGCTCCTGAATGGTGGAAATTGTAAAATGACTGTTGAACCCAGCGGCCAATCAGAGACGGTTCGTTGAATTTGGAGGCGTGGCTTACTACAACAGCATTGGCAATCCTTCTTTCGTTTGATGTTAGTTTCAGCTTTCTCTGCATTTCTCATGATCGTATCTATTCATTCGAAATATCATATTAGGCTACTTGTTTTTTGAGCATTGATTGAAAGTGTATCGAATTTGATGTATCTAATTCTAGAGAAAATAGAGTTTCTATGTAAAAGTTTCATAAAAATTGAATCTAGTCAATAATTTTTTGTTAGGGATGATACCCACACGCTTGTGCGTGAGCAATGGGAAGGATGATGATGAGAGATGAATGGACCTACAGCTTGAGGTGGGTTTCGAACCACCGGGAAGCGATTTTGAAGCACATAAATTTTTATACTTAGAGAAGCCGGTCACCGTTAAAACTGGAGTGGCAGGCGCCGTCTCTTATCAAATCTCACCGATTAGATTTGCCTGCTACGATTGAGACTATCAAGAATGTATTTGATTTAATGTAACTAAGATCAATTTTCGTAAAATAATATAGAAGGGTAAAAATATCGCTACCTACAATAAGCCGAGGAGGAGAAAGAGGAGCCTTAAGAGATTCCAGTTAATGTATCTTTGCAAAATAAATAGCCTATTTGAAGTTGTTGATAAGGCACAAAAATGATTGGACTCGCAGCTCAAGGTGGGTTCCGAAGCCCTGGAAAATGACTGAAAAGCAAAAGCTCTAACAATACCCAGATTCCTTCTATGAATGCGGTTGTGACAACATACTCGAACATCGTTCTTGAAGTTTGTGGGATACTTCACTGTAAATAAGTTAACCAATTCAATTTTTGATTGAAAAATGTTGTGGTCTTCTTCATTATGCAACAACAAATCAAACATTGGAAACATAACCGCGATGACGAGAAAAATTTTAATGATTCAATTCTAAAAAGAAACTGCTTGTAGGGGATTTGACCATATCTTGTGCAAATAATATCGTGTGTAGATGCATATATTTATATACATATTATGTCAAGGGTATGTACTATAATCATAAATAGCAGTGAAGAAGAGACTAAGAAAAAGTGAGAAATGGGAAGGAAAAAAGAGGGAATTGAAAGGAAGAAAATGGATGCTCTCGACAATCTGCTGTCAAGATTTTTAAGACACACATGTCTAACTAAGCGTGCCGTACACATGGAGCTTGCTAGAAGTCTCGCTTTGTTTTTTACAAGTGCGAGAGATCACAAAAATATTGGAATTTCTTAATCGTGACAATTACTCACTGGATGCAAACGAAAAATATAGGAGCCACTGAGAAAAATATGGTACTGTATGTACCAACTTGCTTTGGTTTCAGTACTTAGGAATAATATAATCATAATGATATTTACATTTACAAGAAGTTATTTAGGTTGTAGTTCACAAGATGTGATTTTGCAGTTCACAAGTCACAAGATTTGCAGAATAGACTGCTACTATATAGGCTACTACAAAATTCAGAGATAGGCCTACATAGTTTGACGTCTCATATATTGAAAAAAGTGATATTTATACACTTTAATTTATACACTTAACTTATATTCACTGAATATATGAGTTATCAATAATCAAATTCGATAATAATCGTGGTCCGTAGCCGAGGGCGATAAGCGCCTGTCTGATAATCCAAAGCTTCCAAGATCGAATACAGCTGCCGGAACGGATTTTGACAGAAACGGCCACTCCCGTCTTTCGGACACCTTTATTCGGTCCCGACTGCCTAAAAACAGTCGTCATCTCTCATCATCACCCCTCTCATTACCCACGCACAAGCCTAGAGCTCATGTGGGCATCACCTTAAAAAAAATCTAATAGAACAGTGAACAGAAGCAACAGGTTAGCCAAAACTAATACCAAACTTTAATTTATTTGAATTCTGCTTGAAGAGATTCAATCAACCATAAACTTTAGAATCTCGTAGTGTGAATAAAGAATGTATAATAAAACAACCTGGGGTTCAATTTATTTATTTAAAAATAAGTGACTCGTGCGACGATCTCAGGCGATGACGAACCAAGCGAAGCGATCTCACAGTTGATTAGATCCTAGTTAAAAAATGTAAGATGTAAGCTAAATTAGATATTTTCCTTATTTTATTGTGAACATCAAAGCATTCTTTCCATATCATTCTATTATAATGAATTGAAACTAAATAAGTTTCAGTGATAACTTCTACACAGTAGTACACTCAACTACTAAAGATGTAAACTCTAAATAAGAAAATTTGTATATTTTATTGAGAACATCAAAGCATTCTTTCCATATTTTGCTATTATAATGAAACTGAATTAGTTACAGTAATACCTTCTACATAGTAGTACACTCAACTACTAAAGATGTAAACTAAATAAGATAATTTGTTTATTTTATTGAGAACTTCAAAGCTTTTATTCCATTCAGTGGCGAAGCGTGGTATGCTTATTCTCCTATAGAGAATAAGCATAAATACGTGGTAAATCTCCTATAGGATTTTGTTCATCGCGATTTGGCGATGACCAAGTAAGCATACCACGCTTCTTCACGGCATATACTCGTATTCTGTTTTAATGAAACTAGATAGTTTCACTGTTCCAACAATAACTTCTTCACAGTAGTACACTTTACTAGCAATGAATACAGTATTCATTGTATTCTGTATTCATTGTTACTAGCTACTAAAGATGTAAGCTAAATTACATATTTATTGAGAACATCAAAACATCAAATACATATTCTATTACAATGAAACTACTGCAATAATGCATGATGCACTTCTTCCACTGCAGTTTTCACTGCGTTTCTGTACCGAGCTTCTCTAATTATTCTGCCGCTTGTACTTCTTATAACACGCCCAGTGTACGTTTTTTAGTACAGTAGGAGTAGGCAAAGTTTAACGTACTTTTCTTGAAGCACATGTGACACATATGTACTGAGATGACCTCTTCCCCTTTCATCTTCTAGCACATACACTTGCAAGATCTTAATGATAATTTATTCAAGCTGAATACGAGGAAAAAATTAAGACCCTTTTTAGAAAAATAAAAGCCATCACATTTTTCATAGAGTACGGAGCTGTTGTTTTGATGAAAAAAGCGATTGAATGAGGGGCCCAGCTTCCAAGTTTATTTTTGTACGTTATTATATACTGGATTCTTGTATTCAATTTTCTTCGTTGAGTTCTTGGATACTTTTTTAAAGAAACCGAAACTATAAAATATACCAATAAAGAGGCTTACTAGAATGCTTCATTACGAACAACTGTGTTTCCAGAAGTACATTTAGCAGAAGTTTCCCTTGGCTTACAGATAAAATAATAATAAATAAACAAAGAAACAAAAAATACAAATAATACAAACTACGTATTACAAATTAAAAGTACCAGTACCTCCCATTCTCAAACTAGTGAAAATAATTTGCTCCCGGGAATATTCGGGAAACTACCTTGAACAGACATGGGAGCCCATACAAAAATTTGAGGGGGGCTAGACGTGACCTTCCGGGGGTTTAAGGGTTTTGAATACCCCCCCAAAGGGAGTGCCCCCGGGGGCACTCCCCCGGAAAATTCGAAATTGAAGCTAGAATAGCGTGTTTTTAACTATTTTCAAGACATTCTTACATATTGAAAACGTTAAATCAACTCAAACATTTTACACAGATTGCTGTTTATAATTCAGATATACCACACCATTTATTGACCTGCCAAGGGCGTAGCCAGGGATAGGGTATGGGGGGGCTTGAAGAACTACATTACAAAGGGGTTAGGTAAACGTAACCAACCCCCCACCCCCCGCCCGCTAGATATATCGAAGGGCCGGTGGGATTTTTGGAAAATTAATGCCTGAAAATGTGTATAAAAATCTACCTGACTACATAAAATTATGAGAAATTATCTTATTATCACAAGATAAATAACAAAGCTACCTCGTATTCATCTGAGCTGCAAGCTGCCTATCTCGTGATAGGCCAGCAATGAATGACTCAGCTAGTTCTGAATTCGACCGGTAGATGGCTGCAGTTACTGGGTGATTTACAGCTTCAATCTTTACAGACACGCCTCCAAGCTCCGCCTCTCTCCCCTGATTGGTTGGCAATGCACAACGCAGGTAGTTCTGAATTCTGTCATAAAATGGCAGCAGTTACTGGGTCATTAAGGTTATAACTTCATTATTCCGCCGTCTAGATGTCAGAGGTGTTGTAAACTCATTCTTATCCAATGGGAAAGAACAGATTCTTTCTATTTAACATGGACATTCGATATTCATAATAAATAGAATAGTGTATTATATTGTGAAATATTTATTTCAATAGTATACTCAAATTTTCAATTCAATTTTGATAAAAGCGATTAGTTTGACAACCATCAATATTATTTATGACACACGTAGATTATTCATTCAATCATGGGAAATTCTACTACAGATTTTTCGAGAACGACTGGTCCAAAAAGACTGAATTTGGTATACAAAAATAGTTGAGGACTTTAAAGGATGTGATTATGGGGTTTAAGATTTCCCCACAAAATTATATACAATTACAAGAAACGTATTATCAGCAGTTTTGAGTCAAAGGGAAGGATATGAACAGGAAGCCTATTTTTGCATCACTATAATATGAACCAAGTAATTGTGAATTGGATTGTGCATGTGAAGAAACTTTGAGAACGGCCCCTCCTGCCCCCGTGTATGGGCGCCCATGTGAACAAAGTAGTACTTATTGTTCTTTATTTGTAATATTCATTATTTCTTTATTGTACTTTCATGTGCTTATTTATAGAAAGCGTCCTTATTTTAAAGTCTTCTCAATTTTCGGTGTGATCAATCACCCAATCTTAGGAGTTTTAAGAATTAAATGTTATTTTACTGGAGGTTACAACTTACTATTATGTTTATGTTACAACTACTACTATGTTATAACTACTATGTCTATGTTACAACTTACTACTTATACTATGTTTTCCTGTACTTCAGGAATGGCAATCTTTAAAGCATCAATATACTGAAGCTTTATAAATATGAATAGGTACTATAAATACACTTCATGCTCTGAGAAAACTTCTCCATGTCATTTATGATAATCGACAAAACTCGTTTTCAAGTCTTCAATGATATTCAAATTATTGATCAATTGCTTTCGAAGCTGTATTATATTAATTGTGATTTGAACTTACAATATTTCTATACTTCTTGATCTTATTTTTTCAAGGTTCCAACTGTTATCTTCACTTTATCGTATTTCAATCCTGGAAAATATCTACTTTTAAATTTTACAATCATTTTCCGATTTCTCATTTTTTAGTTGTTGTTTTGTTTGTAATTTCTCGAATTTAAATGTTACGGAGCAGCACAGGTCCTTCTATTATTTTTAAGAACCAAAAATATTTGAAAATAGATGATATGACCACTGCTTGAGGCAATGTATTTGTAACAATAGAAAAGTCCTTATAATTGACTCAGTTCTACTACTTTACTAAGATTTGAGTTCCTATTTTAACAATACACGTGCTACAACATTTTTCTGTTGTAACACAAAATTCCACTCAGATGTGTGGCATGTGTCATATTGGAGAAGCAAGCATAACTTCTACAAAAAGTTAAATTTTTTCAACCTCATCTACGAAATGAACCGTACTGAGGTGAATGTGTGAAGAAAGAAAGAGAAGAGAGCGGAGAAAGAAAGAGCGAGAGAGGGTGAGAGAGAGTGAACGATTAATGAAGAAGAAAAGAAGGGAGAGAGATTATATGCTAACAGAGTGCTGGTTGATCATTGAAGTTGTTTTAAAACTTTTTTGTTGCATAGCATTCACTCATCTCTTTCTTTCAACTCCCTTTCTCACTCCCTCACTCTCTCTCTCTTTCTTTCTCGCCTTTTCTGTCCAGCCACCATATTATAGATGTTTTTTCTTCATTATTATGCTCTAACTATTCTTTTTCAACAAGCACGGTTGACTTGAGAGGGGTAACTCATAAACAAATCATTGAACTCACTTGAGTAAACCGAAAACAGACTAATGATATCATCTCTAAATAGGTACTAGAAAAGAATAATAAGTCGAATAAGAGGACAAGGTGCGAGAAAAGATAAAAAGGAGTAATAAGGATAAAATAAGGAAAGAACTAGATTTTTATTATGGATGTTATAAAAATCCTCGATATAAAATTATAATAAATAATAAAATTATTTAAATATTCTCGATTTTAAAATAATATTAATAATAGAAAGTTCCGAATTACTCTGTGAACCAAAATCTGCTCTGATTTGACCAAAATCAAGTTTTAATCCATTTCTAATTATTAATAAGTTTGATAAAGTTTAATCATTATGACATTTTATTATGCTGAAATTCAAGAGCCAACAAATACAATTGTAGCTTTGCTTTGAATGCTAAATAGTAAAATACCTGTAGCTTTGAGTGATATTATCCTCTTAAAGAACCTTGTTACTTGAGTTAACCCCCTTGACTTAACATCGGAATGAATTATTATTGAACTCTGTATAAACTTTTACTATATAGGATACGTGGTAAATGAGAAACAATATTAGTAACATGTGGATTGGAAGCATGCAGCATAGTGAAAAATGAATCAAGACAAGAGGAAGTAATCAAAGTTACAAAGAACATTGAATCGCTCAAATAAAAAAAATAATTTACTAGAATCGTTTACGTGGAGGAAAATACGTCAATTAGCAAGTTGATTTGCAGATTTAGAAACTACAGTAAATGGAGCAAAAAAGGAGAAGAAAGAATAAACAGAAGTGGAGGATGGATACTTGATGATTCATGCGCATGAAGTGAGAATATTAAATAATTATGATAGGCTTTGAGATGATTTTGAAAGATTAGATTTTAAGAATTCAATGTGCAACGGTAATGAAAATTTGAATACATTGAAGAAAGGACAAATCACAAACCAAATGAAAAAGGCGAAAAATAAAGATTGAGACGAAAAAGTAAGGAGTTGATGAAAAGCGAAAAGGTGATGAAGAGAAGGAGGGGTAGAAAGGATTAGCAGGAGGAGTAGTGGGGGAAGGATAAGGAGAAGGCAAGAGGAGGGGTAGCAGTAGAGATGAAATTTTAAAAATAATAAGCTGATAGCAAAGAAGGATTCTATGTTTGTAAATGAGTGAGTGAGCGAGCCAACTGTCTCCTCTCTTCTGAATGACTTTTTCAAAAGGAGAAAAGATGAAAAAAGAAGGTTGATGCACATGTTCCAATTCAGGACGAAAGTGTGAAGACGCACTTGTCATTTCATGTTGTTTATCGTTCGAGGAAGCATCGGTTCTTGAACCACTCTAGTGCAATATCGTAGTTTGAGAATTGTAATTTTATAGTGTACTTCAATAGTGAAAATTCAAGAAAAGCTTTTCAGTGATTTGTGAAATGTTTTTTGGTGAACCACATCCATACAGGTGAATATAAATGTAAATTATTCACATTTTTATTTGCGTAACCTACAGTTTTTGATATTTCAGATTAGCTGACCCGGCAAACTACTTAAGTAACTTACCGCCTGAAAGTCAATGCATCTCATGTTGAACTTATCTTGAGTTGATGATAATTAAGTATTTTAATTTGAATGTTTTTCAAGTTATTTACAACAGGCATCTTTGTATATTATAGCTATTCAACAAAGGCTGCACAATTTGAAAATGCCTGTTGGGTAGTTGACAGGATTAACATCAATATTCTAAGGGCCGGTTCATGAGCTCGGGATTTAGCCAAGTCCTAGACTAAAACGGGTGGCCATCGTAGCATCGACAAACGTTAGCCTCGACACTATGTACTAAGGGCTCTCTATGCTGCTATCCCACTAACCAGTCGAGACAAACGTTTGTCGATGCTACGACAGCCACCCGTTTTAGTCTAGGACTTGGCTAAATCCCGAGCTCATGAACCGGCCCTAAAAGGTTTGGTTTTTTATTTGGTAAACTTAATTACAAGGATGAGTAGAGTTTTATTTTCTAGAGTTTATTTATCAAACGAGGTTGAGGATGATTTCTTTCTGATTCTAGAGTCTTATGTTTAGTTCCTGGATAGAAAGAGTAATACACTATCTGTAACTCCTGTACCGGTAACTAGTACCGAGTAACTTTAGTTTAACATCTTAAGTAACTTACGTACCGTGCGTTTGGTCTTCTAGAATTTGATAGAAATATCAAGGACATCTTTTCTAATGTTGATTCATAGAGAATTTTCTAACGTTTCTCGCTCTGCAAGAATATTTTGTTTATTTAATCTTAGTTGATTTACAATCAATTTTATGCAGAAGGAATGTAGTTAGGCACCCGCCCATCACTTTAAATCAAATGTGGTTTCCTGAGGTAAATTTGAAAGGAATCAGATGAAGAAATCAATGTTCAATACATTCTAAAAAATAAAATATTGACACATATCATGAGTGTAATTACAATACAATCTAGCCCAGGAAACGAAGGTCCAAAAAGGCCGTTTTCGGAAGAAAATTAGATAAAAGCTGAATTTCACACCATCGATAGAACACTACCAGAGGGTCATTTTCCCAAAAGTCCCAAAAAATCCGGCTGGAGCTTTCCCCCCAGACCCCCCAAAGTTCAAAATGTAGTCATCACGAAATCGAATATCTCAGTAACCAATCATCGGACAGAATTGGTTCTTATCATTTTGTACAGTATATTATGGGCTACATTATTGGTCCTATTCATTTTCACAATAAACTCAATAGTTTCTTGAAAAAATATATATATAAAATTTTTGGATTTTTTGCTTTTGATTTTTCAATTTTTCCATTTTACTTTTTTGTGTATCATCTTTTGGAAAATTGTACTAATAAAGTTGTAGCCATTTATTCCGAATCAGTGATGTATATGGTTTGTACATTTTAATCAAAGCCGCTTTGGGAGAAGCATAGCCGACGCTGTTACGCCGCGGCCCAGCCCCTCGCCTAAGTCCATCACTGCATTCACATTTCAACTTCTTTACAGTATGTAGGCTATAGCGCTGAAAACGTTTAGTTTTTATCGATTGTATCCTATGTTTTAACATGTGCTGAATCCAATTTCATCTCTGAACCTCCCAAGTATAGTATTTTTCTAGATACAACCACAATGATGAAATAATTTAACCTATTTATCTATATTTATAGTGCAGTTTTTACAAAACTTACTTTTGTATAATCTAATTTATCTTTCGATGTCTTTAATAATCGAGAATCAGTATCAGAAACTATGAATATATGATTATAATGTAGTACTGTATTATTATATATGTGAAGGATTTGGAAATAGCCGGAAATAGCAAAATTATACATTCAACATTGTTATAAAAACTGGTACATAGTTTATTAATGCCTGATTTGGCAATATCCATGAACATGAGGCATGAAGTAATCTTTCTTCTCTCGCTATTATAGTTATAGTACACTATTTTGTGTGTTGACCAATTAAATAGCCGGTTTCATCTCTCTTCAATTATTTATATAAGCATGAGAAAAATATAGTTAAAGGAATTGATACAGAACATGATCATAAAATCTGCATAATCAGATAATTTTCTTTACATTAGCATCTGCACGATCAAATAATTTACATATTACTTATTACATAGTTTCGTGTTCCATATTTCAAGGAATTCATTCTGTCAGAGATGGATCCAAACTTTCTTCGTTACCATAGATAGGCGGGAATTTTGAGCATGAAAGACCGTTACCAATGCTCACACATAGCTATTATGCAAATCATGTTTCCTTCCTTACCCACATTTTTCTCAATCCTGCTTTAAAGCACAAGAAAATTGATGAAGGATGTTGTCTGGAGAAATGATTTCACAGGTTCAGTGTTCCCTGATTCATGCCAAAGCTGTGGTATTTCAGTTCTCAACCCCATTCTGTAGTAGGGTTTATTTCCCAAAAACTTTGGATTTGTAGAATGACTCTCAAAGGATGTCGATGACATGCTCTGTTATTGGTGAGAGCTTTTCCAAGTTGAAAATGGTTTTTAATGAGCCATTTATATGAACCAGTTTTCATTGAACCATAACGAACTCTTCTTTGTTAGTGGTGTATCTATATCGAGCATCATTCAAAGCAGAATATTTTTTTGGAAATTATGAGTTGCAGGGCAGAAACTCTCATCACCATTCATCAATTCCTAATTTTTTAGTTAGTGGCATCTCTGGATTCCATCGAAAACAATTCCTACATTTCTTCCGTACAGTTCATTTACAGATACCATAGCCCCCTTTAAACTAAATGGACGCGGCCTACAATGTGACAACGTCGCTGCATCGGCTTGCATGAGCAATGCAAATCGGTTATGTGTTTTATAAGTCATGTGTTTGTAGTGTTTTTTATAAGTATGATTTTATAATGAAACCAGCCGGGACTGCGGGTTGTCACATTGAAGGCCCAGCCATGTAGTTTAAAGGAGGGCTATCTATACAATACTTTCTCAGATTTCTCCATATTGCCATTCTCCTCGTGACATTTTCTTTTCTATTCTATTCTATGTGCAGTTTTCGGCTAAATCATATTATGTAGAAAAAACCCTCCATCCACAACATAATAGGGTTATTGAAACTCATTTCAATTACTATGCTGTCTTCAAACATGTTCATTGCTGAAGATTTTTTGCCCTTTCTAAGAGAAACAACATTGAATATGGATTGTGGGAGAGATGAAAGCTCATAATATTCCAAATATGTTTTCAATTTTGTAAGACTATCACAAACACACAATATACGATTAAATAGTTGTTGAGAGTTGACAAAAACGTTTTTTGATCGACATATAACTTTCTTTGATTGATTTTATTATGTCTTTACCATATCCTTCATGGGCAATGTGAGCTCTCCAAAAGTTTCCCTTTGATTCCTTTCATAGTTCTGAGAACTATTCGATAAGCCTGATCACAAGTAACCAATTCGTCACAAACAAAACCAGAGGTTAATAGAACAAGCTCGCCAGAGTTGTGCAAATGGACAGGATTGATAGATTGATCAATTTGACAGTTCAATGAAAGCATTTCTCTTCATTCACACCATGACTGAGTACAATAAAACTCCTTCTTTTTTTGGCATAGGAAAGTTGAAGTTTTAGTCTTCTGAAATTCAGAATTCAAGAGAGTAGCTTAAAGATAGTTGCTCTAAGAGGAATTGATGATGTATGCTAGTAAGAGATTCGTTCAGCAATTCTATAATATTCAAAACTTTCTTCTTTTGAATGAAGCTCGATATTATAGATTCACCACTTTCACAAGGAAGAGGTTTATTAAAACCAGTGAATTCAGTGAAATCATTGCTCAGACAATATCCTTCATCAATTTTCTTGTGCTTGTAAGCAGGATTGAGAAAAATATTGTGGGTGTAAGGAGGAAACATGATTTGCACAGCTATGTGTGAGCATTGCAACAGTCTTTCATGCTCAAATTCGCCTATCTATGGTAACAGAAAGCGAAAGTTTGGATCCATCTCTGACAGAATGAATTCCTTGAAATATGGAACACGAAACTATGTAATAAAGTAATATAAATTATTTGATCGATGCAGATGCTAATGTAAAGAAAAATTATCTGATTATGCAGATTTTATGATCATGTTCTGTAATCAATTCCTTTAACTATATTTTCTCATGTATATAAATAATTGAAGAGAGATGAAAACCGGCTATTTAATTGGTCAACACACAAAATAGTGTACTATAACTATAATAGTATGAGAGTGAGAGAAGAAAGATTACTTCATGCTCATGTTCATGGATATTGCCAAATCTAACAGGCATTAATAAACTATGTACCAGTTTTATACAATGTTGAATGTATAATTTTGCTATTTCCGCCGCTATTTCAAATCTCACATATATAATAATACAGTACTACATTATAATCATATATTCATAGTTTCTGATGCACTGATTCTCGATTATTAAAGACATCGAAGATAAATTAGATTATACAAAAAAAGTAAGTTTTGTAAAAACTGCACTATAAATATAGATAAATAGGTTAAATTATTTTCCATCATTGTGGTTGTATCTAGAAAAAATACTATGCCAGAGAGGTTCAGAGATGAAATTTCAGTTCAGCACATGTTAAAACATAGGATACAATCGATAAAACTAAACGTTTTCAACAAGCCTACATACTGTAAAGTTGAAATGTGGAATGCAGTGATGGACTTAGGCGAGGGCTGGGCTGCGGCGTGACTTAGCGTCGGCTATGCCCCCTCCCAAAGCGACGCTTTGATTAAAATGTACAACCATATGCATCACTGGATTCAGAATAAAATGGGCTACAACTTTTATTGGAACAATTTTCCGTAAGATGACACACAAAAAAGTAATGGGAAAAATTGAAAAATCAAAACAAAAAATCAAAAAGTTTTTATATATATATTTTTTTCAAAGAAAACTATTGAGTTTATTGTGAAAATGAATAGGACCAATAATGTAGCCCCATAATATACTGTACAAAATGATGTAAGAAACCAATTCTGTCCGATGATTGGTTACCGAGATATTCGATTTCCCGTGATGACCTACATTTTGAACTTTTGGGGGTCTGGGAAAACTCCAGCCAGTTTTGGGACTTTTTGGAAAATGACCCTCTGGTAGTGTTTTATCGATGGTGTGAAATTCAGCTTTTATCTAATTTTCTTCCCGAAAAAACCTTTATTTCCTGGGCTAATCGAATGCAACAGGGGAGTATAATAAAGGCCAGTTACTCAATTACAATTATTATTATGAATCAAAGTAGAGTTCCTAGAAATTAATTTTACACGAAATCAAAGGAATCAAGTCAATGTTTCCTCAGCAGATCTAAAACTATCACGAGATTAAGAACATTTTCATATTATCAAATATAATTATTATTGAAACCAAGTATTTTTCAATTTTATTTATTTACTGTATAGGTATTCTTATATTCGGAAAATTCAAGATCACATTATATAGATACAATAATATACAGAAAGAAAAGTGGTTTGATAAAGTGTCATTAGAAATTATTATGGGATTCTCTGAACTAGAATTAGTTTAGTAATCTTGTTAATGTACCCAAGAATCAATTAGAATTAAAATACATCTTCATTCAAATTCAAATACATTTTTCAATTAGATTTTTTTTGCAGGTTCGATTGCGGTTCACTAAATACAAAGTGATGATCAGAATCTAGAAAGCACTCGGAAATATTCTAGAAAAATAAAATGAGATTCTTGACAGTTAACAAGAACAGTCTAAAAGTGAACACAGAATCAAACGCCCTTCTTAGTTCTTTGGCAATTCACTATTTTGACGATAGGCCTACAATGGATACAAGATTCACATCTACGCCAATGTTCGAAGACAAATGCCAATCTTACTACGAAACGGATCAGCAGTATTGTTTGGGAAATCATAGTCATGATAGTATTTATAGTTATAATTACGAATACAATAGAGATAGATTGGGATCTGCCGCGTCAACTATTGAAGGGTCCGATGAAATTCTCGAGCATGACGACGTAAAATTCCAGATGCATTCTGGTTTGGAAAATTCTGAAGAGGACTGTTTTGTGATTGATAATATTTTTCAAAATCAGAGCAGCCAGTATTTGGGAGATAGAGAGGAAGTGGTAGAAGCTAGTGAAAACTTTGAGATTGAGAAGAATTTCAAAACTCTACATTTGGATTTGGATAGTATCAGTGTACCTATTGGTAGGATTGATAACACGGCAAGTTGTTCTGGAGAAGAAGTTGTGGAGTTCACAACAGAAATTAAGAACGAGAAACTATTTCACAGCCTCGATGAGACTTCAGACAAAAATTTAGCAGAATTCTCATTTCCTTGTTCTGATTTTGTGGGAAGTGATAATAATATGTTATCAAGTGATATCAACTGTGAAGGAAACACAAATTTTGTATTGAATAAATACACTACAGTAATGGAAGATGATATTGATACAAGTTCTCGAACTAATAGTTTTGAAAGAAGTGATAATTTATTGTCAATTGATATCAGCAGTGAAGATAGCGATGATTTTCTACTAAACAAAGATGGCAGAGAAATTGAAGAAGAAAGTTCTTCAAAAAATAATGATAGTCTTGTTATGAATAACGAAGAAGAATATTTGGAGAAATGGTTGATCGAAGAGACAAGCGGTCAATCCGATGAAAGTTCTGATACGGCGCTGACAATTGATGATTCTCAGGGTGGATGTTTTGACGAAATTGGTTTAAAAGCGGAGAACGAAATAACAAGCACAACAAACGTAGAGGAAGGAATAGGAAGGAGGAAGAAGAGAGCTAGAAGAGACGACGATAACACTAGATTGCCTTCTTTTGAATCGGTTTTGGGACAGCGAGCGAAAAGACAGTTGTTCAATACACTCATAAGGAAAGATGCAACCAGTCTCTTGAACAACCAAACGGTAAGTTGCAAAATAACTGTAATATTGTACAAATTGGTTTTTATGAATTTCTAAAAATATTTGAATAATGTCCAATTTCAAAAATTCTTTCCCTCAAGAGAGTTTTTATATAAAATATTTGAGAAAATAAGCTGATCTTTGAATTTGGATGGTTAATTTTAGAGATTACTCAGTTTTTAAAAATCCCTAAAAATATTATTTATAAAACTCAGTTTTTATAAATTCCTAAAAATATTATAATGACACATTTTAAAAATTCTTTCCCTCAAGAGAGTTTTTATAGGTACAATATTTGAGAAAATTTGCTGATCTTTAAATTTGGATGGTTGATTTTAGAGATTATGTAGAATATTATTTAAGATTCAACTGCACCCATACTAAGCAAGCCAGAAAATAAGCATTTTCCGCAAGATTTCTCCGCTGAGTACAGCCTAATCTTAGTAGAACCTCCAAGAGAAAATTGAAGCTGTCAAGCTGATTAGAGATTGGAAAACTCTTATAGAATGGACACCATATTGATTACCATATTGTGTTATATGTAGGGATTCACTTCTTTCTAGATTTTCTGTACGGTACATTGTTAACTTAAGTATTTAGATTTCTAAATTTATATCTGATGACTCAATTAGGGCTCTTGGTAGTGAAAAATTCCATTCTGTGTCAATAAGAACAGTAGAACAGTAATCAATGTAATGAGTCGATGACTGTCAATATTAATTTAACTTATTAAATTAACCATCAATAATCGTCTTAGAAGTAGTATTTTTACGAAAAATTATTTATTGAATTTTCAAATAGTTCAATAGACTGAACATTTATTTTCCTGATTATTCAAGACCGAGAGGCTTGAAGAAAAAGTCATCTAAAATATTAGGATACAGTTTTCAATATTATGTTGATATCATTGATCAATCTCTAGCTTAAAAATGTGCAATACCATACCAGCACGAAACAATAATTGTCGCACAAAAAACTTAATTAATTAATTTTCAACTTGAAAATGTGTATTTCTTTCAACTTAATATAATTTGAAAAAAATTAACAGGAGACATTGTTAAGAATATAATTTGTTTATTTAGGAATATTTATGTACTTTTTTCAGCACGAAACCAGAGCTAACAATGGAGACTATGGACATCTTCTTTCTCATAGCACTACTTCAAAATCTAAAACCAGTCGAAAGTTATCCAACCATAGTTGTGATCTACCAGATAACCAGGTACTCTTTCTACTCTTGCTGTGTTTATGTTAACTCTCTTTTTATATAAACATTTTCCTCTCCGTTTCAACATTGTTCCATCCATTTCACTATTCTTGTATAATATTTCCTAAATTGTGTTATTTTTTCCATCTCTAGGTAATGAAAAATTCTCCATCCTTTGTCCCGTTTATCTATTTCGAACAATCTGAACTGAAGAAAACTATTTTTTTTGTAAAAATTTCGGTTTTAAAAATTTGATAGAATCAATGCACCAAAATAGAAAGAACCAAGTATAGATAGAAACAATAGGAGAGTTTTGTTCAAAATTATTAGCAAATAATAATTATCAAATTAATTCTACTGGTCTATCAACAGTTACATATTAACTTCCTTAGAGAGATCAGTTAAATTCAAGATACAAACTAGTTTGAAGAAGTATAGTTTCCATTTCCTCGTACAATTTGATTTATTCGCATCAATCATAATTATTATAATGAGAAATCATGCTTGGAACATTTCATCAATGAATGATTATCCTATATCTCAAGTTCTGAAGTGTGTGAGACCTGATTTTTGTGAGAAATAAACTGATGTAGGCATCAAATGAAATCCATACGAATTATGAATGAATCAATGAATTACTGTGGATGAATTTCAAGTACTCTTTTATTCATTTTCTAATTTATTTTTCAACAGATGATGATAACTCAATCGGACAGTCCTGCTATTGAATACCTGTCAGAAAGACAAAATTCCAACACAGGTAAGGCAATCTCATATCATAACAAATTTTGTGTTAGTATTGGTAGAATAACCAGACATCTTTTCTGAACATATACTTTTTTGTCCTTTATTTTTCATTTATTTGATAAAAAAAGATACAATACAGATATATTCTTTAGAGAGCAAATATACCCCTCTAGCTGATAGCTATTTGAGGGGTAATTCTATTATGTTGGTTCTTATTGCGCTCTTCTTAAATGGAATGCGTTCCTACCAGTTTACACTGGGTTCATTTTGGCAATGCTCATTCCAGTAAAAGACGATTATGTGCATGTCCAGTTCACTAGTATGAATCTAAGGATGATACCCACTCAAGTCCTAGACTTGCTTTGCTTAGCTAATTGGATGGATAATGATGAGATTCTAGTTAACTCTCACAAGCAATTGTTTTTTATATCAGTCTCTTCTCAAGGTTAAGTGTTGATGAAAAGGATTTCTATGTATCTCCTTCTCCAAGAATGGACATTCGTATGTCCAAACTTCGCCTTTTCATCTAGATAACTCACAATTTTAAATTATCAGTATATTTTTTGCTTTATATCTACTCACTGCATAAGTTATAAGCTAATGTAAATTTGACGAATAAAATTAATTGTATATGTTATTATAATCTAGAATTTAAGCAGGCATATTTGTTATCTATATGAATGAAGTAATAAATCTAAATCTAAATCCTTTCCATGAATAGTTTCGTTTCCCCTCATTATTATCAATTTCTTAGAACTTATTTGACTGCAGTATGAAACAAAACATTATCAATGTAACCTAATGACTATATTGTTCATTTCATTTTACAAATTGTCAATTTTTCAGGCCAATGCAAGCAAACAGTATTGAGTATTAAGGAAAAGAAGTAAAAGTGAACAGTTCCTTCACAGAAAGGAAAAGGAGTAAAATAAAACTGTGAATTATCTCTGTACTAATATGTCTGGTATGACAACATGAAAAATGTTTTCTATTTTTGTTAAAAACAATGACGAAGCCCATTGTACATAATATATAGTGAAAACACTAGGAACTTAGTGTACTAAGGGAGGGATAGTAAATTTAAGTATATTTAAGTTTTTTTTTATCGTATGGCTTTTATTGGTGGGGAGACCCTTACGGGTAGGTTAAAAACACTAGTGTACTTAGTACACTGAAGATGGCACAATGATGCCGAAACATGTTTGTAAATTCTACTAAATACAGTGATATTTTTTTACTAAATCCTAGTGTTTTCATTATGTATTATAAATATCACAACATCTCACCAGACACTGTGTCAGAAGTACATGATACAGAGTGAGTCAAAAAGAATACCACAACTTTGAAAATGTGTATTTAACGAAAGAAACATGATACGAGGGTAAGTCAATTATTATCCGCAATACAGTTATAACATTTTTTTGGAATCAAATAGCAAACCTACAAGTACATCATTTTTCGACATTGTTTCCTTGCTTTTCAACGTAATTGGTCTATTGTTGTTCAAGGTTCCTGATACCCTCATAAAAAATGTTTTTGGTTGATATGCAAGCCAGGAATGCACCGCTTCTTTCAATGCTTCATTCGTGGTGAATCTACGGTCTTCTAATGCCTCTTTAAATGGACCAAACAAGTAATGATCAGAAGGAGCAAGATCAGGACTATGTAGAGGATGATCCAGTACTTCAGATTTTAATTTTCTGAGCGTTTCAGCAGTGTGGGCAGCAGTACATATGCTGACGGGCATTGTCGTGCAACAAAACAACACCTTTTGACAGCAATCCTCGGCGTTTGCTTCGAATTGCAGGCTTTAGCTTGGCAGTAAGCATCTCACTGTTACATATACCTGTTTATTTTTGTCCCCCTTCCCTGATAATATTCCAATACTGGACCTTGTGAGTCCCAAAAAACCGTAAGCATCAGTTTTAAACGCTGCTCACGACTCCTTCATCATGCGTAACACTTGTGCGACATTCATGTTTAACACTTGACAACAATGTTTAATCCATTCATAAACACTCCGTTGTGGCGAAACACTATTTCTGTATTATTCCGAAGATCATCTATGAGTTTTGGCCCCTAATACACCTTGCGACCACAAAAAACGAATCACTGACCGTTGCTCTTCATTGGTGCAAACGGAAAGCGGAGCGGCCATGATTAACAGCAAGAAAGCGACAATGAAACAAACCTAGCAGCTTGAAACATGCGCAGATGTGACCTCAAATATTCAAAAAAACACGTCATCAACGCAAAACAACAGTACTGCCAACATATACAAAAACATACCTTTATTGCGGATAATAATTGACTTACCCTCGTAGAACCTTCTGTTATACATCATTACAAAGCGTATTTAAAGAAGTTTTTTTCACTCACAAAGAAGCTCAGAGGTGTTCAATATTTCCAGACACTGGACCAATATCAACCCGATAGTACTCAACTCGATCCACATTGCATATCAGGCGTAACTGTTTTGGTAGCTGCTGTTATTTCTGTCGCAAATCATCAATATCCATTCACCATTTATGATTTGAAACAAGAAATAACAGCAGCTTACCTAACTGTTACGCCTGATATGCTACAGAGAGTGTGGAACGAGTATGAGGGATGTTTTGGGTTGATATTGCTCGAGCGTCTGGAGGGTGTCGTACTGAACATCTCTGAACTTGTTTGTGAGTGAAAAAAACTTCTTTAAATACTCTTTGTAATGAAGTATAACAGACGGTTCTATAATGTTTTTTTCATTAAATACACATTTTTAAAGTAGTTGTGGTATTCTTTTTGAATCACTCTGTATATTTGTATTTAATGACAAATAAATATTCTTATTCTGCTCACAGGTCTGTTGGAATGCAGATGGGAAGACTGCTGGTCGCTGTACCCGAATCAGGCAGCCCTAGTCAGGCACATAGAGAAGACACACGTCGACGTGAAACGCAAGGAGGAGGACTTCGCGTGCCTGTGGCAGGCATGTCCCCGCCGGACGCGGCCCTTCAACGCCCGCTACAAACTGCTCATTCACATGCGGGTTCACACCGGCGAAAAACCTAATAAATGTCCGGTGAGTAAACTACTTTAAATTAATGACGAGGCCATAAGCACCAAATATGCGAGTAATATCAAAGACAATTCAACTACTTACAGTTAAATTATTAACTTGATAATAGTTAAATTATAATAAAATTAAATTATATAGAAATTAAAATTATAATATATTAAATTATACTTAAACTAAAAATAGTTAAAGTGTTAGTTTTTATAATAGTTTCTCGGAGTGGTCCGTAGCCGAGGGCCATAAGCGCCTGTCTGATAATCCAAAGGTTCCAAGATCGAATAAATTCAATAAGAAAATAATTCGAATGAATAGGCCTATTTAACTTGATTGTATACATCTTTTGATCGCTTACAGACATCTGCTGAGGCTCCACAACCAATCAACCACCAGTAAAAATACCAAAGAAAGAATACATGTGACTGTCATTGCAGTTTCCATGAATTTCGTTTTGTATTATAATTATATTATTGTTTGTAAAGGAGTACGCAGTGAAAGAGGGTTTAAATCATAGTTATAGGTCGTGAGAGCATCTCAAAAATCACTAGTCTCACCAAAACACGATGGATTGAATTATTAATAATTTTTCTAGATTAATTTCAACAGAAAAACTAGGTGTACCTGTATAGAATAATAAAACAATGTGTAGCCTACTTGTATAGAATTGCCTACTTTCTTTCAGTTTTGGTAAATGAATTTCTCATCTAATAATGATTCCATTCAGTTTCAGGGTTGTCTGAAGGCATTCTCCAGACTGGAAAACTTGAAAATTCACCAACGATCCCACACTGGGGAAAGACCCTATGCCTGCCAATATCCAGCCTGCCCCAAGGCTTTCAGTAACAGTTCAGACAGGGCCAAGCATCAGCGAACGCACTTCGATACGGTAAGTAACCAACATTTATGATTTGATTCATGAAATTTAGGTTCAAAGTAAAGCTGTTCTAGTAGAAAAATAAACACAAAGCAAACTAATAAATTATAAATTTACATTTATATGCATTTATTTATTCATATATATGTAATAAAACACTAAAAGATATTAAGATATTGTCGATTTCTACAAATAAGTTCATTTATATATGTTTTTAGTAGTAGCCTACTGTAGTAGAATCAATTAAATAAACTTTTTATTGCATCCTTCACATTTACAATTTTCACATTTATTTGTTACTAGTGAATATCTATGGCAATTCATTTATTTAGTAGAATCAATTATATGTTTTAAAGTCAAGTACAATATTTATTCTGAGTTTCTCCAAAAAGAACCGAACAGTTTCAGCAGATACTTAGGTACCATCTTTGATCAATCATCAAGAAGCTATAGTAAACGGAGATCAATCGTATTTGATTTTCTATCAATTTAATACCGAAAACAGGTATCTCGATTTTTAAATGACAGCAGTTATAGTAGCAGAAGAATCAATCTGTGTTTAATTAGCATTAAAATGTATTTGTGACTTGAAGCGCCATCTTAAAAATGTTTTCATTGTAAACGAGTTTACCACATGCAGCGCAAAGCGCCGCTTGCTTGCTCAGTAATGCATTGTTTGGGATACAGTAGCATCATTGCAACAGACTTGTATCAGTGTAAGTTTCCTCTAGATTTCACGTCAAATCTCGCAGTGGTGAAAGCACAGTGGAAAGGAATGCGCCAAAAGTTTTTTTTAATACAATAGATATACATGCACTTCAGATTTAGATACTGGTAATGTATTTATACTATACTATAGCTTTAAGAATTTGATAAGTTATTTGATTATAATTATTATAATTGATAAAATATTCCAGAAACCATATGCCTGTCAAGAAGTGGGTTGCACTAAAAGATACACGGATCCCAGTTCCCTGAGGAAACACATAAAAAACCACGGAGACCCCACAGCCTCTGGAGGACGTGCTAAGAAATTGGTAAATAATATTTTCTCATAATACTGTAGTAGTAGTAGTTTTATTCTCATGAAAAATACCTACCTATGTGAAGTATCAAACGCACAGTATAATAATATATATTGCAGTAATTTGCGAGATGAGACTACTCTAAAATGGATTCATCTTAGTGTCAATATTAACATTTTTCAAAACATTGTTCATTATAATCTGATTTGTGAAGTTGATTATAGCACAGAAATGGAGAAAAAAGATTGATTTCTGATTATAAGTAAGTATGTATAATGAAAAAAATAAGAGCCATCTGCCATGGAGTTTTTATTTTCTGAATAAAATGATTGATTGATTCACATAAAATGCAATGTTAGAGGCCTATTATTATCATCAGCTAAAATGATCCAATTGTAAACATTCATAAAATGAAAAATTTGAAAAGAAACTTGAGAATCATGCAGAGATGATTCATGATGAATGATTAATTTTCAATTTCCTTTTGAAGGTCGCAAGTGAACCAATCGTACTGCCGTCAGATTTGAAAGCAAGAAAATCCAAGAATACACCACTTGAATCATCTTATGAAACAGGTAATTTAATTGAAGTCTTCTTCATCTGTTGTTGAATTGCAAAAACAAAAACCTTGCTTGATAACGAAAATTAATGTATCATATCAGATGAGAGAGAGCCGAATAGTTGTTGAAGCTAGATTTAAGGCTTTATTTCAAGGAAATATCCTACAATTTTTAGTTATTTTCAACAACAATAATTGCTAGTAATCATTAGCTGATTTAAAAATGAAAGAATAAATTTGAAAAACTGTGAGTAGTTGGCTAGGCCTACTTTACTCTCCACTTAAAATTCAAGGTTCTCAAGACATTCACAATAATGATTTGGTCATTTTATGATGTTGAAGCAATCTAAATTTGCTCTTCATTTTTGTACCCCACCGTATTCCATTTCAAAAATATATCGTCAACCATATTTTCAGCTTCCCATTTCATCATACAGTATTTCCTCTTTATTTATTATCTCGAAATACATAAATCCAGAAATTTTCAATGAAGTGTTGGAAACCGATTTTAATTGAAATTACTAAATTATTCATCATTTTAATTTCCAGATTCAAACGATGTCAATAATGTACCGATTAAACTGGAAGGTGAGTAATAAAATAATTATCCCTCACAAATAGAATAATAGTGTTCTACTGTATTAAGTTAGTTTACCATTACTGCTATGTCGTTTAAAATAGTATTTGAAGTGAATTAATATTGTGTAGAAAAAATGGTCATAAAACGAAATAATCAATTATGAAATAATTTGAATGTTATTTATTTTGGTGAACCTGAGAGAATGATATTTTCTCATTTAGCCAACAAAATTAATATTATTCAATCACCAGATTTAAAAAAAATGTATAAGTTTTCTATGTAAATAACACTTGATTCTTTTCTCAATGGCAGATGGAGAACAAACCAGCGAAATTACCAGTACAAATATGGAGACATCTTTCCTGGATAATAATTTGACTCCCTGTTACTCAAGACTACTGGGAGAAGGTATGTTCAATAAGAATTGAAATAAATCATGACTATAACTTATACTTTTTATATCCATTATTACATTTATAATATAAGCATCTGTATTTTCATGTCTCACTACTGCAGTTTATTCATCTGATAATATGCATCTCAAAAATTATATGAAACGTATTAAAGGATTGTTTATGTTTGATTATAGACGGTATGGATCCATTGAACTGGAGCGAAGAGTTGACTGGAGATTTCGAACAAGAACTGTTGAATTTCATCAGTAACTCGGACGATTGTAATATTAATTATTCGTCACCTATGTTATCATCATTCACCGATTTTGTGTCTTCGGATGGTAGTGATATGAACTACTACTACCAATAATTTTTCAAGCATAAAACAATTTTTATAGTATTATATTGTACAAAGTAGTGATAATGATGATACTAAAAAACGATAATTTTTATTGAAAATTATTCATGGTAGCCTATAATATACTTAGGGCTGTTTTCAAATCAACCATTAAACATTTGAGATGATTGTTTGGTATTTGAAGTAGATCCTTCAAGCTGATCCAATAGTATTGATTTAACTTACCCACAGAGAAGAAAGGAAAATGAAACGTTGTGACTTACCTTTCTACTTTGACTTACCTTTGTATTATTCAATACAGTTGTGAAATGTAGTATAGCTTTTAATATGAAAATATAAATGAAATTCCGAATGAATACTGTTAACCAAACGTCTAAAATAGGCCTACCTCTTTCTAAAAAAATTCTGTTCAAGACTTTATATGTGCTGAAATTTGTTTTATTATATCTTCTCTTTATCATGTAATTTTTAGAACTAACCTTTAGCATTTTTATATTGTTTATTTCACAACTTATCTGTGATGAAAACAAGACAAAAATCAAAATGATCTCAAATCAATTATTATAATGTTTGTGATTTGGAGGGACCAAAATTGGTAATATATTTGTATTGTGAATTAAGTCTTTCAGTACCATAAGAATTGTTACTAGAGTTTTGGTGTAGCTTAGTTTTTTGTACTGTAGTTCTATTTTTGAAGAAAATTTTTCGAATAATTATGTTTTAATGTGAATTTTGCTAGATGTTGATGTAAAATAAGATTTGTATGCCTTTTTAATTTTTCAATAGATGAAAAATACAAGAACAGTTTGTGATTATTCATTTTTATTGAAGGAATGCTAGAAATATTGGTAGAAGGCCGTAGTATTGTAAGATTTTTAATGGCGGAATGACCTGATGGTTAGAGCATGTAATATGCAAAATCGATAAGAATAGAATGTTAAGGAGAAACTTCACTGAGCATAAAGAAAGGCAGACCGAAGAAAGATGAGAGCTGTTAGGAAATATGATCTCAAAGTGGGCATTATTATGGTTGCCCCAATATCACTAATATATTTTGATTTTCTTGTTGTAAAACGAGATTGGCGTCTTTTTGTCTTACACATTAGTTTTACACTACAACTGGCAGTTTAGTTTTATTATATACATAAACGATTAACATTGTCTCTCGCTAGTAAAAAATAAATAATTTATAAACCCAGTTGCACGAAAATTCAATTGTTGTATTGAATTGAACCGCCGTTAAATAATGGCATCCAACAGAACCAACGAACGAATCTGACAACAATTTAATAACATCATTTAACGGTGGTTAAATTCAATTGGATTTTCGTGCTACTGGCCGATAAACTTTTATAGTCTCTGTGGTCCACATCAGCCGCTATCAGAGACGATTATTAATCTATAGATACCATCGAATTTGTTTTCCTACTCTTGATCATTCTTGTATATAATTTTGAATTTCAAGTAATTAAAATTGAAATTTTTCATTATAGTTATTTTTATTTCATTCAAACCCTTTCACCAACTAGCCCACCATTGGTAGTTCGTATTCACAACATGAATATGATTAATATTTCATCAACATTACTGTTAAAAACAATATGACGATAAATCGAATTACTTTTAGAAAATATTGAATGAGAAATAATCTTTACTGATGTTTCTCTGAAGGTCAATCGCACGAAATTCAATTAAATCTTATCACCGTAAAATGACGTTATTTTTCGGAGCTCAATATTGATTTAGTTGCATTAATTTCGCACATGACATCATTTTACAATGTTTTAATTAAATTGAATTTTGTGCAATCGTCTGTAAGAATTGAAAATTGTACTAAGGATAGTACATAGACGTCCATAGTCCTAGTATGCCCGGTTTCTCAGTCGTTCAATAAACAGTTTATGGATCCAATAGCAGTATTGAATCAATAACCATGTGCTTTCAAATGGAAAAAAATTATTGATTCAATAGTTTATTGAACAACTGAGAAACCGGGCATTAGTAAACCGGGATATTTATAGTATCCTATGTTTGTTTGTCAATGGCTCAACAGCCCTATGTGGGCTTAGGCCTACCAGCTGGGTATTCCAGAGATAATTCAGAGGCCTTTTCTTTTCTGTGACAAAACTTCGAATACGTATACGATGTGTTTCTCCTGATCAAAACAGACCATACTGATTACTCTAATGTAGTATCAAGTTTTTTCTCATTGAGTTCAAGGTTTTGATTTTGGGAGAGAAAAAAAAACATTCTAATATAAAAGTTTTTAATAATAAATTTCATTTTTTAGTGACATTAATTTGATGATAGAACATTGAAATACAAAAAAATACACTCATTACAAATATTGTCTGAAATAGTTCCTGACAAAATTTGTCTTTTTACATTTAATGTATTGAAATGGAGATGTAATTTGAAAGGACTGTAGGAATTTTGTCAAAACTGGTCAGTCTCTAAATTTATAAAAAAGGTCAAGTAAAACTGATTTTTTTACAAGGTTAATTCTAAAATTAGAATTTATTCTTCAATACATAATCTCCTAAACTAACAATATATAAAAATCTGATCTAGAATATGCTCTAATAAATACGAATTCACTAAGTTAATACTCTAAACTATAATATTATCATACTGGAAAAATGTTGAATAAATAGCCTACAACTTGAATAAAACTTAACAAATTAAGTCAATAGAATTTCAAATTCGAGTAATTCAGAAAAATCACACTTTTTATTCATTTGAACATGAAATACCAAATAAACTATTCAAGTATAAAACCAGAAACAGAACTGATAATTGAATAAGTCCAGTCCTAGTCAGTATGTGAACAATCTTATGCACAAGATAATGACTGCAAGTCGAGAATTTCTAGTTTCGAAAATTCTGTTTCACAGATACAGATTTTATTATACATGATACAGATTTTTATTATAATTAATTTGAAATTTGGAATAGAAAGAGTTTTGTCTAAAATATATTCATTATGAGATACAATGAATTATAGTAATATCAAGTGAATAAATAATATCAAACATAAAAATGCTTTGTATACTCTGTAGCATGGAAATGTTCTCATTACCAACACAGTGTTGAGAATAGAATTTATAGATTCAACTGTAAAATTGTATACAAAAACATTTCACTGAAAAGTTTTAGTGATTAATAGCATATACTGTATTTGTCAATATTTGTGATTCATTCATTCATTATACAGAAAGGTTCACTGGTCTGCAGCAGGGAAGACATAATAGCTTCAGAAACTCACCAACTTAAGCATATTTTCCACAATGTACAAGGTTTTTAATATTATTATGGGAAATCCAAATTTAATTTGAAATTAATCTTCAAATAGACACTGATGTAACTTAAAAAGTGAAAATATTACTCACATAATTAGGAATAATAGAGGGGATGAATGAAGGAAAGAATATGCGAGGAAGGCCAAGACTGGAGTACACCGAACAACTTTTGAAGGATTTGAGATGTGCCACCTACAGCATCATGAAAAGGATGGCGGATGACACAGAAGCGTGGAGAGTTGCTGCCAACCAGCCCAACGGCTGTTAACTTAAGAAGAAGAATTAGGTTCATCCATATAACCTACAACACAATGTAAAACGTGTTCTGAGGAAACATTTCACCAATGTGAAATGTCCATAAGCACTATTTATATGTGAGTAAATATTTTCACTTTTCAAGTTACACTAGTCTCTGTATTTGATTAATAAGTGGAAGAAGAAGATGGATCCTCAACAATTGAAAATCTTTAAAACATGCGACTTATAGACGTGTTATCAACAGGTTTTTTTTTTTGACAATAAAACTAATTTACCAAATGTCCGAGCCTGCGGTTCCTCTCGTACTGAGCAGGATTACTATCGCAACGACATGTCATCATTAGGGTAAGACTAACCTGTCTCACGACATTTTAAACCCAGCTCACGTTCGTTATTCGCGGGTCAACAAACCTACGCTTGGTGAATTCTGTTTCACAATGACAGGAAGAGTCACTAGTACTGATAAAATACGACCTGCCTGTATCGTGTTTCTTCTGATTATTTGTTTTAGTGTTTTTATCTTTCTCTTAACAGTTTTTATTTGTCAATAAAGCTAATGTAATAACACTAGTAATGATAAAACACGACCTGCCTGTATCGTGTGTCGTCTTTCTTCTCATTATTTGTCTCAGTCAACAATAGCATGTATCGAATTGCTAGGAATGCTTGTTACGGCAACAGTGCTATCCTGTACAACAGTTGGCACGCCTGCAATTGGTGGAATAGCGGGTAGAGTGGCAACACTGACCGCTGATTGGCTGCCCGCACTGACAAGCCCCGCCCCCTGCCCAGCAGTGGGCGTGGCCTCCGATCACCGTGCACCAGCTGATTGGCTGTTACCCCCACCACCACTACCAGCCTCGACCCCCACTCCTGGCCCTGGAGTTGTGGCTGTTGGGTTAGCGGCCACACGTGGCTGGCCTTCTGTGCCGATTTCCTCTATGTTCAGATGGGCTATGAACCTGCAAAACAACATTATTATCTTTATATAAAATATTCAATTATGATAAATTGATAATGATTTAAATGCATTGGAAATAAGAGAATGAAAACAAAAACACATTAGAAAGGACTATAGAGGCAGAGTGTACTTTCTACCACTCAACCGTTTAAGAGGACTGTAGAAAGAGCCTTATAGAAGTTCTGCACTTATAGAGGTCGTTCAATTCAGCTGATTTGTTGAGTGTTAAAATTACGAAATACATGACACAAAATTGTAATTCCACCCTACAGCCGTGGGTAAAACTGTTCCTCACAAACAGTACGATATTCATGTTCCTTTGATAGAAAGGATAAATTAATTATTCATGACACTGAATGAAAATTAATTTTCCATTGTAAATAATGATTTTCTAGTCTACATCAGGTTCATCGAATTTCCTTCTAACTATTATTCTGTTGTCAATATTCGCAGTAGCTGAAGTCTTCAGAGTATTATATAGCAATTAATTAGGATTTTCGTTCAATTAATTATTACATCAGGTTTCTTTCTATAATAATATTACTTTTTTAGCTTGAACAACGCATTATAACTGGCATCAAATAAATAGTTTTTGTAACATACATAATTATAATGTACTCCCATATGCCATATTATATCTAGGTAGTAATTGAAGCTTTGCAACTTCAGTTTAGTATGGAGCTAAAACTGGGGATTACATTTATATTGAAGCTCACAATTTTTTTAAGGGGGCGAGAACAAAATGCTTACCTCAGACGGATTTGCAGGGCTGGCCTTAGTCTCCTTATAATAGTTTCCACTTCATTCTTCATAAAGTCCCCAACAAACATGTATTTGATGTGATAACTGTGAAATTCTAGTTAAGGAAAATTCATTTATCTATACGCAATTTTCAAAATGTGAATAATAAAAATATAAATAAACAATGGAGAAAAAGTGGTTAGGTAACCCCAGTATATTTTCACACAAATAACAATTCTCAATCAATTAAATTAGACAAAAATACTTTCAATTTAGATGGAAATAAATGGAATTCTATTGATCTAGCAGATGAATAAATCTGGAAGCTCACTAAATGAGCTATTGAAACTCAAGACTTTTTTATTTGACTAAATACACTAAATTTAACACGGTTTTCTTCTTCTGGATCCTTTTCTTAGACGATGAGAGTAATTCCAGCAATTACTCGAGTAATTTACCAGTGAGCAATTACTCAAGTAATCACATGCAAGAATAACGAGCGATTAGTTATTCTAGATACTAATCGAATTGAAAAGACTCATCGACTAATCGAATCAGTAAGAGTTTTAGTCTTTTCAAGAGATCATACAAACCTAGAAAGAGTCCTCTTGCAATCTAGCTAGATAGATTTGATGAATTTTATACTAAAAATTAGAAATCTTCATAACAAATAATAAGTTATAGCTAAACAGCCTTCTGTTTCTTTTTTTATTCAGGCTAAGATGAATGAACAAATTCAAGGAACTAGCAATTATAAAGAAGTTATTGGCTACGTAAAATGAACCATGCAAATACTTCGAATTAAACAGGTTATTCTTAATCACAAATAATAACAATAGAAGGATAATCATCTTCATAAATAATAATAAGTTTTGGCTGAAGAGTTTTTTCCTTTTCATGAGATGAATTTCCTTTTTATTTATTAATTTTTTTTTGTAAGAATAATTGTACCATTAAGTGAAGTAAATAAAGTATTTAAGATATAAAGAACTATCAATTTGAATGAGATGCAGATCAATCGGTTTGGGATAAAAGGATACAGTAAATCGCAGATGGAATCCATGTGCTTGAGGTTAGCCACATTCTTGTCAACTTGTTCGAGTGACGTGTAGATGTCGCTGGTGAGGTCCATGACACAGCGATGGCGTTCCGTGTTGAAGCGCTGCAGAAACGGACCGACCAGGTGACACAGAAACAGAAACTGCTCCTCTGTCTTCACTACAGGCACTAGTTTTTCCCTCACAAATCTGTCAATCAACACAAGTCATCCTTATATATTTTGCAAAACTAATGAGCCACTGCGATCGTTTAATTAGAATCATCATCCTTATAATTATTATACTGCATAATAATTATTATTATATTGAAAACGTCTTGCAAAACTAATGACAGTGACTGTGACTTATATTAATCCAATTTAGATGCCAAAAGAAAGGTTAGTGGTACTACATGAGCTCGTTTCATTTGTAGTTTGCAAAAAATACCTTCAAAGGGTTTTTTGTTTGTCAATGGCTCAACAGCCCTACGTGGGATTAGACCTACCAGCCAGACCTTCAAAGGGTAATAAATGAAAAATAAACTCAGTGCAATCTCTCGGCTTTTTAATGGAGCTGCTATCTACAGTAGCGGCATATTTGAAAATAGAAAAAAGCAAACAGAACTTTTGGCTCAATATAACATATAAGATAGTAAAACCTCATGATTCTCCGAATTTAAAACCGAGCCCCAAATCCAATGTAAATCTTTTGGCCATTGGCAAAGTATGTTGGATTTAACCGAGCTAACCAATCAAAAGTGTGATTACACAGTCTCTGGGCACGGTGGCAATGTATAGCAGGATTAATTTAACTAGTCAGAAAACAGCTGTTTCGACGAGCAATATTACAATACTTAACCTACAAATGCTGAATCTCGCAGATTATTGAAAAGGTCTTTTAAAAAGGTATTCTTTGAAAGGTCTTCTTTAAAAAAGTCTTCAAGACTTTTAAGCCTTTGGATTATTGTGTCAAAATCACTGTTTATTTATTGCCGAAACAGCTGTTTTCTGACTAGTTAAATTAATCCTGCTATAGAAGTTGACATGATTTCGACATGTTTCTGTTTTACATTACTTCTAAACTTTACTGAACAGTTCTCAGACGATTAATTCAAATACTTTTTACAATACTTCTAAACTTTACAGAACAGGTCCCAGACGATTAATTCAAATTTTATTTATTTATTTAGTGTATGGCTTTTAATAGTGGGGAGACCCGAGTAGGATTGTTCCACTTCACCAACATAACCAATTATCCCTTGATAGGGAACATGGTGAAAGTTTGTTTTCACTTAGAAAACAGACATCAGCATTTAAAAAAGTATTTAGTATTAATTCAAATACTAAGAACTGACGAGTACTGACTGAGGCACAGTAGTAATCTGTCCAACCCCGGCATGGTGCCACATGGCGTGAGCGAGTGCCAGCGTGTAGCTGAACTTGTTCTCGAGGAGGCAGTTGTGCGTGAGCTGAAAGCTGAACATGTCGAAGGGCGAGTTGCGATAGGGCCAGCCGGCCAGCTGCGGCGAGCCAATCACCTCCAGCAGCCGGTCGTGCAGCACCAGCCAATAGGAGTCGGGCAGAGCGGCCATCAGCAAGCCAATCGCGTTGATCCACAGCTGGATCTGGTCGCAGGGGATCACTGTGTACCTGTGTAGTCGACAATCGTTCAAATGAGAACACTATCTCACATTACTATTATGCTTATGGCTTCGCCGAATCATCCAATTTCCGTAATGGGAAATGTGGAAAAGATATAGGTTATGTAGTTACTATCTCACAAGTTACTATACATTAGACATTTTTATCTGTTAGAAATACTGGGTGATTCGAAAAGAATACCACAACTTTGAAACTTTGTATTTAATGAAAGAAATATAATAGAACCTTCTGTTATACATCATTTCAAAGAGGAATTACAGAAGTTTTTTTTCACTCACAAAGAAGTTCAGAGATGTTCAATATGACCCCTCCAGACACTCGAGCAATATCAATCCAAAACGTCCCTCAAACTCGTTCCACTCTCACTGTAGCATATCAGGCGTAACAGTTTGACAATCTGCTGTTATTTCTTGTTTCAAATCATCAATATCCATCCACCATTGATGATTTGAAACAAGAAATAACAGCAGCCATCCAAACTGGGACGCCTGACATGCTACAGATAGTGTAGAACAAGTTTGAGGGAGGTTTTGGATTGATATTGCTCGAATGTCTGGAGGGGTCACATGTAACATCTCTGAACTTGTTTGTGAGTGAAAAAACTTCTTTAAATACTCTTTGTAAAGATGTATAACAGAAGGTTCTATGATGTTTCTTTCATAACATATAAATTTTTAAAGTTGTGGTATTCTTTTTGAATCACTCTGTATAATAGGCCTACATGCATCACAATAAACAAACAAAAAATAAGGTGAGCTACGCAAAATCTCAATAGAAAAAGCTATTTAGGGCCGGTTCATGAGCTCGGGATTTAGCAAAGTCCTAGACTGAAACGGGTGGCCACCGTAGCATCGACAAACGTTAACTTCGACACTATGTAATTTATTTTATTTATTTAGCGTATGGCTTTTAATAGTGGGGAGACCCGAGTAGGGTTGTTCCACTTCACCAACATAACCAATTATACCTTGATAGGGAACATGGTGAAAGTTTGACACTATGTAATAAGGGCTCTCTATATGCTGCTAACCCATTAACCTGTCGAGACAAACGTTTGTCGATGCTATGGTAGCCACCCGTTTTAGTCTAGGACTTGGCTAAATCCCGAGCTCATGAACCGGCCCTTAATGTATAGTTTTGATATACAGTGTACATTGAATGTATTAGATTTAGTGTATGTTACAAAATGATAAATAAATTAAGAGATAAATAAATAATAAAGAATATTTTTATAAATAATTAATATGAAAATAGACATAAATGTATGCAGGAGACAATTCTTTTACTCATCAAATAAACTGATCAACTACATTCCAAACAATTTCATTGGAAATACAAATAGGAAACTTGATTGGTTTAAAAATAAAATTATTAAATGGATAATGTCCAGTAGAATTTGGAAAAAACGAATGATTCATGGCCTATTTAAATAGTATGTTTGCCAATTCTCTCTTCTCTTCCATTTTCAGTTTAGCATTTTCACTATCTCTATTCTTCCTTGAAATCTATTTGCTCATGATAATCAAACAAATAGAGTTTATAGAATTAGAGGTATTTACACAATATAAGTTATCAAACAAATAGAGTTTATAGAATTAGAGTTACTTACACAATATAAGATGTTAAAATTTAATACAATAAGATACTATGAATTTTTTATACAATTGGAGAAAAATTATTAATTATCAACACAGATTATATATTATTATCTGCCTACTAACCCTTTGCAAATGACATCGAGCAAATTGATGCCGACCAGATTGGGAGTGACTGGCACTGCCATTAGTTCGACGCAAGTGATGTAGAGCGCATGCGCGGCCGGGTTCGGAAACTCGTTGAAACGCCAGTCCATCGCCGGAAAGTGGGTGCTGCCTGACATCGCTGCATCACATCACTTCAGTCAAGGAATTTATTCTTCGAATCACATTAATGATACACATTCACTAAAAATTTGATTTATTAATAATTTTTAGAAAAGGAATTTGAACTTTACAATATCATAAATGAGAAATATATAAACTAAGCCGCTTGCCGGCCACTCTACAGTAGATACATTTTCATTTTTCTATAATTCAATCGTTTTCCACGGTAGCTTTGGAACTCATTTGAAATGCTTGCAATGAAACTCTTTTATAATTGAGAAGGTATAATATAATATACCTTACGAATTAATTTAATTTAATTTTGTATTGTATACAGAGTATGTATATTGTATATCGAGTCTGCATTCATCTGCCATCAGGATGGACAATAGTGTTTCTAAATTAATTTAATTTAATTTTGTATTATATACAGAGTATGTATATTGTATATAGAGTTTGCATTCATCTGTAATCAGAATGGACGCGAGTAAACGGTGTCTCTGCGTTATCTAGCACCTAAACCTCAAGGATCGTGATGAGTCACGATTTTCTGAACGGGTAAGAATGTGATGATGTGCGAGAATGATGGTTTCCGTGGAGACCAGTACTGGTTGAATCTGAAATCATGACCCCTGGGAGGAATTTTTTGAGTAAGAAGTTGCGCAATACGATAAGAGCAACATTGAATACCAACATTCTTTCTCCTCTCCCCTTCAGACTTCAGGGGTCATCATTTCAGATTCAACCAGTAATAAATACTGTAGTATGTTATAAACAAACTGTTCATTCCTCTTACACTCTTCATACTTTGTGTTTCAAGTTGAGTATAAAAGGTATTTCTTAACATGTATGTATAAATAAATGAACGAGCGAACCTTTCATTCCTCTTACACTCTTCATACTTTGTGTTTCAAGTTGAGTACAAAAGGTATTTACTCATTCTAAAACATGTAGGCTACGTATAAATAAACGAACGAACGAATTAATGAATGAATGCACGAATGAATGAATTGAAAAAGGATACTCTCGACAATTCGCCTGACCAGCCTGACATAGTAGTCCAGCTCAGGCACCCACACTTTGTCGGTTTGCCGCTGCATGTAAGCCAAGTAGGGCTCAGACAGCGCCCAGCCCGCGGGTCGGATGTCACATAAAGAGCTTAGCACAGCCGACACCAGACGGCGCTTCAGCGGAGGTCGGTCGCGCAGTTTACGCTCGTAGTAGTGCAGTGTGTTGTACAAATACGTCACTGGTCTGTCTGTTGAACAGTAACAATTGGAGGATTAACTAAGCAAAATATCACATTAATTTGATAATTAAATGTGTTGTAAAGATGATAAGTGTGTTGTACAGGTACGTCACTGATCTGTCTGTTAAACAGTGAAGGTATAATAAAGGAAAACAGTAAGGGCCGGTTCATGAGCTCGGGATTTAGCCAAGTCCTAGACTAAAACGGGTAGCTATCGTAGCATCGACAAACGTCTGTCTCGACAGGTTAGTGGGTTAGCAGCATAGAGAGCACTTAGTACATAGTTTCGAGGCTAACGTTTGTCGATGCTACGGTGGCCACCCGTTCTAGTCTAGGACTTAGCTAAATCCCGAGCTCATGAACCGGCCCTTAATCTATTAGATAATTGAACGTGTAGTACAGATAACAAAAGTGTTCTACAGGCATGTCACTGGTCTGTCTCAATCGAAGGATAAAAATTATTATTAAGAAAATTATCACATCTATTCCATAATTAACATGAGGCTAAGCTAGTATTTATTTATTGAAAAAATAGGCTACATAGTTGAGGACTCCATGAATTACATCCTATTATTGCCCTCATAACACAAAACCCAATAGCGCAATCAATAATAAGACAAAATAACTTACAGCAGAAGAGAAATACTTGGATAAAGAATAAAAAATAGTTCTTGTAGGAAATATGAGATAGATAATTACAATAAAAATAGAGAATCACAAAATAATAATAGAAATAAAACTACTGAGGATTAATGAAAAGGTTGAAAGTTAATGCATCTGAATATGGAATATCTATAAATATACCAAGTAATTGAATATTGTAGAATATTTTATATACAGCTGGTATGTTTTATAGACACAAAAATGATTGAAATATAAAATAATAATACATGTAAGCATACTAAAAAATAAGTAATTCTACATACATAAAAGCATACTAAGGGCCGGTTCATGAGCTCGAGATTTAACCAAGTCCTAGACTAAAACGGGTGGCTACCGTAGCATCGACAAACGTTTGTCTCGACAGGTTAGTGGGTTAGCAGCATAGAGAGCCCTTAGTACATAGTGTCGAGGCTAACGTTTGTCGATGCTACGGTGGCCACCCGTTTTAGTCTAGGACTTGGCTAAATCTCGAGCTCATGAACCGGCCCTTAGTCTTTGAGAGCTCTCAAGGACTAAACAACTACGACTGAGTATAGCAATAGGCCTATAGGTTCATCAAATAATTAAAAATGAGGTGTTACCATGAAATTTATAAAGACAGCCTAGATGTTCTAGTAATGTCTCCAGTGATTTTGTGACTGGTGGTATCTCCAAGTACCTGTGTATAACGATGTCGAACACCTAGAACATAAAAAAGGAAAATCACTTGTGAGAAATAGAATAGAAATTTCTATCTAAATTTCTGAGAAATTTGGTCACTATCAACAAATTATTAGGAAGCATTGACAGATCCAAGTTCATACGATAGTAATAATCTACCCAAACTTTTGGGTCATTGACGCATGCGCAGAAAAATTGACGGCGCGTAAATCCCGCCTAGTATAATTGGGCCCTAAATATAAAGCAGCGTTCAAACGCTACGAAGAACTGTATCAACTTATCGCAGACTAGCCATCCATTGGAACCGTTTTTGTCAGAAAGCGACCGATCATCCGAAATGCTAACATTGAATCAAATGCCAGCTGTTCGAACATTGGACGCTTTCTGACAAAAACGGTTCCAATGGATGGCTAGTCTGCGATAAGTTGATACAAATTATCGCATCGTTTGGACGCTGCTTTAGACTAGTTATTCATTTTTTTTATTGTATCTACTGTGTGAATGAATAAAGATCTATTTTATTTCCCGTAAAATGACGTTTGAAATGCAGGACATTGTCAGGCTAATTTTTTGACATTCTGTAAATTCAACAGAATAGAATAGACTACCAACTACTAGAAAATAACTTTTTAAAGCACGTTTTGCAACTTCAAAATCGCTACTCTAAATAACTTACAACTATAAATAATAAAAACATATACAATGTAATAGACTGGCATTCTGTTCCATCATTCCTTCAGGAGCGAATTTTTCCGGGTATTTACGATGGAATGCCAAGTGCTTTTCATGCCTGTAACATGAAGAGAAACATGAAAATTTTAAAAACCTAGAACATGAGAAGAAGTTTGTCTGATGTTCATACACGTTACCTTATAGTACAAACAAGAGAGAAATATACCTAGTGAAATACCTAGTCTGTGCTTGTAGACACGTGATTAAAAATTTGCTAGGTAAGTTATGTAAACTAGTGAGAATTGTAAACCTATAAAGTCTGTCAATAAAGTTACAAGATTTTTATCGAGATTGTTAATATCCCTATGTAATAATGATATAGTTTTAAAATTAGAAAATGAATTGTTTATATCTCAATTACAATACATGTACAATGAATCCATTTAAGATTTTTGTAAGAGAATGTTTTCACTCTTGACATCCACAAATTGTGCAATAGTGTATGTAAAATACCAGTTTTTCTACTGTAAAGCTACAAAACTTTCAGATAAGGGTTCTAGATTTCTCTACTAGTATTAAATCTTATGTTATCAACTCTCAAATAAAAATGATTTCATAAAAGGCTTCCAGAAATAAAGCTCCCAGTATAAGTTAGGCTTACCAATTAGACTGCTTCCAATGTTCAGGTGAATTTTCTTTGACAAACTCTTGTACTCGATTACGAAATTCCGCTGCCTTGAATAGCAGAAGTTGGATAATGAAAAAGCACACTTGCGCCTCGTTGCCCTCTTGGGTTCTTAATGCCTGTAAAACCAACACTAAGTTAGATAAATGAGCAGTAAATTTCGGAGGAGACGAAAAGCCGTCGGTCCCGACTGCCTAAAAACAGTCGTCATCTCTCATCATCACCCCTCTCATTACCAAAGCACAAGCCTAGAGCCTAGAGCTCATGTGGGCATCAGCCTCAAAAAAAAAGTAAATAAAAATAATTGAAGGATCAAGAATAAAAATCAAATCAAATTGAAAAGGCCCATATAGAGAGAATGACTTCATTCATTATTATTCAATTTGTAAATTACAAAAGTGCTGTGGGCGAAGTTATTGCATGAAAGCAGAATAACAAAAATAAGCAGAGAATTCAAGTTCAAGTTTTCTGGAATAAATACAAATGAAACTGAAAAGTATAGGTACACAAAGCAGAATTCTGAGCAAAGATACAGATAAGATTGGAAGAACGAAAAGTTTTAATGGTAAATCATAAAAATCAATTAAGATTGAAACAAAAAATCAAAATAATATTTCTCTAATATATTTTACATGAATAATATAAAATTTAGAATGAGAATGAGATATTTTGGTAAACCAGCCAACCAAAATTGTAGCTTTAAATTTAATATAACGAAATCACCAATATCTTTCCAACAAGAACGAGCATTGATAAGAAGTTATCATCGATGAAAATACAAAAAACCCACTTACTAACTAAAGTAATGAAAAATGTATAGTATACAAATGAATCACACTTACTAAGCATAGTATCAGTCTATCGATTGTGATAATGTTGTACTTCCAAATCATATTATTGATAGCATCCACGCATTTATTTACATGCTGGCCTTCTTGTGAGATCACAAATTCAAACACCAAATAGTCACAGAACTTTCGCAAATGAGACGACAGAGCTCTAGCGCCTATTCTCTCCAAAATCCTGAAAAAAATGAATAAATGGAATTGATTAAGCGATAGATAGACCTTGAGATATATCTCAAGAAAAAATCGAGATATAGTCTTAGGGCCGGTTCATGAGCTCGGGATTTAGCTAAGTCCTAGACTAAAACGGGTGGCCACCGTAGGATCGACAAACGTTAGCCTGGACACCATGTACTAAGGGCTCTCTATGCTGCTAAACCACTAACCTGTCGACACAAACGTTTGTCGATGCTACGGTAGCCACCTGTTTTAGTCTAGGACTTAGCTAAATCCCGAGCTCATGAACCGGCCCTAAAACTTAAAACACTAGAGCAGACTCGACTTTTTCCAAGTAAAGCAGACTTGAAAACAAGCTTCCAAATTAGTAAACAACGAATTTATTTTTCTTGCTATTAAGGATCCTCGCTGGTACATTAGTAGTTGGAAACATGTTACGAATATTTACCGCAACACATAGAGATGCTGATATTAATACTGGGGCACATTTTTTTCAACATAATGCGACAGAGTAAAAAAACTCCCACGAATAACAAAATTGAGAATGAATAGAATTAAACATTTATCAGGGAAAATTAAACGCAATATTAGGCCTGAACTGTAATGGTTGTACAATTGTAACTAAAAAATGGAAATATGGAAACTTGGTAAAGATAAAGTAATATAAATGTATCAAAAATATAAGAATAAAAAAGGAAGTTGTAATGAAGATACAATATAAAATTATCAATTGTCTTACTTGTAAGCGATCGGTGTAATACGATCAGTCTCCAGAATCATTTTCCACAACAGACAGAGGAATAGCGGTGGAGTACCAGGCACTGAGAAATGAGCGATTATGTCGTTCTCATTGTTCATCGAAGCCCAATTTCTGTATTCTTCTTCAACGGCCTTCTGCAATTTACGAAAGAAAACTTAGTAGCAAATTTCTCTCAGAGTAATGCCTATTTGGGCCCAGAATCAGAATCCAGCATCCGGTTCCGTTTCAAAAAACTGAAATGAAACTAGGAACGAAGCTGATTTGAACAAACCACTGTACAGCAGGATTATTTTAAATTGTCAGAAAACAGCTGATTGATGTACGCTCGTTTACTGACGTTAAATCAGCTGTTTTCTGACAAGTTAAAATAATCCTGCTATAGCTGTTGCTTGAGTGGCATCCAATGTCCACACTGTGATTATACATCTCTATAATTTTATTTTTTTGGCACAGTTTTCAAAAAAACGATAAAAAATATTTTACAGGAAGAATGTGTATAGCAGGATCATTTTAACTTGTCAGAAACATATGTTTCGACGAACAATATCACAATACTTAAACTACAAATGCTGAATCTCGCAGATTATTGAAAAGGTCTTTTAAAAAGTTATTCTTTGAAAGGTCTTCTTTAAAAAGGTCTTTTAAAGACTTTGAAGGTCTTTAAGACTTTTAAGCCTTTTGATTATTGTGTCGAAATCACTGTTTAATTATTACCGAAACAGCTGATTTCTGACAAGTTAAAAGGATCCTGCTATATACAGAATTGCCGATTGTTATGGAATCAACTTTGAAAATGATATGAGAAGGTAATTTTTGTCATTTAATAACCTATTTCTATTTTCTGTAAGAATATATTTTGTAACTTGAAGTTGACCATACATTGAGAAATGTTTAAGAATTTCTATTTCTTTTTCAACTGTAAGGCTAGGCGTACACCGGTTAGTCAAGACAAGACAAGACGAGATTAGTCACGTTTAGTCTCAATAATTCACATAGTTGCTTATGAAGCAGCACACACCGATGCAATGACTAATCAGTGTGTGTTGCTTCATAAGAAACTATGTGAAGTAGCTTATTAGCTACTGTAGCTTATTAGCTACTGTAGCTATTATTAGGAGTTGTGTGAGGCTTAATGCCTGTAAATTCTTAGTAAATTTGAATAGTTTCCAAGTTTAACGTGTTTTGTCTATTATTATTATTTTTTTATTTCAAATTAATCTGTACACAGTTAACATAAACTATACAAATGAGTTGCATAACAAACAATAACAATTACAGCAACAATCACAATAAAAATAACAAAAACAATTACAGTAACAATTACAATAACAATTACAATAAATAACAAGTAAATTTGAATAGTTTGATTAATTTTTTCATGAATTTTCCGTAAATGTTCTTTGTATGATAAATTTATTATGAGTTTTCACTCTTTGTAACTTTAATTTAAAATTATGTATTGGATGCGAGTTATTCTTTATATTCTTCAATTAATACTCTTTATAGTTATGGTGTGTTTTATTTAGTTTACAAGCCCAGTAATTGGATTTTTAATCTGTGAGTTATTCTTTATATTCTTCAGTTAATACTCTTTATAGTTATGGTGTATTTTATTTAGTTTACAAGCCCAGTAATTGGATTTTTAATCTGTTGGGCTTGTCTCAGGGTTAAAAATTATTACGGTACATAGTTCCAAGACTACATTAGTTAATAATTTGTTTTATTTATTTCCTATGTAAAAAATAGTCGCGAGTTATTGTATTATTTGTTTGTTTTTTTCCTGAATAAATTTCTATTTCTGTTTCTATTTCTAAGTACTGTGAATAAACGTGACTAATCTTGTCTTGTCTTGACTAACCGGTGTACGCCTAGCCTAACCCACCTTCAGCTGCTGCTTATTCTCCTCGGGCACACTGTTGTGTTGGAAGAACTCGTTGAGCACGGGCGGAAAGCACTGCAGCGTGTGGTTGGCCCACGAGTGCGGCGTGTTCTGCATGATGGTGTTGAGCAGCTCTTTGCACCACGAGCCGGACACGGTGTCCATGCCGGTGCCGGTCACGTGCAGCGAACGGGCCAGCGTCAGCACCAGCGCCCGGTTCAGCTCCTCGCTTTCCGCTGACACCAGCGTTTTCGGCTCGCTGAGGAAGCGCGACAGCTGCGGCTGCACTTCGGCGCTGCCTAGGCCTGTGATCAGACGCAGGGCGGTGCTTTCTACGCTAAGGACGGACACAACAAAAACTTTAAATTGAATCAATCAATCAATCAATCAAATCATTTATTTATCCTTGAAGCAAAATACAGCAAACTTAAAGAGTACAATGAAAAATAATAGAATTATTAATACAATAGATATAACATAAAATAGTATTAATATACTGTATTAATAACAAGGAAGGTCCCTGCAAAGGCAACAGCCTGAGCGCAGGGGCCGAGTATTACATAATAACAAATAAAATGCGATGAATAAAAATAATAGGGTGATAACAAGGAGATCTACAACCACATGAGTAAATCTGATATTGGTTCTTTTACCACATTGTTTACTTTTACTATATTCTCACATGAAATAATATTGCTTATGATAATGAATAAATAATTTTTTCCGTCCACCTATTATCTAAAGTCGCATTTAACGCCCTGGAATCTAATACTGAAGTACTATAATCATATTCATTTAATTTGACGTTTGGCTTTAGATAAATATTATTTCTTGACGTTGCTGATGACCGTAGAGTGCGATGGCAAAGGAATATTACCTCTCTATCTATCATCTATCTAATGCCAAGCATCAAATTAAATGAATCTGATTATACTCAGGCTGTTGCCTTTGCAGGGACCTTCCTTGTTATTAATACAGTATATTAATACTACTTTATGTTATATCTATTGTATTATTAATTCTATTATTTTTCATTGTACTTTTTGAGTTTGCTGTATTTTGTTTCAAGGATAAATAAATGATTTGATTGATTGATACTTTATAAGGGCCTCCTAACCTATGCACGTTTTCTCCCTAGGGACTAAAATCAATTACTTCTAGTCACAAGGGAGAAAAAGTGAATAAGTGAGTTCCTTGAGGTAAAATAATTTTAATTATTAAACTCTTAAGAATAAAATGCAATCCATTCAATTTATTAGCCAAAAATCAATAATACATTATCGTTGGAAGACTGAATAAAAATACTTGTCAAACCACAAATTTCTAGTCTTGACAACTTCGTCTTTTTATTCAGTATGGATAATTATAACAATGTCACCTTCACTACTACACAGAAAGCATTGGGAGAAGTCCAACAACGCCGCGATCGAAGAGACATAATTGCGATTAGACTCGAGTCTTAAAGCGTCTCGTCTTAAGCTAGGCGTACACCGGTTAGTCAAGACAAAACAAGACAAGATTAGTCTTGTTTAGTCACAGTAATCCACATAGTTTCTCATGAAGCAGCACACACAGATGCAATGACCAATCGGTGTGTGTTGCTTCATAAGCAACTATGTAAAACACTGTGACTAAACGTGACTAATCTTGTCTTGTCTTGACTTGACTAACCGGTGTACGCCTAGCCTTAGCGTCATCATTTTTAAAAACACATGTCTGTTATTCGAGCCGTTGAGTATCCACGTGTGAGAAGTGCCTACTACTACTACTACTAGAAGAGAGCAGAAGATTGAATCACTGAATAAGATACGAGTTGACATCAACAGAATAAAAACAGATGAAGTTAGTTTGTGAGCCACAAACTCCCTACGACATCGTCATCTATGCCAGGTGACAGTATTGTCTGCATAGAAATTTTACTCATAGAATTGTTATAATTATTGGTATACGTGGAGATATGAAGCTTGTGGCATCCCAACACTCTTCCCTTAGTTGTAATGTGATAATAATGTAATTCATTTGCAGTTCAGATGCCTTCGAACTATAAACCTTCATAGATTCAAACCCGGTGAGCAGGTACGAGCCGCAAGGAAATGAATTGGAGAACTGAATTTTTCCATTATGTTGAAAACGTGAACAATCCAATAATTCCAACTACCAAACCCTAATGAATAAATGTTATTTATACAAAGAAGTTTTTTTAGAGACCTCATAACTTACCACAGGTAGAGCTGGGTCTGATTGGTTTGAGGCACGGCGGCTAGTGTATGCAAATTGGACAAAAACTGCACTCGATAGTGTGGTTGTATGTGATGCATTCGATAACTGAACATTTCCAGCAATGTATACAGGATTCCACATGCCTGCGATTTGAAGACTGATGGCAGTAATTGACCTAAAAATAACAACAGATGATATGGAATTCATTAAAAATATTTTTTTTTTATCGTATGGCTTTCATTGGTGGGGAGACCCTAGGGTAGGTTCCACCTCGCCTCATTGCACAATTTGTTGTGTATTTTTTTTTAACAAATTGAATCAATCAAAGACTTATCTAGAAATATACATGTATGTTGCTTCGGAGTTTAATCGTGAATTAGCTTTAATGAAGCTTCGTATTTGTGAGCTCAAACTGAAGCTCAAAACTAAGCTAAATAAACTCCTAATTTAATGATTTGCAAAGTAACACCAGGGGCCTGTTGTATGAGAAAATACAAGCTAGTAATACTAGTTGTCACTATGGTAACTTGCCATCTGACAACTAGTATTACTAGCTTGTATTTTCTCATGCAATAGGCCCCAGGAATACACCTTGGAACTAGTTACTGTGGTAAAATCTCAGTAAGAAATTAATCGTCCGAGAAGTAATAATTATATTTTCCATATTTTCTTCAAGCTCTTCTGTATTGTACCCTATTGATATTTTCCCTATCCAGCTAACGTTACCTATCCATCTTCCTTATACTCATTTACAGTATCTTCTAATCTCGTTAATTAATTCTCCTAGTTTTTTCTGATTTAGTGAATTGTGATGTATTTCTTTTATTCTTTTTTTTCATACTCGTTGAATCCAATAGAGTTTAAGCACCGTAAAATGACGACATTTGCTGGTTCTCTTTGCTTTGGCTCCGTTAAATAACATTAGAATAGAATAGAATAGAATAGAATAGAAAAATGCTTTTATTGTCTTTCATATTGTGAAAACAAAAATATTATTAATCACACATTTACGGCTTGATCATATGATCGCCAGCCGGAAAGTCGGAAAAAGACACAATAAAATTATTATAAAAAACAAAATGGGTATGAACGAGTGCATAATAAATAATAATAAGACATAATAATCTCGTAAGCAATGAAAAGAATACAATAATAGGAATGATCGAATTTCAAAATTAAAACAAACTCAAATAAAAACCAAACAAAACAAGTGCAAAAACCATTCCAGACTAATACAAAGATAAAAATGATGCTAACAAAACAGAATAAATAATTATAATAGCTAGTGTAATCAAAAACACGTAGTGAGTGCCCCGACAAAGTAGTAAGTAAATAATAATAGCTTCACCAATTAAATTCTTGGGTGAGAACATATCTGTAGTTCCAGGCTTCTCTACAATAGGAGGCTAGTTTTTTCCAATCTTTGCCATTCATGTACATGATGAATTCCTCCCTTGATTGTTCACCGACACCAAACCATTTTTTCCTCCACTCCCTCAAACAAGGGCATCGCGCAATGAAATGGAATACATCCTCAACCTCCTTCAGATTGCACATCGAGCAAATATAGTTTCCATTAGCCACCCATGGTTTATAATTCAAATGAATTAGCTCTCCCCTTGCCTTGAAAATCCACCTCATAACCCACATTTCGTTCTCATTTCTAATATAATTGTTTTCATTTAGCTCGAAATTGAGTGTCCTGTACCATGCATGGAATTGTCCTGCTCGTGCATCACATATGAATTTATTCCTATGAAACTTTTGCAAGGCCGATAATATGTTTTTGAAAGACTCTTTCCATGTTGACATATTTTCCAGTGACAACCTCATATTCAAGTTGAGTTTATTACAAATGACTTTCCACTCCTTGAACCAATAGCATTTATTTTTAATTACTTGCAGCGCTAAAATTTTTGGGAGTCTTTCATCTTTCATTTGCATAATTAGTGAAATATAATTAAACTGCAATCTGAGGCAGTATTCAAAGAGAGGAGTCAGTTCTGTTTCTATGAAGAGCATATAATTAGGAGTATTTATGGGTAGAGCAAATATTTTTTTGATGAAGAAGCGCTGTAGTTTTTCAACATTGTCGTACTGCTTACAACCCCATATTTGCGCTCCATAACATAAGACTGCTCTAGCGCATGCTTTAAACAATTTACATTTTGAAGAAAAGTCGACCTCATTTCCTTTCAACATTCCTCCCCATGCCATATTCAAACCTAATTTTGCTTTGGATAGTTTATCACTCAGATGCTTTTCAAAATTAAGAGTGGGTGTCAGAACTACGCCTAGATATTTATATTCCTTCACGCATTCGATTTTCTCTCCCTTGTAGAACCAGTTTTCCTGCTTGCTCAATTTTCCTCCATTTCTGAAAACCATTATCTTAGATTTATTCAAATTGACCTTCAGGTTCCACATTTCACAATATCGTTCCAGATTGTTTATCATGTATTGAAGACCAATGGGAGAGTCCGATAGTATGGCAATATCGTCCGCATAGAGCAACACTCTTATTTTCTTACCGTCGATTAACAACCCTCCCCCCAGCTCATCATGCAGGTCATTCATAAAGAGAGAAAAAAGCAACGGGCTCAGTAAACACCCCTGTCTTAATCCTGACCTAGTCTCGAAACTTTCAGTCAGCCCCTCAGAACACCAGACTCCAGCTGCGGTACTCGTTTTATCATTTAATGCTTTAATAATATTTAACATTTTGGTTGATAATCCTAAACAACTTAGTTTATAAAATAATGCATTTCTATCAATTGAATCGAATGCAGCTGAGTAATCGACGAAGAAACAATACAATTTGCCTCTCTTTTTAGCTAATCTTAGACTCGCAATAGAAGTTAGTGAAAATATATTATCCATTGTTGAGTAGCCTCTGCGGAATCCAGCCTGGAACTCGTTCAAAATCTTGTTTTCTTCCACCCACTGATTGAGCCTATTCAGTATCAAACCCGCGAAAATTTTAAAAAAAGTTGTAAGAAAACTAATTCCTCTGTAGTTACTCACTTCATCGCTGGCACCCTTCTTGAACAACGGAAAAATTATTGAAAATTTGAAACTACTTGGTACTCTACCCAATCTGAATATATTATTGAATAACTCAAGTAATTTATCCAACATGACATCTGGAGCATTTTTATAATACTCGAACGGTATTTGATCTACGCCAGGAGCCTTATTATCTTTAACTGACTTTAATACATTCTTCAACTCTTCCATATTGAAATCCAAGTCTAAGCTATCATTTATAACGTAATTTTCAGCATATGAACGTGGCAGAGCGAATAATTCAGGGTTAAGGAGGTTTCTGAAATAGTTCAACCAAATCTGAGGATTTATCGAATTATTTACTATTCTAGGTCTTTGCTTTAATCTATTCATAGCCTTCCAGAATTCTTTGGGGTTTGAGGCTGAAGAGATAGTATTCAAAAGTTCTTTCTGATAGCTTTGGCGCTTCTCTTTACATAATTTCTTGAATTTATTTTTCTCACATATATACATTTCTCTCGCACAATCATTATTGATTCGTCTGTATAATTTCAAAAGAGATAACACTTTATTTCGGGCTTTCCAACAATCATTGTCGAACCATTCTTGTTTTCTTATAAACTTTGTTCGACCTTGACCGTTGCCGAGCGATAAGCCTACTTCTCGAATTTTTTCAGTGACAGTTTGGCAAGCCCGCTCAACGTCTTCACCTATACACAAATTATTAATCGACCTTACTATCTTATCTCTGTACTTTTCTTTGCTTGCTCTATCCCAAGACAATTTCGGCAGTAACGGTAAACACTGATAATCTCTTATATCTGAGTTCTCTACATCTAATACAACTTCAATAGGCAAGTGATCTGAAAACGGCTGTGGAATAACCTTAAAGTCTACGACATACTTGAAGTAATCCATGTAAATCGCTGCAATATCATTAACAGAATTCCCCATACTACCTACGAAGGTCATTTCTCCCTCCCGATCTCCCTCCATTCTTCCATTCAGTATTATATACCCCATATCAGAACACATATCCAAATATTTACGCCCTCTATTGTTGACAATAATGTCTTTAGAATTTCTTACTTTATTCAGCGTATTGATTACATGTGGCTCAATATTGGACTTATCTGAAATTTTTTGCTCTTTACCTATACGTACATTCTTATCTCCTATAACTAAAAATGCCTCATCTGCATTTTGCAATAAAAAATTATTCATTTCTATAAATTCATCATCCCACTTATTACAATTGACATAAACAGGCAATATGTTCAGAAGACTAGCATTGTCTATTTCAATACACACAATATGTTTACCATTAACATTTTTAAAGTTCAATTTATTTTTGAAAGTGGAAACTTTTTTGATGCCCAACACCATACCCCCACTAGCTCGACCATAACGAGAGATCTTCTCTCCATAACACCATACTAGTTCAAAATCATGCAGATAACTATCAACGTATTCTACATCCTCCGCAATTATATGTGTTTCTGAAAATAAAATAATATCATAATCCTTTATAAAATTTAAAAAATCAGAGTTATTCACCTTTCCTTTTAGTCCACATACATTGTAGTATAGTATTCTAAGAAGATTTCTCTCACTTGGCACGATTGACTGCTCGTCACACAACTGTTGAGTAGTGGGAATTTCCTAACCGGACTCCTCCTTCAGACGAGATACGAAGTTGGCCAGGTCCACACGCAGCATCGACTTCAGCCTGGCTAATCCATCCTCCTTTCCTGACATCAATTTCATATCCGCAGACCAGTGGAAATTAGCTCCTTGAATTTTCAGGAAATCGAAACCCAGCCGAACATCGACATCTGGCACCAACCTTGAAAGTTCTTTTTTCAGGGCCAAAAGTTTACCGCGTTTCACCCTCACCTCACTAGCATAGTCTCTGTGAACCACCATATTAGTATTTTTGAGTTTTTTAACGTTTGCAAAAATTTTGTGGATGTCCTCATCTTTTGGAAAATGTGCTATAACTGTCTCTGTACCTTTCCCAAGAAAATGAGCACGGTTTACGAAAATTTCGTCACTTATTCCCAGGATATTAGAACAAAAGTTTTTCACTTTAGCCACACATTCCACACCCTGTATATTTTGTATTCCTTTAAAAATTAAATTATTTCTTCTTGATCGGCTTTCTAAATCAATCAGTTTGAGTTCATTTCTTTCACATAACTTTTCCATTCTTATAAGTTCATCCCTCAGCTGAGAGTTTTCCCTCTCTAAAGCACTCACTTTGTCGGAAAGTTCTTTCATATCATCCTTGGACGCTACGTTGCTTAGCTTACTGTCGAGAATTTCGCTAAATGACACCATCAATTCACTCAATGTCATCTCGCTCACTTTTGTATCCATGGTTTGTGTGATAGATTTTTTTAACTCACTGTTACACTTTTTCAACTCACTCTTCTCACCAGGTGAACCTCTTGGCCGCTTTTTATTGAAAAAATTCGAATTACTCATGAAAAACTAACGAAAAACTTGACTAGACCGGATAAAACAGATTAGAATCACTAGCGGAGAGAGAGTCGATAAGACAACCGTTCGCCACCGAAGCCAAGCTCCGACTCCTCTTAAAGCTTTAATGAAGCTTCGTATTTGTGAGCTCGAACTGAAGCTCAAAACTAAGCTAAATAAACTCCTAATTTGATGATTTGCAAAGTAACACCAGGGGCCTGTTGCATGAGAAAATACAAGCTAGTAATACTAGTTGTCACTATGGTAACTTGCCATCTGACAACTAGTATTACTAGCTTGTATTTTCTCATGCAATAGGTCCCAGGAATACATCTTGGAACTAGTTACTGTGGTAAAATCTCAGTAAGAAATTAATCGTCCGAGAAGTAATAATTATATTTTCCATATTTTCTTCTTCTTTTCTTCAAGCTCTTCTGTATTGTACCCTATTGATATTTTCCCTATCCAGCTAACGTTACCTATCCATCTTCCTCATACTCATTTAAAGTATCTTCTAATCTCGTTAATTAATTCTCCTAGTTTTTTCTGATTTAGTGAATTGCGATGTATTTCTTTTATTAGTTTTTTTTATACTCGTTGCACGGGAATCCAATAGAGTTTAACCACCGTAAAATGACGACAGATCCATTTGCTGGTTCTCTTTGCTTTGGCTACGTTAAATAACATTATTCTACGGCGGTTAAATTCAGTTGAATTGTAGTGCAACTATGATAATGCTAATAGAAATGTCGATAAGGCTCGTAATTGACTTCATGTCTGAGAGTTTTTTTTTAAAGAATCAAATGAATAAATAAATGTTTAAATGAATACTGGAATCGACATTTCTATAAATTAGTCTAGTATAGTAGATTTTTCTTTAATTTGGCGGATGACGAATGATCGTTGAGAGATTCCGTATGTTTGTTCCCCCATTTGTAAACAGCTGATTAATCCGCCATATTAAAAAAATAACCTGTACGACGATTGATTCAATATTGTAATGTTCATGACAATAAACGATGATTGATTAAATACAGAAGTGAACTGAATAAAAATACTGATACCGTACTAGAGTAACAAGCTGAATGAATAATTGTGATACTGGAATGTCATACTTACTGATAAATCCCTTGATTCCAAGCGACTCGATTTCTGTGTAGACCAGCAGACGACTGTAGGTCTCAACTAGGGCAGGAGCCAGCGCCATATTAGACTTCGATTGAGCCAACTTAATCATATGCGTTACTATGCTGTGTATTAGACTCATTTTGGAATGTACCTGTCATTGACACAATCGAAAAAAATAATAAGATATAAAATAATAAGGTAATATTGAAATATATTTATTGGATCAATAACAAAATAGGTTACATTAAAGGTTACATATCAATCAATCAACTCACTCCACACTCAAGACTTCTGTCTTCGTAGAGAACAGAAACCGACTACCCCATTTGAAGCAAGGGGGCCCAACTTTTGAAGACAATTTTACTGAGCTACATGTGAGATTTGTTCAATAACTGATAATGTTTCCTTCATTACTGTGTATGCTTTGTATTTGATTGTATATTTGTATTGGAAACTAATGAAGTTCAATTCAGCTAGTCTCATATTAATTTAGAATATTATAATATTTGTATTCTAATATTTAAAAAAAAAATAGTACAGGAAATTTATTTAGCGTACGGCTTTTAATAGTGGGGAGACCCGAGTAGGGTTGTTCCACTTCACCAACATAACCAATTATCCCTTGATGGTGAAAGTTTGTTTTCACTTAGAAAACAGACATCAGCATTTAAAAAAAAGTATTTTTTGATTTTATAAAGTCCGAAAAATATATAACACTAAAAATAAAAACATTGCATACAATCTCAATAATACAAAGAAATGTCAAAGCAAAGAATACATAATCCATATTCCAATAATATCTGTATTGGAGATAATAATTATTATTTGTATACTCTTATCTGTATTGAAAACTAATGAAATTCTACTCAATTCAACAATTTTCATATTATAATCCGACCACTGACAAAAGAACCTCCAGAATAAGAACTCTACTGCGCAGAGAGAACGCATGTTATGCAGTTTATCTCTTTATCTCACTTGCTCACTAGAATAGCGGTACTATGTGATACTGTATAGCACGATCCATTCAACTTGTCATAAATCAGCTGATCGGTAATAATTAAACAGTGATTTCGACACAATAATCAAAAAGATTAAAAGTCTTAAAGACATTTGAAGTCTTTAAAATACCTTTTTAAAGAATACCTTTCAAAGAATAAATTTTTGAAAGACCTTTTCAATAATCTGCGCGATCCAGCATTTGTAGGTGAAGTATTGTGATATTGCTCTTTGAAACAGCTGATTTCTGACAAGTTGAAAGGATCCTGCTATATCATTACAATGATACAATGCGCGAAGGTTATTTTGTCTGTTGTTTCATTATAATTTAGAATATTACTTTATTGATAGATAAGCACTAGCAGTGCGAGTAGAGTACTGACAGTAAGCGAATCGAGTATAGACATGCTAAGCGGGGTGGTAGGTCCGTTAGCCATGGCCGCATTGGAGGAGGAGGGCTGCAGCACGGGAGCCGCCTGTTGAGGTCCGGGGCCTTTCTGCGCGCCGAGGATGGTCTCGACCAGGGCGGCCATCGGACGCGAAAAGTACTCGGTGTTGGTCGAGTAGGCGTTGCACAGCAGTGCGATACGGTAGTCGGAACCCATCGACAGGTTCGGGTTGCTCACTAGGTGCTGCAGGAACCTGACAAAACATGACATTTATGTTATGTTTGAGACAATGGATTAAGAATAGAATAGTTTTTATTAATCATCGAATATCTATATTAATAAAAGAGAGTTGATGTCTGTACGCTCGCTTATAACTCGAGAACGGCCGAACCGATTTAGATGATTTTGGATTCGTTTGAATTTTTAAAGCACTGGTTAACATAATATGTATTAAAATATAAGAAAATCTCTTTATAATTAATAAATAATTAGTAAATTAATGACCTAACCTATCAAACATTTTACAGACGACAGACCCATGTTTTGAACTTCCCGGCAGGCCTATCGAAGAACGGAAAGATGATGATTTAACATCATGAAAATGAGCTGTATTGTCCAGGCCTCCGTAGCGTAGTGGTTAGAGCGTCTGCGTGTCAACCTGAACAATGCGGGTTCAATCCCCACTTCGGACAAATTTTTTTTGCACTAGGTTTTCTACTCAAATTATTTTTTACGCTAGAATCATCAATTAAGAATGAGTTATCGGTCGTATCATATATGTTTTATTGTTTCTAAGAAGGGGAAAAATAAATTGAAATAAAAAAATTATTGATTATATAAAATAAAAAAATACATTGATTATATTAAATAGGGGGACATTTGGGGGAAAGAGGGGGGTTACGTGAAGGAATGGCCAATGGGGGGAAGAGGGGGGTGACATTTGGCGGGAAAGAGGGAGTTGACATGAAGGGGGATTTGTGGGGATGACATTTGGGGGGGAATGAAGGGGGGACATTTGTGGGGAGAAGAGGGGGGACATTTGGGGGGGGGAAGAGGGTGATACGAAGTTCGCCGGGACAGCTAGTAAAATATAAATGGAGTGAAGTGGGTGCCAGTAGACTGGCAAAGTGTAGACAAGGCATAACTTTCTGTTAACTCGGTGAAAATGATAAAAATATTGCTATTTAACTGCTTAAAACAGCAAAGTTTTTCAAAACAGTTGTCCATTCTTGGGAAAGGATTACATAGGAAACCATGCGACCACGACTGAAGCGCCTTCATTGTTGATAATGGACGAAAAGTTTCTCATTGTCACTTAATAGTAAAGTTTATACAATTGAATAGAAAATTTAAAGAAGACAAAAATAAACGTTTTTAGATCAATACCGTACTCATACTTTTTGCAAGTGTTTGAAAATGAATGATTTTGATGTGTTGAATGTGCTGGAAAACACAACAGAACCTTCTTAACTGTACAAAATTCAACGAATCAGAATCCACCTGTTTCGTGAATTTCCGCTGCGAAGCACGTGTGGTCTGCTAGTAGCTTACTATATATTCAACGATTTGGAGTTTATTGACTCCACTTAATTGATAAAATAATAAAAATTAAATTAGGCTAACTAAAATTAATTAAATTTTGGAAGAAGGAACAAAAGGTTGTCAAACTTGCTGTCATTCTATAGAGTTTTGCCTGATGTCACAGTATTGCGTAGAGGCCGAGTGTTTGTCCTCTTACCTCACTTGCAATATAGCAACTGGCTGGAGAAGAGTGACAACTAAACACTGTTCCAGTGATAGCGTATTGTATACTCTTGTTATTTCACTCTGTACGAGCGAGTTTCTTTCACCATGATTATGGTGGATTTTTATCCCAATGTTTGGGATGTCGATAGTTAACCTCATCACGTCATGACGGACGTCCTCTGACACTCAAGACTCAAGGAAACTGCTCAAGAATTCCTTTGGAATTCCGATAAGACCAACCGCTGAGCAACGGCTAGAATTTTGATAGAAGACAGCAACGGACAACCACGAGAAGTAAGCCACCGCCATTCCTATATATATGCAGCACCGTTTCGTCTTCAACAACGAGAGTTATGACATTTACAAACTTTAAACTCCAATTCCAAGTGAACTGGTGGACATATTCAAATAATGAAAATTATATCGTGCGTAAACTAATTTTGATCGCCGATTTGAATAATTTTCTACTTCAATGATGAGTTATTATTTCAATAAATTTCAAAAAAATTGAACTTGAATAAAACTCTGGGCGAGCGAGTAGCCGACATGCAATAGTAGTTCACCATCGCTCCGCGAGATGGCGATGTATGACATCAGTTCGACTCGCGCTCTAAATTGTACAGATTCAAACTTGCTAATAGCTGTGTGGGACCTATTTAGAAATTAAATAACAATATCATTAATATTATTTAGTAGTATTTTGTATTTTGTAATAGTAATAGTTCTGGTATGGAAACACGTTGTTTATTTCATGTTGTATCAAGCATATGAAACAGAAAATAAAATACGGCGCCAATATTACAACTTGAAAGTAATTAAAGATTCATTTATAATCAAAACATTACAAAAAATGTAAGATATTGTCAAATTTTTTATACAAATATAGAACACTTTACCATGTATTCAAATCAAATAATAAGATAATACACTGTACCATTTTTTTTCTGAGGATGATGCCCACATGAGCTCTAGGCTTGTGCGTGGGTAATGAGTGGGGTGATGATGAGATATGACGACTACTTTTTAGGCAGTCGGGACCGACGGCTTAACGTCTCCTCCGAAAGACGGGAGTGGCCGTATTTGTTAAGAATCCTTCCGTCAACCAGGCTCGAACCCTGGCCCAATGGATTTTATCTGACTGCTGATAACTGATCAGTCTGACGCCTTAGCCGCCTCGGCTACGAACCACTCCAATTATGCACTTAATAACGTAAGAATTTTATTCTCCTTGATATTGTACGTCATTATTATGAGATTTGAGGTATATTTACGAAAGAATTTTTAAAGTGCACAGAGGGGAAGTGAACATACCATAAACTTGTAATTAGCATCTAGCCTTCAAGAGCGTTAACTAGTGAATTTCGTATAGGAACAAGTTTAAAGTGAAATTACTAAAAAGCAGTTCGTTGAAGATAGTGACATTGAAAAGTACTGTAAAAGTTAATCAATACAACATTTTGCTGATTTCATTTTGGTTGAAAATTACTGACCTATTAATTTAGTTGATACCGGCCAAAAATTGTAAGTGAACTGCTGACACTTCATTGTGACTCCATTTCGAGTCACAACAATTAGTTCATATAACAATAATTATCATCAAAATCACAAGAGTATCTTGTACAAATTCTACATACAAAATAATTCTGAAAAAATGGATAAAACTTCAACCTAAGTGGAATTAGGTTAAACACGGCGAGGTGGAACAGCCTACGGGTCTCCCCACCAACAAAAGCCATACGCTAAATAAAATAAACTGTAAAAGTTTCCATTTTTCATCTATGAAATCAGACTTAATTTATTTCTACTCACTCATGATGCACTTTGAGGGTGTGAGGAATAGGCCGTTGTATGTTGAGTTGTTCGGTTTGCGCCTTCTTGAGCAAGTGTATCCAAATACAGGTGACCGCCATTTGATGGATGCAAATCGGTTTGTTGCAGTCTGGCACAGGAAGAGGCTCATTCTCGGGATAGAGCAGGTCATACAGTTTCAGCACGGGAAGAAAGTTGCTCAACTGAAAAAGTTAACAAATGAAATAACAAAAATTCAAAAAGAAATACAAAGTTTGTAAAGAAAGTTGCTCAACTAAACAGATAAAAAACTATACAAAGTTTGTATTTTAAACAAAAAAAGAAATAACTAAAGAAAACTACAATACAAAACAAGAGTTGGAAAAAACTATAAAAATTTAAATAAATGTGACACCTATCATTATGGAGGAGGAAGCATAACAAAGAAATCAGAGACCTCTACAATAACCCAGACATTGTAAGTGAAATAAAATGTAGAAGAATACAATGGGCCGGGCACATACTCAGAAGAGGAGAAGAATCAAACCTGAAAAAAGTATCAGCACCCAACCCTCCAGGAAGGCGTCCCCGTGGGAGACCCAGACAAAGATGGTGGCAACAGGTTAAGCGTGACATGGAGAGGCTTGGAACGACAGAAGAAGATGCTGAAGATCGAACTACGTGGAGACAGTTTGTTGGTGCGGCTAAATATCAACTTAGATATAAATGGCCCTGGGAGTAGAGTAGTAGTAGTAGTAGACACCTATCACATTGTGATTAACAAGAAACTAGAGTTGGAAAAACTATATAAATCTGAATGTGATACATAATCACAAAGTGATACTTAATGAATCTACCGATAGAATTAGACTGTATTAGATTAATTTACTTCAATCTCTCTTTGGCAAATGTCATATGCCAGTCGGCTGGCATATGCCATTCACCTTATACTTGAGCGAGCAATAAGCGTAACTACGAGAATTAACGTAATTCGTTATATTAGTAATACGAGAAGTAACGTAGAATTACGTAACTCGTAATTAGAAATATACAGATTTTTTAACAAAAATCAAAAGATGTGAATATTATAAAAGTCGCATCGTCACCGCTACGGAATCTACTGGCTCTTCTGCTTGGAATAACATAATACACTCTGCTCTGTAGTCACAATAGTTATTGATAGTTAGAGTTATTAAACAGTTAGCTAGGCAATAGTTATTGATTACAATTATTAATAGTTATTGGGATAATGTAATAATTATATAATCTGTACACTGAAGATTGCATCATCTGTTCTACAATGCATCTGAATATAATTCATATTACACTATTTTTATGCAAGAACTCTCTCCCTTCACTGATGCATAGTCCTCTTAGGGGAATTCCACTCAATCCATATTGCAATTTTTATTTCGATTATTATTGTTACTCAATAAAATATTGTAATTACCAAACTATGTATGTATAAATCTTATGATGCTTTGTGAAAATAAATTGATTTGATTTGACTGGGAACCAGTGATTTGGACGGGGTTTGCTCAGTCGAGTGGCAACTCAAATTAGGCTACTATCGTTCAAACAATGACATTGCCATATGCTAGTTAACTAAGACCGATTCGACTGGTACATGCCTTTGGCAACGTGTGAACAAGGCATTGAGATTGAATGGATAATGTTTTCTTACCGGATTTCGCTGGATGCTTCCCGAGATAAACTGCAACAGGACCCACATTAGATGATCGCGACCTTTACGCAAGTCTCTTCCAGCCAGCTGTGAATAAAAACGCAAACTTATGGTATCATTAGATTCATTCAAAACCGTGAATTAAATCAGTTTTCATTATAACTAGCTAGTGAAACTTTGATTACTCAAAATATGATCGTTTATCATTCTTCTTTCGTTCCCTGAGTGAATTAAATCATTTTCAAAATAAGTAGCTAGTGGAACTGGTCGAATATGTTCACTGCATATTTTGTGCCAGAAATGTCATGCAGTGGCTAAAGGCTGTTACATCCTGGGTGAGACACTTTGTATATTAATGTAAGATTAAGCTCAACTCCTTCCTTTTTAATATTTCTTCGAACTTCCAAGCCTGGTTTTCTTGACTTCACTGAAAACTAGTTTATTTTTTGTTCTACTGTATTTGATAACAGCAAAATGATAGCTACGCTTATTTTAATGTTGTTAAAATTCAATCTAGATAATGATGTATAATCTATGAAAAAATATTTAATCTATATAACGTGATAAAACTGAAAAAAATGACAAGTTTTATATATTTGTAAAAATCTTATTGATGTTGTGGAACTCAATTTTTGGTGTTTTAGTTTTCAATACTATAAAATCAGAATAGTAGTCTAGAACGTACCTTATCATGCAGGGCCAGCACAATATTGGGAAATGTGGCGAATTGAAAGAGGACAAAATAGATGAGCTGACTGGAGAGATGCAGCCACAGCCAATGACTGTTGGACATGTCTTCCCCCTCTCCACCACCCGCATTGGACACCCCTCCTCCTCCCAATTCCGCCTCGCTCCTCTCCATCGCCAAAATCATCAGCTCAACCAACTGCTCTTCCAGGGCTGCGCAGCGCTGTTTGTGCTAAAAAAAGAGAAGATAAATTAGATTAGACTAGATTAACCACTTAGATTGGACTAGATTAACCACTATACTCAGAATAGTTCAGTACTTTGTGCTATTTGTAACATTAGAAAAATTTAAAAGAAAATAGATTAGACAACAGAGACTGTATAATAACAGTGTGGTCATTGGTGTGAAAAGGTCCATAACAGTTTGTTGGAACATTTTTTACTCCCGCCATCGCCATAATTTTGCCAAATTTTTCAATTTTGATATGGAATTACAGGCGAAAATGAAACTATTCACTCATTTAACAAATTCATTTCAAGAGAAACAACATCGAAATTAACTCTTCTAACATTAAAAATAGTCTCTCTACAATTGGCATTGCTTTAAGAACTTTAAATGATGAAAATTAACACTGACTAAAACAAATTGAAGGTAAGAAATTAATCACTTTACATAAAATATGATTTGCGTATCATTTCAATGAAAATCTTATGAGAATTGACAAGAGTATGGTGGATTTGTCCGAGCTAACCAATCAAAAGTGTGACATGAAATGGCCACACTGTTATTATACTTTCTCTGTAGAGCAGACCATGTCACAAACTTCACAATGTTGATAAGGATTACAAACGAAAATCGAGGGAAACATCTTAATCAGAGGGATAGAACCGTTCATTTTCAAACTGAAACCAACCTGTTTCTGTAGTCCGAGCATAGAGCAGACCATGTCCCTGGAATAGGGTTGTTCAAGCACCCAGCGCAGTAGCCCTGTCTGCGGTTCAAGCAGTGACTTTTCATAGGGCAGATTTCCCTTGAGTGAAAATTTCAGCGTGGCCGGATCCAGCTTCCACGAGTTGATTAGATGGTCCGCGTAGCCCGAATGCTCCACCACTGGCAGCATTTTCGAATGACCAATTATCGACACCATTTGTGCCGTCGGTCGAAAACTTTCCACAAAACTCGATAGCAGGTTGGCCAGTTTCTGAAATTTATATGTGTGAGTGAATAATGAATAATGATTAGAGGAGTCGATTAGAGAAAAAGGATACCCAGAAATAACTTTCTCAATAAATGTGGATAGAATTGGGGTAGGCTATAAATAGACTAGAGTTAGGAATCACCACAGCAAAAAAAAGTATTTCGTAAAGAACAGTAACAGAATAAACAAAGACATTCGATAAAAGGCATCCCATCACCAATAGTAGGCTATAGTCTGTTCACGGAAACGGGGCAGTACGCATAAATAAAGTGTGCGTCCGTGCTTCGGAAAACAGCTGGACTACCGAGTCAAATTCTAATTACAAATTACATTTGAGAGTTCTAAGTTAGAGATTCAATGGAGTAGACAATTATTTTACAAAATTAGCAAGAAAAAACTGAACTTGTTACTCACCCAATGTGGCCATGTTTTATTATCAGGATAGCATTTCTGTATTTCGTTTACAATGAAATATCCTGGCAAAAGACAAGCGTTTCGACTGAAAATGTATTCGATTACATTCTCCAAAGCCTTCAGCTGAGGCAAAATTGAAGCGTTCAATTGAGATGGCAGTGTTTGAGCTTTTTCACAGCAACCCTACAAAATAAATGCATTGAATTGAGATAACAATTGAAAAAAACATGCAGGGCTTTGAATCAAAATCAAACAAGAAGAATACAGAATTTTACATACAATATTAACAATTATTCATTTAAAAAAACTATATATATACCTATATAGTTTTAAAACTATACTATAGTTTTAAAAATATATTATTCTAATTATTTGAATAATTGCTTATAATAATATTGATTATGAATTAAACAGAAATGGAATCACTGTAGGAAATAATCAGATTAATCTTAAATTGAGAAATGAGAATCACCTTCATGATTTCTCGAACTCCTTTGTAGTTGACTCCACCAATTATTTTTCTAATCAGATTGAAACATTCTATCCAAAAGTCTTCATTTTGATACACAAGCTTTTCACACGTTAGGATACACTCGCACACCATTCTGAAAAAATAGATAAATATTTAATAATTAAGATAATTTTAAAAACCATAATGAAGAAATTAGAATTTATGTAAGTTTACACAAGTCTTTATCAAGCTATTGAAGAAATCTTGAAGCCGAACTTGAGCATGTCATTGAGACTAGAGCAGAGCCAGGCACATAATAGTGGAATAGTTGAGTTGAGTCTACCCCACTATCACGCCGCAAACCATTCTTCGTTTACATGCTGGCTCAAGGACATGTAACCTTACTCTTCTTATAAACTCTTGAAAAAAGAATGGATAGATATGAAAAGTAAATAAGTTACAGTGAGAAAAAGGCCTGAAAGAACAGTAGGCTATAGAAACACAAGACTAAATAAAAACTAAATATAAATTAAATTGTTAATATAATAAATTAATAAGTAAATATATAATAAATTGTGAACCAATAAGAAGATATAATTGTTTCTTACAAGGATATTAATAATATTGCATTTATGGATTATTTGTAGTACTTCCATGGTCAAAGGGTGGATTTTACCCCTTGTAGGTCTATTATTTTAAACTAACTTTGTAATTTATTTACATTATCTTCTTTTAAAATTTGTATTATAACTTAGTTATTTTCAATCTTATATTCAACCGTTTTCCTGTTTTTGTGTCTTCTCTAGAGACTTATATATGTTATGTAACTTATTCTATTCTTTAAAATCTATTTTGAACTGCTTTAAATCAAAAAGCAATTTTTAATCCTAGACTAAGTTATTTAACGGAGCAAAGAAACTCAAATTCAAATCAAATTTTTCCATTCAGTAGTACATAAAAAAATACAGAAAGAATAAAACTCAGGAATGACTGTCTCATCTCAAGTACTAACCTTGCCTGCAGTACATTTTGCGCGACCATACTATCCAGCAGATGAAACAAAATCTGCAGTCGGCTGTAGTTGGTCATGGTGGCGGCCATATTTAGAAACTGTTTGACACCGGACTCCTGGTGCTCGGGAGCGAGACCGTTGAGAGCATTTTGCAGCTCCTGTTGGAAGGACTGTGCCTTCTCGTCCTCGGAACGGTGAACGAGGAAGCAGCTGAATGCCTCCTCGATTGCTTCAACTCTCTGTAACACAATAATTCATAAGTTATTTAAGCCGAAACAAAAATATTCAAATAATAAAACCAGCCGCATGCTTCAACACAGAATTAGTGCGTCATTATAGTCAAATCAGGCCGGTCGTCATCCGCTGAGTATCCCGGTCACCCCAGTGAAAACCCACCTTTACAGTGGCTAGGATAGCTCAGATCGTGTCAAATAACCTTAGGTAGATCACCAAGCCACTTGGTTTATGGATAAACTTTAAAATAATATTGAATACCGTTAAATTGGATGCAAGCTGCAAGTATTCATCATTTTCCATAATTCCCATTTCTCTATCTAAGCCCAGATATCCTGGAGAGATCACTTCCCAGACACTAATACTTGGTGGAACTTCAACAAGAAAGAAGGCAGCCCTGTATGGGCTTTGTTGAAAAAATTAAAACAAGTAGCCACTTGAAAACTACTAAGAGGAGACCTGCAACACCTCCAAAAGGTCTTATGCTCATGGATATACCCCTTGCAGTGTAGGACACATGGTGACGTTTCACATACAGGAGGGAGATGTAACTTACTGCCTATACTCTGTATGCAGGCCCAGGCATTTGAAGATGGGCCTGCATACACAAAAACAGTGGAACTTACACTCCTTACAGTGGTCCCAAAAGCCACTGGATGTTAGAGTTCTCAGTGCCTTCTTCTGCAGGAAAAGGATGTCCTTGGCATGCAAACAATGCCCATAAAGTGACAGATGTAACTTTATGTTAAAGAGCGAGTGATCACCAAATGTTGAAGACTAAGTTTGGTCCACAGCTTGCGCAGGAGATATATTATTTGACTACCACAAACCCGTTCTAAGTGCCGCTCCCAGCTCAGCTTGCTGTCGGTGGTAAAACACAGAATGATAATTGGTGCATCGTCATAAACAGCCCTGTAAAGTGTACTCAAGATTTTCTGTCTTCTTCTCGTTCAGCAAGTCTCTTTGCTATAAACCACTTCTCGGCCTCCTGTAGGATTTGGGAATTCAACCTCCTGACCAACAAGTGTAGTGTCGTCAGAAAACAGCAGGCAAGATCCATGAAGATAAAAAAAAGGAAAGTAGGGGTCCGTAAGTAACACCTACTCGAAACCAATGTAACCTTAGCGTAAAAGGTTTTGTTTCACCCATTCTAATGAGCACAAAATATTCTACTCTTCAGACTTCCAACATAAAATACTACCGCAAACATAAACCGGCTCAAAATTAAAAGAAATTGCAGGATAACCTAAATTACATTCTTACCATAATATCATTGACGATGTTAGCAATTTGTACTTCGGCTCCCATTTTGTAGGATGGTTTTGAATATATCTATTAAATACCAATTATTATGCACTATTCAAGATTAATTGATGTAATCATTTTAATTATTTACTGTAAATCGTAAACAAAAATAAAAACAACTTCAGTAGCCATTTCTCAACACTGGGTGGCTACCAGTCCACCACATACCACAGCTTCGACAAGACAGCATAGCATAGCAATACAAACCGATTGTTCATTTTTCCCTCACTTGAGGGCTAGTCCTAGTAGAAACTTGTTCTTTTCTTCTCGTTTGCCAAAGTTGAAAATTTAGAGATCAAAGGTGAATTGATTTTTCCACAGATAATATTCAAAGAATTATCTATTTATTTTCTATGATTTCGCACCACTTAGCTGGGAAGTCCTATTTTGTGGGAGCTGTGTTGCTTCGATATAATGGTCTGTCGAAGCTGCAGAAGGCACCCTTTCCTTACCCCCTCCACAGCCACCACATGATCTGTCAGCTCTCAGCTGTCACTCTGTTCAGTTTAGTCTGAACTGAACAACAATGATTTTATTGAAGTTTATATCCTGTTGAAAGTGATTCCCTTTTTCCTAGCATGATAAATATTTTTCAAAGGTTCCATAAATTATAGATTATTATTCTAATTGTGAACCAACTATTAACTACTGCGAATATTGCGATTTTAATGTAGCACCACCGGTGATATAGGTTATATTTTGCTTCCCTGCTAATAACCTGTAATGTGATAGTTATTTTTAATAGTTTCGGAATGCTTCATAAAATATTATTCTACTCAAATTTGGGAAATGCTATTGAAGGATGTGGACAATGAAGATATAAAAGGTAACATTACATTTATAGTTCTGCGTTCAAACTTAGTCAAATTGACATAAACTTAGCCCACTTTACTTATAGGCTATTATAACTAGTAGTAGGGTTTTCCTGGATTTCTAGTATACAGCCCTACTACATTTTGTAAAGTTCAAAATACTATACAATGTGTTTTCATGTCTATATTCTCTAAATTTAGTGAAGAAAGATAGTACCAACTAAATTATGATAATTATATTCTTATTTTTGATAGTTATTCATTATCGGTGTCGTCAATTGCTTTGCAACTTATTGTGTTAATCATCATTTTAGCCTGCCTGAGTGCCCATGTCAAATTAATTTGAGAGAAGAGAGCATGCTTATGTTGGGTTGGGTAATTTTGGAAGTCGTTAAGCAGTTTCAGGCTAAAAATGTTGGATAAAGTTACAAACACATTAATGGTAAGTAAGAAATAATGATATAAGAGCCTATCATGAGACAATTCTTGTCTCACGGATGATGATGCTGTTTCATAGTAAGTTAAGTTACTAAGTGAGATACCGTTACCTTATTTGATTGAATAAACCCTTAAAAATCAAGAATTTCATTGAAATTTATCCAAGGGAAATCTAATTTAAATTGTATTTGTAAATTCTTTCAGGGGCCGGAAGAAATCATGGCACTGCAAATAATTTAGAAAACGATAACATGTCAGGTAAGTCTATAAATTTTTTGATTTTATATTTTTTACAAATTAGAACATTAATTTGTAAACAAGTTATTTGTACTTGCTTGAATGGATTCATCAAATTCATCCTAGAAAAATATGGAGATTATAATAAAGTTGTAGGTTTTTTCTAAATAATTTGAATCCAAGGTCTAGTTAATTATAGAAATTTTGAAGTCTTGTATTAAAAGAAAAATCGGGCACACAATAGATAAATAAATATGGCGTAGTTGTCAGTGAAGCTATCATTTCCTGTATTACTCAGGACTTTCATATCAGGAAATTTTTATGGCATAGGTCCCAGTGCTAATTAACTAATGTTTTAGATACATGGTAGCCTACTTTAAATTTTCCATTTCACCAACCGATGCAAATCCTAAGCATTCATAAACACCATTATCTACACATAATGTTACGTAACTCGGTGTAATATATAGAATTCTATAATAGGACTGGAGTTATTGTAGGTACTCATCGAAATTAAGTTCCTACAAAAATTCCGCTATACTTTATTACCGAGATGAAAATGGCTCAAACATTTTTTCTACAGTTTAGTCTACAGATTAACAATTTTACAGATTCTCGGTAGCTAGTTGAGGTATGGAAATTATGAACAATTGCTTGTGATCTAGACTACAGTAGTTGAAAGTTTATAACAATATTGAGATATGGTTGTATACTATTAATACTGAGTCTATGTTACCATCTGGTATTATTAACTAATTATTTTCATTGTAGTTGAAAGTTTATTAGAACAACTATTGAGATACTGTATTCGGCAAAATAAGCTAAAAAGCATGATTTAAGAACGTAAACGTGACAAAGAAACCGACATTTTTAATCGGTAGAAACATGAAGAGAATTCAATTCCAAATATACGAGGGTAGGCTGATAATTAATGCACACATGCTTGTTGAAGATAAACAAAAACGAATAGCAAGATTGGGAGGAAACCACATCAAAGTATAAATCTTAAGCTCCAAAATCGTATAAATAATTTCCACCATAGTCATAATTAAGCATTACATATCTCTCCCAACGTGTTACAAGTTTTTTCATTCTGTAACTGAACAATTCTTCCAGCTTTTCTCGAACCCAGGACTCAATAGCTGCCTCCACCTCATTGTGCGAGCTGCAATTATTACCCTTGAGGTTTCTCTTGAGTAGAGGGAAAAAATAAAGATCGCAAAGTACAAGATTGGGAGAATATGGAGGATGTGGAATTGGTTCAAACTTCAGGTTTTTCAAAGCCTCCTCAGTTGCGTGTGAAGTGTATGGACAAGCATTGTCATGCTGCAAGATGGCGCAAAGTTGCCTCTAACAACACGAAGAACTCGATGTCAGAGGTTTTTTTGAGTCTGTATGTACTGCGCAGATTTCACCATGTTGAAGTAATCAGTCACATAAACTCGGCGAGCATCCCAAAACAGAGTCAAAAAAGGTTTTGGGGACGGTTGTGTTTTGAAATTTTTTGCATTAGCAGAATGTAGATGAAAACACACACGCGATTCTTATCTTCCCCCTCTACTTAAGAGAAACCTTAAGGGTAATCATTACATCTCGCACAATGAGGTAGAGGCAGCTATTGAGTCCTGGGTTCAAGAAAAGCTGGAAGAATTGTTCAGTTACAGAATGAAAAAACTTGTAACATGTTGGGAGGAATGTGTAATGCTTAATTATGACTATAGTGGAAAATATATACATGATTTTGAAGCTTGAGATTTATACTTTAATTTGTTTCCTCCCTATCTTGCTATTTCTTTTTGTTTGTCTCCAACAATCATGTGTGCATTAATTATCAGCCTACTCTCGTATAATATTCCAGTCTAAATATTCCATCCTAAAGGTTTAACACTTCAAGTTCTATCAATTCAAAACACCAGTCAAGTTAAATAATCGAGCTATATCACTTCAAAGTCGGAAAATCACGTTTTTAACTTATCTTGACAAATATTTCAACAACCACAATATTCACGAACTTCTAACTAGCATATTTCAAGTAACACTAGAGTTATTTCCATACTCAAATCAATCCACCAAAAATAAAAGTGTGAATGTTTGGATGTATCTGAAAATTCTATCGCCATACGGTACTTATCTCGATAACAAAAAACTCCTGAACTTTCTGTTGAAATATTTTTTATAGTTTTCATGAGTATAAGAACAATTGCATTATTCATGGAATGTTAAGGGACACTCAGTATTTGTTTTTTGATATGACAATATCTCTGCTTTTCAGTTCTTATCAATATAACAGTAATAACACATTTAACTAAGCTTTAACAATAGTTCAAATTAGTTGAAATAAATTAAAAAATGGACTGTAAATTAGTCATGTGAATCTGCTATGAATCTAGTATTATAAATCTATGATATTACTTTTTCAATCAATTAATCAATATTTATTGCCAAAAGTAAATTGGTTAAAAATACAACAATAATATTGGTTAACAATACAAAAGTAAAATTGGTACAACACTAGCATAAAATACAAAATGAATAATTACCTTGAGAATAAATTTTAAACCATCTACAGTATTGATATTAATTATGATGTAATATTAATTTATTAATCTTAGAAATGGCCACATTACTTGCTAAATTGTTAGCCTAATAACTTAATTTATTTTCCAAAATTTGGAAAGAAATCCATCATGATATTTTATTGATAAACTTTTATGATACTCTACTGATAAAAAATAAACATTAATTAATCAATTATTGTTTTGATTCATAAATTTAAATTCAGTTATTATGTCGCATGCTATAGATTTACGTCAGTAGTAATAATGCAATAGTTGGATTATGAAAATAGAGTTATGACTGTACAGAAGGCTTCTGTAACATTGCTAAGTTCAATACTGCAGTAAGTGAAACGTCTGTTTAATCCGTTTACTCGAATAACACTTGTATGGTATTATTCAGAGGTCTTTGCCTCACCTATCTCAGGACAGGTACTTGTTGAGTGCGTTTCATGCTATTTCTACTTTGTGCTCCCATCCTCACCCTCAATGACTGAGTTGTAAGTAGCTCATTAACTTTATTGTTTGACACTAATTGTATTGGTGATGTGTATCCCCAATGAATTGAATTTAAGTTGTTACAACCTGTTTCATAAAATTTAGTTAAAGATACGCACTTTCATAGGCATAGACTTGACATTCATAGTACGGCGTCATATGCAATAAACTCATAAGTATAGCGTATTTGCATTTTTACTGCATTATTTTTAGAATATTGCCTTATATTTCCATTTTTGCCCGTGTATGTATATGTATGAGTGAATTGTTTGATTTCTTTTTTGGCAATAAAAATGAATTGAATATTCTATAGTATTTTTCAGGCCTTCTGGAGTAACATAAAACATGTCCGTATTAACATTTATTCTTCAAATACGCCGAATTAATAAATAGTTTCTATTTTAAAGATCAATAATTAAAATGAGTCATAAATACTATTTTCAATAGCAATTCTAAATCTCCGATTTTATTTCTAAACCACCCACATACATAAAACTATGTGAGAGATATAAAAATTGTACTTTGACAGGATTTCTTTATGTTTATTGTTTCATCATATTTTGTTATCAGGTTTGCTAATATGAGTAAAAGGTATCATTCGAATCAGTTGTCAGGAATAAATCGTTGGAGATGTGTCTAAATATAGGCGTAGTTCCTATATACTAATAAGATGCTCATTTCTCAGGCTCTGTTGTGGTGTTTTCAAGTAAATTTAGTCTTAAAATTTAAAACAAAATCAATTTTTTTTCAATCTTTATTTCAATATCGAAAACATATAATATATAGTGCATTGTTCGATCACAGTACGGTATAAATTTCAGTAATATAAGTTATGTTCTGAATTTTAAGATTGATCGTAATTTTCGTATTAAATTTATTTCAATTCCCATTACACAGCGTTAAAATTAAACTTATAATTTTTCGAATGAGGCAAGTAAGTTAGCTAAACGTTTGACGTAAGCTTGTCATTGTGATAGTCAAGTCGATATTGTTATGTACATGAATAGTTGCACTTTGTTGTGTGTTTTGATATCGACATAGTTATTTTCTTTTCTTGTATTCTAACTAGTATTCTTGCCCATCAAACTATTTCTTCATTTAGTTTTCCTGTTGAATAACCAGTAGCATTATTCCATTTATACCATGACGTTTAATAACATAGGTAGTAATATTGTATTACATCTATCAAATAAGCTTGTAATCGCATGTCAATGTAGATATTGTCATTTATTTTATTGTTTGAAATAAATCATGTTCAATACTTTCAGCAATGTTCTGTTGAGATTTTGTGTACAACACTCATCATCTTCAATATAGGATCAGCACAATGCTAAGTAGGTTTGATCAGCTGAATGGAATAGCTGATCCCGTGCAACCAAGCATAATATTCTAGTTCTAGAGTACTGTAAAATTTAGGCTATCCATGTCGATGAACAAACTTTTATTTATACAGTATCCTCACTTTATTATTTTGGCGAATATACCATGCATTTGGGCTGTAAGTATAGAAACTCTTTGCTACACACTATATTTTTGAGTTGTTTATTATTCTCTTTCCTACTGGTAAAATTACGTTGATTTTGAGAAATTTTTTGTAAGAAACAAACTTACATTGTAGTGACGATCGGTTCATCCTGGTGTTGGACATCATCAGACACCATCAGACTCATGTCCAACGAGATGAACATATTAGTCCAAATAACATGAGTTGTTTATCAGACATGAGTCTGATGATGTCCATCAACAGGACGAAACGATCGATGTAAGTTTGTTTTTTATTTTGAAACTTTTCAAAATCTGTCAAAAAAACAATCTTCTAACTAAACAAAATCTCTTCAAAAACTAAATTTTTTGTTTGTTCAATTTCATTCTGTTTAATAAGAATGTTTTTGTACAGGAAATGAAGTGGTCTATCTGTAGTAATCTTTGGTAATTAATTTAAAACTTGTTTTTCTTTTCAGATAGCGTCGGTGATTCTGGAGCTTCTGGCTTCAGCACAGAGAGCGAGTTATCCAGCAATGAGCAGGGAGCAGCTGGTGACGTCACTGGTGACTCTCTCAGTCGACCCGACAGTCGAACTGACACTATAACTTCTGCCACTCCGGGTAAACCGTCATTTCTAATGTCAACTCTATTGTTTTATTGCTCTATTGCCATTTGCTTTGATTTCCATTCCAAAGACTTGGGGCCGCGTGCGTGAACGTTCCTTTAGTAAGATAAAAGGTCAGAGAATGGCGATCTCACGCTAAATCTTATGAATATTCATGACTACTGACTGCACTTGGTGTTTGTCAATAAATAACTTGAATTTGACTTACTTCTGTAGACCAAATACAGAGATTCAGGGCCGGTTCATGAGCTCGGGATTTAGCCAAGTCCTAGACTAAAACGGGTGGCCACTGTAGCATCGATAAACGTTAGTCTCGACACTATGAACTAAGGGCTCTCTATGCTGCTAACCCACTAACCTGTCGAGACAAACGTTTGTCGATGCTACGGTAGCCACCAGTTTTAGTCTAGGGCTTGGCTAAATCCTGAGTTCATGAACCGGCCCTTTAAGTCCTAAAAAAAAATATTTTTAGCCTCGTTGTCCAGAAGAAGAAGGAGAAAATGATGGAGAAGAAGAAGGAAAAGGTGGAGGAATTGGAAGAAAGTAAGAAGAAGAATAATAATAATAAGAAGAAGAATGGGAAGAAAAAAGAGAAGAAACAGTAGAAGAAAGAGGAGAAAAAGTAAAATAAAGAGAAGAAGAAGAAGAAGTGGTGAAGAATGAGGGGAAGAAGAAGAGGAAAAAGGAGGAGATGAAGAATGAGAAGGAGAATGAAAGGGAGAGGAAGAAATAGGAGAAGAAGGATGAGAAGAAAAAAGTAGAAGAGAAGAGGAAGGAGGTGAATGAGGAGAAGGAGGAGAAGGAAGAAATAGGAGGAGAAGAATAAGTAGAAGAAGGAGAAACATGAGAAGATGAAGGAGGAGAAGCAGGAGAAGATGAAGAAGGAAACAGGAGAAGATGAAGAAGAAGTAGAAGAAGGAGATGAAGAAGAAGAATGAAAAGAAGGAGAAAAGGGAAGAAGGAGAAGAAGAAGAATGAAAAGAAGAAGAAGAAGGAGCAGGGAAGAAGAAGAACGAGAAGAAAATGGGTGAGAAGATTGGAAAGAAGAAGGAGGATTGGAAACTATTTCATGTAGTTCAATAGTCGCAGTTTTATGCGATCTGGGATGTCCTAGTTGAATCAAATGGCTAGCTGTTCGGACGTCAGACTTCTTCGGGCGAAAACTGTTCCAGTCGACGACTGGTTATTTTATATTCTAGGTTAATCTTTTTTGTTGATCGTAGATACATTGGTGTGTATTCGGCCTGTGAAGCACTCGTGAGATATTTATGAACACTATATTCAATTATTTTTTCTTTATTGTGATAAGAGAATGCTTTTTCGGTTATTTTATATTTCAGGTTAATCTTCTTTGTTGATCGTAGATACATTGGTGTGTATTCGGCCTGTGAAGCACTCGTGAGATATTTATGAACACTATATTCAATTATTTTGTCTTTATTGTAATGAGAGAATGCTTTTTCTATTTATTGTGAACTGTTTAATGGATGAATAAAATTCATTGAATGCAAATTTGTTGCAGAGAGCGAGCGGAGGAGCGTGAGTGTGGCAACGATGTTGCCTTGGGGCGCGCCTAAGGAGCGCTCGCTGCACCATCCGACCTCTGACCAGGCGGACATCCGGCCGGGCGAGTTCGTCATGCGAACACTGTTCGCCGATTTCACAGTGCAGGCCGAGAAGAAAATGGAGGCCGTCTTGGCTGAGCCTCAGGTTAGCACAACATCTATCAAAATTTTTGTGTTGTAGTGAAGGTGATATTGCGCTAGATATTTGTATCAAATGAAAAAATTAGGGGTCGTAGGCTATTTATGAAAGTTTCTTTCGTTGGATTTATCTTTAACTAGCTGACTTGAGATTGAATTTCAGAAAATGACTATCTCATACACTTATGTAGTAAAGGTGGTATTGCGCTAGATATTTGTATCAAATGAAAAAATTAGGGGTCGTAGGCTATTTATGAAAGTTTCTTTCGTTGGATTTATTTTCAACTAGCTGTCTTGAGATTGAATTTCAGAAAATGACTATCTCATACACTTAACAGACTGGCACGTTCTAGACATTTCTGAACATTTCTGGGCGCGTTGAAGTTTTATTCAATATTTGTGAGTTACAACAATAATCAATTGAAAATATTGAATAAAACATGACAAATTTTTACCATTTGTTACTATCGCTGATCTGTTTGTTTAAATTGAGATTGCTATTTTCTGAAATTCAATCTCAAGTCTGCTAATATAAGAGAAATATTACGTTGAAGTTTTATTCAATATTTGTGAGTTACAACAATAATCAATTGAAAATATTGAATAAAACATGACAAATTTGTACCATTTGTTACTATCGCTGATCTGTTTGTTTAAATTGAGATTGCTATTTTCTGAAATTCAATCTCAAGTCAGCTTATATAAGAGAAATATTACAATGGGAACGTTCATGTATAGGCCTCTCATGACCACGGACCTTGAGAACCATTTTCAAAAGTCTCTCATCAATTTCTTGCCATGATTTTATCGAAATTTTCAGTCTTTTGTTAATTGCAATCGCAACTCCAGCTCGCGCCCTACTGCTTTTGGGAACTCCACTGAAGAACTCCAGGTATTTCATCTTTAGAATAAATAATTTGGAGTTGAAATTCTAAAAAAATAAAACTTGTGCCCGTGGAATTAAGGCAACTTATTCTACTGGCCAATGCCACTATAAATGATAAATAATGCACTAGAGTATACTAAGAATGCGTGTTATTGCAGGAGCGGCCACTGTCAAAAGTGTTGCAACGAGGCGAGGACGCTCAGTTCGATCAGCTGATTTCGGCGTTCGGCTGCGTGGCCGAGCACTGTCTGCCGTCGATTCTGCGCGCGCTGTTCGCCTGGTACGAGCGACAGATGAGCGGCGACGGCGCGGCCGCCAGCGACTCCCGACGAGTCGACTCCAAAAGCGGCAAGAGGTACGTTGGATAGAATGAAAGGTAGTGTAGAGAATTATGCCGAGTGGTAAAATGACTCAGCTAATCAGAAATTCAGCTGATCGTGCCCAGTGGCAAGCAAGATAATTCAGCTGATCAGTTATTCAATTGATCAGTAATTCAGCTGATCACCCCCGGTGTCAAGACCCTTCAGATGATCGTGCGTAGTATCAAGATCATTCAGCTAATCAGTAATCCAGTTGATCGTGCCTAGTGCCAAGATTATCCTTACATAGACAAACCTTAGTGGGCTCGTACACCGAAGCAATAAGCAATAGGCAACTAGCAACATATGGATCATATGATTGTCTACTCTATACAAACCAATAGTTCAATGCACACTGAAACAGCTGCTTTAGGTGTGCATTGGACTATTTGTTTCTATAGAGTAGACGATCATATGATCCAAATGTTGCTTATTGCCTATTGCTTATTGCTCCGGTGTACGACCGGGGTAATACATACTCCATCGTTCACAAAAACAGGAAATTAGTTGTTTTAGAACAATTTCAAATCTACAAACACTTCAGATAAAATTTTAAATGACCAGATTAACATTTTTTCCCACACGCTATTTGACAAACTCATTCTAATCCTCAGCTATATTCCCCATTCTACCCCTCTTCATCCCCACTTTTTTCATAGAATCGTACTCATCTTAAGTATTAAGATACTCTTAAGTTGCTGTTGTGCTTAAAAATGTACAATACCTGCTCGAAACAATTGTCTCGCACAAAAAGTGGGTAATTTTCCACTTTAAGGTTTATATTTCTTTCTACTTGAAGTCTAATTGTTTTCCAATAACAGCAAAATCAAATAATCATGATTTCATTTAATCAATTCAATTACAGATATCACATGAATATGCTTATTAAAGTGACGATGTTTTTGATGTGATTAGTACCACGATATTTACAGAAGACTTTAAATATGAAATATTATGAGCTTTCAGCTAAATGAGTTCGTCAAGAAGTTTGAAACAAATATTGAAAAACCTATCAAATTAGTACAATTTTATACAACCTTTCCAAATGTATACAAAGTATAAAATTTCATACGATTCTGTCATGTTAAGAAATATGATAATTCATTTGCAAATGGAATTAGTTGAAGTTTAAATTGTTTTTAATATTTTGTTTCTAGTTCCGAGATGTCCGATAAGAGTGAAGCTGATTACACTCAGGAGCGACGAGACTTGGCTGTTGAATTCATATTCTGTCTCCTTCTAATTGAAATACTGAAGCAGCTTCCCTTTCATCCGGGTCACGAGGACTTGGTCACCTACATTGAAAGCATGGCATTTCGACACTTCAAGTACAAAGAAGGGTGAGTTAATCTCATCAACTGAATCAAAGAACTCAACTCAAATACAGCAAGAGACCCAAGTCTATACTCTGTTCACGGAGTCGAGAGACGGCCAAAACAAGCTGTTTGCATTTGTGTGCGTATAGAAGCGATGACTCTCAGCTGTTTTCGATGAAATTTCTGTCCAATTCCAGTTCACAATACGTTCATTCAAGGTCAGACTGAAATCACATACTGCAGATATTAATATTATTTCAGTAGTTCTACTGTGAATCGGTCTAGCTGCTCCTAGCTAGACTCTCGCACGCACAGGTTTATTTACATCGTCTCTCCTTTCCCTGAACAGACTATAAATATATTTTGTAACTTATTGAAATATCTCGTTGGATTTGTTTTTAGAGTATCAACATGAAGTACAGTAGGATTCATTTAATTTGATGCTTGGCGATCAGTAAACAGCTAATGTTACATTAATCCAAATACTTTTTAAACTATTAAAGACCTTTAAAGTCTTTAAAATACCTTTTTAAAGAAGACTTTTTTAAGTATATGCAATAATCTGCGAGATTCAGCATTTGTAGGTTAAGTATTGTGTTGAAGCTGCGTAACATCAGCTGTTTACTGATCGCCAAGCATCAAATTAAATAAATCTTACTCTATAGCACAATCCTTTTAACTTGTCAGAAATCAGCTGTTTCGGTAATAATTAAACAGTGATTTCGACACAATAATCAAAAGGCTTAAAAGTCTTAAAGACCTTTAAATTCTTTAAAAGACCTTTCAAAGAATAACTTTTTAAAAGATCTTTTCAATAATCTGCGAGATTCAGCATTTGTAGGTTAAGTATTGTACTGGTGGCCGAGTAAAACATATGTTTTCTGACAAGTTAAAAGGATCCTGCTATACTTCTTCAGTTGTTTTATTATGATATCCTGTCTTGATAATTGATTTCAGAGTGCAAAGCAGCCCGAATGCAGCCAACATTCACACTGTGGCCGATTTGTACGCGGAAGTGATAGGAGCACTGGCGCAGTCGAGATTTATGTCGGTGAGAAAACGATTCATGGCCGAGTTGAAGGAGCTGCGAGTGAAAGAAATGAATCCGCACACCGTTCAGAGCATCATATCGCTGCTCATGGGAATGAAGTTCTTCCGAGTCAAGGTCAGCACCTTATTAGCACTTGGTGCGAGCCAGAAGTAATAGGACTGAATTGATTGGAATCTCCCTATTGCACCAATCTGTATAGTAATAGTAATAATTGACCGTTAATCGGTCAAAATCTATAATAGATTTTTATGAGGCATGAATATTCTTTTTTGAATTGCGTGACGTCGTATTTCTATTTATTTTTAAAATTTTCAATGTGAGGTTGTGAAAGGATATATTATAAACATACACTTAATATGTTACTATATTCATGTTTATATTCCATAAACACGCGTTAGAAGATTGAACTCATCTTCATGTGAAATATAGCACGATCCTTTTAACTTGTCAGAAATCAGCTGTTTCGGTAATAATTAAACAGTGATTTCGACACAATAATCAAAAGGCTTAAAAGTCTTGAAGACCTTTAAAGTCTTTAAAAGACCTTTTTAAAGAAGACCTTTCAAAGAATAACTTTTTAAAAGACCTCATTTGCGAGATTCAGCATTTGTAGGTTAAGTATTGTGATATTGCTCGTCGAAACATATGTTTTCTGACAAGTTAAAAGGATCCTGCTATAAGTGTCACATTGATTCAGCCTCAAGAATTTTTTTATATCCAGAGTAATTTATATAATATTTACAAAAGATATTCGAGCATTATCTATTCAATTCCAAATTATTTTGAACAATCTCTCCCTCAAAATCATCAATAATTAATTTATTATTAATACAAAAGACAATGTAGAGAAAAAGCTTATTATATAAATTACTCACTATAAAAGCCTATCATTCTATCTATCATTCTTACTATCATTTCTATCATTTTATAGAAATGATAGAGGCTACGATGTGTGGAGTTGATGATGAACGTGAATTCAGCTGAGCTATTCTAGATGATTGGTGTGGCATGCAACATTTTTAATAGTTCAATTTTGCTGAATGCCCGCTTGACAGCATCTATTTTGTACAGAATGAAGGAGCTAATGACATGAGTTTTAAGATAACTGCGCGAGGTCTTCTGTTCACAGAACTACTAGTAATAAACGCTTCAGTAACTTTACTGACATAGAAATACTATTTCAACTATGTTGTATTGCTGTATTGACCGTAGATAATTTGAAGTTCCATTTATCTCTTCCATTGATTGAGTTGATGTTATTGAACTTTTTCAGATGGTGCCAATTGAAGAATTCGAAGCTTCATTCCAATTTATGCAAGAATGCGCACAATACTTTTTAGAAGTCAAAGACAAAGATATCAAACATGCCTTAGCCGGCTTGTTTGTTGAAATTCTTGTACCTGTAGCTGCGGTAAGTATCTTTTTCCTTCATTAAATAATATTATATAAGAACAAATCTCCAAAATTTCTTTCTTTTCTCGGGCTCATTTGAAAGTCTCTAATGTTCTTTTTACACGATCAAATTTTCATCCAATAAAATCTTTGAATTGAACTGTTGGCAAGCACTTTATTATCTAGACAAACTCACACCATTTTCCATATCAAGGGATGATTGGCTATGTTGGCGAAGTGAAACAACCCTACTCGGGTCTCCCCACTACTAAAAGCCATACGCTAAAAGTATGATGGATTTGTCCTAGCTAACCAATCAAAAGTGTGAAATCAGATGGCTACACTGTGATTAAACAGTATGTAGTATACTATACTTTGTGTTGTTTTTAAATTAGAGTCAAATTATGTAATTTTTCCTTCACGGTGTTATTATATGTCACTTTTTCATTTACAGACTGTGAAGAATGAAGTGAATGTTCCTTGTTTGAAAAATTTCGTGGAATCATTGTACTCTCAAACTCTTGACATGTGCACGAAATCCAAACACCGACTGGCAATATTTCCATTAGTTACCTGCCTGCTTTGCGTCTCGCAAAAAACGTTCTTTCTTCAGAACTGGCATTATTTCCTGGCTATGTGTTTGTCGCATTTGAAGAACCGCGACCCCAAGATGTCCAGAGTAGCACTTGGTGAGTTATCTTTTGCAGATTTTTTAAATTTTCTCCAAAAAATGTGTGGAAGTTTTGGGAGAGATGAAACAGACTATCAGACTACATTATTTCTAAAAGATAGATTACAAAATGAATAGAAAACTTTTCTATATAAGATAAATTACAAAAATACATTGATGAATAATTTAAATATCTATAATGCATTAGGTGAAAAGTGAGTATATTAGAGTTTGAAAACGTGCACCACATGGATGAGGTGTTTAAAAGATTCTTATGGATTTGATCTACGGCTAGATAAACTATCAGATTAATGTGAAATATTTTATTCGTGAAAAAACATAGCCTAATACAAGCAAATGAACATTGATAGAATGATACTCCTAACCTAGAAAGAGTCTGTGTGTGAGCAGGGAATGTGATCCTCTAATAGATTTGTAAACGTTTACTGCTCCATTAAAGTTGCACGACAAATAAACAGGAAACAGGATTACTGCTTCAGTAAATTCACTTGACAAGTGACGTTTTTACTGAACGACTGAGAAACCGGGGAGAGATATTGATAAATGAAAGAATATTAAAGAATATAAAAACGATAGTTACACCCTATATAATGCACCTACCACTAGAGTAGTATTGACATGACATTAAGGTTCAACTTCCAAGGTTATTCTTCTTTTATATTATTCCAGAATTACTTTTGATATAAATAAATGAAGTTTCAGAATCTATTCATTTCAATGTACTAATATTGGAAATATTTCTTATACCTTGGAATAATTATGTTTTGCCAAATAATTATAATGAATGATTCTGAATAAAAATGTAATGATTATCATGATTTCTGACTTATAATAAGTGTTTCATAGTACTGAAGTATATTGTATAATATTATAAACATGATATGGTTGAATTGACGATTTCTATTGTAAATTAGTCTTATTCAATGGCGAATAAATTTCTTGTATTTTTGGTTTCAGAATCGCTGTACCGCCTGCTGTGGGTCTACATGATCAGAATCAAGTGTGAAAGCAATTCGGCCACCCAGTCGCGTCTGCACAGCATTGTCAACTCCCTCTTTCCCAAAGGATCGAAAGCCGTTGTTCCCAGAGACACTCCTTTGAATATTTTCGTGAAAATTATTCAGTTTATTGCACAGGTGAGCCAAGCAATTCTATACTCTCTTGTTTCAACAATATCTTATCAACATCTTGACTCTGATTTCGATTTTTATGTCTTTACACATTGAAAAGTTGAATTGCAATTTGTCGAATTATTCGAATAGTTAGTTTACGGGCTTATTTGGACTGAACTTATTCAGGTCCTATTGTACATCTATGTGTGAATAGAACAATTTAATTCAGCAATATGTAATCGATAAATATATTTTGAAACTCTGACACCAGACCTGAGCCAGCCAGGTTACATGGAATTATTATTATTATCATTATTATTATTTTTGAAAGTCTGATAAATACTACTGCAATTCATAAGTAATGAACCTTCGTTTATTAAAATTATAAAAAATATGTATTTAAAAATTAAAAATGTTTCTATGAGTTACTAGGCAAATGTGACATAGGCATTAGCTTCTAGTAGCAGGTACTAGAAGCTATGCCACAACAAGCTTATTTAGTAGCTGCTAGTACATCTACTAGAATTGAATTGAATTGAATTGCAAAATTACAAGATTACATTACAACATTTTTTTTGACAGGGTACAATTTTACTTACAGTATCATACACAGTAGATAAAAAAACTAAGGACATCACAGTTATATAGATATATTATTGTAATAATTCTTATTGTAGAAAATCTGTAAAATATCTGATTAATACACACTTTAGATAATAAAACCCCAATCACTGAAATAATAATTGCCCACATAGACCAGTTCGGCCTGTTTGTGGGTCAATGAGTCCAGTACTATATCAATCTAATAGTATACCAATCTAGAAGTATAGCTACTAGTATAACTACTTATAGTATAGTTACTGAAAGCTATGTCACTCTAAGCTCATTTTGTAGCTGATAGCGAGATAGACTAAATAGCAAGTGTGGCACTCTAGTAGTGAAGGCAAGACCCTCTACTAGTAGCTGCTATGACAATATAAAGTTGCAAACAAAAACACCAGATAAAATAATCGTTGATAAAATGTGATTGTGTTTGCAGGAGCGACTGGACTTTGCGATGCGCGAAATAGTGTTCGACCTGCTGTCGGTGGGTCGCACCATCAAGATGAACCTGATGCCGGAGCGCATGAGCATCGGACTGCGCGCCTTTCTCGTGGTGGCCGACAGCCTGCAGCAGAAGGAGGGCGAGCCGCCCATGCCGCGCACGTCCGGCGTACTGCCCTCGGGCAACACGCTGCGTGTCAAGAAGACATTTCTCAATAAGGTCAGCCATAAAAAATGAATCAATAGATGAACAGATACAGATAGATGATACATTGATAAAATGGGTGACCTCAATAAGGTCAGCCATAGAAAAAGTTAATAAATCAACGGATAAATAGATGAACAGATACAGATAGATGATACATTGATAAAATGGGTGACCTCAATAAGGTCAGCCATAGAAAAATTAATAAATCAATAGATAAATAGATGAATAGATACAGATAGATCATACATTGATAAAATGGGTGACCTCATTAAGGTCAGCCATAGAAAAATTAATAAATCAATAGATAAATAAATGAATAGATACAGATAGATGATACATTGATAAATAGATAGATGAATATAACATTGAAGAAATGAATGAATATAATTTATATTACATTAATGTAAATAGATATACAGGGTGTCCCAAAAAATAGTGATGCCAGTACTACCACGGTATTCTACAAGTCAAAACAAACAGAAAATGTCGTTGGCAAAATGCTGATTTCTCCTTAGTTTACCTGTAATCCGCCATTTTGTGTTTTTAATATTTTTCATCATATCTCGTTGAAAAAACAAGATTTTCTCATGAAATTTGGTAGGGGTATAATTAAAGGTGTGGTTTACAAAATACATGTATCAATAAATTTCAATATTTGTTTTTTCCAAAATGGCGACCGACTAAACTTTTCAATTCGATTTTACTGGAGAAATATTGCTTTGTACGATAAAACGTTCAAATAAAAAAATGTAGAGAATTTTATTCTGAATAAAATGATATATGATTTTAAAGAATCGAATAATAAATAACCTAGATATGGCTATTTGCCACTTCTTCGTTTCTTCATTTCTTCAGCAGTGAGACATGAGGATAACTTTATGAATGCAAAACATATGTTTGCCTATCTTTTTCACTCGAACGTTCTCAATTTACTATTGGATGGAAAAACCAACTGATGAATTTCATGAATGTGAAAATATGAAACAGTAGTAAATTTGAGAACGTTCAAGATAGGCAAACATATGTTTTGCATTCATAAATTTATTCTCATGTCTCACTGCTGAAGAAATGAAGAAACACAGAAGTGTTAATCTTCAAATAGCCATATCTCGGTTATTTATTATCCGATTCTTTAAAATCATATATCATTTTATTCAGAATAAAATTCTCTACATTTTTTTATTTGAACGTTTTATCGTACAAAGCAATATTTCTCCAGTAAAATCGAATTGAAAAGTTTAGTCGGTCGCCATTTTGGAAAAAACAAATATTGAAATTTATTGATATATGTATTTTGTAAACCACACCTTTAATTATACCTCTACCAAATTTCATGAGAAAATCTTGTTTTCAACGAGAGATGAAAAATATTAAAACACAAAATGGCGGATTACAGGTAAACTAAGGAGAAATCAGCATTTTGCCCACGACATTTTCTGTTTGTTTTGACTTGTAGAATACCGTGGTAGTACTGGCATCACTATTTTTTGGGACACCCTGTATGTTCTTGTGTGTGATAGTTCTTGTTCTTTCGTGTTCTTGTGTTGTGCTTGTGGTTTATGAACTTTTGGACTTTCATGTATCAAAAAGAAATGCTCTCAAAATTCGAAATCATTCTGAAAAGTGGATAAAACTACAACCTAAGTGGAATTAGGTTAAACACGGCGAGGTGGAACAACCTTCGGGTCTCCCCACCGACAAAAGCCATACGATAAAAAAATAGATAAATTAATGAATAGATACAGATAGATGATACATTGATAAATAGATAGATAAAGAAATGAATTAATTTAAATCAAAAATTAAAATAGATATTTTACACCGTTTCCAGTAATTGCATTGCCTTTTTCATATAAAGCTTCAAGATTCAATCAATCAATCAATCAAATCATTTATTTATCCTTGAAACAAAATACAGCAAACTTTAAAGAGTACAATGAAAAAATATAGAATTAATAATACAATAGATATAACATAAAATAGTATTAATATACTATATTAATAACAAGGAAGGTCCCTGCAAAGGCAACTTTGAATGTGGACTGACCCAAAACTATGAACACCTCATGACCTGTCCAAATATGGAAATTCATTGCACGATGGAGGATATTATTTTAGCAAACGACAAAGCAGTCTCTGCGGCTAAATTTTGGAATAGTATTGGACTTGGTGTGCCTCCAGACACGAAAGAAGAAGAAGAAGAAGGCAACAGCCTGAGCGCAGGGGCTGAGTATTACATAATAACAAATAAAATAAGCAGCATTAACCAAAAACCAAAATAATACAAATAAAAGAAAAGAAATCAAATCAAATCAAAATCAAATCAAATCATTTATTTATCCTTGAAAACAAAATACAGCAAACTTAAAAAGTACAATGAAAAATAATAGAGTTAATAATACAATAGATATAATATAAAATAGTATTAATAACAAGGAAGGTCCCTGCAAAGGCAACAGCCTGAGCGCAGGGGCCGAGTATTATACAAATAATAAATATATTATTTATAATAATAAATATAGTATAATAACAAATAAAATAAGCAGCATTAACCAAAATAATACAAAGAAAAGAAATATCTTATTATAACAGTTGAGGAAAAAATTACTCACGGTACAAGGTAAAGAAAATACAAGTAAAAAAACTAAGAATAAAGAAATAAACCCTTGAATGTACAAACGAAATTTACAAGAGAACATTTGAAAGAATTGACAATTTGAAAAAAGAGGTGAAAGTTGTTTCGAAAAAACCTCACAAAACTTCAAAGGGGATATTCAAAGCAACATAAAACCAACTAGAATTTGGAAAAGACGTAATGTAAATAATGATTCATTTCATTAACCATCAGGCTACAGGAAAAATAGGCAAGTCATACAAAATGTTCATGTAAGTGCATAAAATTACCTTGGCACGAACATTTTTTCCAAAAATCGGGACATTTTTTCCAAAAGTCGTGACATTTTTTCCAAATCTACTTGCATAATACTTTTTCTATCGTGATACTTTCTGTTCATTCGGCAATATTTTTATCGATTTTCGTTTGTGAACCGGTTTCAGATGCTGACTGAAGACACAGCGCGCAGCATCGGCATGTCTTCCTACTTCCCGCATGTGCGCCGGGTGTTCGTCGACATTCTGCGCGCGTTGGATGCGCAGTACGGTCGTCCTCTCATGATGACCAGCACTCAAAATGTCAATAAGGTAGAGCTCAACTCATCATTTCATAAGTTACAACTTGTATTGACATGAACAGAGTCCAATACCTGAAATACTATCAATCAATCAATTTATTTATTCACAACAATAATACAGTCAATATTCATCAATACATTTTCTAGTAAATAATACACATATAATATTAACAATAAATTACTCTTAATAATACCTGCATACATCAGCAAAGCTAGGCTTGTGCGCTGATGTACGTATTATTTGTTTATAATATTGCTTAACGATAAATAATAATGCTCAACAAAAAATTAACAATATCTATATCGACATAAAAAGATTAATATGGAATATACAAGATCATTCTTGAGAACTATATAATGTGCTCAATAAGCTGCAGCAATCGCCTCATGAAGCTGAGTTATCATTTATTAAAGGGCAAGAATGCCTGTATTTCAATCAATCGTATTCGTAAAATATTCAAAATCAGAATAAAAATAAAATTCATTTCGATTGTTTTCGTTATACATTAAAAAAAACATTCATATTAACTAATATAAATCTTGATATACAATTAAATATTATACTAATCAAACAGGGCTTTATGTTTGAAAAGTATTCATGCAAAATATTCTAATGCTACTACTATTCTACATACCAATAATTTTCAAATACATGGCTATGATGTTCAGGTAGTAATTTTAATTGCAAAGAAACAATGATCGAATACAGTTTACGGTTATAGAATACGGTTCCAAGATCGAATACAGTTGCCGGAATGGATTTTGACAAAAACGGCCTCTCCCGTCTTTCGGAGGAAACGAAAAGCCGTCGGTCCCGACTGCCTAAACACAGTCGTCATCTCTCATCGTCACCCCTCTCATCACCCATGCACAAGCCTAGAGCTCATGTAGGCATCACCCTCAAAAAAAAAGATCTATTCATATCCTTGATATTTTATCCTTTCACTGGCTTCGAGAGAGTGAGAGAGATAACGATATATAGAATGATATAAAAAATGAAATATTAAGATGTGTTGGAATGGAATATTATTTATTGTGTAACTATTATAAATTGTAGTGTAATTATTAAAATGTAGGTATACGAATCATTTTATTTTATTATCACACACTTGGTCAAAATAGGCTACTTAGTGACTACTCGTTGTTAGCGCACAAACTTCGTTTTGCCAATATTATCCTAACCTTACTGTAAATAATACTGTATTTACTGTAAATTTATGAATCTGTATTTTGTTTTAATGTTTGTAAATCATTTTTTTCCTGATTTGACAATAAATCTAATTCTTTTGTTTTGCCAATATTATCAAAATCTTACTGTAAAATACTGTATTCACTGTAAATTTATGAAACTGAATTTTGTTTCAATTTTTGTAAATGATTTGTTTTCTGATTTGGCAATAAATCTAATTCTTTCTCTATTCTCGATCTCTAAAATATTCCGGGAATTTTTTGTGTGGTTTAAAAATCTGTTATTTAGCTTTAGTAAGTACAAGATTGATTTATGAGATAAGAATTGAGTATTCCATGCCTATACTACTGAAAAGAAGGTTCTTCTTCTTCTTCTTCTTCTTCTTCTTCTTCTTCTTCTTCTTCTTCTTCTTCTTCTTCTTCTTCTTCTTCTTCTTTCTTCTTCTTCTTCTTCTTCTTCTTCTTCTTCTTCTTCTTCTTCTTCTTCTTCTTCTTCTTCTTCTTCTTTCTTCTTCCTTCTTCTTCTTCTTCTTCTTCTTCTTCTTCTTCTTCTTCTTCTTCTTCTTCTTCTTCTTCTTCTTCTTCTTCTTCTTCTTCTTCTTCTTCAAATTCTATTCCGTATCTTCCTCCTCCACACCATTCTCTCCCCGGCTTCTTCATCTGTCAGCTCCTTTTCCCTCATATCCCCTGCAACACAGTCTCTGCATCTCCTCCTTGGTCTCCCCACTGTTCTACATCCCTCCACCTGCATTCTACTCACTCGCTTTCCAACGAAAAGAAAAATTATTTTACTGAAAAGAAGGATGTTAAATGGAAAGCTTGTTTGTGATGCAGGAGCCAGACGAAATGATAACAGGGGAACGTAAGCCGCGCATCGACCTGTTTCGGACATGTGTGGCGGCCGTGCCGCGACTGATTCCCGACGGCATAACGGGGGCCGAACTGGTCGACCTGCTGGCCAGACTCACCGTGCACATGGATGAGGAGCTGCGCGGTCTCGCCTATCAGTCCCTACAAACGCTAGTCATCGATTTCCCCGAGTGGCGCGCTGATGTCGTGCTAGGTAACCCGTCGCACATTCAAACTTGTATCAACAACTATTTGAAGTCTAAAATTTTTACACACTATTCAAATTTAACTATATTTATGACTTAAAGATGGAAGGTAATGACACATTGCAACTATACAGTTGCTGTTAAATCATAATAATTAATTGAACGAAATTCCTAATTAATGCCATATAATATTCTGAAGACTTCTGCTACTGCAAATATCTGTTGTCAATATTTGCAGTAGCAGAAGTCTTCAGAATATTATATGGCATTAATTAGGTATTTCGTTCAATTAATTATTATATTTATGACTGTATTACAAAGTTATATTTACCTTCAATGTACAATTCTTGCATAGAATACTAAGAAAAGACAAAGGAAATTCGTAGGCTAATTCTTAATACAGTATGAATGTTGAGTTAAATTACTGAGATACAGGAACATATTAATATCTAAGAACGTGAATCAAATAACTCGATTTCGAGAATAGCTATATCCTGAATTATTGTTTATTATTCTATTCTATCGTGAATTATTGGCTATTCTATCCACAATCAAATACAATAGAAATACAAATACCTCGTGACGTCACTTCGTACCAGAGTACTCCCTTTTATACTATACAAATCAAATCAGATTTTATTCTTAATGTTTACAAAACATATACATGTATGTGGTAAATTCAATAATAAATCAAAGTACTGTATAAAGCATAATAAAAACAGTGGCTGATACAATTAATAGATGCAAACAGAAAACAAAAAAAAACATGCCGAGGTCTAGGCTGTGGGGGATGGAGAAGGCTATCAGTTTTATTTATATTTATTTGTTTATTTATTGCCATAGAAGAATAAATAGTTTACTAGAAAAAATCAATCTAAACAGAATCACTAAGGGTTCAATAAATATTTATGAAATAAGGGATTGGTTATGTAGAAAAGTTTACTTCAGACTTGAAATTTCAGAAGATCATATTCAGAAGGTTTCAATTCATCATTCTTTACTTCATCATTATTCATATAATCATGTTTTGTAATTCATTATTCAGCAAATTGTTTCTTGTCGTACTAAATGAAATTGACTTATACATCTATCCAAATTACTTATAACGTTATTTGAACTCTCTATCAGAGCTTAAGCTTCTGCTTTTCTAAGAGAGCCCGTTATTCTAATATTATAATAATATAAAACTTTCTTTGTTCATGTTCTTCAATTGTACTTAAAAATTTACATTAGTTTTTAAGAATGTGTTGTTTCAATTGTATGAGAAAGAATTATTTATTCATTCTCCTATCATTTTCTCACAATAATTTGTACTTGAAATTAATTTCAAATATTTAGCTTTTCAAGAGAAAAAAGATAATTTGGTTATTTCAAACTATTTAGGCTACAAGAACATAATAAAAACATAAAGTACTGTAATAAAAAACATAAAAATAAAGTACATCATAAAAAAACATGTACTGTGGTGGTACAGCCAAAAAATCAAATCAAAAACTTTGAAAATATTATTGAAATACAACATAATTACAAATGAAAGTTCAAAAAATTACAATAACCATTTACCTTCAACAAAACTTCTTTGACAAGAGAGTTGCTAATATTTATCATATTAACCATATAATAAAAACCATAATGAACTGTAAAGGAAAATAATTAAGAAATTCTATATTAATACTTCTAAGAAGAATAGAGTGAGAGCACCAATAAGGTGAAGATGAAAAAGAAAGAGGAGACTGAACTGTACAGTACAGCAGTTGTGAATTGTAGTGAGTATAATACAGGGTGATTCAAAAAGAATACCACAACTTTAAAAATTTGTAAGTTATGAATGAAACATCATAAAACCTTCTGTTATACATCTCTACAAAGAGTATTTAAAGAAGTTTTTTTCACTCACAAACAAGTTTAGAGATGTTCCATATGACCCCTCCAGACACTCGAGCAATATCAATCCAAAACATCCCTCAAACTTGTTCCACACTATCTGTAGCATGTCAGGCGTAACAGTTTGGATGGCTGCTGTTATTTCTTTTTTTCAAATCATCAATGGTGGATGGATATTGATGATTTGAAACAAGAAATAACAGCAGATTATCAAACTGTAACGCCTGATATGCTACAGTGAGATTGGAAAGAGTTTGAGGGAGGTTTTGGGTTGATATTGCTCGAGTGTCTGGAGGGGTCATATTGAACATCTCTGAACTTCTTTGTAAGTGAAAAAAAACTTCTTTAATTACTCTTCGAAATGATGTATAACAGAAGGTTCTATTATATTTCTTTCATTAAATACAAAGTTTTAAAGTTGTGGTATTCTTTTTGAATCACTCTGTATATTGGTCAGTCTAGTTTCATATGATATTTTGCAGGCTTCACACAATTTCTGGCGCGAGACGTGCAGGACACGTTTCCTCAACTGCTCGACAATGGACTGAGGATGCTGCTACAGCTGTTGACCAGCTGGCGTAATGCGCTGTCTCCCGGCATCATCACCAAACAGCAGCAAGTGTCGCAACAAGTCGCACAACAACCGGCGCCACAGCAACATGCTGTCAAAGAGGAGTCATCGTCATCAACATCTCGTACCCCCGTCACACCTCGGCGTCATGACCAACAACCGGTATGTTCTTGAATACTACTTATCTAAGGCAGGATCCTTTTAACTTGTCAGAAATCAGCTGTTTCGGTAATAATTAAACAATGATTTCGACACAATAATCAAAAGGCTTAAAAGTCTTAAAGACCTTTTTAAAGAAGACCTTTCAAAGAATAACTTTTTAAAAGACCTTTTCAATAATCTGCGAGATTCAGCATTTGTAGTTTATAGGTCAATTCCCACATTGACGACAACGACACGACGACGACATTCTCATTTCGTCCTGCGCATGCGTCACCAGCCTGTGCTCTGATTGGTCCATCCTTTTAGAACTTTTGATCAGCCGAATTTCTAGGTTAAGTGACTAGGTACAAAGTTTGAATGTTCACTGTTCGGAATCAATTGTCAATTAATATTAATAATATTAGTACGACAGTATAAATATAATAATCAGTAAATAAAATTATAATACAAACCTTTTCAAGTCATACCGGTACTGCAATTTTGAGACTTGAGAGCTATCATTTGTAAACAAAGATAGACATGGACCAATCAGAGCATGGGCTGGTGACGCATGCGCAGAACAAAATGAGAATGTCGTCGTCGTGTCGTTGTCGTCAATGTGGGAATTGACCTTAAGTATTGTGATATTGCTCGTTGAAAAATATGTTTTCTGACAAGTTAAAAGGATCCTGCTATATATATTAATAAAAGAGAGTTGGTGTCTGTACGCTCGCTTATAACTCGAGAACGGCTGAACCGATTTAGATGATTTTGGATTCGTTTGAATTTTTAAAGCACTGGTTAACATAATATGTATTAAAATATAAGAAAATCCCTTTATAATTAATAAATAATCATTACATTAATGACCTAACCTATCAAACACGACATCCATTTTGATTCAGTCCGAACAATAAAATGCTCCTATGAAATCGATGTGTAGTTGAAGATACTACAATATAGGTCCCTCAGAAGATGATCACGGCGGTCTGTTGGTCAGACTTCCACGCAGAATTCTCAGGTTCGAATCCCAGGCGGGGGTGATTTTTTTGACAACTTTCAGCATTGATTAATATTTATACACTCGCTTTAAAAATTAGTATATTGCAGATTTCTTTTAATTTCCATCAATAAAGCGAGTGGATATAGATATTTTTACTTCATGACTTTTTTCCGTGGGGGGGGGGGGGGATATGAAGGGGGGACATTTGGGGGGAAGAGGGCGATACGAAGTTCGCCGGGACAGCTAGTACTTAATAATTTATCAATTTAACTATTGATTTGTATAACTATTATTCCCTAAAAAACATTGCATTTATTAGAGGATTTATAATCCCTTACCTTCCCTCTCAAGGATTGAAGGATTTCCTAGTATTGATTCCCATGTAACCATAGTTGGAAGAGCTTACAATTCCCCCACATTTTGCACCACAATTCCCGAATTAGCCTCTTATATTTATTATTATTATTATTCACTTACATCTCTATAAATTAGCTTGTAAGTGTGTGTGATATGAATAAATAAATGAAAATGGAAGTGACATATGGGAACCGAGTCTTGAGCATTGGCATTGAATAGCTGGAAATTTATTGAATAGCCCAGAGTGGTGAAAATTACAAGTTTTTATGAGTTACTGAATGTTACTAACTTTTATGTCCGGACTTGTGTTGATGTACCCTATCCAGAATTTAGCAGCTAAAATCTGTTTATTTATGGTTTTTCTGATGATTAATTAGGCCTACATGAAAGTTACTATTAATACGGATTTCAATTATGTTCATGTAATATCATTAATATAATCTTTCTAATGCCCGGTTTTTCAGTCGTTCAATAAACTATTGAATCGATAAATTTTTTTGCATTTGAAAACACATGGTTATTGATTCAATACTGCTATTGGATCCATAAACTGTTTATTGAACGACTGAAAAACCGGGCATAAATCTATTATTTGGTAGTTCTCAACTGTTTTCATAATTTATTGGAGTACTGAAATTGAAAGCAGTTATAAGCTTATTAGATTTGAATTCAGAACACATTCTTTGTTTGATTTTTTTAATTATGAATTCTTGTCTCTCTTGTTTCAATCATTTTGTCATCTCGTGAATGAATTATTGTAATGTGAGAATGCAATAGGTTTTTCTAGATCTGACATTTTAATAAAATCATTCAATCAGTCATCATATTGCTCTCTTTGTCTAGTTTCTATCTCACTAGTATCAATCAATCATTTATATCATTTACAAAGGAGAGTACAACAGGCTTATGCCCAAAACTGTTCCTCTTCCAATTTATACAAACAGTACAAATCAGGTTATGTCATATCATCTTATCAAATCACCAACTTCCTCTTTGAAAACAAAAGCAGAACAATTTTAGAATTTTTAAACAAGTTTATATTAAAGTTGCAAACAAGAACACAAAATAAAAAATCCAAAACTTATTGAGAATTTTGAGTTCAGTAACCTTGAGTCTTGGTCCTTATCAGAACTGACGCCATTTTATTTTTCACAATATTTTTCGATTGATACTTCTTTTAACAACTCAATTTACCTATTAATAATTATCACGATGTCTTTCTGTATATTGTATGTTGTTCATAATAGCTGTTGAGAAACAAAATTATTTATATTAATGTATTTTATTTAAATGAATAATTTGCAGAGAGTTGAGCCGGTTACAAGCGTGCTGCATCAGTCAGAGGGTTTTGCACTGGTCATGTTGTGCAATTGTCGCCTCTGTCCTCGGCGACTTGCCGTACACATTCTCAGAGAGTTGAAAGTTCTGCTAAAAACTCTTGGTAAGTACCGGTCTCACAGTCGTCTTATCTTTGTTAGCTATAATTGTTTGAGTAAATTATATTTTCTTGTCAGATTTTAATTGAATGTTTTGTCTGATAAATTGAAAAACTTCCATAAATAATTGGTTGCTTCAAATTGTCTTGTAACTTGATGGTTTGTAAAGACACAGTCGTTGATAAGTAACTCTTTGATCAGAATATTCGAACTTCTAAAAAACAGACACAATTGAAAACATTTTAAAGTGTTTATATAGGGTGGCGCATAAAGAACGGATGTTTTTCAAAGTGTTATAAGAAAGTTCATTTGAATCATACATTTATCTTCCTAACACCAAAATACTAAGTAAATAACCCAATTTGAGAATTTATATGAAAAACTCCAAAACACTTGAGTATATTTCAAAAATTACATAGGAAAGATGGCGCCCTTAATGTGTTAATGCTCATAAAAAGCCTCAAATTGGTCCTTAACTTTTGATACAGCAGCAATTCGTTCATGTATTGCAGCATTTAAATCTTCAATGTAACGATATTTACGATAGTAAACTTGAATTTCAAGTAAAGAAAAATCTCAAGCCAATAAGCTCGACTTGGAACTTTTTGCTGAAGCTCTGTTGAACGACGATTGCAGATTATTCATTCTATTGGAAATATTGTTCTACAGCAAATATACGTGATTTTGCAAGGTCAATTGCGCCATTGATACTAAAACTGGATACTTTAACCTACAAAATAGTGTCGCTCTGCGGTCACAGACAGCTCTAGTCCACTGATACTATCCTACTCAAATCCATCCGTTCTTTTTGCGCCACCCAGTACATTCTTAATTCTTATTAAATAGTTATGATTTGTATGAATTCCCCTCAAGAAGGGAACCTCAGATTAGTATTTTTTCGGGAGCGTCTACTTTCTCAAAATATATCACGATGTTTTGCTGTATTTTGTATGTATATGTATAGTTTTTATTGAGTTTTTTTATTGTATATTTTTTAATTATTTATTAATTTTGAATGTGAATCAGGCGCGCCGGAAGATGACCAACCGGTGGTGGACGCAATCGACCGCAGTTGTGCCGAGGTGGTGATAGAGCGGTGCCTGAGCATGCTGCCTGCGGCTGAGAAGGCCGCAGCGTTAGCCGCATCCAACATCGACTTGCAGTGGATTGCTGATCGCAGTTCTTCCGTGTGGACTGGAGGTACAACTAATCTATATCGAATCAAATCGAAATCAAATTTATTCCTTACACATATAAGATTACTAAATATATAAGTTTGAAAGTTTCTAATGTTTTGATCCATACGAACTGCGAGGTAAACACTATCAATTTATCACTGAAATAACGAAATGCAGTTTTTTTTTTCTTAGTGAATACACTTTTCCTTATTTATTTATTCATTTATTGCAAAAATCAAGGAAGACTACAGGAATTGCGCCCAAAACAGTCTTCACTATTGTTTATAAAGCAATTCATCAGATACAATATGATAATATAAAACATGCAATAAGATCACAAAACAATATTATGTATAAAGTATGTAGAATGGAGCGATTTCGAGTTGCACGAATCTATCGTCAACAGACGTCGTTATTTCAGACATAAATTGATAGTGTTTAGAAGTTTCTTAAAATAAAAGGCGTAGAGAAACATAAAGGCAAATTTTTTAATCAATGTTGTTTTCTATGACGAAATACTTGTAGAAAATTCTATTAAAGTTATGACTTTTTAGGAGTGAAATGCACCCACTTTTGCCAAATAATGTAAGTGAAAATCTTAATTATTTACAATGAAATACGAGTCGTAACTCTGTATTTTAAAATGATTCAAAGCATAAAATTTCAGAAGTCTTCAGAATATTATATGGCATTAATTAGGAATTTCGTTCAATTAATTATTATGATTTATCAGCAACTGAATAGGTCAATATCTCATTTCCTTCCTTCTTTGTTCTATTTGTATTTCATGTTATAGATTCTAACTTTCTATTGTAAATTATATATTGATGAATAAACTTTAATGATTAATTAATTATTATGATTTATCAGCAACTGAATAGGTCAATATCTCATTTCCTTCCTTCTTTGTTCTATTTGTATTTCATGTTATAGATTCTAACTTTCTATTGTAAATTATATATTGATGAATAAACTTTGATGAAGTATTTATTTTCAATTTCAATATATTGTTTATCAATTATTATTATTATCAATTCATTATTTGCTTTTCAAATTCTTTTTAATTGCTGCAGAAGCCTAATGCATTTAGTTTAAAATTTTTGTGACTTCTGACCTCACTACCGGCGCACAAGATTTCGTTAACAATACTGTTGATGGTTTAAAATTTATTCTCAAGGTAATTATTTATTTTGTATTTTATGCTAATGTTGTACCAATTTTACTTTTGTATTGTTAACCAATATTATTGTTGTATTTTTAACCAATTTACTTTTTGGCAATAAATATTGATTGATTGATGGTTTATACTTTGTCAGGTATCCAAGACGATAACAGTAGCAAGAGTGGCTCATCGTTGAACCTGAACGGCACAAATGACCCATGGGCGGTCTGCCTGTTCGCGTTTCTGGAGCGAGACTGTGTGCTGTCGCACTGTCCCAGTGCCGTTACACATGCGTGGCCGGTCGTCTATTCACGGCTGCACTCTCTGTTCACGGTCATCGATCCAACGTGAGTGCACTGTGAGATCTTGATTGACAATAATATCCAATTTGATATCTTCAATGCCAAGTGCCAAAAAGTATAGCTGGTTCCTTTTGTTTTGGCACCTGGTTTGACAATGAATTATCTAGTTTCTTTTTACTGTGTTCAAATTGTACAAGAATTTTTACACTATAACGCAGTCATGTCAATTTAATTCAATCCAATCTCTTTATTCCAAATTACCTTGATTACCTGATTACCTTCCTCTTCGCATATGGCCAGGAGTAAATAAAGTACATGAAATAAAGTAATAAAGACCAAATAAAGTACATGAAATAATCATTTCCCTGCATGGACTACTGAAATGGAATCGTTTACTAAAAATACCAGTTAATCATAGAAATCAATTAACCCTCTTTAAACTTGATTTTTAGCGTATTTTTATCAAACATATTGATAGTCACTGCAGTTTTAAACTTTTAACTGGTTCCATTGGATTTCTCTGCTAATTTTACATATAAGATACTGCTCTAATTAAGCCTAATTATTGATAGAATGAATTTGAAACATTGGAATCAATGAGTTTGAATCTGCATGATAACTAAATACACACTCTAATCAAGCCTAATTAATTTATAAAATGAAGTTTACAATGGAATCAATAAGTTTGAATTCAAGATTGTTGTCAATTAGTTTGATGCATAGTTCATTTTTTGTAGTTTGACTTGATCTGATGATGGAAAATCGTCGAAGACCTTGTATTCCAAGTAAATGTTTCTGTGTGTAGAATAATTTTCTATTGTTGAAGTGTATGTGTAGTATATGTCTTAATCTTTTACATTCCGTTGTGTGTGTTTTAGTAGTTGTTTGACTTAGTTGTTGAAAAATCGACATAGTCCTTATACCCCATGCAAATATTTCTGTTTATAGAATTTTTTCTACTCTTAATGTTGATTTGAAATGTTGGAATGCATCGTTGTTACAGACCGGTGAGTGATAACCGGGCATCTCTGCTGCGAAGCTCGGCTCCACCCCGGAAGCCGGTGACCGAGCGTGATGCTTACATGGTTGTCTGGCGCAACTACGTGACGTTCGCGATGCGGGTCGTTCCCCCGGCTCCCAGTCCTATCATTCGATGTGCCAGTCCTGATCTCAGTCTTAGGTAAGTCATCTACTCGCCAACTGTACTAGTATGCCTGTTATAAGTGTGTGGAACCTTTATGCCTAGTTGATTTTCTAAACGAATTTATTTGTATGCCTGTTTGTAACGTGTGGAACCTTGTGTTAGTCCTCTAAACTAATTTACTTGTATGCCTGGTTCCAAAGTGAGGCGCTTTGAGTTAGTCTTGTTGGGTTGCAGTTGCACCAAGCAATTTTAATTTTGATCCAAAATCAGTACAATGCAATCAGATGCGATAAGCTGATTCAAAATAGTTGATCTCGGTTGATGAAACTCAACATAAGTGGGCTCGCACAGCGAAGCAATAAGCAAGTATCAACACATGGATCATATGATCGTCTACTCTATACAAACAAATAGTCCAATGCACACTGAAAGATCTGCTTTAGGTGTGCATTGGACTGTATGTTTGTATAGAGTAGACGATCGTATGATCCATGTGTTGCTAGTTGCTTATTGCTTCGCTGTACGAGCCCACTAAGGCCGCGGTTGCACTGGAGTTTTATTGCTCCATCTATTTACCATTTTTGGAACGTCAGCTCGTGTAAAAAGGAATTCTAACCTAATTGTGAATGTTTCTCTGGTGAAAGTTGAATTACTATCCCCTGTTATGACCTTTAAAGCGAATGCAAATTATTTTAAGAAATACTATTAATGTTGCAATATATTGATCTTTATACGTCTATATCAGTTCTAATAGATCCACTAACCCTTGAACTTTGTGTTTTTTTTATTGTCTTATTATTATTTTTTTATTATGCTTGAGTTTTCATATTGATGTTCCTGCTTGTCTGGTGTTTATTCGGTGTTGCCTCCTCTATCTTAGTAGAGCATGTGTTTATGTAATATGATAATTATTATTTTGTATGTGTTTGAGTGAAGTATGTAAATTTTAGTGTATGTTGTGTAAATTATATGTTGTATTACTTGTGTCGTTGATATTTCTCTACTAATAGAACCGGGATACCGATAAACCTTCATGCTTATGAGGCCTAATTGTGTGTACTTTGCTAATTCAAATTCAATTCTATTTATTTATTGCACACATGATGCTATTTCAAAACAATGTATCGACTCTACACAAAATACAGGTGTGGCTATATAACACCATGAAAACTTGTCTATTAATAAAGCTTGATAATAAATGAAAAAATATTATAAATTAAAAATTAGAAATCATGTGTAGAAATTGAAAGATTTATAAATAAGATTTAAATCCAAATCATGACTTGTTAATGATATAAAAACACAAAACAAATATAGAATAGAATGGAATTGGTTCCTTTATTTGTTTTCTAAGAGGGCGAAGTTACCGGCCCTCTCTTACAATTTAACCATCAGAAATGAAACTGTTTAAACAAAAAAATAATTCAAAATTGCAATAATTTGTGAAAATAGACATCAATAGCAAGGCATAGTATGCAATAAACTGAAACGTTAGGCGTGTGAATCGCCTTTTCTTGTTTTAGATGACTTTTGGAATCTAAGAAATAGTTCACAGATTTAGATTTGAATGAAGACAGTTGTAAGGATTTGTCAGTTATTATCAGAATAGAGATGTTTGAAATTATTATGAACTCACAGCTAACGCTCAAGTTTTACTTTGCTGGCTGTGCCAAACATTTGTTATCACATCAATCAATCAAATATTTCATTATTCATCATTGTACAATACAATATGAACAGTGTAAATTCAGTCAATAATAAAACAAAAACATTTTTTAGAAAATATTAATCACTTGATATAATGTATTATATACATTATACATTATCGTGAATTCCATCTCATTTCTATTATGGAGAATTAAATATTCCATTCTATACAAAACAATTTCTCAGCATCAGCTTCAATATAATATCTGTTGATAAATGAGTCGTATGAATAATATCTTGATATAATCAAGATGCAATATCAAATAACGATGTAACTTGAAGTGGCAAATGAAAGAAGTGTGATGGTTGTGATGATTTTGGGCCCTCGAGAAGCATACAAGAGAGCATTTCGTTGGCGTCTCAGATGATTCGCCACCATTACTCGTTGAGTCTGTCCGATGAAGAAGGATCGGTCGAGTCGCAGATGCTTTCGTGCGTGCCAACGCCCAAAACACGCCACAAGCGCAGCAGGTGAGGTTGTGGCTCTTTGAAGACCGATTAGTACTGATACAGAGTGCTCCGTAACTATCTGAGAATACAGTCTACACGTCCACAGTATGTTCATACCGAAATAAGACACAAAAACTTATAAATTTGTAAATCTGTAGGAAGCTGCAGTCTTCTGCCTCTTTATCATGGAAAAAAGCAATTCCGTGAAGCGTTTTCAGGGAATTTACTCTTTATTTTAAGTATAAAAAACTCATTCACGAACGTTCCTTTCGTAAGATGAAATTTCAAAAAATGCTGATTACACGCTAAATAGACAGATCTGTTGTACTCAGTAGAAAATTCGTCAAGTTTCATTCAATATTTGTGAATATTTTCAATTGTTTATTGTTAATGTTCCAAAACACAAATACTGTATAAATATTTTTAAAATAATATTAATTTAAATATTGAATGAAACGAGTTTTTGATCCCAAAATTTTAATGTTAACTTTGAGTTACTAGCCTACAGTTGATCTGTCTGTTTAGAGTGTGATTGTCATTTTCTGAAGTTTTGTCTTTCAAAACGTACATAAATATGGCCCTAAGTGTTGTTAAAGCACTATAAAGAGAAAGGTTTATGAAAACGTTTCAGGAATTGCTTTGTTTTCGTGATAAATAGGCGGAAGATATCAGTTTTCTACATATTTACAACTTTATAAGCTTCTGTGTCTTTGGTATGAAAATAGTAGGCTATATATAATAATAGAATAAGAAGCTCAGTTGAACCACTTGGAAATTTGTAACTGCAGTGGCTATTTAGATGTTTGGAACAATGTCCTGAAAACGTGATTTTCTTTAAATAATAGAGATATAACTTGATTGATAAAATGTAAAGAATATAATTCATTCAAAAGCTGAAATGTCAGGACTCCCAATAGTTACATCCAAACAAACCATTGAAATGAGGATTGAAGGAAGTGGAAATACCATCCAAATATGCCACATTCATTTCACTAGTTTTCATATAATTACGGGTACTCTGTAGACTTCTGTGAAGTCTAATACTATTTGTCTTTGAAGAGCCCTAGGTGAGATAGGCCTGATACATGTGCAATCCATTCAATCCATTTCGACAAAATACAACCGTAACACATGTAGTGTTGTATAGATACTATGTTCAGATGCAGCTTGTCCATTTATTGCAATAATGTTTGCTTGAATCTTGATGTCGTAGGAGCGCATTGTGCACATTCATAGCGCTACACTCTTATCTAAGTGAACAATACAATTCATAATAAATTTGATTCATGAACAATTTGATTCATCAAATCATCAAATAATATCAAACGAATCATCAAAAATTGTGTTTATTAAATAACATCAGTCAAATTATCATAGATAATGTTCATAAAATCGTCGAAAATGTTCATCAAATCTTTTATTGTTGAGAAACATACAATGTTAAAAAGCATATTGAGTGGTAAAAAGTTGAAAAAGAAAAGATATGTGAAAGCTTTGAATGGAAGTATATTATCATATTTAATATTACAGTACCAATATAGATTCTTTGCAGAAGACGACGTAAATATCACTGTAAATAATTATAATGATTTACTTACTTGACGCTTCTCTCTTACGAGTGAAAACTTCTTAAATTATCATACTTACAGTGAAATATACACCGTCTTCTGTAATAGATTATCGATAAGTTACTGAAAATTAAAATCATGTTAAATATTCTTAAAGATTATAAAATACTGGAAATGCTGTTGTTTTTAGAAGAGAATTTGCATGTAAGTATTCCAAAACACTGTATGCTTCTTTAGGCCGCATCTTGAAACAATATATTAGTGGTATTGCCTGCTAGCACAGAACTTTTTGAAATTGCATTTAGATCGTTGAACGTTATGAACATTGTGATCTTTGCATTGTTGGTGGTTTGGTGTGGATAATTGAAGCTTGTAAGTTGTAACTTGTAGATTGCTGAATATCAAAATATGTAGAATCCCTTCATTTATCGCATGGAGAACAGGGAAGGTGTCTTCACTAGGCCTATAGAAATTTGTCAACTAATATTGCAATTTTTGAAGTACAAAACGAAATATTTATAACTGTAATTTTTTCTCATATTTATAAGTGTGCTGTTACATATAAGTGTGTATTTTTTTAATACTTATTTCACCTTTTGTATTTTATACCGCAATGAACGCAAATTGTACTGAGGTTCTATTTCTGCAACTTTATGTGATCCAAAGATGTTACTATAATAAATGACACTGGCTTTATTATTTTCTTCACTATATTGAAACTATTATCTTCAGAAAGTCGCTCATAGTATATTTCTGAAATCGAAAATAATGTGGCGGAGACCAATTAACCACATTTAGAATGAACCTTTTATTTTTCATTTTAGAGGCCGGAGTTGAACACTTCATTGATCGACTAAACTTAGAGACGCCAAATACTAAATAAAATGTGACTTTGAATGTTCTCCCCTCTCTGACCATTAACAAGCCAGCCGTCTAATAAATGTGGTAATTTGTTCTCCGACACCCTATATATTATGTGTCTGTTGTTAAGGTCAATTCACACATTTTATTCCAGCCTCAGGTTCGTTTCAGTCAGTGCTCTGTGATTGGTCCAGCGTCATTGACTTTTTCTGCGCAAGCGTCAATGTTGCCGCTCTAATCACAGAGTAATTTAATGAAACGAAACTGAGATTGAACTGATATGTGTGAATTGACCTTAAGGCAGAATAAATTCAATTTCTATTGGTTATAATGTTAGTTGTTCGTTATATGTTTATAAAACACGTTTGAATATGTTCATTGATTGTTATGTTATTTGTTTGTTTTGTAAAGTTCGTCGCCAGATAGCCTGAATGCGGAGCGCACAGACACAAAGAGTCCGTCAGTGTCCCCTTCAGGTCTCTACAAGCTGGTGGTGCCACTGCTACGTTGTGAGGTGATCGATGTAAGGGATGCTGCCGTACAGGCGCTTGGCAAAGTCAACGCTGATGCTCTCAAGTAAGTTCACTCCATTTTCAGAAAAAATTTGAACTTTCTTCACGATAGGCTTTTGAATACTACATTGTCGGAAAAGCTGCTTAGCATAAAGTAACTCTTACACTACACGATCGTCATTAAGAATATCCAAGAAAGAAAGAAAAGCCAATATCAAGAATGCTACGGCGTGCAATGCTATTACTGTATTATCAAAAACTAATTTCTAGTTCGGTTCATTTTTGAATTTATAGCAATTATTTTTTCACAGAGATCTTATGGAGGAGCTAGTTGTGTACATAAGAGAGGCGGTGGATAGGAAGCAGGAGAATATGAGGAGACGGCGGAGGAGAGATGCACTGAGACTGCAACTTGTCAAAATGTTCGAACTGATTGCTGGCTATGGAACGTTTGGTGTGAGGTGAGTAAATCAAACGTACATAAGCAATCGAATTTCCACCCAATAAAATGAAATAAAAGAGCTTCAAATATCTTTCATGACGTTAAATTCTTCAGAAGTCTTGAACGTTTTCAACAAGGTTTGAAGAAATTTGGTAGGATTTGAAAACATTTCATGGACTTGAAAGCTCTTTTATTTTATTGCAGTGTAATTCGATCATGTTCAAACAAGGTTTGAAGAAAGTTGATGGCATTTGAAGCGATTCGATGCATTTTAAAGCTCTTTCATTTTATAATATGGAAATTTGATCGTGTGCAGATGGCTTATCGTTAAAAGTAGCTATTTCAGTTCTGTTCAATATTTGTGATTATTAATTATAAACAATTGAAAATATTAACGAAATTAATGAATGAAAATTGGAACGTTAACTGTGAGTTAACAATAAAAATGTTAACTGTGAGTTGTCTGTCTTGTCTGGTTGGTGCGAGTTTGCCAAGACTCTTTAAACTTCATGAAACAGTCCCCTGATGTTATAGGATTTAGTAGTAAATTGAAATAATCAATAAACTTTTCTCTTCCAAAAATTACTCACATACAATAAATGATGTAATGAAATCATAATAAACAGTACAGAAAAAAATTAGATACAATACTGATGAATTATATGCAAATTTCACAAAGACTGAGCATGAGATTATGCATAGTAATACATTTTTATTTTCCAAGTTCAATAATATACATGTAATATTTGAAGCTACACAAAAACTACAAAATAAAGCTATATAAAAGAGATATGAATAATTTTTAATTATAACATAAGAAATTAATTAAATAAAAGCAAAAATGAAATGCTTGTTTTTGTTCTAGTCCATGCGTGCTAGACAGAGACTCGCAGTCGCTGCATGCAACAATTGTTGAGTACGTGGATGGAGCAAGGCTGTGTTTGGAGTCTGAGGCTGAAAAAGAAGGGCTGCGAGATGTTAAACTGCACTTCTGCAATTTCATACGCAAAATGATCAAGAGTTTTCCTTGTAAGTATCGCGATTTGTGTCACGCTTCTTCGTATATTTTATTATTGTTTAGGTCTATGATATTGTCCGTGGCGAAGCGTGGTATGCTTATTTGGTCATCGCCGGGTATATTTCCTATAGGCATTCCACGCTTCGCCACTGGATATTGTACTCTATAAAATGTTTCACAACAAAAAATTGTAAATCTGAAGATACCCTAGACGTACTTAACAAGGCTTGCGAAGTGTCCATCAATATTTCCTTTATAAATAATTGAAAAGCTGCCGATACACTAAACGTATAGATGGGCCAAAATTTCTTGGCACTTGGCAGCTGTCTACTACTAACCGCATTAAAAACATTCCCTGCTGCTTTAAATCTTTATTTATTTATTTAGGGCCGGTTCATGAGCTCGGGATTTAGCCAAGTCCTAGACTAAAACGGGTGGCCATCATAGCATCGACAAACGTTAGCCTCGATACTATGTACTAAGGGCTCTCTATGCTGCTAACCCACTAACCTGTCGAGACAAACGTTTGTCGATGCTACGGTAGCCACCAGTTTTAGTGTAGGACTTGGCTAAATCCCGAGCTCATGAACCGGTCCTAAGTGTTGATCATTGTGAGTAAGTTTATTCATATTACAATATTTAAATGATCATATTTTTGATCCCGTCAATTTATTGCCAAAAAGAAGCTACAACGGATACAAATACATAGTACAATGTAAATTTGTAATTATAATTAAAATGTAATTTTTTATAATTGATATATGTATTTGTATCCATTGTATCTTCTTTTTGGCAATAAATTGTCGAGATGAAATATTATCATTTTCATATTTTAATATAAATATTTAATTACATTGTATCTTCTTTTTGGTAATAAACTATCATGATGATATAATGGAATATGACAATTGATTCAATTGCAACTCGTGTTTTCGCAGTGGAAACGTACCCGACGCTACTGAAACGCGACCTACGCCGCAACCTGTTCACACTATTCGCCGGCTGGAGTGCGGCGCCGTTCGGCCGCTGTCTGTCGGGCGCCCTGGGCGCCACTGCCTCGGGGGCGGCGCCCTGGACGGAGCAGCCGCCTCCCTCCGCCCCCGCCCCCGACGAGCAGCAGCTGCAGCTGCAGTTCTGTGCGCTGCAGGCAGCCAGCGCTGTCCTGTGCTGTGGGCCCTGCTTCGATCCGCTGTGCCTGGCCGAGGACGGCTATCTGTATCCGTGGCTTGATCTGCTCATGGCCTCCTCACAGGCTAAGGTAATGGTTGAGGCGGTAGTTCATTCGTTTTAAAAATAAGAAATAAATATTCTATTTTCAGACCAATAAAAACAAAAAGAAGAAATACAAAGAATAAATTCATAGAAACAGAACAAATTTGCTAAAGCTTCCCAAGTCATATACCACATTTTTTTCAAAATTCCTGGGTCTTAATTTCTTCTGTAGATTTTCCCAGGCAAAGAAGGTTAAAAATAAAAATGTTCTTAAATTTCATATTTATTTATTCAGTAATTTACAAATAATACTTATGGAAGGTTGAACAGGCTTAAGCCCAAAACTGCCCCTTTTCCATTGTAGAATACAGTCTAAATCAAGGTCATGTTGCATATCTTTCACAGTCACAAATGAATGAGTGAGTGTGTGTCAAATAATAAATTTATGTATTCATATTACAACGGGAAATTCAAATTAGAAGTACTGTAAATGATTTTTTAATTTTCTCCATGGTATTTATGAGTGTATTTTTAAACCTTGAAGCCAATAATCTCTTGAAGATTCCATTGATAGTTTTGAAAATCAATTACAGACGCTTTTGTTTGTTTTTTAATATATATTGACCACTGGATTCACCGAAATCATCTTACCAGATCAAATGTGGTGAAACAAAAATTCGCATTCTAGCATCACGTGACAAGCAATATTTTTGCAAAGTAGCCTTCATCGTAGCCTTCAATCTCTCCAAATATTTTTATTCTAGCTATTTTGTCTGTTCTCAGTTGCAGAGGTCTTCATAATTATTTACAGCATTATTTGGCGTTTCGTTCTACTAATTATGTATTTAATAGCAGTTTGTTAATTGCAAAGTTTAATAATATTCCTTTCATGTTTAAGTCTGTTTTTTTTTATCGTATGGCTTTTTATCGGTGGGGAGACCCTTACGGGTAGGTTTCACCTCTCCTAATTGCACAATTTTCTGTGTCGGTCACCCATCCGAGAGCGGTCTTGAATGTTTGTTTCTTAACCACATGATTACTTAGCAACCGCTCTCACCGAGTGACCACTGATATTACTGTAATGTTATTTTGGAGAACTACCAGCTGGCCTGTGATGCAGTGATACTGCTGTTACATTACTGATTACATTTTAATTATATTGTGATATGATATTACGCCGTAATTATTACAGTATTACATTGATTTACATTACAGATTGTAATGTCATTTGCAGATCTCAGCTGGCTTGCTAGACAATGATACTGCTTTTACATTACTGATTACAGTTCAATTATACTGTTCAATAATTATTGAAGTTTTATATTAATTTACATTGCTGATTGTAATTTGATCTGCAGATATACCAGTTGGCTTGCGAGACAATGATACTGCTTTTACATTACTGATTACAGTTCAATTATACGGTTCAATAATTATTGGAGTTTTATATTAATTTACATTGCTGATTGTAATTTGATTTGCAGATATACCAGTTGGCTTGCGAGACAATGATACTGCTTTTACATTACTGATTACAGTTCAATTATACTGTTCAATAATAATTATTGGAGTTTTATATCAATTTACATTGCTGATTGTAATTTGATTTGCAGATCTACCAGTTGGCCTGTGAAACAGTGATACTGCTGTTGGAGTGCAACCCAGAGATGGGAGCTCTGTTGGACTGGGTGGTAGACCGTTGCTACACGGCCGAACCAGCTGTGGCTGACGGCTGCTTCCTAGCGCTTGCTACCATATTCAGTGCAAGGTAATTTGTGAAAGTCGAAACTTAATAATCACAGTATGGCCGTTGGATGTAACACTTTTGATTGGTCAGCTCGGCCAAATCCACCACACTTTTACCAATCCCGATAGGATTTGCATTGAAATGATACCGAGGTATGATTTGTTGAGTGATACACTTCTCACCTCAATTTGCCTATGCTAGAGTTGAACTTGATCATTTAAAAAGCGTTCAAAGCCAAACAAAGAATGGGGAGTCTATTTTCTGTTAGAAAAGTTATTTTTAATGTCATTTCTCTTGAAGGAAACTTAGTGCTACCTCCAGTTAGATATTTATTTAGCTCAGTGGTTTAATCCAAGGTAAATACAAGAATTTAAGGTGGTGTTCACAAGAATGATGCGCAGTAGTAAGCTTCATTCAGCTAATCATGTGACGTCACTAGAGATTAAGTGTTCTATGTATATTCATCTAATTGTTTTGTAGTTTAAATACTATCTGCAGGCAACTAATTATTTCTGAGGATTTGATTATTCAAAGGCATGCATATCAGATTGGAAGTAGTATTCTCTTGATAATGTGATTTTCGTTCTCAACTTGGGAAAAATGCTTTGCCGGCTATCGAAATTAAAATAGTGGTCCAGTCTGTAAACAAAATTCAAATAACAACTTTAACAACTAAAATGTTTGTTTTTGTTTCAGAGAATACCCTTGCGACCATTACACAGCCATAATAAACGTGACGCTGATGAATACAGGGTGCCCGCGAACGCAGGTGCACGAGACAGCGCTGCAGCTGTTGCAAGTGCTGGACAAGCGGTTCTTCGGTGCAGTTGGTCCGCTGCCTGCAGCCGACGGCGAATCATCTACAGCTGGTGAGTCTCAATCCAAGCTTTCGCTTAGGCCCTAACAATGTGTTTTAGAACTTCTTGTCTGCACTTCTTGAATCTGTAATTTTTTAATGTATTGTAATATTGTAAGCTGAAGTAAAGTATGTTGGAAAATAGTAAAATATTCGAAAATATGTAGGCAAGAGTTGACTTATTTCTATTTCACAATTATAATGCAAGCAATGTATTTGATGGATATAATAATAAATATATGTGACCAAGAGTTGACTTTTTTCACAATTATAGATGCAGTGTATTTGCTGAATGTAATGAGTCCGAATCCAAGTGTATGCTTAGGCCCTAACCATGTGTTCTAGTACTTTTTGTCTTCACTTATTGAATTTGTAATGTTCTGTGTATTGTAATTGTAAGCCGAAGTATATTCCAAACAAAATATGTTAGCAAGAGTTGAATTACAGTACTTCACAATTATGCAAGCAAAATATATTAATAACTACCGGGATATGTGAGCAAGAGTTGACTTTCTTCACAATATTGTGGAAACAGTGTATTTGCTGGTTGTAATCCTTATATTAATAAGAGTTTCGCAAAACCAATAATAAATATATGTAGGCTAAGCAAGAGGTTGCCTTTGTTTAAAATTATGGAAGCAGTTTATTTGCTGGACGTAATTCTTATTTTATAATGAAAGAGTTTTGCAAAACTAATGACAAACACTGTGACCATATTGAGTCAATTTAAATGAGGTTTGCATCAAGAGAAATGTTTAAATGTAGAATATACAGTTGGTGTATGTTTTTTTAATTTCTTGGTCTAGTGGTTTTCAGTTTTATTTAAGTGGCTTTCTATATATTATTAGAGCGAAAGGGTTCAGGGTATATACAAATTCGTAAAACGTTCTTCAGAAAACTAAGAATAAAATTTGACCACATTATATGCTTAAACTTTAAAATTCCAAATTGGTGGTCTTGGACTGCAAGTTTCATTTGTATTTTGGAGAGTTCAGTTAGGCCCTAACAATGTGTTTCAACACTTCTTGTCTTCACTTATTGAATTTGTAATGTTCTATAAGCTGTAAAATATCAAAAAAATATGTAAGCCAGAGTTGGCACACTTCACAATTTATTATGCAAGCCATGTATTTGCTGAGTAAAGTAATAAATATAATGTAAGTGAGGGTGACTCTCTTCACAATTTGCTGGATGTAATAACAAATGCTGTATATGTAAGCAAAAGTTGACTATCTCTACAATTATGGAAGCAGTGTATTTGCTGGATTCAATTGTTTATCTACATCACGAACCATGAACCACGAACTTTACAGACTCACGGACATCATCAACAACTGAACAAAATATAGGAAAATGGGAAATGAAGATTGAAGATTATTTTTTACGTTTAAATATGTTTATTCTTCATCAAAATACAAACAAACCAGATATATTATCAACAATTTCTATAAAAAATGGGGGAAATCGTATACTTGGGCCAAAATGTTGTTTTTACATCAGTTTCGTCTTATTGATAACTGAATAAAGCAATATTGTTGTATGCTTTGTTCAAAGTAATAAAGTTCTTAATTTCAAATGAATATTCCATACAGATGTATCTTACACATGAATGTTGTAACTATTGTACAAGTATTGTGAGTGGCTGAGATTCATTCAAGAAGAAAAATGAATTGAAAAATTGTGAATGAAAAACTTTTGTTGTGAAGAATAGTTTAATATGAAGCAGGATTTGCGTTCAAACTAGATTGTAAGAGTAATCTCTATTCATGAATTGAAGTATGTTTAGTAGATTTTCCAAGTTGATAGTTGAAAATCTCAGGCAAGTTATAAATTATTTAGATTAGAGCAAGTGTGGCCCTCATACTGTAAGAAATTTGAAAAATTCTCTAAACACATTAATGGACATCGTATTTTTTCTTAAAGAAGACCAATAATCAATACCTGTGTACCCATGCTTAAGAAAACTTATCAAACAAGACCTTGAATGTATTACTTCATGAATAAGAATGTTTTACTATGATTATGAATTGATGATTAAATTTTACCACGGAATTTGCCTTCCTAGAGCTTCAGACTTCAATCTATTACCTTATTATGAATAGCTTTGATGATACAGTATAAAATACTATTTTACCATGTAGGTACATGCTATTAAACTAATTCTCCGTTGATGATTAGTGGCTGTAGTGCAGTGTATGGACTTCTCTTGATAAAGTCAAGTTTTAAACAGTTCAGCTGATTATAATTATAAGAGAAGCTCTATTAGGAGTGCAGTATAAGGACTTCTGTTGAAGATTGTAATTATAACAGAAGTTCATATACTGCACTTTCTCCAGATTAGTTTATCCTTATAACCTAAGCCAAAAAATCACTGTTTTAAGCTCGATTTACTTTTCAAAGTTGTAATTGTTACATCTCAAAAATTATTTTAACATTATTATGAAATGTAAATGAAACTATTGTTGAATCTACCACGTATCTTGATTATATTATCCGTCTAGATTCAATAAATAAACACTTAACAGAATTCCTTGAGATTGTAAAACGTCTGATCATGCCCAACCATAGTTTAGTTGCTGAAGTACAAGTGGTATTAGTACCATTTGTAATACTGTAGTAGTTAGTACTGCACTTGTAATAGTAGGAACCATCTTGTCAAATAAGTTTTTCATCATTCTCACAGAGTGAAGTTGACTGGTTTTATTTGTTTAATCACAACTGATGAATCAATATTATAAAAATATAAATAAATATCACATTTTTTACAAAAATAGTTCTCATATAATTCAACCAATAAAAATCATCAATGATCAATCATTTAACTCATTAATGTTTAATTATATACATTAAACTAAGAGTTTGTCAGGGTTTCTTCGTTGAAATGACTCCAATCATCATATAAAGGTTTAAAATGACATAATTTAGTGGAAACAATGCAATGAGATCTCCATTGAGTAAAATTACTTCAAAATGGAATTTGTAGAACAAATGTTGATGTTGTGGAACATCTTCATATTTGAGATAATTTTTTTGTCAATTCTACTATATTGAACACTGTACTATTCAAAGATAAGTGAATTTTGTTATCTTTTATAAAATGGACGAACATGTTTTTTGTAATCACAACTCCTCCGTGGTTTCTCAAGTGATTCTCTTCTCTTGAGAAGGAGGTGAAGAATGAGAAGAAAAAGAAAAAGAAGGAGGAAAAGAAGAAGAATAAGGAAAAGAAGAAGGACAAGAAGAAGAAGAAGAAGAGGAAGAGCAGTAGAAGATGAAGAAGAAGAAGAAGGAGAGGAAGGTGAAGAAGAAAAAGAAGAAGAATAAGGAGTAGAATGAGAAGAAGAAAGATAAGAAGGAAAAGAAGAAGAATAAGGAGGAGGGATAAGTGGAAAAAGAAAGAGAAGAAGAGTAGTACTAGTAGTAGTAGAAGAAGAAGAAGAAGAAGAAGAAGAAGGAGAATAAGAGTAGAAGAAGAAAAAGGAGAAGGAAAAAAGAAGGAGAAGATTTCGATGAAGAAGGAGGAAAAGAAGGTGAAGAAGAAGGAAAAGAAAAGAAGAAGAAGGAAAATAGAAAGAAGAAGAAGAAGGAGGAGGGGAGGAGGATTGGAAACCGTTACATTTAGTTCAATAGTCGCAGTTTTATGCGACCTGGGATGTCCTAGTAGTTTGAATTAGAAGCTTTCTGCTTCTAAACAGTAGGCCTACAGCCGAAGATGTGTTGGTTCTAGCACGAAACCACGGTATTTTGATTCAATATAGTGGAGTTGACAAAATTCAACAAGTTTTCTCAATACAATTACTCCATCTTACGGCGGTTGAAGTCAATTGCATTTTAGTGCAACTGGAGCTGAGACATTTGAAACATCATCAACAGGTAGTGAGATAGTTGAGATGTAGTCCGGGACTGACAGCTATAACTGTGAACCATGTACTGTGGACTGTTGAAAACCTTCAAACAGTTCAGACTGTAGTACACTTTTACAGTCTCGGCCTGCAGTTAGAACTGTAAGCCCTTAGAAACATTATCAACAGGTGGTCAGGTAGTTGAGAAGTTAAGGTGTAAAATTACTTCTGTTTACTGCAATTAAATTCAATAGGACTTTCGTTCAAACAACGCCGAGACATTAGAAACATCATCAACAGGTATAATAGTCAGGTAGTTGAAGTGTGAGATTACTCCATCTTAAGGTCAATTCCCACATTGACGACAACGACACGACGACGACATTCTCATTTCGTTCTGCGCATGCGTCACCAGCCCATGCTCTGATTGGTCCATTTCTATCTTTGTTTACAAATGATAGCTCTCAAGTCTCAAAATTGCAGTACCGGTATGACTTGAAAAGGTTTGTATTATAATTTTATTTACTGATTATTATATTTATATTGTCGTACTAATATTATTAATATTAATTGACAATTGATTCCGAACATTCAAACTTCGTACCTAGTACCTAGTCAATTTAACCAGAAACTGGCTGGTCAAAAGTTCTAAAAGGATGGACCAATCAGAGCGCGGGCTGGTGACGCATGCGCAGAACGAAATGAGAATGTCGTCGTCGTGTCGTTGTCGTCAATGTGGGAATTGACCTTAATGCGGGCGGGCCGTTTGTTTCATCGAGACAACGACGAATTTAATGTCTCACTAATTCGTCGAGACATTAAATTCGTAGAGACCTCATCAACTGGTGCGAAATCAGCCGCAGTCAGCAATAATAATAGTTTTATCGCATAGCTTGCACAGGCCTCAGTTGGTCCTGTCTTGACCACCGTTGTGGTTGTAAGTAGTCAGCGCCAGCTGTTCTCCATTCTGCCAATCTCCGTTCTTAGTTGTCAGTGTGCGCCGTCTCGATATCGATCGGTTGAATTCGGATAGCACTGGAAAACGACAATGTTTCAATTTTAATTTCTAATTTATTCAAAAGCCCGTACAAATACAAAACAGAGGAAAAAGTAAAAAATACATAATAACATAAACAAAAACATCTTGCTAAACATCGTCTAGTGTGCTAGAGAAATGGAAATGGTGAAGAAAACCATTGCCAACTATGGTTTCCCATCCCATGTGATAGGCAGAAGGTAGTGATCGAGAGTTAGGAAGGAAAGGGTATATTTATCATTCAGATAAATATATCCAAATACTCAAAAATAGTAGATTTCCTTGTTGAAGCTACGCTCTGTCATAATCACATTTACCAAAGAGAAAGATGGACTTGCACTTGACCTAAGTTTGTTTATTGCTCCAGATTATCAATTTTTTATCTATATATTATATTTTATTTAATAGATGCTCTATTAGAATAGAAGACGCATTGTTGCACGCACTGATTTTACACTAAAATTTTCAGAGTTGCGCATGCGTACTAACATTTCTTCCATCATGCCCCTGACCAACCAACTTCGTTCTTATCGCGCGATGACTATATATAGGGATTTTTCTCGCTATAAAATAATAGTGGGATCCTTGTTACGTACAGTGTCTGTATAATAAAAGTGTGTATATTAAATATAAAAGTTTTTATTGGTCAGCTCGGACAAATCCACCATAACTTACCTTTGCCAATTTCCATAGTATTTTCATTGACGCAAATCATATGTTATGTTGATTGATTCACTTTTTTACCTACAATTTGCCTTTGCCAGTGTTAATTTTTCATCATTTTTAGCTTTTAAAGTAATACCAAGAGAAGAGAGACTATGTTTAATGTTAGAAAAGTTATTTTTGATGTTGTTTCTTTCAAAATAAGTTTGAAAAATGAGTGAATGGGTTTATGTTTGCCCGTAATATCATTTCAAAATTCAAAAATTTGGTAAAAGTATGGTGTGGGCGGGGAAAAAATGTTCCAACACACTGTTATGGACTTTTTCACACCAATGTTAGTATACAGTCTCTGTATTGTTACGTATTCGCGACTTGAAGTGATTCACAGCATCAGAGTATAGTAAATTTTCACCTCTGTCTTATAAAATGCCAAGACTTAGTTTAGACTTATGACAAGAATTTAGTTTCGTAGGAACTCCGAAGTACAGTAGTTTATCTTAATTTCAAATCCTTTATTGCCAAAAAGTTCATATTATAATTTAAAACATGGTTCTAAAACATAATTCATGTATGAATACGAAACCTAGATCCTAAATAACAAAGGAGTTGAAGTTGGTCAGATGGAAATAGTCCGACAAGTTGTTATAAACCTTTTGTTTCGACGGCAGTGAAAAAGATCTCGTATCGCGAAACCGCTCTGCTAAATGTGGGCGAGATGAATTTCTCAAATTTTCAGAAGACAGGAGAGAGAGAGGAAATCCCATTGCCGACATAACAGATTATTCAGAATGTCTTTCTCTAGACAATGGATTTCATCACAATGAATCCTTTTCATCAATGCAAATTGCAGCAAAGCTGAAAGGCGAGAATTCTTACTTAATTGATTCACTAATTTAGTATATTTCGTATTCGGACTGAATAATTAATAGTTTACTTTCATTTGGAGATCTAAACCCGGAGCTATTGTAGCAGTTGATTGCGGTGTTGAGAAATGAATCCCTGGTAGGAAGGTAGCTTTGGCCCGAGGTGATATCTAAGTTTGAATTAAATGATGATTTTTACATCAGTTTTTTGGAACTTCAAAGATTGTTTGTTTCTATTTTGATATGGAATGCATTTTTTACAATAATACGCAATTGATACTTTTTGACTTTCATAATCCATTTTACGATTTCAACTTTTAGTTGTATGATTAAATTCAGTCAAAAATCAATCCAGCTTCTCGATGGCGATAACAAGAAATTTTATATGGAATGCATTTTTTACAATAATACGCAATTGATACTTTTTGACTTTTCATAATACATTTTACGGTTCCAATTATTTTTAGTTGTATGATTAAATTCTGTCAAAAATCAATCCAGCTTCTCAATGCCGATAACAAGAAATTTTATTAATGCATTACAATAATAAATTATACTTTTGACTTTTCATAATACATTTACGGAATTATTAGATTAAATTCTGTCAAAATAAATCCTTTTCCGATAACAAGAAATTATCGTTATTCGAATAGAATAAAATTATGGAATCCAAACATCAACTTTATCATTTCTCAAAGTTCTCATTTCAATATTTTATAAAATGTCTATACGTAAATTCAAGTTTTATATTTATACATTCTATTCTACAATATCTATAAATTATTTTTGATTATTGTTAATGAACGGCTTCTTCTTTGTTGATTTCAGCAAATTTTCATGACCTATTTCTTGTAATTTAATCAGATTATTTCCTCACTGACCCACTTTTTGTATTTGAAAGACGTTTGACTCGTTTCCGGGGAATATCATATGAGAGCCAAAGTGGCATCGATTATATTTTGTCCCCGGCTATTTTTTAATCAAACGTTGTTCCATGCATACACGTGCCACAAACAAGCAAAAGGCGATTCTTTGAAAATCCACTCGAACAATTTGTCAGTCCAATGCCAGCCTGATCTGCGAACTGCTATTGCTGCAGATAATTTTATCTTTTTCCTCTTCCACTGCCACTCTTCTCTAGATAATTTCGTTATTTTTTACTCGGAGACCTCTTTCCGGAATCTTGTTATCGGCAATCTGACGTCACTTCAATTCGTTTTCCACTCACCTACCCTATCAATCTTTCTTCTTCTCCTACTCCTCCTTCTCCTAGGTATTCTTCTTCTCCTCCTCCTCCTACTTATTCTTCTTCCCTCCATATTCTTCTTCTTTTCCTCCTCCTCCTCCTCTCCTCCTTTCTTCTTCTTCTCTTCTTCTTTTCTTCTTCCTTCTTCTTCTTCTTTTTCTTCTTCTTCTTTTCTTTTTCTTCTTTTTCTTCTTCTTTTCTTCTTCTTTTTTTCTTCTTCTTCTTCTTTCTTTCCTTTCTTCTTCTTCTTCTTCTTCTTCTTCTTCTTTTGTTTCTTCTTTCTTCTTCTTCTTTTTCTTTCTTCTTCTTCTTTTCTTCTTCTTCTTTTTTCTTTTCTTCTTCTTCTTCTTCTTCTTCTTCTTCTTCTTCTTCTTCTCTTCTTTTCTTCTTCTTCTTCTTCTTCTTCTTCTTCTTTTCTTTCTTCTTCTTCTTTCTTCTTCTTCTTCTTCTTCTTCTTCTTCTTCTTTTCTTCTCTTCTTCTTTTCTTTTCTTCTTCTTCTTCTTCTTCTTCTTTTCTTCTTCTTCTTCTTCTTCTTCTTCTTCTTCTTCTTCTTCTTCTTCTTCTTCTTCTTCTTCTTCTTCTTCTTCTTCTTCTTCTTCTTCTTCTCTTCTTCTTTTCCTTCTCTTCTCTTCTTCTTCTTCTTCTTCTTCTTCTTCTTCTCCTCTCTTTTCTTCTTTCTTTTCCTCTTCTCTTCTTCTCTTTTCTTTATCTCATTCATCTCTCTTCTTCTCTCTTCTTCTTTTCCTTCTTATTCTTCCTTCTTCTTCATCATCATCATCTTCTCCTTCTGCTTCTTCTCCTCTCTTTTCTATTTGTTCTTCTCAGTTTCTTCTTTTCTTTTTCTCTCAATTTCTTCCTCCTCTTCTTTTCTTTCTCCTTCTTTCCTTCTTCTTCGCTTTTCTTCCTCGTTTTCTTCTTTTCATCATCATCATCATCTTCTTCTTTATGTTCCTCTTTTTCTTCTTCTTCACTTCATACTCACTGCTTTCACGAATCTCAACTCTTCCTGTGACTTCGAATACTGCAGAAATAGGACAGTATGGGTGGGTGATTGATTTTATCGGTAACGAGTATTGTCATCTGCGCCCTGCAAATGGTGTTGTTCACTTATATAGTTCAATCTGTGACGATGTAATTTTTGAGTAGTTGATAAGCTTACTGATGTTACTCTTCTAAGGCTCAAAGGTATCAGACTCAAAGATTTTTGTTGAAAGGTCTTTGAAAAACTGTTACAGTGTAATGTATGTATGTCAATGGCGCAACAGCCCTATGTGGGCTTAGGCCTACCAGCTGGTTGCCAGTTTCACATCCACTTGACTGAATCAGCAGAGGTGAATGATCATTAACCAGAAAAGATGTAACGTGTGGTTAGCACATTGAAATCTCAACCATAAGCTAGTCTTCGCAACCCAGTGATGGGAACAAAGCACTGCTGGATAACATTGTGTTAAGCAGCTATATAGTGCAATGCAACAATTTAATATGCCTCCAAAATATAGGGAGTGACTGACTAGCCTTACTAACGATTAGCCAGGCTCCCAATGGAGGGTAGTTACAGTGTAATGCATGTCTTAATTTCTTTAAACATAACCTCAAATTTGGTAAAAGAACTTCTTGTAAATTAAAGAAACTTTAAACTACTAGTTTCTCCTTGTTCATACATGTCTGGTGTGTGTTCGCCTTTCTACCTTATTAAAGGACTTCATAATAATTTTCAACAAAACGGGCCCCTATAGCATTTTAGTTCCATTGCTTGAATAGCATATTTGTATGCAACGACTGACTGGTTCATTCAACTCAATCAGTAGAAACTAATTTAATTTATTTTATTGCGGAAGTAAGGAGATATCTTCCATTGAAGAAGCTGAATGCTCAGCTGTTAAAGACGGAAGATCACGTAGGAACGGAATAAGAAACTCATTCAGGCAAGACGGGAGTTTGCAGCGGAGATTAGATGTTCCATGGAAGGGTTTCTGTGTCTTTGACTTGCTAAAAACGGTCTGCTTCGTCGCGTTCCGTATTTTAAATCAGCTTATTATCAATGGACTTGAGAAAAATTACGTCCGTTTAATTATTCAGTGGTGGTTTGTATGTTAAATCCGATTTGCATTTCAATGAATTGAATTTGAGCTCGTTTGGGGCTTTATTAGTCCACTTAGGGCCGGTTCATGAGCTCAAGATTTAGCTGAGTCCTAGACTAAAACGGGTGGCTACCGTAGTATCGATAAACGTTTGTCTCGACAGGTTAGTGGGTTAGCAGCATAAAGAGCCCTTAGTACATAGTGTCAAGGCTAACGTTTGTCGATGCTGGTGGCAACCGTTTTGAAAATATTTTGAGCTCATGAAGCCCTCAGTGGATGAAGCTATAATATAATTATAATATACTAGCCAGCAGGCTAGCCAGGGGACAAATATGCATCAATTTTAGTGGCGAAGCGTGGTATACTTATTTGGTCATCGCCGGGTATATTTACTATAGGAAATAGACCAGGCGATGACCAAATAAGTATACCACGCTTCGCCACGGATCAATTTATAAAACTGTTTCAAGCAGAATTCGGTCGTAGTATTCGTTTTCGGTTAAGATTCGCTCTCGAATATCTTATTATTAGATCTGACTTCTGGAAATACTGGTTTGTCATTATCGTCATACTTTTCTGCCATTCAGTTTGTTCGTTTTTGAAAAACTTCAGGTTTGTTTTCCTGTCATTTGCCATTCCGAAATGTTCATAATGATCTGCATGCATTCGGTGCTTGATAGCTACAAGCAATCTCATTCTTTTCTCAGTACGTTCTTGTTTCTTAGCATGCCTTTAGAGTTTTCATGAGAGAACAATTCCTTCTATGTGACGCATTTTTGAATAGTGCCTACAGAGGATGTATTATTTTCTAACATTTTCCTCTTAGTGATTGTTGAATCTCTCTGGCTGATTGAACGCATCATTATTCTGAGATTTTGGTTTGTAGGTATAAGAACAATAAGCAATTTGTTCGTTCTGAACAATCCATTTCTGATTGTTAGCTATACACCAGCATGAGTCGTCGAGTTAAATCAAGTCTTTTATCCTGTTCCATCATCTAGTTAATTCTTTGTTTGTACTGATTGGATTTCCACATCTAAAGGTCATTCATTTGGTTTTCGTCGTAGGTACTCTAAAGTTGTAATTCATTTATTCAAATCATCATTTTGATGATTTTCATTTAAGGCTAGGCATACACCGGTTAGTCAAGACAAGACAAGACGAGATTAGTCACGTTTAGTCACAGTAATTCACATAGTTGCTTATGAAGCAGCACACACTGATGCAATGACTAATCGGTGTGTGTTGCTTCATAAGAAACTATGTGAAGTACTGTGACTAATCTCGTCTTGTCTTGTCTTGACTAACCGGTGTACGCCTAGCCTTAGATATTAAAGTTGTAATTCCTATCAAACAAATAATAAAAACCTGAAAAATTCAACGATTAGAATAGTGAAATTGTTTCTTCTATCCTCTTCAAATCAACTCAACTCAAAAATTCTTTATTCCTCTTCAATTACAAATACAAATAAGAAACAAACAAATAAATTCTGCCAGTTACAATTAGAATAATAATTGAATACAGGTACTAATATTGATACTAATGTTAATATTGTTTCAATATTTCTGTCGCGAAATTCAAGTGAAAATGTGATATTTTAGGAAGTTTTAATACCATTCTTGTTGAGTTAATTTGACTTTGTCATGTAGTAATCTTAGAAATTCAAAATTATTGTTAGATAATATTTTTTTGGACTCACAATTTCAGTAAGATGAATCAACAACATAACCTCTGGACTATTTATCAAAATTTGGGAAAGAAGCAGTTTTGTACAAATGTCTGTTGATTCTTCCCACATTGTAATGTATCTTGCCAATAAATGAATAAATATTGGACGCTTTTGTCCTGTCAAAATCGACATTGGTTGACCAGTGAAGTTAGTGAGTGGCTCACCTGTGACAGTGGTGTTCTCAGTGAGTCTCCTACCGCGGCGACAGAACAAGGAGATCAGCGCTCGTCGGAAGTTCTGACCGCTGACACAGTAGAGCACAAAGTTGATGCCGTAATTGGTGTTGAACAGCACCAGAAAGTAGTGCTGCAGAATTATCTGCCAGTTGTTGTGCTCGTTGTTATTTGGCTGTAACACAAAGCACACAAACACAGTTAATTTTAACTTGGTATTGATACTCTCCTATTTCACTAACCGTGACAAGCAGCTAGTTAATAATAACTTACTTTAAACGACATAATATTCACAATTAATATTGACTGGTATTCCTTATAAAATTGTGTTTAAAGTGAATTGGTATTGATATTTGTTATTTTTTTCTTCAATGAGACTTGCGTATTGGGCTGTAGTAGACAGATTAGGCAGATAGTAGCCTATTGCCTATCGCAATGACCTGCGATTATTATAAATTTATCAAATGCATAAATAATAATGTCTCGTAGCTTCCGGAGATCACTTATAGGTAGATACAGTACTCTGAACAAAAAATTGTACTGCTTGTCACCTAATTTCCTTTTTTTTCCTGAGGATGATGCCCACATGAGCTCTAGGCTTGTGTGTGGGTAATGAGGGGGGTGATTATGAGAGATGGCGACTTTTTTCAGGCCGAATTTAACCGCCGTAAAGTGATGTCATCTAGAGGAATCAATGAATAAATCTGAATCAATGCAAACGCGTCATTTGCAGTGTGATTTACATGGAACTGGTCGTAAGTGTGAGAATTTATTGAGTGGATTTATCCAGTTCCAGTAATCTACTCCTGGTCTTCACTAATAAATAAGAATGTTTGAAAGATAAGATAAGAGTGAAAGAGGAGTACAGTCGAGTAAGCTAGACTAAATACCGGATTAAGTAGAAGAAAACATTCGGGCCTCTAATAGAGTGGAACAAGTGGAGTTCACATTAGTTGGCAAAAGGCCGTGACACTTGATCGATGCGAAGCGGAAGAGAGGAAAGAGCAATAAAAGAGGAAGAAAGAAAATGAGGAGGTGGAGAAGATGAGAAGGAGGAGAGGAAGAAAAGTAGGAGATGAAGGAAAGGAGAGGGGGGGGAAGAAAAAATGGAGGAGAGGAAGAGATGGGTCCACGCCATGTGTGGCTCTTGACGGCACTCAAGTGGCCCAAAGATAAGGAAGAAAAGTGTCCTCCACAACACATTTGATGGTACCGCGTCGAATGGCCTCCCAAACCCCGGTTCACACTATCCGCTTTCACCGGTCATGTGAAAACGGTCCGTTTACCAGCACTTGATCGAGAGAAACGTATGGTTGTAGATTGAGGCGGCTACACCGAAGCGGACCATTGCCGTTAAGCGGACAGATGAGGTAGATACGTCAAATATGTGTTCTCCCAACATAATAGCAGAGATATACATAGATACACGTCTCGTAATAGTTTCAAGGTAATTTCATTGAATAGAGTGGGGAAATTATTAGATAAAGCTTCAGGTTGTTTTTAAGAAGTTTTATTCTTTTAGATTTTTCAAGTCTAGAATGCGATAGATTGAATTCTTCACATTCAGATCTGATGCCATGTAAGGCTAGGCTTACACCGGTTAGTCAAGACAAGACGAGATTAGTCACGTTTAGTCACAGTACTTCACATAGTTGCTTATGAAACAACACACACCGATCAGTCATTGCATCGGTGTGTGCTGCTTCATAAGCAGCTATGTGAATTATTGTGACTAAACGTGACTAATCTCGTCTTGTCTTGTCTTGATTAACCGGTGTACGCCTAGCCTTAGGAAGGGTCTACGAGCTATTTTTGAATTCAGAATGGGTCTGATTTAATGTTTATGCGTCTCATTATTTTAAGGTGATTTCCATTATTAGAATACGGAAGCCTATGTAATATTATAATTTTCAGCATAAAACTCTTCGAAATTTTTCATTTTCAATTTTCAGTGGAACATATTCAATGGTGTAGGCTACTTCTAATTCTCTTAGAGAAGAATTCATTTAGAAGTTTTCCTTTAGAGATTATGGGAAATTCATTCAAGTATTATTTTCATGCGCTTAGAAAGGGATTCTTAACGGAGAAAGAGAGCTGATTTGTCCAGTGACTAAGATAAACTGTTGTTTGGACAAATCTTTGTCCAAAGTCAAGCATTGGAGTAATTTATCATCGACTTGTCTCAGGCAAAGATAGTTGACTTTAACTTCAACTGTAACAATAGTTAGAATATTCTGGAAGTCTTTGCATTAAGGAATAATTGCTTGACTTGTGTCAAAGTTTTCTGAAACCCATGATTTATGCTAGTACAATCGGTCAAATCTGCTTTCATTTTCCGTTGAATTTCCCCTGTACATTATGCACATGAGATTCATCGCCATATACTCATTCTAATAATGAAAATTATCATGAACGAATTTGACCACTGATTGCCAACATTGTTGGATAATTTCAAAGCTCGTAAGATACCTCTGTGGTATAAAATAACGTCTAGTGTGAATAATGTATGATCTACTCTATTCCCCAGCAACCTACTTAAGAACATTGTTCGATGAGTTATGAATATTGATCGACATCAGACTTCATGAATTTCACACTCACTAAAGAGCATGTGGAGTTTCTCACCTGTTAAGCACTATTGCTCTTGAAAATCCATGCCTTCTCCCGGGTATTCTTGTCTCATTTTGGTACATCAGCTTAGCTTTATTATCTCAGCATCAACTAACACTTTCAGTCGAAATTCATGCTAAATTATCATGTTTGAGAGCTCAAAGTCATTATGCTAAGTCTTGGTACTGCATTAAACAACATACTTAAGTACTACTACTCGTGTCAGAGACAATGCATTGCATGGGAACAGCAATAAACGTACATAAATATAAAACATATTATTAGATACTTGAGATATAAACATACTTAAGTGAACTAGTCCTGAAGAATATACATATTCTTACTCAAGAATATAGTTCTACTTACACTTAGTAGGCTGCTCAAGATTATACTGTATCTTATATACTTGCATTATATCATAACCAAGACTCATACAATCATATATCATAACCATAGTTATGATTACATACAATGTACTCCAATGACGTAGTAATCAAGATGTAGATATATCTCTTTATAGATAGATATTCGTCTTCCCTTCTGCCCCATAAATGTACTATGATAAGGGAAGAAGAAGAAGAAGAAGTAGAAGAAGAAGAAGAAAAAGAAAAAGAAGATGACGAAGAAGAAAGAAACGAAAAAGAAGAAAACAGGTGCAAATATCAGTGAGACGTAGATGGAGTGATATTTGATTGAAGCTTTCTATTGCAACAATTTTTCTCTCATTGAATCAATATGTGATTATTTCCACAATATAGCTGTTAGCAAATATTCCACTTCATTTTTTATTTATTTTAATACAGTACTTTTCTTTTTTCACAGGTGAGTTATCAGTTTTCATGTCCAATCATTCGTTTCTGATGCCGTTCCGTAAGTTTTTTCACATTTTTCATTTATAAGTATCATTCTGTCCATAATATTCACTGGCATTCTTAATCGTTCCATTTTTTTCATTCTCAACAATACTGAACTTTTTCTTAATTCTTAGCACCTTCTTTGTTTTTTTATAATCCACCTCTTGAAATTTCAAATGTCCAAGAGTGGATTTTCACTCGTATTACTTTATAAAAAAGAACCTCTTCTTCCAATCACTGATTTGTGGTAATATTAACGTGAAATGGTTACTGCTTTGGTATAGTTGACCAACATTTGAACAATATCATGAAATTAGTTGAGACGGATATTTTCGAATAATAAGAAATGTTCCCAACCACGATGAATAGGCTTTATTCTGTTACACAATTTCTACACCCAGAAAATTCTCCAAAAATCTTGGATTCTATGCTAAATTTTTTCTTCTTTTTTTTGTTGCATATTTGACCAATCTTTGAGGGTTGAGTGGAAGAAAGGGTCGACTGCGCCTTAACTCCGCACTCTAGGAAAATGAAAACTGCCATTTAATTCAATTCAATCTATTGTATTTGATAATGTATCTATGTACAATGTGTATATTTCTTTGTACAGTTGAAACTTTACAAAACACAGACGATATTTATGAGGGTTCTAATATTCATTTTATTCTTGTAAAGTGTGTAGTCTAGTATAGTTTGTATGTATGATACGGATGTATGAATTGTATGTATTGAATTCAATGTATAATGTATTGAATGTAAAGTATGTAGTCTAGTATAGTTTGTATGTATGATACGGATGTATGAATTGTATGTATTGAATTCAATGTATAATGTATTGAATGTAAAGTATGTAGTCTAGTATAGTTTGTATGTATGATACGGATGTATGAATTGTATGTATTGAATTCAATGTATAATGTATTGAATGTATGATTCGTATGTATTCGAATGTATGAATGATTTCGTATGTGTGATACGAAAATAAATAAATTGAAAAATTGAGAATTGAGAATCTTTTTCATGAATCACTTAAGGAACAAAGTAAATGCTTACTTTGTGAATTTCATATATTGGTTCTAAGAATTCTTTATATATTATGAGATTTTATGTGAGGCCCTGTTTGTATTTTTTCGTAATACTACCGAGGGCATGAAGATTTAGAAGTCTTGTAAAATAGAAAAAAGACGGACATACACTAGACATGAATAGGATGGCGTGCTGTGCAATGAACTTATAAGTCTCGTGTAGGTCCGCCTTTATTCTTTATCACAAGATTCCAATCCAAAAAAATTGAAATATTGTTTCACTTCGACCAACCACCAAGAAAGTATATATATTTTAAAAGAATTCAAATACCAGTTTGATTAACTTATTCTCAGAACAACGTTGACGTATTAAACTGTTGATCAAAGCTGAGGCTAGGCGTACACCGGTTAGTCAAGACAAGACAAGACGTTTACACACAGTACTTCACTGAAAAGTAGCAAGAAAACCGATTAGTCATTGCATCGGTGTGTGTTAGAGAGAGAAAGTCAGAATCTTGTTCTTGTTTTGTCGCTTGTCTTGTCTTGACTAACAGGTGTAAATTACTTTGGTTTCAACGAAAAACTCAAATGCGATATGGTTATTATTATAATATGTTTATTATGATAATGATAAAAATAATTTTAGGATGAATATTAATTAATAATTAATGTAAATTAATTATTTGATGAATCTACACACCATGGAGAGCTAGCTGTATTCTATGCATAACAATGGACTTCGATAAACTGCTAACAACCCCCAACTCTTTATAGAGCTTCCTCTCAAACTCTATAGAGCTTTATAGACCTGGTTACTATAGATCCAACCAAAATTATCCAGGACTCTGTCAATATTTTCCCGTTCCTTTGTCGAGGTAAGAAAGTTTTGAAAAAGTTGAAACCAAAGTAATTTAATCCGGCCAGTGTATGCAATCGCTTCTGGGAGATTAGAAAGATGAGCGTCTTATAACCAGAATATAATGGATATTTTTTAAATGTAGATTCTGACTTTCTCTAATCTCTCACTCTCTCTGTCAATCAATAATCAATGAGGTTTTCTCTTGTCTACTTTTCAGTGAAAACTTCTGAGAGAAAAGTCCTCAATAATAATTTGTTATTCCCTCATAAGCGTAGCGTGGGCCATGAATTTGGGGGGCACAAATTAAAATCAGGGTAAAATGAGCCGGGAAGCATATTAGAAAACGGTACTTTTATTTATATTACTACTTGAAATACTACTTAGTATTATATAGTACTGTACTTATATTACTACTTTATTAGTCTAAAATGCTCAGAAATCATTTTGTGTAGGCCCAAGCAGAAACAATCGAAGTATCACTATATATTTATTCTGTTTAGCAGATCTCAGAATTTTTTACAAGATGTTGGATGGGTGGGCACGTGCCCCCCTGTGCCCCCCGTCGCGACGCCTATTCTCCCTAGTATTCACTACGATGGATATAATCAATTTGAGTGCTGAAAACGTTTACTGAACTGTGAAATGGAGGTACAGTACATCTGTTCATGTACATTTGTCAAAATCAAACATGAACTTGTGTTGACATTCCATCTCCAATTTTCGTTTTGCCAAGAATAATTGGATCAAGAATATTGTTCTCTTTCTAATTTAGTTGTGTTGATATTGATCTGATGGCTTTTCTGTCTTTGTAGGGTTTTCTGACATTGATGAATAGAAAAATTATTGCCTTGATTATTGATTTTTGTAGAGGTTGTTTTGTTATTGAACCATAGAGTATGATATTAATTCATTTTCCATGATTTCACTTCAACAAATGTATTAATTTATCAAGAGGAAAACACTTCTTTGACTAATGGATGGTCTTTATTAGTATTCCATAATTAGTTTGCTTTTAAATACTCCTTTTAATGGCTGTAAATTATGAAAAACAACATTTGAATTAGTATCTACGTATTGAGATATTTTTCAAACTCAGTCGAACAGTGCAAAATATTTTTGGATAATGGCTTAGTAAACACCATTATGATATTTTCTAAAATGGTGGTTTAAATTACTTGCAATACTAGTTTTGAAAGTTTTTACACTGCAACTTTGTTTTCTCCCAACACATCCAAAGAGAAAGCTCACCAGTAATTTGAAATATACGAATAAATTGATGGTAAGAATTTAGTACGAGTCGTGGTTTAGAATTTTATGAGTAATTTTCATTAGAAACTTTCAGATACTCTTCACTAGCACCAAAGTTTTAATTTGTTCAGGGATTTCTACTGAGAACAAGTTGGGATTATGGTTTCATTCCCTAGTCGTTTCATTATTTTTCTAATTATTGAGTACGATTCTTCATGATAACTCTTGTGAATGAGACTCTTGGTCTCATTGCTTTCACCATGCATCCTGCACCTAGTTTTCTATCCGCAAATATTATATCTTAAATTTATTTATAATATATCTTTGATGTTTGAAATGAAGGAATTAATGATTATTTCTCGAATCATATTCAACATTTATTGGCTTGAAAGTAATCGAAGAATGTGAGAGCATTATTTGGAGACTTGGTAGCCTAGATGGAAAGAGAATAGTAAATCATAGAGCTGAGTGGCATTGGTTTACTGTGGCAGACACAGTACATACGCTTGGTGTCACAAAGCCAATGCAAACCTTCTCTACATGTCTCCTTCTATCCTTCACCCCCAACCAACCAGAGCTTCTTCAATTACATTCTACAAACATACTGGAGTAACGCTTCACATCCTACTGTGTCTGTTTTTCGTCTTCTCCTGCTACATTCTGTCACTACACTGCCTGGTTGCAACGCATTTATTTATTCAGTTTATTCAGTCTGGTCCGTAAGTGTATTGTTTCAGTCTAGTCAAATTTTAGCATAAAGCTGGGTTTTCATCAGTAGACTTAGTGGTAGAGTTTAGTGAGCAAGTACTATCTTGTTAACTCCCCCAATGAAAACGTATTCGCTGTGAGCATCTACGGTGTTGCGCTCTGGCGGATAATCGTATGAATCTTTCCGAGAAGATTAACATGGGAAAGGATAGGCTTATGTACGTAAAAATTAGTTTATAATTGAAATAGAATTCCCTGTCGCTATTTTTCCTACTTATCGATTGTGGAATTATATTTAAAATGATAAAATTAACATATCGCATGTTCTTAATCATTATTATAATCTTCAATTCAAGTTTTAAAATCAACTTTGAAGGTTTTGTTTCAAGCTGGCTGAGCAGTCAGTAGTTTATCCACAGCTGATTCATTCCCATAGGTTATCATTTCGAAATGGATTAGGGGCGCGTGACTTCAATTCAATCATGTGCTTTTGAACTGGATTTTTCACTCGATTAAATTAAAAACTGAGATCCGATTTCTTTGTTGAATCACTTTACGTTTGGAAATATGGAAGGAATAGAAGCCGCAATTACTATTGTGAACGTTATTTATACAATTAGGAATACGACAATACTTTAAATGCATTGTAAATGCTTATTCCCTATCCTTTCTCATGTTAAATTTCCGGCTTTCGTTCATGAAAATTCCGCGTGAGCGCAGGGGTCGATTTTATTATCCCCACCACCTACGTGCACACAGCGAATAGGCCAACTAGATATTTTCTTGTCTTATCTGTGGTTATTCAGATGCTCTTGTGGAAAGTGGCAGAATATGGGCCAATATTGCAAGAGAGGAAGGAATTCCTTTTAGAAAAATATCGTATTTGATATTTGCCATGAAACATTGCAATGAAGTACATCAGATTGGTGATCGTAGTTGAAAATTGAGGTAGAGTAATTCCCGAGGAGTGATTCTGAACTTTAGCTACTAATATTATTATTTAGAGTAAAAACCAACTACAGGGAAAGCAGCTTATTTCCCTTGGAAAATTGTATGCTTTTCTCGGAGATATTTCATTTTGTTAATAATTATTAACGGATGCGTTATAAACTGAATTTCGAGATCTAGTTCCAGGAACGTCTCTTGAAATTCCACCTCTCAACGTTGTGAAAACTCATTTCGCTAATAGTATATGCTTTACAAACCTGTCTGGTAGCTTTCATCTGAAGAGTAGAAAATTAAATTGATGATTACTTATTACGCTTAGTAGGATAGATCCAGTAGACTGTAATGCAGTTGGCGGTAATGTAAATGCAACATACATTCATAACCCCTGGATAAAGCCGGATTTTCATTAGTAGAATTAGTGGGGGAGTTTACTGAGCAATACAGTACTATCTCGTCAACTACCCCGATGAAAACGTACATACGTAGTAGAGAATACTTACAAAAACTTACACAGTACTCTAGCACTGTGATAATGTTTCTCTTCTCCTTTAAAGTACACCAAACTGAAATTGTATGTATTTATTTTTATATCACTAAAATGTAAAGTATTTATTTTTTGTTGCAATGGGCTATAGCCTTGCAACATTTGTCTGACAAATAAATAAATTAAATACCAGCAACTCTATCTCTAATTCTACCAATGAGAACCCGGCCTAAGTTCTTCTAGTCTAATCTACTAGTGTAAAAGGTGGAACAACCTTCGGGTCTTCCCACCGACAAAAGCCATAGGCCTACGCTAAATAAATAAATACTAGTGTATCTTATCTACTATCTAATCTCATCTATATTTGAATACATGTACTGTACCTGCAAAGACAATTCTATTTCTCAAGATTGAAGTATAGATATAGATTCTATATATCTTTATTAAGATGGAAATTGTCTTTGGTACCAAGCAAGCTATTGATTTTTAAGAGCAAATTATAGTTCGAATAAAACTAGTTGTCCCTTGGCCTGGTGCTCAAGAACCACTCACTAGAAACGTTTTTGTCAGAAAGTCCGATGTCCGAACAGCTGACCATTTGATTCAATGATTGCTAACATTGAATCAAATTGTCAGCTGTTCGGACATCGGACTTTCTGACAAAAACGTTTCTAGTGAGTGGTTCTTGAGCACCAAACCAAGGGACAACTATTTTTATTCGAACTATAGTCAGATTATTACCTCTCACCATATCAGTGTTAAATCTTAGGGATGAAGGCTTATGAAGTTGAACACTTTGTACAAAAATTCATACGATAAAATGAAAAGAAAACCAGATCCAAGATCCACTCGGGAAACTGCCGAGAATATTTTTTGCAAGTGGCAGTGAAAAATGCACTGGTCAGCCGAGTGAAATCCATCAGCACTGAGCATTCAAAACCGAGCGCCGCTTTTTCATTGTGTGTGCACACTCTCGTAAGCAAACAAGTGTTCGCTGTCCGCCAGTGGAGTGGGAGGGAGGCATTGAGAGCAATAAATTTTTGCCGGTTCGTTTCTCTGTCCCACCTTGTCGCGTTGTCCCACCTTGTCCTCCTTGCTCCTCGTTGTCCCACCTTGTCTGCGTTCGTCCTTGGTCACCGCAAGGATGGTGGGCCGCCCCAACAATGGTCTATTAATTTCCGTCGCTTCAACGGCTTGCTTTAAAGCTGGTCACGCTGCTGCATAAATTACGCGTTCGCTCGAATTTATTTCGGGGACGCGCGCAAATCCGAGACAGGATCGGCGCATTTTGTCAATAGAATAGCAAGAAAGTGGGGGGGTTCTATGTTGTTGCAATAGAATTTATTCGTGATGCTCGAAAATGCACATGTTTGTTTTGTGAAGTATTTGCTTGTTGTGACAGTTTTTTGTTGGTAAGTGTCTCCCAAATCCGCAAACACTCGGATATGCAGGACTATCTAGTTTTTCACTCCAAACTCAAGCTCGATTAAATGTTGCTTATTTTCTGAAACTGATTTGCATAGACAACCATAACCGGACTTCATGTCTATTACCCAAAACTCCTATCCAGCGTAATTGAATGTTGACTTTTTTGTATCTTATTTGCGTATAGAATCATAATGATCAATTTATCGCCATTAAGTTCATTACTGATTACAATCAGCACATAATACAAATAGACGAATATAATATAATATAATAGACAAATAGACACTCAGGCGCATTATTGAAGCCAATTCTGGCGCCACAGCCCAAGGAAGATGGCGGAGGTTTACATAGTGGTTTACATGAGTGGGAGAGAGACAGAAAAACACCTGGCATAATCTTGCCTCTCTCCCATTCATTTAAACCTACATGGTGGTTATTAGGTTTACATTATACAAATAGACGGAGCACTCAGGCTCAGTATGACACCACTGGCGCCTCTCATTTGTAGTAAATTTCACGGTGGAAACAGTTCACAAAAACTTCATGATACTAGAATCATCTCTTCCAAAAACTGACTGTAGTGTATCTATCGCTGTCGCCGCATTCAGAGAAATCTGAATCATCACAGACTATAGAGACCTGGTTCTAACTCATGAAGCGGTCAATACTCTGCAAAGTCAATCTGGATAATTATTTCAGCAACTACTCTGACTTGAATAGCTTGTACTGAAGAGCAATTCTGAACACACCTGAATTACTGAATTACAGAAAAACACCTGGCATAATCTTGTCTCTCTCCTACTCATGTAAACCGCCGCCATCTTACTTAAGGTTTAGGCGCCACAATTGGCTTCATCACCCGTAATGTTGAAGTAATAGGAATTATGTATCCGTCTATTTGTATTATGTGGTCGCTGAGTACAATATAGGAAGGTGGGTACAGGAATAGGAATATAAACAAATCACATAAAACCATAAAATCATGTTGCCGCTTGGCTGTAGAGCTCTATGACACTTGACTTGATGAGGTTTCAGCTTCATAATTCAATTTCAGAGTAATTTAAGTACAAGCTATCCAAACTCAGAGTAGGTAATTGAAATAATTATCCAGATTGACTTTTGCAGAGTATTGGCATTAGAACCGGAGTCTCTTAAGCAGTGGCGAAGCGTGGTATGCTTATTCGGTCATCGCCGGGTATATTTCCTATAGGAAATATTAAACAACTGTGATGATTCAGATTTCTCTGAATCGAAACGAAAGATATCCTAATACATTTTCTTTTGGAAAGAGAGATGATTCTAAATGATGTCATGAAGATTTTACAAAAAACGTTTCCACCGTGAGGATTTACTTACAAAGCAAGCTGCAAGCACTTTCTAGGTTATGCTGATTTTGATAGCAGGTACGGTAGTATACACTGAGCTAAATATATCCATCTGGAGGTAGCACAAGCTAGGGCTGCTAGCAGGATTTGTGTTCCGTCTAATTTCGTTAGGTTGGTAATAAAGTGAGGATGAATTTTTTTTCTAATACAGTATGTAGTACCAAAAAAATTGAGTTGGCAATAAAATGAGGATTGAAATTTTTTTCTCAAGAACAGTATGCTATTAAAAAAATAGACGGAACACCGCTTTTTCAATCAGTGCTAGCTCCAGATGGATAATTTAGCTCAGTGGTAGTAGCTTACTACAACAAGGCAGTATGAAAACACAATATCCGTTAGCAAAATCATTGTACTCTCAGAGTTGTGAGGGTGAATAATTGAATAATTTATTCTTCATAATTTTAACTTAAACTTTGAGGTGTGCTTAGTAGAATCTATTTGCATAATATATCTATATAATAGGCTACATATTATAGTCAAACTCCAATGTACGGTAATCATTTCTAGGAAACAAATTTCTATTTTATTTTTAAAATAACGTCTGCAACAGTAAACAGTGAAGAGCATATTAAAGAGCATATTAAAATTAAAGAGTAGAAATTGACAAAATCTGTGTTTTTTCATTCTAAGTTATTATTGAAGAGCATATTTTTCAAAATGGGCATTCCTTTGATGCACACCTCAACATTCAACCCTTAACCTTTCCAAAAGGTAACGAGCTTTTACCAAATTGTGATCAACCATCACTGCCAATATTAATTCCACAGTGACATCCGTTGTCGTAGTACTGAAACCTCAACCAAATTTATTTTCGTGCAAAAGTGCGTCTTTGAGTTAGCTGGCTGCGTGATGTCAAAAACACGGTATTCCATTAAATACAGGATGCATCGTTAAGTCAACCATCGGCGCATGTAGCTAAGCAGTGATTATCATCCGAAAAGCAGAGTAGAGCTTTGTAAGAAGACATGGTTGTTTATCAAATTACGCACTCAGTTACAAGACCATAATTTGTGTATTTTAAACCCTCTAATAGAAATAGAAAACTGGAAGTTGTACTCTGTTACGGTATTTGCTTCCAATTAGTTGTAGATGTAGATATTCTTGAGAAGTGGAATATATAAAATATATTATTTATTTATTCAAAAAAGTACAATTAACTCATAGGATGAAAACACACACTAAGTCCAAAACGTTTTTTTCCTAATTTCGGTAATTATTTCAAATTGTTATGTTTACATTCACTAATAATCACAAATTTCCACTTCCGAAGCTGAAAACTATGAGTTATCAATTTAGAATAACGTTGGTATAATAACGAATAACGATGGTAGAATGATTTTGAAAATATCAATTTTACTTGAAATCTTGAAGCCGAAAATAAGAAGACATATTGTAAACATTATAGTAGATATACAGTAGCAGATATAGATTATAGTAGATAATATAGATAGAATAGAAGCTAATAGATGTTAGTTATCGTTGAATCTTATAAGAATTAACTTATTTCAACAAGATTTATTCTCAACCACATTATCCATTATAAAACCCGAAGATACGTTTTTCAGTTATCCTCAATCTTGGACCAAAGCATCTACTATTCACATACAATGAAAGGTGAGCTATGATAGGTCGTTGGGAGGAGCCTATGGCTCAATGCAGTTGAACCAATGGCAGGCCTTCAACTGTATTGATCAGTAGGCTCCGCCCTCATCCTCCCACCGACCAATCACGATACACACCGTGAATCGTATGTGAATGTGAATACTCTGCTACTTTCGTTTCAATTTTCCAAAGTTTATTTTGAATGGTATTTCTTGAAGCTGCTCAACGGTTAGAATAGATTAGGGCTTTCTACTTTGAATTATTTCTAAACATGAATATGTATTGAACTATTTGAATCAAGTGCCATTGTTGTTTCTAAATGTTCAACCATTAATATAAAATTACAATTCAAATAGGCACTTTATTCTATATAGATATATTTCCAGTTTCCTCTCTCAGTAAACATCCGAAATAGCGATCGGAAATAAGAGTCCTTAAATCTTGAACCATCAATGCGTACGAGTATTGAACAAGTCATAAGGTTTTCTTTGCGAAATTATTTTAAGCTTATATTTATTAGTCCATAACCTAAAACATGTAATACTGGCGAGTATTGAATAAAGGAGCGTTTATACTATCTTGCGACAGCCCTAGTGGTTTTACCACCCTTTACGGTTTTTGAGTCGCTTACCTTATTGGCGACAGCTGATATTGTTTCAAATTAACCATTGCACGAAGGCTATAAACACTCCTTATCTTGGTGACGTAATCACGTGGGCTCTCACTATAAGAAATACTTATCAAACCAAGTTTCAGTCAGAATTGTTCCAAAGGGAGAAATGAGCCAACTTCGAACTCAAAAGCTTTTCAACAGAAATAAGAAAGGGATTTCCCAGATGCAAGATAAACGCGTTCTTGAGGTGACTAGACGAAAACATTCAACGCAGAGAGAAAGTGAGAGAGTGAGCGAGTATAAGAGATAAGATAGAGTGAGTGAGTCAATGTGAGTGGTTGGGATATTGAGACCAACTGTTATGTCGCCGTCACTAAGTACTCATTTCATAAAGTAAAATGGAATTGTTTTAAACGAGATTAACTCCTTGCACTTCATGCCAGGCTCGGTTGGAATATATTTCTCTACAGTTGGTTCCCTATTTTCATTACATACCAGAACTAGAGCATTCTTTTGATTCTCTTCGCGACACATTCTCATTTCTGATTAAAATACTGTACTATATGAATTATTCTATTCGTTTGAATCCTTTAGTAATTAGTGATTTCGTAGGTAGTGGGGATTTTAAGATTGTTCGGTAGATGTGAAAATAGGCTAATAAGAATCGCGCATGGTATCAAAAGTTGACAGTATCACAGTACCAATATAAGTGAGCGAGTGAGTAATATGCTGCGATTCACATCAAGAAGTGCGCCTTTGCGCAGTGAGTTCTTATTTTGAAGCGCTTTTCACAAGGCGGTCGCTGATTATAATGCATCCAGTCAATGTGCATATTATGCACTTAAGGTTACATGTCGTTATCACTATGCAGTCCCAATAGGAAGGAACACGGAACTTTGGTGCAGTCCTCTTCTCTCTCAAACAGACTTAATTGGCATCATGCTCCTCATATAAACATTATATTGCTATGACTTGACGTGAATCGGACTATAGTCCTAATATTGTAAACAATGCATAGTACAAGTCATGCCTCATTTTATTTAGAACCCGTAACAGTATCATGTTTTCAAATCACTGATTTACCAGAATCTTCATTATTGAGAACTAATGTAGCCTATATCATGGGAGTACAATGGTAAAGACATTAAATTCAGAGCACATGGAAGTAAAAAGACAATATGATACGAGAACATAAATTTCCTCAGCAGGGTTGAAAATCGTCCTTGTACAGAAGTCGAGTGCGTTGTTTTTTTTCAGTAGATAGTGGTATAATATGCAATGTGATTACAAACACATAGTTCACTTGTGGTCGCTATTTCTCTCATACTCAAATCATTTTTCTCTAGTAGTACATACACATGGTGAACTATCAGGAAACAATTCTGTCTATTTGTAGTTAGCGTTTTGTTTTGGCATGTATTATTTCAGTATTTTACAAATTTTTTAAACCTACAGAAGCTTTTGAAAACCTCCTTTAATTTGCTCTCCTATCATTCCAATTCAAATGAACAATATAATCAACCACTGACAAGCTCTTCAAAAAAAAGAACTGCACCAAGCGCACGTTATGCAATGCAGCAGTTGTATCAATCACTCCACTGCACCTAGTATAGTGCGACTGTCATAGTGATATCAGACTCTTTTGTCTGTGCTGGACTATAGAAATCAAATGCTGACTTCTTGACGAATCGCACTGTAGTCTAATTTCAAAAAATGATATTTTTATTTCATACCGTTCTCAGATTTGTTCTGAATCAATAAGCGTAAGTCCTTCAATTCCGAAGATACTTATTAATGACATGCCCTTTTCATTTGGAAAATTGAGAACAAAGTTGGCCGATAAAAGGTGGCAGAACTTATTATAACCATGATAACTCAATCTAGAAAGGCAATTGTATTTCTCACGCTTACTGGTCGTTATGTCAAAATGATTAATACATGTTGAATATCGCGGCAACTTAGCCTTCATAAATACTGCGCAGAGAGAGCGCACGTTATGGAAACAGCAGTTTATCTCAAACTAGAGTAGTGGATGATTTGATACGTATCATTCAGTGATACGTAAATTGTTCGATGATTGCTTTTGTCTGTTGCCAGACTATAGAAATCAAATCGAGCCTTGAAAATTAAATTAAAACCTCAAAAATAGAATTAAGTTTTCATATAAAATCTCAGATTAAAATAAGCTGTATGCATTCATTTCCGGGAACTTTTTAATGACATCCCCTTTTCATTTGGAGCGATTTCGGTTGGGAGTAAATAGATGCAGAACTTATTATCATCGGAAGCCAATTGACCTAGGATGCACAATTGTATGCATGCAGTGGCCGCAATCGGTCGTTATAAAGTTGAAACGGTTGAACATTCCGAATATTACTGTTATCATAAAAACTTTCTATCATGGTACCCCTTCATATCTTTTTCACCTCGTCTCACATTTCACTCTATCTTTCTGATAGTCTAATCGCCTAAATTATCATTTTTCCTATTCCTCCTTCTTCTCTCTTCTTCGCCATCCAAATTTCCACTTTCCCTTGAATACTTCTCCTTCACCTTTACTATGTAACATTGTCTTCTTTCTTAGGAATATTCAATTTTCTATCTTCCCTCTTAAACTTATCAAGTATTTCTCTTGACTTGGCATTGGAAAGCGATTGATTCATTTGTCTTTTCCACCATTGAATATATATTCTTTGGATAGGGATAAAGGATATATATTCAATATTTCCTCTCTTCAAAACCTCCTGATTTTATTGTTCTTCTTTCTCATCTTCTTTCTCGTCTAAAATCACACTTATATTATTCATATACTTCTGTATTATCGCCTAAATTATCTATTTTTCTATCCATCCACCCTCTTTTTCCACCGCCACCTCTTCCTCTCCACATCCTCTCTTCCCTTCTCCTTCTCTCCTGCTTTTACTCGTTACTAGATTCTAATTCTACCTATATGTCCTAGATATATACCACAGACTGGTCAGTATCAGTCTGTCACTAGATTATAACATTATTTTACTTACCTGCCAATTATTAAGATATCTTCTCATTTCGAAATGTAATATTATTTTACATGTATACTGATATTATTGAATATATATGATTAGCTTCAATTTTTCAGAACGTTATTAAATGTGTGTAAAATAATAGTTGGCTACTTATTTTCAATCTTCTACTCATCTTCTTCTGTGAAATCAACGTTTATGAGAACTAAATATTACAATAGGCTGCCACTTCGCTATTATACAATCAATTTCATCTATCTTGCAGACAGTTCCACTCTTTTTCCACCGCCAACTCTTAATTCTTCCTCTTCTCTTCTTTCTCTCTTTCTTCATTCGGCTCTTCATATCTTGACAACTTGATCTTAACTCCTTTACAATTTCCATTAATATATTATCTCTTTCAGAGTTTCGAGCCACCTCCGTCATAGTTGGCAGGCTCTGTATACGTCTTATAAATTCCATCTCCATATCGAGACCTTATCTGTTTCCAATATGCTGTGGTGTTTTGATGGGGACGGTACTCCGTCTTATTTATAGCCGAATACGCAGTTCTCGCTTGTAAAATATGAATGCGATTTTCCAGTGCGTGCGAGACGCACCGCTCTTTTTGTATTCTGTAATCCTTCTCCTTTTTCTTCTTTTTCTCCTTCTTCTTTTCTTCTTTTCTTTATTTTCTTGTTCCTCTTGTTCTTCTATTCCTTCTTCTTGATTTACCAGGACTGCTCTTTTTGGCTCTTCATTTCTTACATGCTTATCGTCGATCTTTTCAGATCACATCCAGTCATATTTTTAGAACTCTCTCCCATATCTGACACCAGAATATTGACATCTCCATTTGTCTCCAATGACTCCATCTCCAATGTCTCTGTTTTCCTAAATAAATATATTAATTGAAAGGATAAATTTATTTCTTCAAATGAGTATTAGACAAAAAAAGTGAGTTAGTTTTTAGAGAACGTGAGGATTGGATCCCAAATAGTTTGATTATAAAATATGTTGCTGAATATTCAAGTAGTATATGTTCATGAACAGCAGACAGTATAATGAACTTTACAAGTATGGTTCAATTAAGCAAATCAAGTTGAAGCAATCATCAAGTAAAAAATAGTAATCGAGGAGTAATTATAACATTGGAGTGCTGTGCTTCTGTATGTCGATTTATCTGCATTAGAATCTTTAGGTTGATCTGGGATGAAGAGTCCAGATTAAAACGGGTGGCCACGTAGCATCTACAAACATTAGTCTCGACACATGTACTAAGGGCTCTCATGCTGCTAACCCACTTAACCTGTCGAGACAAACGTTTGTCGATGCTACGATAGTCACCCGTTTTAGCATAAGGACTAGAATCCTCGAGCTCAAGAACCTTCGTGTTTTTTATGTTTCAGTTTATTTTTCAAATACTATATCAAGGTATATGAATTCTAAAGGGAGATTTCATTTCTCTCTTATGGGTCAGTCTACTGCGACAAGTATTGAATACAGTTTATAAATCACAGCTCGGATCTATAGATGTGTAGAGTTCTATTGTGTGTGTATGATGAGGGTCATACAATTTGAATTTGGACTGTTTGAATAAATGAAAAGAGAAAATTTCTTGTAAATAAGCCTCCTGTACTCTACTTTGTGAATTATTGAATAAATGATTGATTGATTGATTGATTGATACAATGCAAGACTACACAAAATATGGTACTACACGAAATATAAGATTTTTAAAACAAACCTTGAGGTACAGTAAAAAATTTAGAATGGTTGTAAGAAGATTACTGTTAATTGTTGCATAATTTTCATCATCGATGCTTTAAACGTTTCTTGCAGGTTTTCATATTAAAAAGTATTTCTTGTTAAGCTTGAGAATTCACTGTTAGTAAAGAGGTATCAACAATCAACATCTCAACGGTATTTTCTACTCTATTACCAAAATCGCTAGATAACTAACTTTCCCTATTTATAGTTCATTATTATCCGAAAGTTGCGAAGCATTCCTGCTTTCACTTGTGAATAAGCTAGAATTACATTCAAACTTCTATCTTCAAGGACTCGCATCCTTCAGGATACTCTATTACAGGCAAGTTCACCAAACTTGCAAGTTGGATGAGTGTGTGGGGGCGAGGGATTTGGAATGCTCTGCCTGTAGTCTGCTAATCAAATTGATTGTGTATTTAGTAGATGCCCTGCTCTTATCTTCAATTATCACATGGAGTCATGGAGTCGAAATACTTGCGCTCATTGAATAGTTAAACTCCTTTACAACACTAATAATAATACAAACAGCCAGTTGCACAAAAGCCAATTAAATTATATCTCTGACTCAAGAGCTGATATATGAAAGGATCAGCTGTACAACTGTTATGTAAAATATTGACTGACTAACAGAAATAACAAATAATGTATTCATTCACGTAAATGAAGCCTTACATTAGACAACTAATTAAGGTCGTTCATTTCAAGAGCTCAGCCCGAACTGCTTGATAGTAGTTAGAACTGGTAGCAGATAGAACTGGTTACCTGGATAGTAGCTGGTTCATCTATTGAACATAAACATCCATAATAATATAACGTGATCACTGCCTTCTTGATTACGGCCGCATCATACAGACTAGAACTATGGAACAATGGATTAATAATAGATTATATTATTTTATGATTCTATTAAAGAGAATAATAGATCTATAATAGATTCTATTCTATAAAAATTAATCTATTCATTGTTCCATGACCAGAACATGCTCAACTTGGCAACCTATGGTTCAGGACGATTTTTACTTTCAAGTTTGAAGATTATGGTTAGGTTGTTGGTGTAATTCAAAAAAATAGTCAAAATAGCAACTAATTCAAACATGAATGAAAATATACAAGAATTGCAAAAATAGGAACCATTTAGTATGTTGATTGCTCATATTCAGTATTTAATATACGAGTAGGTGTAATGTTTTGTTTGAAAAAGTTGCTATCTTGACTAATGGTAGCCAGAATCTACCTTTACAAGGTAGCTTGAAAAGATCCATGTATACTTTGAATTTGCTGATCAATCAAACTGTTCTATTGTAGAATAGAAGTTTTGGTATTTTTAATAAAAAAATTAATTGATTTGTCTTGAGTGTTCACCTACACTAAGAACAGAAAAACTTGTTACTATGATAAGTGATCTGAAAGGTTGAACTGCCTTTTTCCCAAAGTGCTCAAAGGATTTCGAACGCAGTGATTGCGGCAGTAGTAGCGAATCAAGTACAAATAAATCAAACTGAGCTTCGAGCGTCCGATTTTTTGTTTCTCGTTGAGAGGCTTTGTTGAGAGAATTCTCTAGTTATTGTACCTCTATGGAAGGCCGCTGTCACACAATGAAAGGCTTGCTTTTAATAATGATGTAGAGTGGAACCGAGAAAAAATGTTTACCTGTGAAACACAGGTCCCTGATGTTAGTGGGATAGGTAGAGGAGGTACTTGCACAATAAGCCATTGCCGGAAAACACATTGTTACGGAACTAGTAGCTGGAATAGAAAACTTTTTTATCTCCATTGATGATATATTTGCTTGTATGTGCATGTGGTTATTAGAGCTTTGCTCCAACCCTTTTAATCGACGCTAGATTTCAATTTTGTTTGAGATTCATGTTGCTTGCAAAACATGGCAGACCGAAAACGCCGAGAGTCGATTGCAATTATTCATGTTTTGTGGAACAGAACTGTGATGTTCGAAAAAAATTTACTCAGAAATTTTCTGGGAATTTGTTTTATGAAAATTATCTACAACGTGGTTCGTTCACAACTGGATGAACCATGTGCCCTCTCTGATGTTTTGATCGCGAATGACAAGGCTGTATTAGCTGCTACATTTTGGGACTCCATTATTTTATTTAAATTAAGCCTTTGGATACGGAAACGAACGAGTTACAACGTATCAAATTTATTCTTGTTTTGTAGAAAAATTATGATCTTAGTTCAACATTTCCTTGGTTATTTTCAGGGAGTTTGATTCATGAATTCTAGTTTCAACACCTGAGTAATACTGCATGGGCAAAGTTTTCTTTATGCTGGTGATGCTATTCATACTTGAAGATATATTTATGATTTTTTATTATATACATCCTACTTCTTTCTTGATTTGTAATAGTGTTTTTTATGGCAAAATGAATTAATTTCAACTTGAATTGTAAGGAGGTATGAAGGTATTAATTACTTTTAATGTTGAAAAGAAAGAATTTTTCGGTGAAGAAATAGAATGAAAAGAATGTACTGTTTCATTCAGTACATTAATAGTGACAAGTAATTTTCATATGCCTTGCTTCTCAGTAAGTCAGCAAAAACCAAATTGAACTCAACCATCTTGAAATAACACCATTGTATTGACGTCACATGTTCATCACAATTGTAGAAAACTTTCTTAACTTATCCTTCATTTACAACACTATAGCTAATACTGTACAGTTGTTACGTTCTACAACTAAAAATAATGCAAGTTTCTGCAGAGTTCGGCTGCCTTGACCGGTTCATTGTCAAGCTACATTTTTCTTCTTTAACATCAATTAACAAAATAGATCATACAGGAATATAACTCATGAATCCTTTAGAATTCAGACAGATTTACATTGAAAGAACTTGGATGCTTCCATGTTTCCCTTTTTGATTTTAGAAACCAACTCATATGTATGCAGATTACGCGCCTTTGGCTGGCTGTATAAGGGCTTTTGAGCTCAGTGAAGCCTCTCAAAATAGAAACCATCTTTTTCGGATTTGTGTATTTGAACTCCTCGTTACGTTGGGATTTTTTGATAGTAGATGCCCCTTTAAAGGTTGTTACGTTTGGGCGATTCGACCAATCACAACTCGTTTAGATCAATAAATATTGCAACAAGTCAATTATTTCCGATCGAGTTCAAAGATTCAAAGCCAAAGTTTACTCCTGTTGTGAGATGAGTAGTCCAAAATTATCGATGATCTGGATTAAGTTGTAATTATAATAATTAATTGAACGAAATTCCTAATTAATGCCATATAATATTCTGAAGACTTCTGCCACCGGAGATCTTCTGAATTTTCACCAGAATTCTACAATGTAGAAACTCAATTCCCGGAATATGATTCCAATAGTATCTTCATAGAATGCATAGAACCCAATTAATTTCGGATTGTTTTTAATTGAGAGGAATTGGAATTTCAGAGAATGCAAAACTCTTAAAAAGATGCAAAATAAAATTGGTTGAAATTCAGTTCAGGCGTCATAAATATCGTTCATTGCAACCGTTAAAATTTCAATTTGAATTGAATTGTGTTAAACTCGGCTTCCATTGAAAACGACTTTTCAATGATATAAAACTGAACTCTTTGTTGGATCAATTCAACTCAGAAGTGAACACATCAGTTCTACATTCTGATGTGTTCGGTTTAATTCCATTTCTGATATTCTGAGTTGTGTAAACTTCGAGTATAACTTATTTGTCCAGATGAACAGCTTGATTAGCTAGATTGAGGTTTTTTGTTCAACACGAAGGAATAGTTTGCAGATTAATAACTACTAGCTTTTTCTGCTTGCAAACAAATTCTATTTTCAATTAAGCAAGCAGTTTCTTATTTTGGATTATATTAGTTATCTTATATAGGAAATGCATTATTTCGTTGTTTCACTTTGTATGTTTATAATATTTCTAAAATCATGCATATTTCATGTAGCCTACTTGTAGTATTTTTTTCCAAAATAAAGAATTATTTTATTTGATACTACAAACATAATTCATTTATCAGAAGTCGCTAAAATCCTCCTCAGGCTGCCTCACTCATCTCCCTTCTCTCTCTCTTTCTCTCCCTCTCTCTCGCTGCTGCCCTCTCCCCCTCTGCTCTACTCACGCACTATTTGACCCATGTTAAGGGTTCTCGTGACACCATCAATTTCACTCTTCTAGATCATCTATCATCTTCCTAGTATGTTTTGTACAGTAGTACATCATCACTTCTTGCGTTTCTGCCCATGATTTTGAAAATTCTCGTATCTTTTCAAAAATATCATGTCATATTTTTCTTACAAGTATTCTTTGTCTTCCTTGTTGAATCACTCGGTCAGGAAGCCCACTCTCTGTGTTAAATTATAAATTTATCTATTATTATATTATAGATTGAAAAATATGTACCTGAACATTGTACTTAGAAATGAATATGAAGCAGTTATGGGAGGAGGAACATGTTCCATAAAAATGAGAAACTATGGACCAAGTGTTTTTTCTTAAACTTCAATTGCATTGTCTATATTGTAATATGTAATTTGGTAGCAGATTTACAATATGAATACGATATTCATAATTATGTTAACCTACTTCCACCTACATGAGTTTGAGCATGACCTACTTTCATCTTCACAATTTATGTGAGCTTGATAATGATTTATGATCCACAACTAGAATCGTGTTTTAACAGATTTTTGTGACATCATCAAGTGTTTTTATTCGTTTCGTGCCCTGATCATTAGACCAAGAACTTCGACGAAATACAATTGGAGCAATCGATTGGTTGAGTTCTCGGTCACAATTTTTTCATTTTTGAATTGTTCAGGTTATGGGACTGATAATTTCTTGTGATAAATTTTTCATTTATTGAATCGTTCAGATTATGAGACTGATAATTTCTTGTGAGATCGGCCCAAAACTTTATTATCAAGTTTAACATGAACTACTTTTATAGTACTGTACAATGATTGATATAATGAAAAGGCGATATTTTTGGAACCTAGTTGATTGTTGTGAGTCGGAATTTTTTTATTACGTAAAAACTTGCGAAATTGTAAATTAGATTTGTTTGGTTTTGTTTTCGGGTTTTTCCCATAAGGCCCTTCTATTTCTATACTTCTGTGTCGAATGATAATGATGATGATGATGATGATTATGATTATGATAATGATGATAGAAGAATTACAGCTTCTGATAAAGAATAGATTACAGCTTCAGGTGGGCTCTGAATCACCAAAAAGTGAATTCATAACTATTTAGTATTAGAGTAATCTAGTTATTTCTTTGTATTTGGGCGAAAACATCATTCCCATAGAATGTTTGGTTGCCAGTTTGGCACAAAATCACCTTGTCTTGTGCATCATTACTGGACAATGCGAGTCGGTTAGTGATCGCGGGCCAATATTTCATTAATTGCATCTCGAATAATGTCCAGCTCCGACAAGCCTTGGTCTGATTGATGACTGTACAAATAGGCATGCTACTAGATCTGGCTGTTCACACTGGACTCGCTTACAACTCAAGCATATGAGATATTATGGTCCATTTCTCAATGCAGCCTTAACCGGAAATTTAATCCCGGCGCCTTATTAAACATTTACCTCTCCTATAGTGCGATTCACGCCCCTCTAAACTACTGTAGTTTAGATGGAGTTTGCTATCCTTGTTCAGCACATGGCAGTATTTCTGATGTTTTATCCTATTCGCACTGTGTGCATTTCTTCTTGTCGCACACAGTCCCAACAAACACGTTTGGTGCAGTTTTCTCATTCTCTCTCAATGAAACTTGGCATCAATGCTCCTCATATAGACAATGCTGACTTCTTGACGTGAATCAGACTATAGTTGGGCTCCACACATGTGCCCAGTATCTCTGTGTTTTAACAATTTGATGCTGGTAGATTTATTAATTTTAATTTCAAATTTTAACAATTTAATCCATGACAATATGGATCAAGATTCCACGTTCATCATAAATTGTGTATTGAAATTATATTATTCATTGAAATTGATGCTGGATCAAGTATTCAGCTCATTGTGTATTGCAATTTAAATTGAAAATATATTTATTCTTCTTCGTTTACAGTTTACAAGCTTTGAAGGCCAGATATCTACTAATGACGCCATCATATCTTCCTCTGCATCCCTCCTCTATGATATTCATTGATAAAATGATACCCACATACTGTATCCATTTCAAATGATTGCAATACTCTTGATCTGATTATATTCGTGGTACATCAAACTTGAGCTCGCTAATGCAAATTTAATTGTTACATTGTTATCAAAACTATTCGATTACCCTCAGTTCAGAAGTTGAGAGTAGCAGATCATTAACAGACAGATATCTAAACTATGTTCAACGCTCTTATTGTTTCCAAGTGTAATAGGAGGCTATGTACAATCAAGATCTCGAACTTTGATCAACTCTAAATTGTCATCAATTAAGTGTTAGCCCTACTGTATATCTATAGGGTTACTATAGACATAGACAGATTGTAATGTAATAGTGAACTTGTCAGATGCAGTAAGACATTTCGTTTTGTATTAGTGTTGTTTGGAAATAAGCGTGGACTCATTGTGGCAATACGAATGTCACTGAAATGTTGAGATAAGGTGCGATTTTTCTTCTAATCTTACCGGTGAGAATGATGGAAAATAACAGATCTCCGGAGAGGAATAATGTGTTGGTAAGTGGAAGCAAGAGAAAAGAACAGAGGGAGAGAGAGGGAGGGAGTGAGAGTGAGTGAGAGTGAGAATGTCTGAGCTGAATCCGATTAGATTCGTCTGTCGATTCTAGTCCCACGTTACGAAGTGAACTCCATCCCAACTTTGCAAGGCGCTCCTTTTATAGACATCTAATGTTGTATTGGAAATGTAACTTCTGCATTACGTAGCAGAAAAACCACACTTGGAAACGATCTCGACATGATACTGTTATTGAAATTCCGTATCCAAATTTAGCTTGAAATCCTATTCTGTACAAATTCATAATAGCTGTTTCGGAGGAGACGAAAAGCCGTCGGTCCCGACTGCCTGAAAACATTCTTCATCTCTCATTATCACACCTCTCAGTACCCACGCACAAGCCTAGAGCTCATCTGGGCATCAGAAAAAAACTCCTATCATCAAAATAGAGAGGGAATTCATATAAACGCGCCGAATAAAATGTTGTTTTTGCCGAGAAAAATATGACGGAAGTTTGCACCGTTACATGTTCGCAATCTTCAGTTGATACAAAAACCTTCATACCCTAATATAATGTGAACTTATGAGTTTAAAAGATCCTATGGATTTTTTTGAGAAATATAAAAAAAATTAGCAAGAAATATGCTACTTGATGCAACAAGAACAAAGATTCTGACGCAATGGCGTCATTTAATAAATAAATGATTTATTTATTATGTATTTATAAATTATCTATCAAATTATTTATTTGAATGATTAATTATTCATTTATTTAAATTATTATTCTGTCAATTAATAAATGCAATAAGATTTTCCTGCAACTGGATGCGAGACTAGAAATTCTCTCTTTTTTGCTAGGGATGATGCCTACATAAGCTCTAAGCTTGTGCGTGGTTAATGGAAAGGATAATGATGAGAGATGAATAGATCTACAGCTTTAGGTGGGTTTCGAACCACCTGGAAGGGATTTTGAAGCTCGCATAAATTTTTGTATTTAGAGGAGCCGTTCACCGTTACAACGGGAGTGGTAGGCGCTGTCTCTTTATCTAATCTCACCGATTAGACTCGCCTCTGCCACTTGGACAACCGCTTCCTTCTCTATGCTTATTTTCCTAATTTTGTCAGCTGATCAATCATTCAGTTCATAAGAGCTAATAATTTCTTTTATTTTATAAAAGCTCATAATTTTATTTCATTCCCAAGAGCTCATCATTTAATTTCATTTATAGCAGGTCGTAATTTTATTTCCATTATAAGAGCTAATTTAAGTTCTTTTTAAGGCCTCGTTTATGAGGCTATCGAGGTTGGAAGATATAAAACTGAGCAGATCTGATAGGTGGCCTGGATGTGAGGTATTAACCAACTGACGACCGCACTAGAAAAACTAGACCTCATTTTCCTGCCTGCATTACCTCAGCAGTCAGCACTCAGTACAAGGGCGCGCTTTTTATTCACACCCAAGTCGATCTACACTCACACCCACTCTCCTCCCCTCCTTTTCCTCCTTATCCTCCCCCTCCTCCTCTCCTCTTTGTCCTTTCCCTCCTCCTCTCACTCTCTCCTCCTTCTTTTTATTCTTCTTCTTCTCCCCCTTCTCCTCGTACGCCATTTTTCATTCTAACCTGTCAAAAAGGCAACTTCGCGTTTTTGCTCTACCTAAAGACTGTCATCGGAGAAAGACACTTTACTCAATTCAATCTCCTTCTAATCACAATGAATCTTTATATGGCCTTTTTAAAATAATATTCTATTCATTTGACAGGAGACATCTTATAAAATAGAAATCTTTTTTGCACACGAGAAATGGAAGGTCCTCTGTCAAAAAAACAGTCCGTTTTTTAACCGCTGTATCGCGTTTGGTAATTCTGATAAAGAAAATTGTTGTTAAAAATTGAGAAATTGTTGGAATACTGTTTCATGGAAAATTCAGTATTCTCCAATACAGCTAATGCTAACCGGACAATCGTCGAATAAAGCATTGGTTGATAATGAAGATTGGATATAATGAAGAAACTGAAAAAATGCAAAAGTGACTTCCTATTCCTTCAAAGTTGTTCTTTTTTAAGGTTTTTTAAGGCATCTCAAAAGGCTAAGACTCAAAACAAAAGGCTATCTCAATGACTTAGAACGTATTCTAGTTTCCCGAAGATCACGAGAAGAAACCTCTCCATTCAGGTCTAATTTTACTGGACTATGTTGGAGAATACCCAGTATTTCTTTAATGATTCAGTAGAATTTCCTGTCTGACATTTCCTGTCTGTCTTAGTGGAAGATCTTTGAGGAACAATTATTTGTGTGAGATAAGTCAAGGTCAGAAACGTGTTGATCGAGGTCTTGAGGATGCAATCTTGAACCGTGACTTCATTGCTTCCGACTGTAACCAACTACTGCAAACCTGCCCCCATCCCTTTGTAAACCCCTTATAAGCTGTGCACTTAGAGATGACTAATTTGAAGACCAGACTTTGGACAATGTTCAAAGTTCACTGGATCATGACTTCCCCCAAATTGAGTATCAGAAGAGGATCAGACAAATTACACTCAAACCAAGTTTACCAACAGTGTAGTTCACATTAGAAGCTACTATAATAACCACTTTCATTACCACTGCACTATCGTTTGTGTTTGCTCTACTCATATTTCAATTACAACCCTATGGTGTTTTTCATCCTTACAAAAAAATCTAATTATTTAAAATTACCTTTGCACTATTGTTTGTCTTTGCTCTACTCACATTTCAATTACAACCTAATACGGACAACCTTTTAGACGTCCATACGAATCAGCTTTACTATCTATTGATCCCAATATTTTTTTATTAATAATATACGTTAAACTAATTGCTATCAACTTCAAAGGTTGATGATCGTTATTTGTCTTACAATGTTCCCAAGTTCTCTCCTTTAAGTTCCAAATTTTTCACTTGTTACCCTTTATTCTAGTTAAGTCCCCTAGAAACTTTGTTCACAAGTGCCACTGGCATTTTGTAATTCGATCCCAAGCTCAGACTTCCAGTAAGTCTTCTCAATTTGCCGGCTGGAGATCCACTTTCCTCGTTCAAGTTCCTGGAGAGAATCCAGAATAAGACATTGTTTTGGGAGAAGTTCTGTCATCTTTGTTTGGCTTGGTGTCATCAGTTCAATTCATCTCTCTTTCCTCCTCACAGGGAAAACCTTAACCATAACAAAAAGTCGTAATTGGTAATCTGGGGACAATCGATCACTCTTTGTTTTGCACTCGTAAGTTTGAACTCTCGTGATGACCTTATTGTATCCGGTGTTAAATTAATAAATAATAAGGCGTATTAAAGTTTCCTAATTCCATTAAAAGAAATAAGTAGACTAAATATATAAATAAATTATTTATTTGCAAAAAAAACTAATGCTACTAATCAAATATCTCTAAATCGAAATCTATAAATAAAAAAAACGAATAAAACTACAAATACAAATTTACAAACATTTACAGTAAGTTATTAATACTGAATTGTGTTGGTAAAAGGTAAGAAAAAATGTTATAGTACATGAGTCTTTGAAAGTTGACTATACGTTTCCACTAATGGTGGCAAGCCATGTTCCAGAGAGGTTTGGTTGGTAGTCAGTAAGTGTCTTGTGGGTATGTGTTCTATGTTAGGTGATACTTTGAATTTGGTGATACAGTTTGAATTTACTGTTCCTATTCTTTGTCTTCCTTTGCTTATTAAAACCAATTTTGTACTATTGCTTTAATCTTTTCGTGAGTAATGTGTATCATGTTTTCAGGAAGTAGATTACATAATTTGAGAAGAGTAGATTCATATGTTTTGATTCGTAGCTTAGATGGGAGAAATCGTGTTTCTCATCGCACAACCCATCGAATCAATCACAGAGTAATCTATATTTATGTGAATTTGAGTAGACTGATTGCAACCTACTGATTGTAGGCATTTACCGCAGAAGCCTAGCCATTGTTTTCTAAGCATAATGAATCATTTTGTCTGGTGTACCATCGGAACGTTTTGTCTGACAATATCGTCAGTGGAAAGCGGATAATTTGATATGAAGAAAAGTGGAATTTTTCCATTTTCCGGCGTCGGGAAAACCTTCCTACTCGAAGTCAAGATGCTCTCAACAAAGCGATTTATTTGCCAGGCGAATGAGACTGAATTGTGTGTGTTGTCTTATCTTCTGTATTCAGCCATTCCTTCTCGTTTCCCCACTTATAATTTCTCATACTTTCCTTTTTTCTCTCTTTCTTTCTACTCTCCGGATATCCACTCGGTTCTATTCTATTTATGTGCCAACTCATTTGTAAAATATTGTGTAAACTCAGCGAATCTACTAGCTGTCAGAGTTTCTCATATTCTCACAGTAAGCTTATAAACAACAACTTCTCATAATATGTTCGGAAAGCAAACATCTAATGTATAGCAGGATCCAATTAACTAGTCAGAAATCAGCTGTTCCAGTAATAATTAAACAGTGATTTTGACACAATAATCAAAAGGCTTGAAAGTCTTAAAGACCTTTAAAGTCTTTAAAAGTCCTTTTTAAAGAAGACCTTTCAAAGAATAACTTTTTAAAAGAACTTTTCAATAATCTGCGAGATTCAGCATTTGTAGCTTAAGTATTGTGATCATATGCTCGTCGATAATATGTTTTATGACAAGTTAAATGGATCCTGCTATACAAAAAAGCACTAGTATTCTGGAATATGGAGGATATTTTTGATTACTGAATCCATGTTATGTCATACTGTATAATTAAGACAGATCACACCAATGTTGAGACGTAACTAATTTGATTATTACGATGATATAAGGCCCGATTTCAGCAAAACGAGAACTAGGTTTGAGCGATATCAACAGTTTCAGAGCCGAACATTGACAAACAAAGCTTGTTCATTTTACCAAAACCCATACGGTATTGTTCATATTAACAAGTATTTTTATCATGTCACATGCAAAATTGATTAATAACTCACCGGTGAAGCATAGATCCATATTCTAACGATATATGATGGCAAGTTGAGCACGATGAAGACTGTGGACACGACGAGAAGCATCTCAGTGACTTTAGCCGAGGAGCTGGGAGATCGCTTCCGATTGGGTCTGGCAGCTGCAGTGCAGCTCGACTGCTGCAGCTTGCGGCTGCTTCTCACCGTGCAGTTGCCGCCTCCTGAAACGAAATTCAGCGCTGTATTTATGAAAGTTTCGAATGTAATGACGAAAGCAACACTTATATCCTCACCAAATAGGATTGCGAGAATCCATTCCAGCCTCGGTAGTTCCCATTGGAAAATTATAAGAATAGAGGATAGTACTTCTAATCTGATATGCTTGCCATTGTATGCTCTGAAATTATCTCTCTGATAGTATTGAAACTACAAAGAATTAAAGGTATAAATTCATGTTAAATTCAGTAAATTTATATTTCCTGTCAAAAATTAAATGCTTCTCAATCCGTTGCGACTTCTGGTTTCTGGCTATTGGCTTCATTGTATATGCTAATATATATATATATATATATATATATATATATATATATATATATATATATATATATATATATATATATATATATATATATATATATATAGTAAATGGCACTCACTCATTCATCAGCAGAACTAAAAATCTACTGAACCAAATGCGTTCAAATTTGGCATGCATATTCAGTTGGAGCTTTAGACGCGCACTAAGAACGGACTTTGAAGCATTGAGGAATTCTTTTCTCATTGTGAGACACCGAGAAATATGACATAGAGTATAACTGAGCAGAATATGATAACATGAATAATTTTCTACAAATCCATATGCCCCTTTCAAAGGATGCTAGTAAATAAATAAATAAAAAAATAAAAATAAATGAAAACGTCACAAAGATACACCCCATTTATATTTCCTGTCAAAAACTGAATGCTTCTCAATCCGTTGCGGCTTCTGGCTTCTGTATATTGGCTTCATTGTATATATTTCTTCAATTTCTTGTAATTTCATTACCATCAAACTGCTAATTTTTTATGTTGGGTTGCATCAACGGGGTCAAGTATTTTGAGTCTGCTGATCCCATTCGATTAGCATCGTACTGATCCTAGATCAAAATTGATGTTTGTTTGATGCAACCCAACATCAGAGCATTCGATTATTCAATGCCATGTATTATAGACGGGTATTAGCATAGACTAACTATGGTCTATGGTCTAACTATGGAGTTGGTCTATGGTATTAGGATACGGTCCTTTCGATCATGTGTGATATCGAATCCGGTATGCATGCCATTAAATTTAGTTAATTAGAGGAATTGCCAGAGGTCCGATTGTATTGAAACTACAAATATAGTGCTCGCACAAAGAGAAGAAAGTTGGTCGAGAATGGACAGAGAACCAAGTTGGCGACTGATACACGGCTAACATCATTAGGTATGAAAATAGGCCTACTCCCTAGTTATATACAAGTGACTGAGAATAGTTAACTCGCGAAACATGATTGTGAAGCATGTAACTTACGTGAACTATAGCAAAAAATAGAAAACTGGTGATAGCCTAACATAGCAAAAGATGTTTCATAATATTATCATGCTTAGTGCAAGCTACACATTGTTGGACAAACTGATTTGCAATAAAATTTTCAGAGTAGCATTTCTCACTTTATGCCACCAAAGACGATAGGAAACTATTATTCAAGTATTCTAATTGTCTTTAAGTATTCTAATTGTCTCTGATGCCACTGACAAACCAACAAGGAATGTCAACACTTGGTGATTTTTGTGTACTACACAGCATGCGGCCAAGCAGCTTAGAATGCTGTATAGGTGTATAGTATACAAAAATCGACCTAGCTTTGACATACCGTGTCTACATTTTTGGTCGACTTTGTATGCTGCACAACATGCGGCCAATGCTTGAGTATATGCAGCATGCTGTAAAGCACACAAAAATCGACCAAGTGTGGACATAGGGATTCTCAGTGGCCAACTCATTTAGCTGATCGTAAGACGTCACAGAGAAGACAATATTTCAATTTTTCTATCTCTCACTTGTTATCTTTTACTTGTTTTCTATCTTTCACTTGCACATGCAGCATGTTTTGTCGCACACAAAATAGACCAAGTGTCGACCTAGGGTTCTTACCTGTTGCTGGCGACTGCTCGGAGTGGTGTGGCAGAGTCATGCCACGTCTGACGCGCGCCAGACGCCACACCGTGCGACAGATGAGCGCGTTCAGCGTCACGATCAGCACGAACGGAAAGACCAGCGTCAGCATTACGTCGACTGAATTCAGCAGATTGGCCAAGTCGTGATAGCGGTCCACTAGTATGCACACTACGTGGGTTGTGTTGCTGCAAAGTGCAATTCACATTAGAACAGCTATGATCGCTACGTGATAAGATAGAACTTGACTCAATTACAACTGAACAATATAGATAGAATGATTAATTGAATTTATAAGCTATATTCAATTTATTGATTGATTAATTGATTCAACCACAGACTTGATAATATTGTTGATTAAACTAAAACCAATTACCGGTATTTAATTTTAATTTTTAGATTTTGTGATATCGTTAGTTAATTTTAGACTTATTTCTTGTTATGAAATTGTGGCAAATAAAATTGAATTGAAAGTTGATTATTAGGCTGGCCGCACACTGAAGAAACAAACTGCTCAAACTGCTTAGCAAATCATTTTGATTATACAATCTTGTCGAACTCTCACTTCTGCGTGTATTTACGTGGGTTCGTCTGGTGTGTGTCCTCCTTCCTGTATTACAGGAATTCTGAATTTGAATTTTCATGGAACAGGCTCCATACAAGCCTAGTGGGTGTGTCTGGTGTGTGTCCTCCTTCCTGTTTTACAGGAATTCTAAATTTTAATGAAACAAGCTCCAAACAAAGTTGCATGATACAGACTACGGGAGTAGTCCCGTTGTCTGTATCATGCAACTTTGTATGGTTAGATGTCTCAATTTCAAATTCTATTCTTGCAAGTTCATTCTTGTTATACAGTACTATGAATCTATACGCCATGAGAATTAATTTATAGAGGCGAGAATCAATTTTTCACCTCTGATTATACGTATAGATTATAAATTACTCATCAGGGTGGGAGTTATTAGTCATTTTTGTTTCATTATTTATTCTCTAACTTAACTATTTTTCAAAACCCTGACTAGGTAACCAAAGCAAGGTTTAATTACTGTTTCAGAGTAATCCAACAACCTCAATCTATCATAACCATAATATTTATTAAAATTTGTGGTTTTCCCTTCCACTCAATAACTCAATGCGCAGTGTATTATGTAACATTACTCACTCATGTAATGATCATGTTCGGAAAGGACTTCATCCATGTATGAGGAAAGAATATGCAAGCCAATTATTTACCCATGACCCGGATTTTGTGTTGCACGAGGCTACAGAAAATATCCGAATTTCTAAGAAGAATGTACGGTTCTGTTGGCATCCCACAGCCCAAGGGGGATGAAGCCATTTTTCCACCCTACCATAATTTATTCGTGTTTATAGAAAGAATGGTAATGCTCATGTGTATCATTCAATTTTAGTTAGGCTAGCAAAAGAATGAAATGAACTGTTTTAGACTTGATTGTAATTCGCTAAATGAAATACTTAACATAACGTTATGGAAAAAGATACATCAATCCCTGGAAATAAATAATTTTGTTTCTATTTTTCAGTAGAGTCCAACTTAATCGAAAATAGGAGTACAGTAATTGGGTTATCTTGCGAGTGTTTTGGAGTTTTTCATACAAATTCTCAAATTGGGTTATTTACTTAGCATTTTTGGTGTTAGGAAGATAAATGTATGATTCAAATAAACTTTTTTGAGACATGGGTTCAAATACCATGCATTGAAGATTAAGATTTCAAAGTTGTGTGAACTGAATGTCATCAGATAACTTGAGTAATTTTTCAATTTTCACTTCACTGCCGACATGCATTAATAAAGAATTTTAAATTGAACTCTACATGTCTCAGTAGGTGAATGGTTCAAGGAATTATAATCTATATTAGTATAGTCTACTAAATCTGCAAATGTACTTTATTCAGTATTACTACTTTCCATCTATTATCAAGGTCTTACTTCTCCGGTTCATATTACATAATTATCAAATTGAACCTCGTTCATTAGTTTGATTGTTGTTTACCATTTCCATCAATTTGTTTGTAGATTAATATTGGTTTTCAGAAACAACATTGTGATTGATATTACTGAAGAACATTACTTTGTCATTACTATTTTATCTATATAATTCTACATTAGCATAATTCTTATTTCTTGTTTTTTTCCAGGTGAGTGAACATATCATTAATAGAATTTATTATCATTCAACTAAAACATGAGGTAAGTTGATGTCATTTCTCGTAGATGTATTCTGATATAGTAATAAGTTTTTTTTTTAAATTCAGGAGAGATACAGTACGTCTACAGATAATTCATTTTCATTTGGTTAGTCTATACTATGGATTTAGACTTGTTTCTCTCCCATTCATTCTCTGCACACAACAAAATGGCTGACGGTGACGGAACAGAGCGTATGAGGCTTGCTATTGGCTGGTGAATGACTCCGTTCTTAACCAATGACGTGTAAGGACTCCCATTGTTCATTTGCCTATAACAGGTTTCCAATGTCGAGGCCTATGAGCTATGAGGCTTTCATTTTGTTCTTTATATCAGTTATTTTTCGTGTGTTTGTGAGCGGAGTTATACAGTATTATTAGCTTTGGAAAGATTGAGATTGATTTAAATTTTTCCAGTTTCACAATTTAATCTATTTCAACCCATTTACTATCTCTGTGAAAGGGAATGGAATAATGTATATTATTTCATTTTCAGAATTATCTATGTTCTTATAGTATTAATGAAAATGTTTTGAATGTGTAAGCATCAAGTGTCGGAAACTAATTATTCAAATAATCTTTCATCAATACTGCATAACATTTTTGAGCTTAGATATGAGCTTTTATTTTGTTTATGTGAGTATGAGCTTGTTTAAATATCTACTCTGAGTAATTTTAAAGATACAATTGATAGCAAATATTAGATATTTTTTCAAGATTGGTTCCAATAAAATAATTGAATTTCAATTTATTCAAACACAAAAATTACATCCAATACATTTAAGAAAAATGAATATATATGGTAGATTTTTTTTCAATATTGACTATACTTATTCTATATAATTATTACGATAACTACATCATTGAAAATTCCACCTCCTCATGAGAATGAAATGGGGACACATCATCAGAAGGTTACATGACGTAGAAAGTAGGTCATCTTGTATAACAATAAAATAGAACAAATGGTGAAGTTCGTCCCTGAGGATGTAAGAGACAGCTGAATTTGTGGAAAAAATGATCTTCGATAATAATGATTGCAACTGAACAACAGAGTGGTAGGGTTTGGTTTGAAATATAGCAGCGGCCACATAATAAAAATCAGTATTATTTATGATCGCATCGCTAATTCATGGCGATTTTATACCTGTTTATAGTTATTGAAAAGATAGAATAGCAACCATATCTTGAAAGGAATTGCATGTAGTTCACCTAAATATCGAAAACCTCTTTTGAAGAGAACTAAGGATCAATCAAAATGATTTTATACCTGTTTATAGTTATTGAAAAGATAGAATAGCAATCATATCTTGAAAGGAATTGCATGTAGTTAACCTAAATATCGAAAACCTCTTTTGAAGAGAACTAAGGATCAATCAAAATGATTTTATACCTGTTTATAGTTATTGAAAAGATAGAATAGCAACCATATCTTGAAAGGAATTAACCTAAATATCGAAAACCTCTTTTGAAGAGAACTAAGGATCGATCAAAATGGAACTAAGGATCGATCAATATTATTTCTATCAATGGAATATTGGTTTGAAAAAATAAATTTCCCCTTCCCACCAATAACTCCATTTAACTTTTAGTTTGGTTATTATTCTACGCAACCGATTCTTTTACAGTCTTTACATCTGAATTATTTGTTTCTCATGAGAGGATAAAACTTTAGACATTGAAATCTTCAGCCTCATAATGGTTTCTGGTATTGTTTGTTTATGATCGCCTACAAAGTTTCTGTATTTACCATGACTCCCCTTCCTCATTTCATTGGTTGTCATCGTTATAGGAATATAGTACTGTAATAAAATAGCCATTCGTATCTCATTTACGTCTACTATATAAAAATGTTGGAAGTAACCTCCTCTCCCATTTGAAGGTTTTTCAGTTCTCTTCAGTGTTTGTTACTATTGCTATTTGGTGAGTCTGTGAGTTATGCCTTGTGATCTGTCTTCGCTATATCGACTGAATACTAGTATCGAGTATCAAGGTTAATTTCCAGTGCTCTCTCTCCCCTAGCATTCCATCATTGGTTTAACGACTTCAATCTCTTCCTTCGAATTTTTATTGCGATGGTCACATTTCTATTTTGCTAGTATTCTATGGTAGGCTTCTATTGTTTTCCTAACTTGAATGCCAATCAACTTGTATATGGAAATGCACAAGATCTGTATTCTAACTTTCAGTGTTGCATGAAAAGAAATTTTTGTGAAAGGATCTTTTGAATGTACTTTTAAGCAAGAAGATAAGTTTATGAATATTCTTATTAAGTTCTGATGCAGTGTCTGTGATGTTTTGATATCTAAACATAATGAAAACACTAATATTTAGTCAAATATCACTACTTATTAATCAGTATTACAAATTAGATGTTTCAATATAGCCATTGATATTTCTTCAGCTATTATCTTCAATATTTTCACAGCCTATTATCTAGCACAATCGTTCAACTTTCCAGCCCACACGGGTTCATTCTGTTACTATGAATTGAAGTGGATTGTTATTCTCAATAAATACAAGAAAATGTAAATATAAATGAAAAAAAAAACAATAAAATAACTATGTTGGATCATTTTTTTTTCATTTATTAACACAAAATATTCGGTATTTAGTTTGTCTTCGATATTATCCTCACCATTTTTACAAGCACTCTAATTTGGCTCTCACCTTCAACTTACAGCTCATTTATCATTACCCAATCAAAAGTTTCAGAGTTGTTTAAAAGCATCATCCTCTGCATGAACATTACAGGTCGATTCAAGCACCGGCATATCGATTTTTTTTATTGATTTGACCCCAGAACCCACCTATTTTGAAAAATTGATCATCATCATCATCATCATCATGCATGCACAAGTCTCGGACCTATTCGTATTAATATTTTGTTTGATATTTGAGCATCATCATCATCCTTGGCATAAACGCTTTAGGAACATATTATGAACGACTAACTTTTGTTTTCATTTATAAGTTCTATATTTCAAGTCAAGTGTATTCGGGATAGGTTCGAGTCTTGGATTGTTGAACCAAGTACATTTAGTTCAGAGATTGAAGCACGGTATGCTTTATTGTAAGACCGGAATAATTTGTTCATTACAGATAGATGTCAATTGTTTTTCAAACATGGGGGTGAGTGAGTCCAGTGATTCCAATGAGTCTTGAGAGTTCAGTGATAAATTGGTGAGAGTATAATCTATAATATTATATTCTATAGTAGAAACAAAATTAAGACATTCTATTGGGAACCTTATAGACAAAATAAAGACATTCTATTGGGGACCTTATAGACAAAATAGACAAATTAATACTTTCAATTAGGGATCTTTTGGCTCGTGTTTCAAAAACAGTAATTCATCTACAATTTGAACATTATTATATACTTATTTAATTGGCCTATATCGGATATGAAGAGAGTTACAACTTCCTGTGTAGTAGTGAAGGTGATGTTGTGGAAGTTATCCATACTGAATAAGAAAACTTGATGTTGTGAAAACTACATATTTAATAAAACAATGAGATACTGCAGATTCGGTTGTTCACCATTATCAATCTCTGATAGACTAAAACTAAAGTACAGTATAGCTGTAGCAGAATTTATACTTGTGACTGAGCGCTGTGATTGGCAGTTGAATGGCCTATCAAGGTGACAAACTGCCATTGGCCAAGATAAGCTCCTCCCACAATGGGCGGTCTCTACAAACATCACAGCAATGGCGGTTCAAACAACTAGCAAAGTATAGAAAGGTAATTGATATTTACAAAAACAAATGAAATAAATAGGAATGCTTGAAGAGAACATAAATACAATATAATAGAATCATTATATTGGCTGGAATAATAGCGTTGTTGAATTTCAATGCTCCATCATCTGGATAATTTGTGTTATACATAGTTATAGTTTTAATGTGGTCGGTTCCTCAATTAATCATCCTAATCATCCACATCAACAATGGAATAATTTATTTTCTATTTGGTTACTAATATCTGAATCCAAATCCATTCATCCTTCTCGTATTCTACGTCTACAGGAAAATGAATCATTGGAGATTCATATTACAAAATGCATTTATCAAGTGAATTTATAGTGTAACCAGGTCGGTAGAACTCATTTTTAAGCTTGTATTGATAGTGATCCATCATAAACACGGTTTTCTACCAATTTCAAAGCTTCTATCCGCGGTCCGTGATAGATATGATTTCCTATCTACAGTACCTTGAAGTGATCAATTTCAACAAACTGGCTGTGCCTTCTTCTAGCCTGCCAATCTTGTTAAACCCGGAAATTATCGAGATAGTCGCTATTCATTATTCAGAGCAGCATCCACTCTGACTACGTGAATTTATAAGCGAGCTCCTAAATCGTTGGCTGCTAATTGATTTTCGGAAATTATTTTCGCGGCAATCTTCAACCAACGCCTCCAGAAAAACACTTTGAAGCAATTAGCCGACTTACCATCAGAATGCCGAGCTTCTTCTGCTCATAAATTGTTCTTTCCAGTCATCTGCAATGCTATTCTGCTTGAATTGAAAACGTTTTCCATGTCTTCGACTACACTGGGTGAAAATTTATGGATGTAAGTAACATCTTTAAAGATTTTATCGAGTAGATCCTTCCTTTTGGCTAAATTTTCTACTGGGAGTAGTTAGCTCAAATGTAATTATTATTGTGAAAAATGTAGATTGTATCTAGATTCTTACCAAATATTGGGGGATGAAGTGTCATTTTTTCGAAATAATTGCTATTAAAAACAGTGCTGCGAATTTCAATTAAATTTAATTCAATTGAATTTTTGGCTATATTTTTCACGGGGAGTAGTCAGCTAATATGTAATTATTGTTTCAAAAATGAGTATTGTATCTAGATTTTTACCAAATATTGGGCAATAGAGTGTATGTATTACGAAATAATGGTTACCAAAACAGTGCTGCGAAATTGAATTCGTCAATTTGTAACTGAAACCTTTCATTTTTTATTATAGACAATGGTTTCTTGTCATTCGTTTTTCATACAGCGCCTAGCGAATGTGCTTCTATTTCCAGTTTTCATGATTTATTGAAGCGTTGCACGTTTATATGGTATATGGTCTTTAGTCTACAACCAACTGTCTTTGAGAAGATATGGGTCCGGCTAACAAGTGAAGTCTATTCTAAAGACATTAGGCTAGGCGTACACCGGTTAGTCAAGACAAGACAAGACTTTTCACAAGACAAGTCACGTTTAGTTACAGTAATTCACAAAGCTGCTTATGAAGCAGCACACACCAATGAAATGACTAATCGGTGTGTGTTGCTTCATAAGCAACTATGTGAAGTACTGTGACTAAACGTGACTAATCTCGTCTTGTCTTGATTAACCGGTGTACGCCTAGCCTAAGACAATAAGCGCCAGTCCGAAAAGGTTCCGGGATCAACAATTGATCAACACAGTTAAAAGTTTTTCATTTCAGTTGACTTTTAATTTTTTAGCGAGTTTCATCAATGTCATTGGCTTGTTCCAATCAATAGTTCAATTACCAATCAATGGCCTTCAACTACAACGATCAATAGACTCTTTCTACCGTCCAATAACAGCCCCATATGAGAAAGGAACCTACTATTTATTCCTTTCACAATATTTTCATCCAATTCCATCGTCATTACGTGAAATAGATTAGTTATAACGTCCATAAATACAGCCCCAAGAATACTTGATATTATCATAACCACATTTTATCAACGAGAGACTAGTGTCCCTTATTACGTCAAATAGACTTCAAATACTATCGACCTGTTTCACGATACTCCAATTGAATTTAATTTAACCGCTGGAAAATTATGTCATCTAACGGAAACAAGGCAAGACCAATGAATGAATCTGATGACAATGCAATGACGTCACTTTGCGGTGTTTAAATTTAATTGGATTTCTGTGCAACTAACTGGAAGACTTTTCAGTAAATTGCGTGATATCCATTTCTCAGGAGCCGTTGTAAGATCTCTGAATTGCTGTTGGAATTTCTGAATACCAGAGTGGAAGAATTCCGTTTTAATTAAGTGAGTAATGAATGAATTCTTACTCTATTAACAAACCTATAGCAGAGTGAGAATATGCAGTGTTCAGCGAATTGCATGAGACTGGTCATGTCTATGATAATCACTCTCAAACCCAATATATATCTTGATATTGAATTGAATTGGAATTCAGGAAACTGAACGTTTATAGTGCCTAATTAATAACATGCTGTGCGTATTCAGTGATCCAGTACATTTGATACGCTTTGGAATTCAGGTATCAGATATAATGAACACTCAGAAGATATGCTTGGAGTTCTTGCTGTTTGGAACAAAATAGAAGTACTCATGTGATGAACTCACTGGTGGAGTATAGATTTCTTGGCCTCTCACTATTTGCTCAGCGGTTGTGGTAAATTTTGTTTTGGAAATTTGTAAATTTTGTGTGAAAGTCCTGACAGTTACAAAATTATTGAGCGATGGTAATCATCAAACAAGAAATTTAGAGGTTGTATTAGAAACTGGGGATGTGAAGTTTGGTAAGATTAAATCGCACACTATTAGTCGCACACTAGGAACTTGATTTTCATTCTACACAAGAGTATAAAGTGACCACACAATAATTATTGATGAATAAAATATTAATAGAGTTAGAGGATAGCTATAGTTATAGCTATAACGTAGGAAAATGAAGACAAATAGTTATAACAATGCCCTAGAGTATTGGTAGGGAGTTCTGAAACACTCTGTATAGTAGAGCGTAGTTATATTTTTATATATTACATTTTTAAAGTATAATCAAAGTCAATTTAAAGTGGAGAAATTGTCTTTGGTATAATGTTACTCAGAGTTTAGAAGAAATAAACAGATTGCATTGTTTGATGAAAGACTTTTTATCTGATATCGTTTATTTAATAAAGACTATAAAAGCAAGATTACGATTCATTCTCACTGTCCCTTGCACAAAAATCCAGATCGAACAAAGGAAATTAAAATTGTTCGCGACCTTTTCTTCTCAATTTCCCCTTGAGTTTTAGTGCTCTTTTTGTTACATGATACATAGAATCATAACGCCAAGAGGTCTGTAGTCCGTTGTCTTCTCAGAAAACAAATTCTGGAGGGTCGCGCTTGGTGAAAATCACATCCTTTGAAATTTCCTTGTAATTTCCCGACTTTTTCCTTCGAGGAACAGTAAGAAACGAAGTCTTGATATTCTGTTCATTTGTCTTTATTTCACAATTATTCCAGATAATTCCTTTAGCAGAGATTGTTCTCTCTCAACCCAAACTCGTACTCGTGGTAAACAAACTTTACGATCAAGTTAGCAAGCGAAACATCTTTAGTTTTGAAAAACTTCTCTGGGATTTAATTTGCAGACATTACAGTATCCCAAGGTAAATTGAGGCTTTCAGGAACTGGACTTGGTATCGGAATCCAATTCGATAACTTTTGTTTCGATGTATTGAAACAACAATGTGAATGTTACAATGCATTGTTACTTTATTAAAGCAAAGGAAGAATAACAAATCCAAAATGATTTTTGGATCGATACTAAACACAGTTTATTCCAATGCCAATGAATAAGACTTGAAATCCAAAAATGATATTTTCCAATATAATGAATGAATGCGTTTAATACTTGATTGAACTGAAGGAAAAATAACAAACCCAAATTGATTTTTGGATCCATCTATAGTAAACACATTTCATTCCGTTGTCAATGAATAAGATTTTTATTCATTTATTTATTTACTGGCAAGATACATTACAATGTGGGAAGAATCAGCAGACATTTGTCCAAAACTGCGTCTTTGAAACTGGAATACGAGATTTTCCAATAATATGATGGATGAATCTTTCAAATGAATTATTAACATTAATAGTGTTGAATATTTAAATCTGCAATGGACAATTTTAAGACAATGTAGTTATTCTTGACTGTAGTACTCCCACCTGCGAAGAAGGTCCTTCTGCTGCTTGGTGCCAATTCAATCAATATACTTCAATTTCTATTGCAATCAACTAGTGATAATCGTTGTGGGAAAATTTTAATGGTGGAGATGAAGTGGTAGATATTTTGAATTAGAATATTGTATTGCTGTTGTCACAACCACATTAGTTTGTTGAAACCAAGAAATACTATTTCTACTTGTTTCCACCACTATTAATACCAGTGAGCAATGATATCATAATCTTGTACCAATTTTGTATAATGGTGTAACAATTTTGTGTAATAATTTCATAATCGTGTAACATACGGAAGCTTGCTTCTCGTTGTTCTTAAAAATGAGGTTCTGATAACATGGTCTTATTTATTATGAACGTTTACCACAATATTGTACCTAATCTCACATAATTGAAGTTGAAGCAACACATTTTGAAATCGATTTATCATTTACAGAATTCCCATCCTTATTCTGTACTGATGGTATTTTTCAAATATAGTTCAACAATTCCCAATTCCCTGAAAGATATTCCCTCAACGTATATAAGGTATATACGTATATAAAGTACATCCCCGTAACGTACTGAAGTTATTTTTCAAGTACAGTTAAAAATTCCCAATTCCCTTGAAAGATATCCCCTTAACGTTTACTTACGTACTATATAGAACCTATCTTCTTCTTGAGACAGGTACTATTCGCTCTGGAACGCATAATCCTTGAATCCGCTCGAGACGGCGATGAGTTATTGACAGTTGTTTGGAAATTGAAGCCGGTGAAAGAATATTATGAACGAATGCGTTTGTGACTCGAGAAACATAGCAATGCTCTCAAGGTGGAATTGGTTGACATTTCTTGAATGGTGGCAGACATATATGTTTAACTTCATAGAATTACAATTCCCTGAAATATGTTTGGAAGATCAAATTCTAAGAAAACGTTATTGCTGTATAAAATATTTATAACTTCAATGAATTACAATTCCCTGAGAGACGTTTGAATGATCAAATCATATTGAAACGTATTGTTGTATAAAATATGTATAAATATTTATAACTTCATAAATTATATTTCCTTGAAAGGCGTTTGAATGATCAAATTCTATGGAAACGTTTTTGCTTTTAAAATATCCATGAATGTTTTAAAATATCCAAGAAATTTTGATTCATAACAGCCTTATTCAATGTGATAACCAATTATCAAGGTATTCAATAAATCTACAAAAACCATTCAATAGTCAATACTCTCCATCTCATACTTTCTAAGAAAAGTAACCAGCTTGAATATTTGACATTTTCACAATGATTATAGTAAATTGAGAAAAACTGTCTTTAGAATGTACATAATGAATTCACCAGAATGGAATTGTACTTTAATTTGTAATAATATTATCTTTCATTTTTTAAGTTGACCACAAACACTGGATGATGTGGTCCAATCTAGTTCCTGTTATTTAAGTGATTTTTTTTGTCTTCCTTCTTCCTATCAGGGTTTAGACATCTCTGCCTGTTCCGAACCTCATATCCATCCATCGTTTCCTTGGACGCCCTCGGTCTCCATGGTGTTTGATTTTTTTTTTTGTATGATTGTTCAAAGGAATAAGGCAGATTAAAACCTGAATTTTGATCCGTCATTTTAAGATTATTACAAGAGAATTATTCGATCATATTATTTCATAATATTGAGTAAAGAAATGCGAATTTTACGATGTCACACTGATTGAGTTATCAAAAGACAAACACCTAGGAATTATAAAACTACAAATTATTGACTGTTTTACCATGTCCTGTATTATACTGCGTTGAATTTGAATATATACTGTATTACATAATTTACAACTAACTTACTGGACGTGTTTTGTTTCAACCAACGACAGTACTTCAATTGAATCGATCAATAGGCTCCTATTGACTGACCAATCATAACACACCTTTTGTTGTATTCAGTATCTCTTTTCCTGCTAATTCATATTAGATTGATAGTTATGTAACTGTCCAACTGCCAATTGTACGAACGGTTTCGTAGAATTGGTTGTCCGAGAAAGTTTTGTCCGAATAGTGTTACGTCCAATGGTGATGTTTCAGCTAGTATTGAAATTAGGTTGTTGTTTGTTAGGCGTACACCTTACAACCGAAAAATCATTCGCCTAATAACAACAAAAATGAGAATGTCTGCATTTAAATAGTGCTTGCTTGATTAAAGCAATTTAGTAGATGGACATTGAAAATAATATGTGTGTAATAGAAACTAAATGTTACATTGCAATTCTGGACCCTAATGCTACAGAACTGTACAAATAGCCAATTGAATTAACCACTGTAAACTGACGTCATTTTACGGAACCGATGCAACTAGATCCCTGTTGAGTTTCATCAAATGACGTCATCTCACGATGGTTCAATTCAATTGTATTTCCAAGCAACCGGCATCAAGTATTATTGATTTTTAGTGAGATTAATATTTTATCGTATTTTATAGTTCTGTATGAGTTCTGCGATATTTTATGGAAAGATGCTCATTTTCACAATGATTTTGTTATTGAGTATTATCAAACAATTAATCATTTATAAAGTAGAGTACAACAGGCTTATGCCCAAAACTGTTCCTCTTCCAATTCACACAAGCTGTCCAAGATCAGGTTATGTCATATCTCACTAAAAAATGATAATTTCACTAGAACGATAAAATCCGATAAAATTTTTGTTGAGCCTTGGCATCCAATGGTAAAATCCCTGCCAAAAGCGTTGGGGTGATGAATTTCGCCAAATAATTAATACCGGAGGTCGCAGAGAAAGTTCTCCAATCGGATCTGCGTTAGAAGTTTCCGCTCAAGTCTGAAAAAGTTCAGCCATTGTGACTCGTTGACCAAAAGGAATAGGGATTAAAGTTGCAGTTGGGAAGGAATTGAAAAGGGATAAAAATGGATTATTTCTTATCTAAAAATAATAAAATCTAAGAAAATTTGTGTTTTTTTCTGGGCCGTAACGATAGAACAATATGCTACTTTTATTATTTCAATAGAGAATTTCCCATTCTACTGTTTTTCTTCTGTTCATGAATCTTCCAACTTGATAAATGTAGCACCATAGAGAAGCAAAATTCTTTTGTCGTTACTAAGTCTGTTCTCTGTGGTAGTATCGAGGAGCTATCCAGCTTCAAAACTTTAGGTTATATTGAGATTTCAAGATGCTTTAAGTGTTGGGAGTTCATTTTCTGAATTGGGTTTCTAGTTGCAACTAATCGACTAATATTCTATGAATATATTAAAATATTTTGAATATTCTTTGCATATACAAGTCTCTTATTCTTGTATTAGTTATCGCGATGAAATTATACGCTATAATAGATAAAAAGCTGAAATAAAGTAAATAATGGGCTATAATTTTTTCTTGGATTTTGATCAGGTCCTGAAAATCAGGGAATTGTATGAAAAATGTCTAGAAAACATCGTTGCAATTGCTAGGGCCAATTTTATCGAATTATTATAATATAGCATAGAAATGTTATAGACTGTGAAATGTTCAGGAATGGAGGTAATGGAGAGTTTTTATTATATTCTTCTTTTTACTTTTACTTCTCTTCTTCTTCTTCTTCTTCTTCTTCTTCTTCTTCTTCTTCTTCTTCTTCTTCTTCTTCTTCTTCTTCTTCTTCTCCTCCTGCTCCTCTTCCTCCTCCTCCTCCTCCCTCCTCCTCCTCCTCCTCCTTCACCTCCTCCTTTCCTATTTTCTTCCTATATCCTCGACCGCCTTTTTTTCAACTGCCTGCGTCTGCGTCTGACGTAGCTATGAATTTCCCTTTTTTATTTCTCACCTCCATTCTCTAGTCATTATTACCAGTTCACTTGGCTCCATAAATTTCAATCATAAGTCAGGTTACAACGTATTCTCTGAAATTTGAAGATATTCTTATGTGGAAATAGCAATGCTTTGCTTTTACCTTTTGCTTTACCCATTCACGCATCTCTAACCAAGCATTCTAAACAGAAATTTACCTATTTTAAATTATTTTTCTTCTCAATAACTTGTATACGCTTAAACTTTATTTTACAAATAAGTGAGAAATCCTAGATTCTTTCAATGCATTATTATTAGTTGTTATGGTTCTTTCCCCGAAGTTATCACTGAAATGTAATGAAATTTTGTAAAGAACAAGTTCTAGTGCAATAAGTTGTGTTGAGAAGAAATTTCAAGTAGAATGAAGCGAACCATGGCTATCCAATAAATCGTTATAAGCTTGAACGCACACACAATGCTTGTCTTGCCAGCTAGCTTGGGATGATCCCCTAGACAGCTGGTACAGTTCTGCTCAAAAGACCCTTGATCCATGGCATCAGACGAGAATTTTCACTCCACGAATAAACGCTCTTTTCGAGAATTATTATTTGGGAGTCGGACGGCAGAGTTCCATTACTATAAATGTTGTTTTTCATTATAACTGCTTTTTGTATTTCATTCATGTTTATTGGGGAGCAAATTTTTGGGTTCCCCCTATGGTCCTACATTGTGTATAAATAAATAAACATTTCAGAAACATAGATTCTCAATTCTGCTTTTTAAATTCATTTTCAATTATTATCAATTGGCTGCCTGTAAAAGGGGTATGAGGATTTGTCTATGAGTATTCAATTCGCTTATTTAAACCCAACGTCGCTTATGAATAAACGCTTCCCTTGAGAATCATGTCCGGGAGTCGGACTACAAGATTCCATCACTGAAACTTTAGGAACTTAGATTTTTAATTATCATTCATTGACTGTCTCTGAAAGGGCTATGCGGATTTGTCCATAATTATTTACGTCACTTATAAAAACCTATCTTCTCGATTGTTGAAGAGTAAACCGATCGGTTCATAGATCCATATTTGCACTTGTCATTAAACAAATTGTATTCCTGAAGTGAAAATTAATATGTTTAAAAAAAACTCGTTTTTAAAGCTTTTTCTATTCAATCAATCAATCATCATTCATTGTAATAAACATTACAATGTTTATTACATTGTTACATGTTTCATTCAAGTGATTGTTATTACAATGATTCAAATCGATGTTGTTTTATTTGAAAATCCCAATTATTCACAGTGAAATACTATAGTCTGTTCAGGAAAAGGAGATACGATGTAAATAAACCTGTGCGTGCGAGAGTCAAGCTAGACCGATTCACAGTAGAACTACGATAATAATACTATTATTATCAGCTGCAGTACGTTATTCCAGTCTGACCTCGAATGAACGTATTGTGAACTGGGATTGGACTGAAAAGTAATCGCAAACAGCTGTGAGTCATCGCTTCTATACGCACAAAAATGCAAACAGCTTGTTTTGGCCGTCTCTCAACTCCGTGAATAGAGTCTAGAGTACACTCCAAAAGAATGAAGCTTCAACAATATAGAACCTTATCCTCTGAGAATGGCCAATGATGTGTGAGAAGACTATTAGTCCTAGTGAGAAGACTATTAGGCATAGCCTCCTCTAATACATTATGTATTAATACAATATGTATTAGAGGAGACTATGCTATTGGCAAGTTACACGAAAGCCAATTGAATTTACGAATTCTTCGAATATCAAATTCAATGGAGAGTGCAGTTGCACAAAAGCGATAATACAGAGTATAGACGGTACTCTGATAGAATTATTTATTCATTCATTCATTTATCCATCTATTCATTTATTCATTTATTCATTTATTTATTTATTCATTTATTCATTTATTCATTTATTCATTTATTCATTTATTCATTTATTCATTTATCCATTTATTCATTTATTCATTTATTCATTTATTTATTCATTTATTCATTTATTCATTTATTCATTTATTCATTTATTCATTTATTCATTTATTCATTTATTCATTTATTCATTTATTCATTTATTCATTTATTCATTTATTCATTTATTCATTTATTCATTTATTCATCTATTCAGTCATTCATTTTATTCATTTATTCATTCATTCATTTATTCATTTATTCATTTATTCATTTATTCATTTATTCATTTATTCATTTATTCATTTATTCATTTATTCATTTATTCATTTATTCATTTATTCATTTATTCATTTATTCATTTATTCATTTATTCATTTATTCATTTATTCATTTATTCATTTATTCATTTATTCATTTATTCATTTATTCATTTATTCATTTATTCATTTATTCATTTATTCATTTATTCATTTATTCATTTATTCATTTATTCATTTATTGGCAAGATACATTACAATGTGGGAAGAATCAACAGACATTAGTCCAAAACTGCTTCTTTCCCAAATTTTGATAAATAGTCCAGAGGTTATGTTGTTGATTCATCTTTCTAAAACTGTGAGTCCAAAAAACTATTAAATTAAAATAATTTTGAATTTCTAAGATTACTACATGACAAAGTCAAATTAATTAAACAAGAATAATATTAAAACTTCCTAAAATATCACATTTTCACTTGAATTTTGCATCAGAAAGATTGAAAGACAAATTCTACTTGTCAGCTGTTACAAGTTGACTCTGTTACTCACGTGATTGGATCAGGCCTGAGTTGCGGCGCGGATGTGATGATACAGGGCGCATAGATGATGAGCGCAACCATCACTAGAATGGCCAGCACGGCTTTGGCCCTTGTCACCGTGCAGACGGCCTGTCGCTGCAGTGGATAAAGCACCACTATGAAGCGCTCCACCGTAAACGCCACTACCAGCCACACGCTCACAAAACTGCATACCTGTTATAGTAGATACATTTCATGTTAGATATCAGTACCGGCATGAACTACAACTCAATACAAAGTACAGTACATACAAATTTTGTTTGTTTGTCAGTGGCTCAACAGCTCTATGTGGGCTCTGGTTGCCAGTTTCACATCCACTTGACTGAATCAGCAGCGGTGAATGATCATTAACCAGAAAAGATGTAATGTGTGGTTAGCACCTTGACATCTCAACCATAAGCAAGTCTTCGCAACCCAGTGATGGGAACAAAACACTGCTGGATAACATTGTGTTAAGCAGCTATATAGTGCAATGCAACAATAACGAGTACATAATTTACATACATAATTACATTTTTCGTAATTTAAGCTTAAATGTCATTCACTTCATTTGAAATTCAGCTCTTAGGCTAGGCGTACACCGGTTAGTCAAGACAAGACAAGACAAGATTAGTCACAGTAATTCACATAGTTGCTTATGAAGCAGCACACACTGATGCAATGACTAATTGGTGTGTGTTGCTTCATAAGCAACTATGTGAAGTACTGTGACTAAACGTGACTAATCTCGTCTTGTCTTGTCTTGACTAACCGGTGTACGCCTAGCCTAAGCATTAATAAGGTGATGTTGAGATCAAAATCATATGATTTTTTCAACCTTTGTTAGTCTTTGTGATATTAATACCATTATTATGTTGAAAGTATGATCTAGGATGATGAAAAACATAGAGACGCCCAATCCATCAATGATGTATCCCAAATTTTCTATCAGTAAACTCATTAATTTAACTTGGATGAAAATCTCCATCCACCCAATAAGCCTAATTATGTTCATTTTTTGGGTTCTATGTCAAAGTTAACATGCGAAATTAATATAGTGGGTTGTGAGTTTTATATATCTTTATATAATTCTCTCTAACAACGTGCATGCAGTGATTAGTTATTCCACACAAATTAATATCCTAAACCTCAACGGGATTTCTGAGACCCTGTAGCGAAACACGCTAGTATGCAATAAAATGGAGATACTATAATAACCTTTACGAGTAAATATAATCAACCAAATTGCTTGACCATTTCAAAAGCATGCCTTTTAGTTCCAATTACTGTGTAGCTAATCCGTTCCTAATAACCTAAGCAAAAGTTTTAAATCAATTTCTTGATTTTATACGGCCATTTCATTACACTGACAATAATAGGCTGGAACATCTGAATAAAATGACTTCATTCCGGTACTGTAAAAAAAAACGTTTATACTTCTGACAAGCTTGAGCTAATAACATCACTATTTCTCAGTTCAATTTTCATCATAAAACATTCAGAAAGAATTGTTGTAGGAGTTCCAATTTCATTATTATTGAAGTTGAAAAGGGTCGTCTATCTCTCAGCTTTTCAGATTCTTTGTAATCTTTTTTACTGCAAAAATGATATAGAATTCGCAGAATTTTCATTCTATAAGCTATTAATTTCTGACAGTATGTAGGATTATTTCAATGTTCTTTTTTGAGACAATCTATTTGAAGCGTCCGGCGTCCCTTGAGCTTTTCGTAAAAAATAATTGATTCAATTCAGACAATTATTAATCTGTTGTTTGTTGAGTGAGTAATAAATTGAAAGGCAGCTATCAACGTCAGAATTGAATGTATTTTTAATTCAATTTGGGATTCCACCTCATTTCTTGTTGAGCTTTGATGGACAGAATCATTCGTGGTCGTCATGTTTTAATGAAAGCTGTCATTGCAGCAGTCATATCGCTTTTGTATGGAGTAATCTTCTGGGGTTCAACCTGCCACAGTTGTGGAAATTCAATTAATTTTCGTCTTGAGCGCTTGTTAGTTATCTGTTCCATGATTTAGAAGAGATTTTTTCTGTTACATTTAATAACAAACTTTGAACTATTGTTTAGCCTACAATCTTGGAAAATATTCTCTTCCCATTGAGAGACCTCCTATTATATTGTACTATTTATATTATATTATACTAGCACTACAGTAGTTCTTCAGCAGCACGTTTGCTACTTAGGTAATAGGATAGCATCGGATAAAATTGAATTGAATTTGTTAGATTGGATTGAATTTTGTTTTTAACAATATAACGCTATTAAACGATATGTAAAGAAAATGATACGTTAAATTGAGGTAAATTTGTGTAGGAAGAGGCTGTAGCCTAATCCATGTTTGAAAGAAGAAGAAGAAGAAGAAGAATAAGAAGGATGGCGTATTTCTTGTCGAAACTTCTCTTGAGAATTGGTCTGGGAGCTTCGGAAATTACATTTCTCGCATTATAGTAGAAAAACATCTCAACTTGAATTTATTTACGTGAAAGCTATTCCAATCGAATCTGTTAGATTACGTTGGGAGCGTACTTAATATATTGTTTTCCTCTTCTTAATCTTCAATTTCTTTTTCCCCATATTTATGATATGAAACATCAAATTGATGGTGAACATAGGAAATAGTATCAAAATATATTCTGCTGATATGATTGTTGCTCTCAACTACATCATAGAAAAAGAATACGCAAGCTTGTGTATGCCGTAAATTATTTTAGGAAGATCTTCTCAATAGGCCAAGAACCTGGTCTGAATTTTTTGAATTTTGTATCGATTTAAATTAAATTCTACCCAAAATAGTGTTCTCGAGGAATTGTGTGTGATGATAAGACAAACTTTGAACATTCAATCTGCCTGGTGTTGAAAAATCTACCTTCCAATCTAGTATTATTGTCAAGTCTAAACTTTTTTTTTAGTTTATAACAAGATAACATACCCCACTCATGAAAATTAGTTCAGTAATTTTCCAATTATTACAGCAGTTAATATGTCCAGATATTTGATATATTATATTTTTAATTTAGCATTTTTCAGATATTTTTTGCAATTTTTCAATATATTACTGTATAAAAATGAAAAACACAACCTCAAAACAATTTTATTTTATTTTATTTGTAAAAGTATTTGTGAATTACCATGTAGGTTAATAGACTTCATAAAAGAGAAAATGATCAGAGATCACTCTCTTTATAATATATACTCCTATCTGTATATATCCTACTGATACCCCTATCAGTATCGGAAATTGTTGTTGGCAGAACGCCGAGAAGGCATTTTTGAAAAATGCTGTTGCTATTTTCCGTTTTCTCTCCTTTGTAAAAGCAAAAGTCTTATCTCTTTGCATGCTACATGAATATATTGTTAAGGTGAACGGATACTCTGAATTATTATTCTTCACAAGAAGATGAAACTTTGCGAAATAAGGACATCATGGAGGACTATGACAATAAAGATAGATTATGATGATGATGATGATGATGATGATGATGATGATGATGATGATGATGATGATGATGATGAAGTTAATATCCCTGAATGCATCAAATATTTTTTGTTGGGTTTCTCTACAATTCATCAATTCATATTCTTGAAAAAAAGATATTAATTATTTTAGCTCATAATTACTTTTGTTTCTGGGGTTTTAGTACACGTATATTACGGGGAAACGCATGTTTTTGTGCAAAGTGTAGTAGATGTCAAGTATTGGGGGATCAATAATAATTTATTCAATCATTTACAAAGGTGACTACAACAAGCTTACGCCCAAAACTGTTCTTCTTCCAATTTATTTTACCAAGTTCACCAGATTCAGGCTTCGTGATATCATTTTACCAATTTCTTCTTCGTAAACAAAAGTACTGTATACTAATTTTAGAATTTTCAAATAAGTTTATATTGAAGTTGGGATGGGAGTTGTAAGGTTCAGTTTCACTCAAGATGTGGGACCTTGAACACACATCGCGTCACGTCAAACCGCGCCTTTGTTATGAGACTGTTTTTGACGCTAACAATGATTCCGTGACACAGACCCAAGAACTTTCCCGGCACTTCAATGTTCCTTCACGTAAGAACATTACGATTCTGGATCGTAGCACAATTTTGAGTTGGTTGCATATTGTGAACACAACGGATTCATTCATGAAAAAGGAAACTCGAGGATCAGAAAACCCCGTTTGTATTTGAAAAACCGGCTTGAATTTCAATGGAACGTGTTCAATAGACAATAAGCTTTCCCTGGAAAAGTTATCAGTTGTTTTAGAGTTGTTCCTTGGCTCACACTGCCTGCTAATATGACTATCCCTAACTTCTTTCCTTAGAAAGAAAGGTTGTTTGAAATCGCGTATTCACGCTGAAAACCAAACTCCTTACAAGATTTGAAGGAAGCTGTCCAGAGAGAAATCCAAGCCATTCCACAAGCACAGATAAGGTATAATCTTATAGATTATACCTAAGATTATACCTTATCTGTGCCACAAGCAATGTTACAAGATGCAATGAGTTACTTCATGGATTGTTTTTGTTGCTTCTACATGAGTGTTCAAGTTGACTGTTTCCTTTTTGTATTTTATGTATATTTCTTATTTTTCTATATATATATTTTTCTTATTTTGGGAATAGTATGTGAAATGAAATTGAAGAAATGTCTGGAACCATGTGTTTGATCAGAAGTGGCCACCTATGCAATGTTGTTTTTGCTAGTTAAGTTTTGTAATTTTCTTGTAATTTTGTGTTTTTAGTTCACATTTATAAAATAAATGAATGATTTTACATTTGAAAATTTCCAGCTTTTTAATATATTTCGGTTTTGTGGCTTTTGTTTAACTTTTAAAAATTTGCAGCTTCTTCAAACAATGGGGTTTCCTGTAAACACCTTGTATTAGTACTTACTGAATTGACGTAGATAGATGCCTGACAGATGACGGGCTTGTTGAAGAGTGGCACATTGATGATGGGCAGCCATGCGATGAAGAGGGTGGCCAAGAAGCCAGTGTCACTAGCGGCCAGTGCTGCCAGATAGTAGGAAGAGGACAGTTTGCGCAGTTTGGTGCAGAAGAAGACAAGGACGGAGAGCAGGTTGCCAGCTGTGCCCAAGGTCACCAGCACTGGCACATAGTACATCTGCACCTGCTCAAGGACACTGCGCATACGGCCCACTGCCTCAAGGTCACCTCTGCCGCTCGGTCCAAGGTCATCCAGCCAAGTCGACTCGTTCAACAGTTGTAGGCTTCTGTTCATTGTCCCTTCTGCAACATGTGCAAATTGAAAACGTTCAGCATGTTTTCCATTATTTATTTATTTATCGTATGGCTCACCAAGAGCATGAAACGAAGTCAAAAACACTCAGATATATACAAAACATAATATACTTTGTAGCAGTGATAGCAGACTTGGTAGTTAGCTACAATTCTATGTCAAGTCCATTCAACCAAGCAATAGCATTTGGTCTTGACTGAACAAAATCCTCCCACACTCCAGTAAACTTTCTTTCTGGGCATTCTTCTATTATGAGGGTCAAATTGATCATCAATTATTCATTTTCAATCAAACATTTCTATGCATGGTTTATACTAGTTCATGCCCTGTTTGAAAAGAAAAAGGATGTCACTTGTGGAGTGATATCTAGTATGCTTGACTGCCTATTGCACAAGTTCGCCAGGGACATTCTTTCTCTGGTCAAACAGTACTTTTAGACCCTCTGATATAAAAAAGAACTGTTTTCAAAATTAAGATACTGTAGAAGTGTATTCTTCAAAGTGAAATCGAACAAGAACTTACGTGGTTCACCATGTTCCCCATCATGGAAAAATTGGGTTATACGGCGAGGTTTTACGACACTACAACAGGTCTCCCCAACAATAAAAGCCATACGCTATTAATAAACTTTTTTATTGGGTGGCTGTGATAGTATAACACGACATAGCATTAACAATAAGGCACTCTATGCTTTATATCTCTAATGCACAAGTAATCACCATAATCCTCACTAGTCCTAACTTCTTACTCACGGCTAACCTTTGTAGGTAGCATATAGTGGCTATCAATGATTTTGTTAGTTGCTGCAAAAGTGGGTTTCTAGTTTTTCTATGTTCATCAATTTATAATCGATTTGTTTGCTGTGTTTTACTAGTTTATCAGATTGTTGCACGAAAATCCAATTGAAGTCAACGGCCGTGAAATGAGGTTACCTAATAGAACCAACACAACAAGAACCAACAAACAAATCTGACGTCAATGCAATGATGTCATTTTGCAGAAATTAAATTCAATTGGATTTTCGTCGAAATTGTCCATTTAGTTTGACTAATTATCAATTTTGCATCCCTAGTTTGGAGGCAATGTCTGAGCCAATGATTGATGAGTTACTCCTATTGATTAGTAGTTTTTCTGTGTATGTATTATTGACAGTATAAATAGATGATTTAGTTTCACTTCATTGATGAAAATACTAGAAGTTTCCACAATCACTAAGTTGGTTAAACAAGAAGGTATTGGTAATGTTGTAACAAACAAAACTGTTATCTTTTTCTATGACAATTAATAAGTAGTTGAGACAACTTACAGTTCTCTTATTTAGTATGGATATTTATTGCTTCATAAAAAGTTCAATATTGATAAATTTTCAATCTTCTTATTTATCAATGATTCATAATCAAAGTTTATTCATCAAAAATAATTACAATACAAAGTTGGAATCTATAACAAGTAATACAAATAGAACAAAAACGTTTTATGCATTAAATCATTTCTAAATACGATATTTTAATGAATAAAACCCTAAAATTTTCAAAAAAACCCGCTATAAAGACATGTGTTGCTATATTTGTTGCTTGTTATAATTTTTCTTATATCATACTGTACATTAGACTTTGCATTACACTATTAGTGTTATAAATGCTATTGATTAAGTTACAAAGTTTATACAGTAAAAAAGTTAATAGGATTGAAGTTTATTTCAAATGGAAGTTTATCAAGGATTAGTAATACTTTGATTATTATTGGAGTTTCAACCAAAATTTTAGGGTTTTGTTTCTTCATTATGATGAATACCCATTTATGTTATTATATACAGTTTCCTAGTCCACTATCATCCTCATAAATCAGATCAAGTTCTAAGCAACTGATTAGATAGTATTGATGAATCGCCGAACGGCATGTTTAGTTGCTCACTGGAATGTTCTCGAAATTGACCGAGCTTGTGAAAGCTGGATCATCGGGCCTCTCCTTTTTAGTTGATGATACCACGGTATGATGTTTGCCTGCAAATTAACTGTTTCTGTTATTGATAACTGATGCAATGAATGGTGGCATTCATCTCGAATATTCGGAAAATACCTGGATTATAGCTGAATGGTATCATTCATCTCGACTACCTGGAAAACGGCCGCTCCTGATTTCCGCTATTCACTGCGACACACCCGAATGCTGTTATCAGGATTTTCGTTCTGTCACGATTTCATTAGGTGCGTTATCTTTCATGAAATCGGAGCTCTGGATGCTTCAACCGAGCCATTTTCTAGCTCGGTGTAAAATCGTGATAAGGTTCTCATACTGAGCCGCCACATATGCTGTCAGTTGATAATGTTGTGTGGATTTGGTGAGAGGAGAAAAATCTGGATATGACAGTGAGTAATATGAGGTCAGCTTAGTCACGTTTTGATGTTCGCACGTTTTTGAGGACAGGCATATGAGCTCGTTAATTGATTTGTCAATACAGACTGAACGAGCGGTGATGAGTTGAATGAATGGCAGGTTCTCCATTAAATGAATAAACAAAGGGTCAATGACATTTCTCTATGTGATGACATGAATGTGATGAGAGTTGATTGATTTGATTGATCAATCCTAGTCATGGAAGTATAACACTATTTGTGACAAATACAAGCTATTATTTGAACAAATACAAAGATTATTTGAAAAATCTCACTTTTTCAATCTCATCCTCAAATTTTTATATCCATATATGGAAATGAACAGGCCTTTCATCTGAGTTTCACATCATTATCCTTCGCTTAGAATAAATTGTTGTATTTGAACTTGGCCAATATTTTTTTAAATATGAGTGGATGTAGGCCTACTTATATGGAAAAAAACCAGATAATGGCAGTAATCCTGTACTCTTTTATGCTCATTGTGGATAAATTGAAAGTTTATGTTGTGAGAACAACATTACAACTGATTACGAAAAGGGTTCAGAGTTTAGCGTTTCATCTGAAGCAAGATGTTTTCATGGAAAGCGCGTAGTCAAAGGTCGTGAGAACAGGATTAAAAATACGCAAATTTGAAGCGAGAGTCGGGTTACACAATTATTACTGTCTCTAGTGCTTTAAGGAGGAGTCAGACAACCTTTGCGTCTCGAGGTTGGATGTTCTCCGGGAATTCTCAGAGAGATTATGGGATTACTCTTCTAAGGGCTGTTTATGGTCGGTCGCTGTGTAAAGCCTCCCAGACCTATTCCAGTATTTTTTGGGGCTCTTGTGTGACGTTAGGCTTTTTCCGTTACTTTATGGACAGGTTCTTGGAAAAAGACCAATTACAGTGTTGAAGGAGTAAATGCACTGTAATATTGATTTGAGTATTTTGTTTTTTCTTAGATAATTATGTTCTACTGTAGACTGTAGGCCTACTTGAATTCTAGAATATGTGTGTATACAAACAACATCATAATGTTATTTTAAACTTCTAAAATATTGAACATATAAAATTTTAATTGTAAAACTATCGACTAAACTCTTGTTTCTGTTCTTATTTCAGGTGAGTATCGCTGAATTTGATTGAATCCTGTCATGCAGTGAGTAGAAATTTAGCACTAATTATTATATCAATACCCCTATTCTTATCATGTCTGTAATATTGTAGCTTCATTGTGTGATGAAGGTCTTCTACTTTTAAAGATTGTTGAAGCTGACTCATAGCTTACTGAAGGCCCAGAGGAAAACAAGAATCGGTTTTTGTTAATTGGATTAAATGCGCGAGTACTTATTTCAGTAAATTGAGTTTTCTAGAAGATGTTTCAAAAACATAGACAAATAGATGTTCGGTTTCAAATCTAATTTTAGTTGTATTCTATTCAAGGCTTTTTCTATAGACAAGCTCTGTTAGATTTGCTTCTACTTTTAGCTTGTTTGCTTTGATACGGTTTCAATAGTGGTTGAAAGAAGCACTCACTAGAATGATTCTAAATAACCTCAATATTTTAAAAGAATCTTAATGCCTTGTTAAACTTGATAGTTGAAAGGAACCTCACTAGAGTGATGCTTGCCAACCTTAATATTTTTGAATCGCAATATTCATTGGTTTTCATCTTGTGACTTGAAAAAAGTTGGAAAATTGAATTCATCAAAACCTGCATCCTGTTCTTTGTCGCTGATATAATGATGAAACTTGGAAGTCTGAGAAGATGCTTTACACTAATATTAAAAAAACTCCTCAATTCAAACTACATCACAGCTTTTCAATGGACTCGAGATGATCGATTCGCACTTCTCAAAAGGAGTTTTCTCACGGAGATGTAGTGAAAATGCTCGTTCGGCAATCTCAACTTTTCAAAACTACTGGAGAAGCTTTCATGCGTCTCCCAAGCATTTGTAGAAGTTCGACTGAAAATATTGAGATTTGTTATTGCAGCTAGACGCTGTTGTATGGAATCAAAACAAGTCTGGACCCGACTATGAAAATACCGCTTCACTTATCCTGTATTGTTTTTGTTTGGAATGGAAACATAAGTTATTCGTTCGCTGGGTGACTATAGAGAACCATATCAGAAATATGGTTCCTTTATTTGTTCCCAAGAACATTTATTGATTTCTAGAAAATAACGATCTTCCATTTTCAAATTGATATCACGATTTTTTACACACTGCTTCATCGTAGTAGGGTTAGTTAGTTTTATGGTATGGTAGAGTAGACTAATTAAATGCTGTAATGAGAGTTACCAAAAAAGACTAATTTTCTCAAAAAAAAAGTACTACAACATGAATGTGAGAAACAATTTCTAAACTATCATAATTTTTGTATTCAATCCTTTTCCACCATCAGTTGGGAAATCTATCTTTCGATTCAGTAGTTGAATCTTATCAAGGAACATAGTAGCAGCTATTTACATCTCAATACAAAAAATATCACAATTTTTTTCTCATTTCAAATGTCGAGCTTGAAAATTCAGTTTGTAAAAAGAACATCCCTATTAAAAACTGTTTTACTAAGCAAGAATAATGATAAAGATGGAGAGGATGAAGTTTCACGCTTGGTTGAGTCGATTCGAAAGAGAAAAATTAAGGATCTCTCGGTGAATACATTAGAAAGATCTCGAGGCAGATGAGCAGAAGAGAAATGTATATGAATTATGAGAAATTACCTTGAACTCTTTCAAGCGTCCAATGAGTAATTCTAGCCGAGAAAAATATTAAACCGTAGCATTTTGTATTCTCAAATTGGAGAGCTTCTGGAAGTTCACCGGTTGATTTTGAGATAATTATTTCCAGGTATTATTGATGGGCTCCGCTCCTCCTGTCTTCAAACTTCCTCGGGGATTACAAACTTCCATTGCATACAGCTCTACATCAAAATCAATTTTATTTTATAAGTTGTCCCGGGGTGCTCTGTGGTGACTATTCATTTCACGAATATTGATGCAGAGCTGTGTGCTATGAACGTTTGTCTCATGTTTCTCGCATGTATTGTTCGCATGTTGTGCATGTGTGAATTCATTGTAAGAAGTTTCTGCGGAAGCAATAAAGAGAATTTAGTGTTGGTGGTAGTTGACTCCGGGTGCTCTGTGGTGAATATTCACGTGACTATCATCACCCCGTGATCTGTATTTGTTAAGCGATGCGTATTCACATCAAAATGAAATCGAGCGTGAATTTCAATTTATAATAGGGTTTCGGTCATGGATTCAGTCAGCACTATTGTGCTTTCAATTTCGCTTCAGTTAGGACGTTAGGATTGATTTATTCTGTGATATGTTTTTTGTTCAAGTGTGTGAGAAGCTTATTTCAAGTGGTCTTCTTGGTTTTTGAAGCATGTTGAAGCTTTTCAGTTAGTTCCGTGAAAAGTGACACCATGTGAAATTTTGAGACACTACTTGAGGAAGCTGGATGGACGGGATAGATGATGGAACAGAAGATTGATTTGTAAATATATATAATAGGGAAAAGTTTCATAAATTATGTTAAGATTGATTCATAGATAATGAGTTGAAATATTGATTGATATGAAATTATTATTTTGTATTAATCAATTAGATTGATAAATAGGAAGAAGTGATAAGGATGATAGATAAATAGTGGGAAATATTCAAATTCAAATTTATTGTTTACATCAGTGAATACATTTCAAGTCATAGTACATTGTGAATTATCTATTTAATCTCAATCAAGAAAAAACGACAGACAATATAATAGATAAGATAATTCTCTAATTTATTCATGTATCTTAGATTACAAAAAAAACAAAACATAAGTTTTAATTCTAGATCGTGTTAGTTGAAAATTTAGGTGATTATAAATATTAATATTTTCCACAAAATAACATTACAAATGAACAATATACTGAAGATACAAGTTCAAATAATTTTAAAATAGAGTGGATAAATAGATTAATTTGTAGATGGAAGGATTAATTAGGCATTAATTAGGAATTTCGTTCAATAAATTATTAACATTAATTTTTCTCAATGAAACAGACCACTTGCCTACAATATCTCTTTATATCAAGACCTTTAAAGTTAAACATAGAGAAGCGATACTCTCTAATCTGTTCTCTGAGGTTAAACTTGAACAATATTTATGTGGGGGAAGCAAGAATCGAACCGAGTAAAGAATGAGAACAACGGGCCAATCGCGAACAAGTTCCAAATTAGTGACACGCCTCTAAGCTCCGCCTACAACTGTCTTGTGATTGGTCAACGATGTAGTTCCGAATTACGACGGTAGATGGCAGAAGTTACCGGGTGCTTCTCTTATTCTGCTTACTTTTCTGATCTATTCATTCAATTTTCAATTACAGTTTCATTAAAATACTGTAGTAGATTATTGGTTTCTAGAATATTATGGGAATTAGAGTTCAGAAGCTTACCTATTCTCTCCTGATTGTTGGACACGCGAAATGTTGTTCAATATTTTGCCGGTAGAGGTCAGTTGTTACTGGGTTGAGAACAGTGACTATAGAAGACTCTCCTATTAGTCAACGTAGGTTTAGAAGACAATAACAACACTTGTGATTCCTTTTAGAACCTATAATCTAATATTAACTTATCTATCAATATCGATTGAGTAGAATAATCCTGTACCACTAATATTTCAACAAGACTTTTCAAACCGTTCATAATATGACGTTCAAAAGTTCAGTCATTAACTTGGTTGTAAGCGGGATCTGTCCTTCACCCACTCAATTACGAACAAAATCTATGATACCCCAGCGGCGTTTGGCGTTATCAATCGTAATTATATAGCTGAAAATATTGAAAATATACAGCAAGCGAAGCAAAGATCAAAGCTTTTTTACTTTCAATCATGATTAATATTTTCGAATTCAGGTTAATATAATAGAATTAAGACTCGTTATTATTGTTCTCATATTCAACTCATAAGTTATGATTAACCTAGGATAACTCAGTTTCCCACTTTATCAATCATTCCAATCAGTTTATATTCATAAAGCATGATGAAGTACCTCGCTTTAATAACTCATTTACAATGCTTTGTTGAATCAGTGCACCATTCATATCTCATTCCAACTGTTCTCGCATTGATAATTCGAAAATATTATTTCACGTTGTCGATCCATACGTACAGTTGATGCATTGTGATTCGCGGTGGACTTAATCAGCGCTTTTGTCTGATTATTATTTTTGCATTTAGCGTGGGTACTCCTAATGACATTCTATTATGAGATGTGAGATACCTCTCCAAAACTTTTGAAGCTTTTATTCAAGCTAATTAAGCGCATGTTTTTGTTTTATGTGTTGTAATGCAGGATTAAATCACGTGTAAACACGTGCAAAACCTCTTCACATGACAAAGAGCTCACATGGAAGATGGAGATGACACCAATATCTGGTAATTTGTCGTTTAGAAATTCGATTAAACTCCAATAAAGTTGACGTGTGGACTATTCCAAACAATGGATCGTTGAAGTATGCAATCATTCGCATAATCAATGCGGGAAGTTTTTTCGCATAATTATTGTAAAAGTTGAATACGCTCGCTCATTTGTTTCCCAATCGTTTTAATTAAGTAATTATCAAACATGAAGAATTATCAAATTTATCAATATTATCAAGCAATTAAAAATTATCAAACATAATCATTTTTTTAATTCCACAGAATAGCCGAATACTGTACAACGAAAATCAGTACACTTCTATAATTTAGTAATACATTTTCAAGTCAATCATTTTCAATAGATTCAATAAATTTTAAATAGAGATGGTTAAGTACAAACATTCGAGCTCTCGGATGGGTGTCGCGAGACCGCTCTCGGATGGGTGACTGACACAAAAAATTGTGCAATGAGGCGAGGTGGAACCTACCCGTAAGGGTCTCCCCACCAATAAAAGCCATACGATAAAAAATAATAGAGATAAGTTAATTTTATAGATGAGATATAAATGTCATGAAATACATCCCCTGTATTATACTCTACTCATACTCTAGACTTTCATAGCAGGTCTGTGTCATCAATTCATACATCTAGTGTTTGGGCAGCATTTTAATTCATTGCAGGAATTTGATATCCGTGGAGGAGGCCTAGGGCATAATGATAATAATTATTATTTTCAATGTTTTATCTATGATGAAGTGAATATTGATCTAGTCTAAACTCCCAATTTTCATATATTACTATTTAAATCTGCCTGTTGCCAGTTATTGATCTTGTAGATATGCTTTTCGAGAAGAAAAATTCGTACAAAAAAGGTTGAATATCAAACAGGCAGTCGTTTTTACATCACAATATGACTCTTCTAAGAGTTTCGCTCGGGTTTGGTGTTTGTGGGCTAAAAGCCCGTGAGAAAAGAACTTCGAAATCCGTTCACTTTTCTTACACAAGCAGTATGCATAATTCATAGTTTGATTTGAATTTGTGAATCGGAGTCGTTGTACTTTGCTTGTCATCTCACTGCCTATCACTGTGGCACATGTTACTTTGCAATCTCCAAGTTCATCATTTTTCATAGTCAAATAACAGTACTTGAAAATCATAATAACTATTCCATAAGTGTAACTTTGCAATCTTAATGTTAATCATTTCTCATAGTCAAACAACAATACTTGGAAAACAAAATATTTTTCAAAATGTTACTTTGCAATCTCCATGGTCATCATTTCTCATATTCAAATAACAATACTTGAAAAAGCATAATATTTTTCCTCAAATACGAGTAGCTTCTGAGGTACGTATACCAATATACATTATGTCTTCCCCCTTGAGAAATACTGTAGAGTAAACTGGTGGAACCCTTCGCGAGTTCGTATTAGCTTTTTTCAAATGGTTTCTCCCCATATCCAAAACATATTTCAAATATAAGATCCTGAAATTATGGGTTGGATAGAATTTTTGGATGAATTTCTCAGGAGAGTTCAACGTTCTCCATGAGCTATGCCTCAACAATATCCTGTAGTAATAATGTGTTCTTGGGATACCACTTCAGATAAATACTGGAATTATTCGAGAAATGTGTAACACCTCGAATAGAGTAGCGTTTTCAGAGTAGCGTATTTCCTGTGAGTTATTAGAGCCAATTGAGAGTCTCAAATTGTTTTTCACAGACTAAACTGAAACGTGCTATTCACCTTGTACTGTTATTGATTATGGTGTTGCTATTCTTGCAGTTAATTGATAAAGAGAAACAATCTCCAGAAAATTCAAGATGAAAACAGGGAAACTTGATACTTCGATTAATCAAAATTTAAAAATAGAATACTGTACAAGAAGATTGGAAATTGAAGTTTCTAAGCTCATCAGTCAGATCTCTTTCGAAATTAAATGATCTATAGAGATTATTTCAGATTATTTTGAACAATAACATTTATCAATTTGTGTTACATGTTCAATTAATCCTGAAGAATCGTATCAGAAGCATGAATAATGCTTCACCCAGTCACTACTGCCATCTATCGAGAGAATTCAGAAATGTGTTTCGCATTCCCTACTTATCAGGAGAAAGTGGAAGGAGCTGGAAATGTTTTGAATAAGAAGACATGAATTTGTCAAAACCACATATTTAATAAAACAAGCCATTGGCTTAACATGGCCGAAAGAAGATGCACATTTTTTACAATCGGTAATCAGTTCATCATTGTACAATACTATCCTATAGTGTTGTTGAATTTAAGACACATGGTAGAAGTCAATAATTCATTTAAAAATTTAAAAAAAAAATATTGGAGTATGATATACTCCTTTAAAACTTTAGTAAATTTATCTTGTTGAACACAATTTCTGTTGAAAGCCACGGCTGGTAGTTCCTAGAAGAAAGCATCGATTCCAATGTCTTCTCAAAGGTGAGAAAAAGAAGCTAAAAACTTGGATTTCTGAGTTGGCTTTTCTCTGAGCGAAATTTTATAAGGTGAATCCGTGGATTCAGCGAACTCAGTGATTCTCATGAATGCTCCACATCGCCTTTATGCTGGACAAAGGCTGCATAAGGCTTTGCTGGTCGTAAAGACGAAATAGATGAAAGATTTTTGTTATAAGGGAGAGTAAAATCAAGAATAATTTTTTCGAATGCTATCGCGAATAGTGGAACTTTTTTGCTCGACTAGCCAAACGGTGTATGGCGATAAAAATATAACTGGAAAAGCCTGTTCACAAGTATTGCAACGAAAATCATTTTTTCAAGGAATTCTCATTTAGTATCAACAAGTAGCGAGTCTTCTGAAGAGAGGAACATCAAGTCCTATTCAGAAGAGAAAATGATACCCAAATGAGTGATTCATTTCTTACCTTCAATTTGCCTTCGCCAGTCTTAGTTTCCATTATGTTTTGCATTATTAAAAGTGATAGTAAAAAATATTAAACAAATAAACAAAATATAACAAAATAAACAAAAAATATTAAAGATAGTAAAAATTACCAAACAATATTAAAAGTGGAGAGCCTATTTTTAATGTTAGAGAAGTTATTTTTCATGTTGTTTCTCTCACAATGAGCTGAAAAAATAAGTTCATGGGTAAATAGGTTCATGTTTGATTGTTTGCCTGTAATCCCATATAGAAATTTAAACTTTGGCAAAAGTAAGGCGGTGTCGGGAATAAAAAATGTTACAACTCACTGTTATGGGCTTTTTCACTCCAATGACCCCATTGTTATTATACAATCTCTGTAACCCTCTGTACCCTCTCATCAGCTCATTCAAAATTGTTGATCCCGGTTGCTGCAACTTAGCATCAAATGTAGTGTATCTTTTTGCGGTGTGCGCAGCCGAAAATGAAGACAGTAGCAGCAGGATCAGAGTTAATGACCCCAGAGCAAAGCAAGGCAGGAAGACGCGGCCGGGAAGTCATTCCATTCATGTTAGACAGGTTCGAAGAGATTCCAGTGACTGGATACAATGGATAGTGCACCGCGTGGTGCGGCTCAGAAAGTTTGTCTTGTCTCGCAATGATTGATCACAACAAACGCCCAAGTGATCTATTCGCCGTGGAGGCTCCTAACTAGGCTAAAGTGAAAGTGATTTGATACAAATTTAACCTACAACTCAATCATGGAGTATTTTTATTCAAAACAAACTGTTTGTGAAAGTTGAAACTGAGTTTCTTGGGATCTTGAAAACTTTCTAGCATCCAGCTATCTAGTATAGACTTTCTACATCTTAGTTTTTGTTGTATTTATATTCATTAACTTCAAAACTAGTTTTACTTCCTAGCACGGGCGTAGCCAGCGGGGGAGAGGGGCCTTGGGTGCTCGAGCCCCCCCCCCCCCAAACATTCAATAGAATTTTTTTCAGGGAATGGGGACTGAATGAAACCCAATCATGGACTTTTTTGTAGAAAAGTATAACTCCAAAAGAGTTCCAAATTTCCAATTTTCTGATCATAACTCCAAACTCCTCCACTTCCTTTCCAACGATTCATGTGATTCAAAAACAAAATAGGCCTATCAAAGAAATAAGACATTTTCAATAAAAGTATTTTTGGACTCAAAGTTTCTTCACATGCACGAATCCAATTCACAATCACTTAGTTCATATTATAGTGATGCAAAAATAGGCTTCCTGTTCACATCCTTCCCTTTATCTTCCCTTTGACTCAAAACTACTGATAATTCGTTTTTTGTAATTGTATATAATTTTGTGGGAAAATCTTGAACCCCATAATCACATCCTTTCAAGTCCTCAACTGTTTTTGTATACCAAATTCAGTCTTTTTGGACCAGTCGTTCCCGAGAAATCTGTAGTAGAATTTCCCATGATTGAATAAATAATCTACGTGTGTCATAAATATTGATGGTTGTCAAACTAATCGCTTTTATCAAAATTGAATTGAAAATTTGAGTATACTATTGAAATAAATATTTCACAATATAATACACCATTTTATTCATTATGAATATCGAATGCACATGTTCAATAGAAAGAATCTGTTCTTTCCCATCGGATAAGAATGAGTGTAGTACACCTCTGACATCTAGACGGCGGAATAATGAAGTTGTAACTTGAATGACCCAGTAACTGCTGCCATCTTACGACAGAATTCAGAACTAGCTGCGTTGTGCATTGCCGACCAATCAGGGGAGAGAGGCGGAGCTTGGAGGCGTGTCTGTAAAGATTGAAGCTGTAAATCACCCAGTAACTGCAGCCATCTACCGGTCGAATTCAGAACTAGTTGAGTCATTCATTGCTGGCCTATCACGAGATAGAAGGCGAAGTTTGAAGGCTACATGATTTAGAAATTAGGCTTCAATTCATGGAAGAATTTTAGACACAGTTCAAGCATTGTTCAAGTATTTTCATTAATGAATAAATAAATAAAAAATATTCGTCTTGGAAAACACAATAAATGATTGAATCACCGTTTCTGAAATATGTTTGAATTGTTTTCTAAGATCCGTTCTTAGTGCACGTCTAAAGGTCCAACTGAACATGCATGCCAAATTTTAACGCATTTGGATCAGTAGATTTTTAGTTCTGATAGATGAATGAATGAGTGCCATTTCGCTTTTATATATAGATAAAAAGAGGATTGAAATTTTATGTTTAAATGATTTTATATGCATTAAATCCAAATAAAGACAAGGTGAATGGCTTCTTTCCTATTAATGAGAGCATTTGTTAATATAGAATGATTTCATCGATATTGCTGTTCAAATAAATTATTTTTAATACATGAAAATATATCAGCTTGCAGCTCAGATGAATACGAGCTAGCTTTGTTATTTATCTTGTGATGTAAGATAATTTCTCATAATTTTATATGTAGTCAGGTAGATTTTAATACACATTTCCAGGCATTAATTTTCCAAAAATCCCACCGGCCCTTCCATACATCTAGTGGTTGAGGGGGGGGGGGGTGTTTGCGTTGACCTAACCGGCTACCCTTTGTAATCTAGTTAATTCAGAGATTATTCTCTGTATTATCTGCACAGAGATATCAGAGAGCATGGTAACCAGCGTTCTGCTGGTTGCCTACCTTGCCCCGTTGATACTGACATTGCTTATCCTTATGCCTGAAGAAGTGAAGATAAAATATAATAGATATAGTATCCCAGCAATAATACTTCATTTTCATTTTCAGTTTGTGTACTCAACTTTTCATAGTTCCAACTTTCTCCGTTTATACAAATTGCTTCTCCACGCTTCTCACGCATTGCTTCTCAATAGTATTGTAATTGTTTTTTTGATGATGATTAATAATTGAACTGTGGATTTGCGACGAAGACTGCACTGTAGCCAGCTAATTCATTCTTACCATGTAGCGTTTCTGTGTTTGTGAAGAGATAGAGTTTAGTGAAATACCGATTCTTCTTATATTCAAGCTTGTTTATATTGAATCATAAAAAATCGAGAAAAAGATTGATTGAAGTAAAGAAGAAGAACTAGAAAAAATGTAGATTAAAAGCGATGATGTAATGATTATGACACTCATAAAACGAGATTCGTAAATATAAAGTTTCATCCCGCCTGAGATCATTTTCGCGTAACAAGAAAACAGATTGCTATTGTTGGCGTAAAGTAAGTAGAGAAGTGAGAAATCGCAATAAGCAATATTATTCTACAGGGTGGATCGGTTTTTGTGTATTATGATGATGGATACACTGGAGAGATAGAGATAAGATAAGATAAGTGTGAGAGTGAGTGAGAGGGGGGGAGACTGAGAGCGTAAGTAAATTCGTGACAAAACCTTTATTGAAGAGTGGCAAAGCTCTGTTGAAATTCGAATCGAACGCTTGACTCATGAAACGTCTGGGCTTCATCCTCAAGCTGCCTCAGGCTTCAGATCTCTCCAATTTCATTATTATAGGATTTTCGTACTCATCTTTTTTGAAGCATTTGCCACGATGAGAGGGTTTGCAGTGTCTTTCATCTTTTCGCTATTTTATTTTGATTCCTTTGAAAGTAAGAAGAAGAGAGACGGAGAAAAAGAGAAAGAAAGGGAAGAGAGTGAAAGAGAGAGAAAAGGTGGAGAGTAGAGGTTGTTAGAGAGAGAGAAACATTCGAGAATAGAAAATATAAAGTGAACGAGGAAGATGTCAAGTCTCTCTTCAGAACGCTTTTTGCAGCGTGCTTGTGTGGTTGAAAAGCAGGTGTTTTTGACAGTGATAATTTTTCATTTTTCTTTACACTTGCCACACACATGATCCCAATTTCTATTCAATGAATTGTCTTGAGAATTTCAAATCCCGTTACTTATTTGACCAAATATCCAGGGCCTCGCAAAACATTATTATTTAGGGCCGGTTCATGAGCTCGGGATTTAGCCAAGTCCTAGACTAAAACGGGTGGGTACCGTAGCATCGACAAACGTTTGTCTCGACTGGCTAGTTGGTTAGCAGCATAGAGAGCCCTTAGTACACAGTGTCGTTGCTACGGTGGCCATCCGTTTTAGTCTAGGACTTAGCTAAATCCTGAGCTCATGAACCAGCCCTTAGAATCTTTTGAAGAAACATAGAGGAGATAAAATTATTGAAGAAAAAAGTGATGAATAATTCAACCTTCATCCAATTGGCGAAAACTATATTGTTTCATATCTCCATTATTGATAACTAAAATTTGTTATTGATAATAATTCTCAACCACTATTTATCAAAACGAAGAGATACTTCGCTCATTGCATCATTTCCAGTCTCATAGATAATGAAAAAAAACAGCAAAAGCAGAAAATTCACTCATGAATTTGATGAGTGTAATAAAATAAAGTGTAACATTTCTACATATAAGTTAATAATGAGTGTGTTACTATTGGTTGGTAAGATGAACTATCGATCGATACTATTGAACAAGATTACTAGACAACATAATATCATGTACTCTAGTCATCTTGACTATTGAACACCTGTCATTAGTTCAAAAAATATACTCATCGGTGAGATATACTACTGTGTATCTACTTCTTGTTGATTCCTATTGAGTGTGGAGTGGTTCCTAGCCCAAGACAATAAGCGCCAGTCCGATAAGGTTCCGGGATCAACAATTGATCAACGCAGTTGAAAGTTTTTCATTTCAGTTGACTTTTAATTGTTTCACCGCGTTTCATCAATGTCATTGGCTTGTCTCAATCAATAGGAATCAATAGTTTAACTACCAATCAATGGCCTTCAACTACAACGATCAATAGACTCCTACCGTCCAATAACAACTAGCATCATGATATGAATGAATACTGAACTTCGCTTTTTCACAACTACAGGGATATAACTGAAAAATCTGTTTTGATTTCCAGTCTGATAACTAAAAAAATTAACGAATTGAAGAATGGACTCTGAAACATTAAAAGTTGACTGACGGGAGTTTATCTTCATTCAAAGCTGTGATATATTTCAGGTACACTGAGTATCAATTATTGAAAATCTCTCAATAATAATCGATGCCACCGTGTTCACTTTTCTTCGAAAATCAGTCGTTTCTGAACCCTTGCTTCCCATTCCAAACTCACTTTTTTGAAATTCGTTCAAAACATTCCCGGTAGACAGGTTATTCCATCAGATCTAGCGTGCCTCTCCCTGATTCGCATCAGTGGATTTCATTCAATTTCAATTTTCTAACTGAACATCAGTTTTCGTTTGATTCAGTGGTTGTCGAGGTCAGAAATCTTGAAATTACTCGGGTGTGACCTGTAGAATTGGAATAGAAACCTGAATCAGTATCCATGAACCATGAGTGGTTAAAAACCTGAGTCAGTTTCTACAGTAGTACACTTGAAACCAGAGACAATAAATTGGAGTACTCTTAGTTCCAATTGTCTCTGCATTAAACGTTTCATAAACTTTTCAAGTCTCATAAAATTAAAAAAATCTCTAATGTAATCCACAAACTCAACCAATTAATCCGTGTGGCAGTATGAGTACAGTTGAATTGGCTACTCCTGAATTATAAGTTCTATGAATCCAAAACTCACTTCTAGTGACTCACTTTTCAGTTGACTCACTTTGTAATAATTATTCTAGTATCTCACTGGAAAATGCAGTTATTCATTTTCATCAATAAATCAATCAATTTTTCCAATTTTCTCTTAGGCTACCTTTTCTCGTGCAGCTCCTCTTAGAAATCTATGCCCAACTCTATCATCCAAGCTATGAGCATTTTCCAAGTCCTCAATATTCAACACCTTCATTTTCTTCAAGTGATTTCACCTTAAGGAAGAGTTGGAGCTGGAGATTCGTAAATTGCCTCTCTTCTCCATATGGAAGAGACTGCTGCTACTAAATCCCTTATTCATTCGTTTGCACAAAACGCCGTCTTATCTTTTTCAGCCACTCTTTTTCTATTACCTTTCTCTTTTTCACAAAGTCTTCGGCAACTGTTTGTGAGCCTAGCAGCGTACTTATAGCTTTGAGTACTTACACCAGCCCAGATTCATCGACCATTTTTTCCATTTCGATTCAAATGATGGTAGAATAAACGTTATAATTTTCTACGAACTTAATTACATCCTGTTCTATAACCATCGGAAAAATTCTAAACCATTACGTTGAAGAACATGGAAAGGACTCACTTGGTTGTTCTTAAAATTTATTATTGTCGATGTACGTGACGATGAACAAGAGAATAGAAGTGAGACAAGAATATAGTAAGAAGACTGGAAGGAATATTAAAAAAAGAATGTAAATATTCTTTAGCCATTAACCTTCTGCGGTTTTGTTTGTTCCTCTTCTAGCTCGGTACTAAAATGACTATTTCAGGAAACACAAAAATCATTATTCAATCCAAAGAGGCAGAAGGAAGACTGAGTCGAGCGGTTCATAAAATAATGTCATAAACTTCATTGCCATTCCTCTCTTTGGCAAACATTTGCTTCAGGCAGAAGTCATGAATCGGCCATAAAAAATTAAAAAAACTTGAAATTATCATTTTTTATGTTCCAATGTTCCCGTTTCATCATTGTTTTTCGATAGAGGACTGTTTTGCTTAACATTAAAATTCTTAGAATTACTCGAACGTCGGAATTACAGAAATTTGATTCATCCATCCTCCTCTCTCGTTCTTTTCATCTAACCCACACATTTTTCAAAAATTTTGTGTATTCCTGGTATTACGGTAGGTATCCATATTGAATGAAAAATAATAGAAGTTGTCTCAATCACAGATCCATTAATATATCGATATACCGATTTCTGAATCAGTATCAATCTCCCTCCAGTAAACTGAGAAAAGTAGAGAGCATCAAAATATAGAGTGTGTATATGTATGCAATGGATTGGTGACGATGGACCAATTACAGAACATTGGGCGCATATCGCATGCGCAGAAGATCTCTGCGTAAACTAAGAAAAGGAAAAGGAAAGAGCTCAGAAAAGAGCAAAGAAGACGCGGGAGAAAGGAGCTTAGGAAAACTAAGAAAAGGGAAGATGAGCAGAATATAATGTATGCTTGGTCCATTCGTATCGCTCACTCCATATTATTTATTCTGATACTCTTCACTTTTGTCCAAGTTTACTAGAGATTGATAATGGTTGAACAAACGAAACTAGTATTTCGTTAGATTGAAAAATTCGTGGTCGTGACAAGTTTCATTCTCTTTTACTCTTTCTACATGTTCTCTTGTGGAATGTAATCAGTTGCAAGTGACTGTCAGCAGATGCAAGTGACACTCCACTTCACCTTCAACGCGAAACTTATCAAGTCTTAATTACTTGAACAGAGTCAATTTTTTCCTCGATATCTCGCCTGTCGAACTCTATCGAACAATGTCGAGTTGGAATTGAAATGCATCAACTCCTTTACCTTAGTACGCAATTATCGGTTCGCATTTATTTTCTTGGATGTGTTTGAATGATCTTCTTTGCATTGATCTAATAGAAATTAAAATTAACTACGATTCTTTTTTTTCCTTTCTTCTTCTTCTTTTCCTCTTTTTCTTTTTTTTCTTCTTCTTTTTCCTTTCCTTTCCATTATGTGAAACAAACGTATGATTGAATTGTAGTCCAGATTGAAATTCCATTTCTCATGGTAAAATAAGCATGGAGTAGAATCAACATGTTTCATGACATCGCTTACTGATTTGAAACATATTTTCGTAATAATTGGAAAATGAAATGATATTATCTTTTCATCCATTCATAGAGCCCAGGAGACTATTCCCCGTGATGTATGAAGATTTCACTGATTTTTTTGTAAGTTCGGATGGAAAAAATTCTCTCATTCATCAGGCTAGGCGTACACCGGTTAGTCAAGACAAGACAAGACGAGATTAGTCACGTTTAGTCACAATAATTCACATAGTTGCTTATGAAGCAGCACACACCGATGCAATGACTAATAAGTGTCAAGACAAGACAAGACAAAACACGCCGATGCAATGACTAATAAGTGTGTGTTGCTTCATAAGCAGCTATGTGAAGTACTGTGACTAAACGTGACTAATTTCGTCTTGTCTTGTCTTGACTAACCGGTGTACGCCTAGCCTAAGGCTGGATAATAACAATGGTGAAACTAGAGCTCACTTTACTTCCTTCACGGAGATTGCAGTGAATTCTATTGTAATGAAGATCCTGTAGTAAAGGACTTGTGTGCAGTTGCACAACAATCCATTTGCATTTAACTACCGTAAAATGACGTCATTGCAGTGATGTCAGACTCGTTCATTGGTTCCGTTAGATTACATCATTCTACGGCGGTTCAATTCAATTGGAATTGAAGTTTCATAATATAGTTCCATAAGCCCCTGCGCCCACTAAGCAACTGCTATCTGATTTCAGTCAGCAACCCAGCGTTGCCAGATGACTTTGGCTGATAGGTTAGATTACCCGATAACCCGAAAAACAGCCAAATGTCATCTGGCAACATTGGGTTGCTGACTGAAATCAGATAGCAGTTGCGAAGTGGGCGCAGGGGCTTAGACATAGTGACAACGTGGATGAAACTGGGAAAGGAAGAAACTTAGCTAGTGCAATCTTGTTGAAGTGGTTCAGTTGGAAAGCAAAGCAATGTTTGATATCTGAGGTGTTTGATAAAGTGATGCGAGTGAAACCCAGCTGTTAGTTCAGTCAACATGTTTACAGAAGTCTCCTTTGAAAACAGACATCTTAATGAGGATCTCACCAATTCCTTTTCTGACTTAGCAAGTTAGGATAGAACGAATTCGCTCATTATTCTTGATACTCTTCATAGTTATAACATATTCTAACCATATATGGAGTGGATTATTTCTGGTTATAGTAAATTAGAAAAAGTCTGATCGAGTAAGGCCCGAACCTCACAGAAATATTATCAGAAAATGAAGGCCCAAGATATTTCGAGATTCAATATTGATTTATGAGCAATTTTTTAAGTTCACATGATTAACAGTAACACATTTATTCTTAGTCTTTATTCATCTCTACAGTAAATATTCGGTATCGAAACATCAAATTCTGATGTGTTTACATTGATTTTGTGGTATTTCTCCACAAATTAATTTATTTGGTATTTAGTGGTATTTATTCCATAAATATTAATTGGGGCAAGTTATCATTAAAATTATTGAAATTTTTCAAAGTTCTTCAAATTACAGTAACATAGTTTCTTGATAATAACCTGTCACATCTTCAGCTTTAATGGTGACTACTGACTAGAAGGTAGAAAAATGAGGAGAATTTTTATTATATTGTATGAATGGAGGCTTTCCTTCAACTTCATCCAAGAAGCTCCAACACATCCAAGGATATCAGAAACTCTGAATATCCAGGATTCTCAGAATATGCATTCGATTTTACTCTCAATAACACTGAGATTTTCCGACAATGCTCGGCAATAAGACCAGAATTTCATTCGTTGGACAGAAACCCCGGCTAATGTTCAGTTCGATTTTAGATAATATGGAGCAGAACACGATAAAGTCGTAAGTGAGAGTGTTGATGCGATAATGCAGGAATGAGAGGCGGAAAGGATTCCTTCTCTCTCTTTTGATCCCCCCTTTCTTCCTTTATCCTCTTCTTCCATTCCTTCCTCATGTTACCTTTTTAGGTTGTGTTGTGTGGGTGGAACGAATGAGGTGAAAATGATCAAAATGAAGGGTCTCATCCACCATCGTCAAAGAAACTGAAGTAATGGTTTAACATCAGAAAGTGGAATTGCTTTTACTTCAAAATATTCTACCAAGCCTACATTTGGTATAATTGATAGCTTGTGAATGTTTCATTATTTCCTAAAATGATTGAATTGTGTCTCCATATATGATGTTTTAACTCACATATTTTCCTGTGTTTCACGTTCTCCTAGAATAGGATTATCATATTGTACTTGAAGCTTCACAAATTCAGCAGGAGGTTTTTCCTGTAATTTAATTTTCTATTATGAAGAGTGAGACTAGATGTTGGCACAACCAAATCATCCATAGAGGGAAATGGGATATTGCAAATTTTCAATTGCTTTTGAATCATAATAATATTTATTGATCGGAATTCCTAATTAATAATGCCATAGAAGACTTCCGCTACTGCGAATATTGACAACAGAATAACAGCTAGTAAGGAAATTCAATGAATTTGTGGATTGAAATTCCTAATTTAATTTTATTGAAATGCCTATGGCATAATTAATTAGGAACTTCGATCAATAAATTATTATGATTTAAAAGCAATTGTATAATTGCAAAATCCAATTTCCTTGTATCTTCTGGCCGAATAGACTTAGTTACTGCTACACAGAAGATGTCCGGTGGTCTAGAGGTGAGTGCACTTGACCGGCAATAAAGGGGTGCTGAGTTCGATTCCCGCCCGGGCAAAATTTTTTTTGTACAGCAGCATGGTTCATCGAATTTCCTTACTAGCTATTATTCTGTTGTCAATATTCGCAGTAGCGGAAGTCTTCAGAGTATTCTATGACATTATCAATTATGATTTTAGATCAATAAATTATTGTGATTTAAAAGCAGTTGAATAGTTGCAATATTTCATCCCCTTCCATCTTCATATCTGGACGAATTCTTCACATCTTACCGAATTGTCTCATTCTTTTCTTCTATTGAAACTCAGTCATTAACAATTTTTGCCTGTCCAATGAAATGATAGATTACTGTTAGCCAACACATTACTGGCTCTTTTTTGATGTCATCTATCTTTTTCAGCTTGATACGGCATGAATGCATAACTCATTCTTATAAGAGAAGCTCCCCTTTTTCGGCCAGGTCTGTGTGAATAATTAAATTTGAGGAAAGTTTCGTGAAAAATGGATGCAGAGATGCTATCTCGAATGACACTATTCAGGGGAAGAAGGGTGGAATTGCTGACAAATATACAACTAACTCAGAATTGTGATTGTGTTGTTGGTTTTGATTGTTGTGTGGGAGATTTTCAGGTCAAACTCTATGAAATAGCTAGGTCACTGTTTGTTATTTGCTCTCGAGATATCATTCGGGTTTAAAAATGAAGAATTATTCTTAAAATTTGATAATTTAATACAATCAATACATCAATCAATTTAATACATTTGATTTCCAATGCAATTTTTACATTCTATATCCGTGCTCAATTTACCTCGAGTATTCTTAGAACCCCAGTGCAGTTCAAATAATCATAAGGCTAACCTTTTCAATTTAAATATCAATATAGGATCATTCTTGAATATGCATTCACCGTTGAGATAACCATGGTATGGGACTTCCCAATTGATGGGAAATTGAATTCAGATATGATTTATCACAATCGACTTCTGTTTCCCATCAATTTAAAAGTCTCACACAGTAGAACTTCACTCACTGAAGACTTCTATCTGAATTTTAATCTTCTGAGCATTCTTCTTCTGAGCTTCTGAAATTTCTGAGTATTCAACATAAGTGGTTTTTTGAGTTCAATATCAATCTGTGAACGATGTGAACTTCTCTAACTGGGAAACGTCTATCTGAATTTGAAGAGCATTTAACGTCTAGTGTTTTTTGTTCAAGAAAACTGTGATTGAGATTGAAGAAGCGCTACTTCATGAGGGTCTCTATGAAATACACCAGCATTAGAACAGCGATCTAAATCTGAGTGTCAGATTTTAGGAAATTTATTACCCTGAGACAATGAGTTCATTTGTATTCTGCTGAAGAAGAATAATTCATCGCTTGAGAAAAATAAGAGCAGACTCCTGTGTGTTGTGTATATTTGTAACCACAAAGTAGATGATATCATCTCGCTTCCAGGCTGTGTTCAACTTACTTTGATGTTTTTTCGTGGGTACTATAGTTAGGAGAAGTTTCAAGTGGAGAAATTTCCTATTGTTCACAAGCAATATTAAAGTTGTGGTTTTATTGCGTTGTACGGAGAATATAATATGAGATGAAAAAATCTTCAAACTGAGTTTCAAAATTGCAGTTTCAGAGTCATATAACTATGGTATGAGACTTTCCACAATAATTAGTGAAATTGCGGTATTCAGATATGATTCATAGAATTTAATGAGAAAACAATTATCTAAAAATGTAGTTCTTTTGTGATTTGATTGTGGTATTGAGAAAGTATTGTACAAGGTTCTCAGTTTCAGCGTTTTAAAGCAAAATTTTCGTTAACGTTGAATCGTTATACTGTATCAACGTATTCAATACCATGCCATCACAAAAACTCATCACATGTTTTGATAGAATAGACTCTTTGGCTTCATTAATTCATGATAGTCTTGTCTCGATCATAAATTTGAGACTTATAATAAGAGGTGAGAGTACTCTAAAGCTTTCTACCTTTAGCCGATACTAAATTCACTGAGGAACCCTGCGATACAGATAACTATATCTGTATAACTGTATCTTCAACTATATCTATTAGTTTATAAGATATGTGCATTTGTTATATGCATCCGATGCGTATTTTTCGTGAAGGTATAACTTGAGATATAGGTTTCTGCTATATTAATTTTTCGACCAGTCATTTCAGTCTCTGGTATACTGTCGGTGTTTTTTTATGATGCCAACATAAGCTCTAGGCTTGTGTGTGGGTAATGGGAAGGATGATGATGATGATGATGAGAGATAAAAATACTACAGCTTAAGATGGGTTCCGAAGCTCCGTGAAGCGATTTTGAAGCTTATAAATTGTATTAATAGGAGCTGGTCACCGTTACAACAGGAGTGGTAAGCGCTGTCTCTTATCTAACTCACCGATTATACTCGCCTTCTACCACTGGGACAACCGCTTCCCAATAGTAATATTTAATTTATCGGTTCACCACAGTTTGAGGCAATGTTAGACAGAAGTATAATACTCATGTCCAATCCTCTTCAAAAAACAACAATAAATTCTCAATTATCATACAAATTATAACCAATCCTGATTTTATTTAATCAGGAGATTGATAATTAAAATCTCCCACTTATCAATCTGAAGATGACAATTACAATTGAAGTTATTCTACATTGTTGATTGTCAATGTATTAGATTATTGAGTTAACAAATAACCCAATAAAGTTCGACAAATTGGTAGCTACCATTGAATATATATCTTTTGATATATATTCAAAGGATATATATCCTTTGATATATATTCAATGATGCTACTCAGTTGGTTGTTATGCTACAATTAAAGGCTGCACAGCTCAAGCTGTAGGCTATGCTACTTCGCAAACTACACTGCTGGTGATCTTGAAGTTTGGGTTCGACTAACATAAATCTTGCATAGTTCAGATCAAGTTAGCGGCGTTGTCGAGTAGTTAGTCCATGACACTCGTCAATTATCACCATTAATGGCAAAGACAAGATGTCATAAACAACATTCGATGGCGTGCTGATGAGTCCCGGCTTGTTATTTCAATATTATTAACATGTACGCGCAGGTCTGAGCCGTGCCTCGGTGCCATGTTGTCTCTCCTCGAACGCGCCAGTTGCGAATCGGCTGGGTCTAGGGTGTCGATGGAATCTGAGGTTTATCACCCGGGGCGGTGTCGAAATTAATTCTCTCAAGTTTGCCGAAAGCGCGCCACTTTCAATGACATGTATCACCACTTACGGTTGAGTTCGCGATTTTAATGATATTTGAAGATGGCGAACTACTTCATGGCGCATCTTGAGAAAGTTATTCCATCTCTATTCTATTATCTATGTGTTATTCTATTGTCGTATTATCCATGTGAATGTGTGTGGGTTTTTGTTAGAATGATACATTTTATCAAGATTCTATAATTTTAATATAAACTAGAAATGTACCACCGATGAAATTTTCCTTGAAGATGTGTACATGGTATGTATCTACATTCTATGTCAAACCTCGACTCTTGTATAGCAGGATCCTTTTAACTTGTCAGAAAACATATGTTTTACTCGGCCACCAGTACAATACTTAACCTACAAATGCTGAATCTCGCAGATTATTAAAAAGCTCTTTTAAAAAGTTATTCTTTGGAAGGTCTTCTTTAAAAAGATCTTTAAGACTTTTTTAAGCCTTTCGATTATTGTGTCGAAATCACTGTTTAATTATTACCGAAACAGCTGATTTCTGACAAGTTAGAAGGATCGTGCTATACTGTGTATGATACCTCTAAAATCTTCGTACGATTCTCTCCCAAGATTATTTCTTCCTCACAAGAAATCTGGGTCGTTTCTTCCTGGAGGCGAGTGTCGTTCCAGTTAATCGAGACTATTCATTCTCATGAACCGAGGAAACAGCTTCTAACCTAGTTGCTGCTTTGGTGAGCATTTCCAGCAGTTTCAACTCTTGAAAAGTCGGTTGAAAGCGGTCAATTTCCTGTTTTGAGCACCGCTTAGGGGACAGTCGGTTATTTCGTGTTCCATAGGCGTGATACCGAAACTAGTGATGGGGCAATTTGCTGTTCCTATTGTAGCGTGAAATTCAAGATGAGAAACGACCCCATATCAAAGCACACACTTCCGCCCCGCGGGAATTTCATGTGGGTGTTTGATATCGCTGTATTGGAGTTGATCAAAAATTATTTTCGCAGCGCCAGTAATTGCATGACCGCAATTCGTCTGAATTTCCGGGTTTAATCAACTCTTCCGCGCGCCAATCAAACGAGATTATTCTTTGTATAAATTTTGCACGATCATAGTATTGTTTGTCGATCTCATTCATATTCAATTATTTTATTGAAAATACAATATCACAGAAAGAATAAACAGGTGTTTGTCCAAAAATTGTCCTTTTCCAAATTTAGTCAAAAAATGTACAGAGTCAGGCTAGGCGTACACCGGTTAGTGAAGACAAGACAAGACGAGATTAGTCACGTTTAGTCACAGTACTTCACATAGATGCTTATGAAGCAACACACACCGATTAGTCATTGCATCGGTGTGTGCTGCTTCATAAGCAGCTATGTGAATTACTGTGACTAAACGTGACTAATTTTGTCTTGTCTTGTCTAACCGGTGTAAGCCTAGCCTAAGGTTACTGTGACTAGTGCTATTTCATGCTTTTGCACGACTACAATCAATTAATTCACATTGAAGTTTTAATGGAGAATCATTCGTAAAGGTACTTTCATGATAGTAAATCACCGTTTTCAAATACATTGGAACAAATGAGCGCTTTTTATTTATCATTCTTTTTCCATTAAGGACGATTGTTCCCTCCAATGTATCTTAGTCTTGTTTTTGTGAAGATAGATTGATAATATAGTGAGTGTTTGGATGAAGCTTTCTGTAGTTTTCGAATTGTAGTTCATAGTATCCATGTAGTTCAGAAACGATGAGATTTCTTATAGTTCCAACGAAAACGCATGCATAAAAGGACCTTGAGTCTTGTTTTTTGTGGGGGTACATGTGGTTCTTATGTGTTTATGAAGGTTGTGTGAAGATCCATGTAGTTTTGGTAATGTACCGGTTGATTTTTACCTATTTCTCAGTATCATATTGCTTCTGGATACTATAGCTTCATAGCTTTCACAGCTGATCTTCTACATTTCATGTATTTCATTTCCTTTTTTCCTTGAGTAATGTTTTGTTCATTTTTCAGGTGAGTTTCCTGTTCATTTGAATTTGAGCCGAATTCAGGTATTCCGTCTTTAGTTTTCATAACTATCATTATTATATAATTATGAAGTATTTTGTTATTACGTATCACGCCAGTGGGTGTGGTTTGTCTCAACCAATGAGAAACCTTCAACTGTATGTTTTGTTAGGCTCCTACCACCCACCCACCCACCAGTAATAGAATAGAATACAATGACTCATTTATTTTTCTTAGATGAAAAGGTTTGGACCACTTAACCACGAATAACACAGTGTGTCCTGGTATACAAGCAGATGCTTTGATTTTTGTTCATCAGAGAAAGATAACGTTTAAACTAGTCTCGTTGTTTTGGTTGAATTTACGTTTTTGAAAATTAACAATCACGTTCAATGTGATTGTATCAACATCTAATCTTCCTAATTCCTCTTGAATAGCACGTTAAGCCCTAATTCAGAATCCAACAGAAATGAAGAATATGTTTAATTTCAATACATTCATTACCCTCTTTCTTGTACATAGAAAGAGTTTTCAAGTGTGGGCACATTAACATTTCCTTCTCAGTGCTCATCACTGAGCTCATTCATTAGCTCATGAAACACAGCAACCTCCACTCTCAGTGGACTTTTGCTGCTTTTTAACACCCACTCTCCATTTCATCATGTAATGAGAATTTTTATCTTTCGCATAATACTGAACATAGAAAGTTAACAGCGTGTACTTTCGAGCGAATTAAAACTGAACTCCATTCCACTCATAAACATGTAAATTACTGTTCCGTTCATGTGAAAAGCTGAGATAATTGTTTGAAAAAAGGAGCTTTCTTCTCTCAATTTCTGTAGAATATTATCGACCCCAGCTGGAAATGAACGGAAATATTATTAGGTACCTACTGTTCGAACGATGAACAGGCGTTGTTTTTGCTTGAACGTGAAGCTTGACTCATTCGGTTGAAAGTTACTTCGAGTGGAAATCTATTTTGAAATCTGTAGCGTTGACATATTATATAATATAGTGTATACATATACATATATTGCAACGTTTTCTACTTGAACTAGAATAATTATTTTGTTTTGAATCTCGTGTTCTGTATAATATTCTCATGTTCTGTACTTCTGCTATTATTTGTCCGTATGATATTTATGACGCGCTTTTTCTAGCTGCGTTTCATAACTATTAGAAGTTCATTTTTCAGAAAGAGTGCAGTGAAATAAGACTAAAATAGAGGGTTACTTAAAGGGTAATAAAGGTGGATTGATTTATGAAATGCTGGATTATGTTATATAATGCTGGATTAAGATATAATTGGATAAGATTTATCTGAATTTTTACCTCACCTGTGGCCTATTGCATGAGATAATACCAGCTAGTAATACTAGTTGTCAGATGGCAAGTTACCATAGTGACAACTAGTATTTACTAGCTTGTATTTTCTCATGCAACAGGGTAAGAATATGTTCTGGAGGTTGAAAACGCGCGTTTTCTACGCACTTTCTACCCAATGGGTAATGCAATGTCGTTTTCCAATTTTAGTGGACTCAGGCCCCTTTTACCCTGTCAATAACTGAAACCATTCCAATCTTTTTAATCAGTTAATCACTTATGTTATTAAGTAGTTGGATTATCACTCGTGATTAAGTGGTTATTATGTTACTAATCACTTATGTTATTATCTTTTCGAAACACTTTTGATTCTTCAATTATTTCGATTCAGTTTCATTCCATCTCATTTCTTTCTCAGAGTTCATTACTTTTCTGAGCGAATCTTTGGAAGAGGTTTATTATACATCATTTATTTATTCAACTCATAGGATGAAAACACAAACACAAAGTTAGGTATTTCGTCTCAAGTCGGTCTCTGTATAATGTGTTGGTCTTGTATGAATACTTAGTCATTTACTAAACGCATGTATTCTACAACGTCTTTCATCTATTATGAGTTTATAAAGTTGCATTTTCCTAATTTTGGTAAATATCTCAAATTAAGGTTATGCTCACATTTACTATTCACAATTTTCTACTTCCAAAGCTAAAAACTATGAGTAATCAATTCAGGATTTAAATTAGTATTTTAATATTAAAAAATATTATGACACAATTCCTAGATTATTTATTTATTTATCAATAGAGGCAACGGGTTGCCCCAGATCTGTCTTCTTCATATAACATTTTACACAACAAAACATTATTCATAGATAATACAAGATAAGAAGATTATTAATATATAATTATATAGAGAATATACTAATTATAAATTATTATTCAATTCATTGACCGTTCTTGCTAATTTCTTTAAGATTACAATCAATTCTATTATAAGGTAAGAACTGAATTATGTCATCTAACGGAACAAATTCAACAACCTCAACATAATACCTCTAACCTCAACAATGACATCATATTACGATGATTGAATTCAGTTGGATTCCCGTGCAATTTGCCGTAATAGCATTCATTTTGTTTTGCAGGTGAATTCTCAATAAACTAAATTTATCCTCTAATAGATTAATGAAATCCATCAGTTCTCTCTTTGATTCCTAGCTGCCCTAATTTACTCGATATTTGTTTTTCTGCTTTTGGTTGTTACTGACGGCCCTCTTTACTCTCCTTCTCACTCCTTCTCTCTTTTTCATGCTGTAACTTTCTCTCTCTCTCTCTCCCGTTTTCCCCAAATCCGTTCACTCTTTGCGTTAATCTATCAAGTGGCCCTGCAGGTGGCCCTTTTGGTCGATCTTATCAGGCAACATGGCCACCTCATTTCCATTTTGATTGGTCGGTCTACCTCTGCACTGCCGCTGATATTTTACACTGAATCTTGTTCCCCAAATCTCTTTCAACCATTCAGGCTCAGGCCTCTTGGATTATGGTACATAACTTCGATTTTTATTTTATGAGAAGTGAGCAAATTTTTATTGGATTTATGACAACATGTGTTCACCTGTAAGCTATTTAATAATTTCAGTTGTCAATATTTCAATATTGTTCAAATTCCACTTTGACAATAAGTCTTCCTAAGTACGTGAATTGTAATTTCATCATGTGAATTATTGGTCATGAGTTCAATTATCTTCTCTTGGACTTAGATACATACATGCTTCAGGTTTGTCTTTATTGTCACAGTGAGAGGCCATAGCCTATGCCCTACTCGATTGAAACTTACCCTATTGAATCGTAGATCTTCACTCTTCGAGTAAGTGAATTGAACCTTGCACTAATAGAGAGAGCATTACGGCTCGCGCCAAATCCATCCTCTTTGAGAATAGGCTCGAGTTGACTCAGTTGACGCCGTCGGATGGTGTCGGAGGTAGAGGTTGCCGTAGGCGAGTCTTGCCGGTGGCAGGCTATGTCGCAGACTGAAGTAGGCGCGTTCCCCTCTCGCACGCACAATTTTTTTTACATCGCCTCTTTTCCCCTGAACAGACTATAGAGCCTTGTAAAGATACTTTTACCAATCAGTGAATTTCCTGAAACTTGTAACTTATCATCTTTATGGTTGTCTATCTTTGACGAAATATACGCCTGTTGTTCAGTTTTTGAGAGAAATATTACTAATATGCTTTTCTCTCTGAATATCCTTCTTTCAAGGATATCAGTTACTCCTAGCTACGACGCATTACAGCTCATTACCCTCAAAAACAATGCTTCTCAGAAATTGTAAGAGATAGGCGCCTCTGTATTTCAGCTCCGTTGTTACCTTAGCCGTAATTGTACGGAAATTCTCCGTGATATTTTCGTGAATCATATCAATTAATGTACGATGTTGAATTTTGTTTGATTCGGACTTTTCGCAACTCTCATCAACGGTCAAAGACTTTTCTTTTGCTGGTGGTGCCTGATTAACGACTTTCTAGAAAATGTTGTTTGAATGATCATGATTGTGTCACGAAGAGAAAAGATTGACGCTCACTTATACCTCTTCAAAGAGAGATTATGACACTAGCTCGTTCACCTCACGAGGAAAACTTGTGAACTGTTCTTCTTTTTTTTCACGGCGAGAGAGATGGATAGATGTTGAATAATTATGGAACGCGTGCTTGATTTCTTTCACTAAATTAAGTTCATTGTTGAACTTCAATGTCAATGTCAAAAGTTCAATGTCACTTCAAACGTAATTTTCTGTCCAAAAATACCGACGAGTTTCAAACGATTACATTGATCTCATGGGACCATTTCCAATATGAATATGGCTGACTACTACTGCCCACTCTTAACTTTATCGTCTTCTATCATAACTAGTGCCGGTCCTTAAATGTAACTGTATCGATCGCTATGCTATTCCTATCAACCAATAATAACACCGTGTATCGGATATTAGATCTGTTCCTCATGCTTCTGTTGATCTGATATTGATTATGGTATATGAACTAAAAATAGCAAATCGATGTTTTGATAAAAATGACAATAGAATGCATATTCAATACTACACAGTCCTTTATATCCTATTTGGATGTTCTTGTGTTGTTGGGATAAAGTATTATGGATACTCCATGATCCTTCACGGTTTGGCCAAAAAGCTTTTCCAACCAAGCTGGACAGATTTTCAGAGTTTCTGACACAAAAATGATTTCGGTAAGTCAATTTGCGAGGAAACCCCTTAGAATAGGATATTTCACGGGAAACCCTCAGAGAAGATTGGAAACCTTTTAGCTGCCCGGACTCTACCTTTTACCTGGACTTTTACCTCAACGTAAATTTATCGATATAACTCCCTTCCCTGCAAGTCCTCTCTTACTCACCACAACAGTGATTTATAAATCGTTTGTGAATGTAATAGCTACCTTGAAATTATCCTCTTTTCATACAGAATTTAGAAACTCTATTTGTAACAATCGAAATATCATTTCCTAGAATACGCAATATTAAAAACGGATCTTTGACATTCCAAATCCCTGAAATGACATTTTTATCGAATTGTGGAGTGCTATTCAAAACAATCCATTGTCTATTATAATCAGATTCATTTGATTTGACGCTTGGCATTAGATAGATAGATAGATAGAGAGGGATATATTATTTCTTTGCCATTATAGGCTACTCTACGGTCATCGGCAACATCAAGAAATAATATCTCTCTATTAATATATTTCTCTAATGCCAAGCGTCAAATTTAATGAATCTGATTATACAACATCCCTGAAACGACATTTGTATAACCTTATTATTTGAACTTTATGACTCTTATGTCGGTCGCTCCACTGTTCACAATACTATCATGGGTGATCCATGGCGATAACTCGAAAAAATTTGTCTGAACCAGTATAATAATACTTCTTATAGTCTGGCAACAGACAAAAGAAACTTCGCGCATCGTATCACTGAAGTGATACAGTATCACATAGTACCACTACTCTAGTGAGCGAGTGAGATAAACTGCTGCATTGCATAACGTGTGCTTGTATAATAACTATGGAGTATTTAACTATGGAAAAGACTGTTCTCGTACTTGGAAGATATTAAAAGGGCTTTCAATCTGATCTTACAATCATTATGATTAAAGTCTCACAGGTTTCAGGTAGTCTCCAATAAGTTTGAAACATCATTGCAGAGTTTACGATTGGGAATGTTTGCTAGGATTTCCTAACTGGAACTTGTAACTAAGATGGATGTATGTTTGATTTGATTCCTCCTTCATTGGAACTATTTTCGTTGGATATTGTTACTCGCATGAGAGAAAACTTTTCTTCTGTCCTATCAACTAATTCGACTTGATGGCCTGCTTCGTTAGCTGAAAACACATTAGCTTGGTGTAGTTTTTCATCACTCGTATTGTATTTTCTTTCGGGTGTCACTTGCCTCTCCTTCAGTACGCTATCAACTATCCATTTTTCATGGGCTGCTGGCTAAAGCAGTTCTCTGTTTTTTTGTACAGCTGCAGTGTCTGATTTATCTCGCGGAAACAATGAATCAATGATAGTTTATCGGTGACAGATATCTGCTGGATTTTCGGCTCAGAATGATGAATCGCTCGGCTCTACATTATTCGCTGCAAATGTTTTTAAAATTTGAAGAAATAGAAGCTTATCAATTTCTCAGTAATCTTGCGATCACATTATTTCTTTCAAATAGAATTCGAAATAATAATGATATTTGAATCAAAAACTATATGATATTGATTTGATTACGTATGAACGATCGTTAAACTGCCAGTTCTATTTCGATTGTCAATGCATTGTTGAAGTATTCCAATACTTTTTGTTGAATGGTTCTGGTATCCCAATAAACGTAGAATAGAATAGAACTTTATTGAACAAAACAAAAATTACAAAGCCAATAAAATATGTAATTCATTACAGATTAGTCTGATTCAATCTCGATTGTAGTTAATTTAGTTGAATTTAGTCTTGTTAGTAGCGTATTTAATATAATTTGTGAGTCAAAACATGTTTTTTAATAGTTCTTATTTACATTATTTATTTTTATATTCACTTATTTTTAAATACAAGCTTCGTTTGTAATTTTTTTAGTTCTGTCCCTGGAATATTGGGAGCATATACTGTGATGATATAATTATAATAAAATGTTTTATTGCCAACCAAATGGCAGATACAATTTGCCAACGCAAAAGGCAAATATGCCAAATAAACATGATGAGTTTATCAAAGCTATTTTACAGAAAAAAATAAATTGTTTTTCATAATTCCAGTCAACAAATAAATTCAATCTGTATTCACGGAAAACCAGTGAAATTTCTTGATTAATTTTGTGTATTCTTTGTATCATAATGCATCAAAGTCTGATTTTCCTAATTCATTGCGAATGTGCAAAAATGTATACAGTCCAATTTCCCCAATTTAATGCGTGTTGTTATTAATTCTAACTGGATCCCCTGGAGATAGGATTTCATTATTGAAGCTGCCAAGCCCATACATAATGAGAAGTTGAAATTGAGTTGCCGTTGTGATAATATTCACAACGTTACATCCTATCACGTGAATTTCTGTTGATTCTGGGCTTTATTTATTGTGGAACATGAACATTAAACTTTGTTAACTTTACAGCTATTCACGTATGGTACTCCAATACGATTTTTAATAAGGTTACCTCACCGCTTTTCCTCTCTGTATTGTACATAGATGTTGTATGAGGCTGGCCGCTTACTATATCGAACGCAACACGACATTACAAGACATTTTGACGGAAGGCGTTTTATACGGCTCAACTAGTATGAGTTCAAATTAGAGCTGACGCATACTACAACGAATTAGGGCGTTTTTTTCCTGTTTTGGCGAAGGTACGGAGATTCTCGTCTTAGGCTAGGCGTACACCAGTTAGTCGAGACGAGACGAGATTAGTCACGTTTAGTCACAGTACTTCACATAGTTGCTTATGAAGCAACACACATCGATTAGTCATTGCATCAGTTTGTGCTAACCGGTGTACGCCTAGCCTTATGATAAAACGCTATCAAACAAAAACAGAAAAGTCACTCTGCGCATGCGTTGCGAATAACGTGACATTCTCCTGGCTGGTATTCCCAAATTTAAATGTCAAATTCCACGAAAATCGTTTGTATTTTGAAATATATTAAGAAAGGAAAAAGGTGCGGAATTGAAAGGTAAATCAAACGACACCTTATTTGATAGAATTGTATTATAAATAACCGAGCAATTAATCTTTACTTAATAATAACATCATTTTCCATTCATCTGGGGAGTTCACTTTATTGTTGCAGTAGTGTTTTACATCTAAATCTATGCATAATTTTGTGATAAAATGCCTAATATTAAGTTATTCAATGTCTGATTTTATCATATAAGATATTTGATCAAAATAAGAACTCAAATAAAATAATAAAATGTAAAAAACATATAGCCTACCGACAGACATTTTAAACACATTTAAAATTTAAATAATTGTATGTATCTATCTAAGGAATAATTCCAAAAAAAGGGACCTGAGGTTTCGTAATCACCCTTTGTACTGGAAATTTATAAATTTTAATTCTAAACTTTCCCCAAAATCGAAACTGAACTAACAAAGAAGTGAAATGATGGGTCGTCGGAAGCCGTCGTGTTTTATCGTGTCGGACGGTGTTTGAGACGTATCCGACAGAACAGAACAAAACAAAAACAGAAATCTTCTTGTCGTGTCGATATAGTATGCGGCCTTACTGTAGTATGGAAATGTTTGTTTATAAATGGATTGAAATATTGCTTTGGCTCGAACAGTCCATAATCATATATAGCACATAATAAATTCAACTTGTCATAACTTCAGCTGATCCATCAATAATTTCAAAGAGTGACGACACAATAATATGGCTTAATTCTTGAAAGTCCATTGGTCGAAATGTAAGGTGCAAAGATATTAAAGTCTCTTTGACCTTTGCTAAAGGCAATATAAGACTGTCTTTCTTAAAGAATAACTTTCAGGGCAACTGGGACCTGCTATCTATTTTCAAAGAAAACATGGGCAGTTTTCCGAAGGGAACAAAATATTAGATCATAATGTCTTCGATCAGCTGACGGCGACAATTTCGGAAGCCTGGATCCTGTCCATTTATTGGCTAATACTAATTCAATGTTACTATAGAACATCGCTCACCAATCATATTCAAGTAATGGCGGGTTCCACCTTCTTGATTCAGTTTCATAAAATAGATTAGTTGGATAATGAGCACGAGTAAAGCGTGATGTTCAAATTTCTGTTTCTATAGGGGGTGCACACAATATGATTTTAATCCGTGTCTGTCAGTGTGGTAGTAGTGGTGTCTCGACTGCTTTGCAATCTAAATCAAGAATCAGATCTAGATTGCAGATTAAACAATCTCACAGAAGCCTGGGATAACAAATAAATACTGGTTGCTAATCGCTCTGAATCCGATAGACTCCTGTTGTAAGCTTGGACCAGTTCATTGTGTATTGGAGCGTGCAAACCAATGCAATTCCATTTCGGAACCCACCCTAAAACCAACAGGATCTCTCTTTGTATTTTCTTGATCATCAGCCCATTAGACAGTAAGTTGAAGCTTATCGAGGATCCATGTTCAAATTCAGTATTCTATCAGAGACTTTGCTAATTAATAATCCCTGGAGACTCAATATATTTAATTGACCATTAAGTTAATCTGACTGGCTTGTGCAGAATTCAAGAAGTGGAACGGACTTCCGGTTTTCAAATCCGGGGCATCAACATGATATGTTCCCAGTAATCTTGATGTGGTGGATTGCCCCACATTGTATGTAAGAACCCAATGCAAGGAAAGAAAGATCCTGAGACCAATCTGAGAAATAACTTTCAGTGAAAACGGTTTCCCTATCATTGTGCCACAAAGCAAGCGATAAGACGAGGGTAGCGAGGATTCATAAAATATTTGGGGGAATCTGAGATATGAGCTCGCGGAGATCAACTACTTTATATTGGCTGCTGCTACTCGAACTCAAACCAAAATTGATCGACTTCAAAAGGGACTCCGCTCAAAGATATAACCTGCCATTCATATCTTCCCAATTCTTTTGATTGTGAAGCCTTTACAAAAGACTGCGTGATGTATCTTGGATTGAAAAAAGAATCGTTAAAAATATATATTTCTTCTGACATCTGTGAGGTATTTAATATTGGAAATGTGAGGTCCGCCATTCCTACCCATCGTACCTGACAAAAACCCAGTTGTCAAAAAAACTCTTTCATATATAACCTAGTTAGGAGTAAGTGAAGTTTGTTTAGTACTTATTATAAATGGGGTGAAACTACGTTAATGCACAAATGAATCACTTCATAATTAAAAGTGATTCTCCAAAAAATAATTTCAAATCATTATTGTATTGTAATTGTTGAACAGTAGTGAACAGTGGTTCATCAAGAGTTTTACGTTTTATTTGGTACCAAGGAGAGGGAACACTGAAAAATTGATCGCACTAGAGAAATTTGATGTCAATTGCATTGAAATTTATTTTGAATATTCTATCTGTCTTGGAGAAAGATTAACAATCACCGCAACTTCAGATTTCATTAACAAATTACATGTAAATACCCTAATTATTATAAGAGTGACACTTGCGGAATTTTGCTAACTGAAAAGCTAAGTATAGTTTTGGTTTTATACGCTAGACAGCGTTAAGTAAGGCTAGGCGTACACCGGTTAGTCAAGACAAGACAAGACGAGATTAGTCACGTTTAGTCACAATAATTCACATAGTTGCTTATGAAGCAGCACATTCCGATGCAAATATTTAATCATGCAAGGTTTGCCTCGTTAACGCAGCCATAACTATGTGACCAATCTGTGACTAATCCGTGGACTAACCGGTCTGTGTGACTAACTCGATATTACGCCCAGCCTAACAGTTACAAGCTCTTTTGATACAGACAACTTGATACTGTATCATTCTAGTTCAGCAACGCGATCAAGCAATTTGTTGCTACACGGAGGGATGGACTACAGACAACTGTCTATTTTTAGCTTGAGTGGATGGCGAGAACTGATGATCAAAGTGAACAAACTGTGAAAATTGGAAGTGATTGATCTAATCTAAAGATTTTTATGAATAGGGGTTGAATGAGGAACTCACGATGTCACTTCAGTAGCCTTTGAAATCAATCCCGAAATCAAATCGTAGACTTTCAATCAAAACCAGTTGACTGTACTATAATAAAGAAATTTGATGAATAGTCGAACAGTAGACGATGAACTGTCAACGGTGTGAATTAATTCTGTGATAATAAGCTTCAATTGATGAGTATGCTAATGAATTTCTAACATGATAATATGCATTTCTATCATGATAACAAGACGATGTACTCAAGTATTGGTTTAGGTCAAAGGACTTGAGCCTACCAATCCTGGTGCTAAGCCATCTAGGCTGCTCTATTAGTGTTGGGCTTTGCAATGTTCGCCATCAGCATACGACTGCATACTGATACTGATCCATTGTGAATTCCAAATGAGGAACATGGGCCTGTTGCTGTCGCTGCGATAAACGGCGAATTGCAATTGAATTATAAGGCCTATCACCTCTGAATAATCAATAATAATTGTTTGTTGAATTACTCTCTTATTTGATTAACATTATTGTCTGAAGCTTGTGAATGTTCAAATCAACGAAAATTGTTGTCCAAGGATTCTTGCCCAAACAGTTTTGGAAACAAAGATTCTTCATACAGTTTTGTGATGTCTTGTCAGAGATTAAATAATTTCAAAGCCCGATCTTGAAACAGTTTGCACGAAAATTCTTCGGGTCAGATTGATAATTTTAAAGCAACTGAAACAGTTAATGAGAATGCCCGGGTCAGAAGACTAAAATAAATTCTTATGCCAAATTTTTGAATACTATACTTTTACTTACTTGATATGAACATTTCTTGTAAATACTTGAGAGGAAAAATGTGTAATGTCAGTTGCACGAAAATCTAATTGATCCTATTGAGCACTTCACCAGTTCGCTCATCGGTGGGGAGATCCAAAACGTAGTCTCCATCGAATGCCAAACAAATTTGCAATTGACGGGGAATATATGGAACCATGTAAGAAATGCAATTGAATTACACCACCGTAAAATATCGTCACTGACGGAGACATGACGAATTGCTTATTGAATCTATTGTAAAAAGGGAAGAAAGCAAATATTTACAAAATAGTTATTTGAATGAAGACATTTTAACTAGCTATTAAACCCTTCAAGGCAAGATATTGATGTTGTGTAAATTAAGGTTTTGTTTTCAATATATCCAATCGCTTCAAATCTTGTTCAAGAGACTTTCCTTGACTCTTGAAGAGTTGAGGAGAATCTTCTTGAACATTGAACAAATAGGGGATCACGCTGTTTTAAGTCTCTAGGATCTGGCCCTGAAAGCAATAATCATGGTGTCTAATGTGGCTGTGCAACAACAATTCATCGAAGAGCACTCTTGGGGGATATGACAAAAAGTTTTCCAAAATTTAAAATTTTGATCAAAGCCTCTGTAATGATTGCTATAACTATTCACTCTAGTAATTAGATGTTGGGCAATATCATGACACAGAAATGAATATGATAATATCTCAACAGTTAATGAGACACATATGATACCACCCATCTAGTAATCAATTGCATTTGAGAAGGTTATCATGGAAACAGAGGAAAATTGTTACTAGAAATGTTCAATGTCATATGCTAACATGTACCTTTGTATTGAATATATTTGTATCAAGTAGCGAGTCTGTATGCTCAACTAAAAGGGATGTGTCTGATGATCTCCTACTGAAGTTACAAATCAAGATAAGTATCGTGATCTGCACGGGCTGGAGCTTATTCATAGTCTTGGTTTGCTGACTGACCGCGTCATATCCAGACAATTTGCAATCTTGTGATACAGATGATAGATAATAGTAGCTTGAGGGAGACATGGCGCAATTGATAGGTTATTGCTGTAAGCAAATGATTTGAAATGTACACAATTCAGTGTAAGATATCAGTTCAGCTACTGGTTCCATGGTAACAAAAGGTGGCATCGGACTGCTTCTACAGTTAAGCCTATCTAATATATGAAGGTTAACATATCTGATTCCGAAATTTGTCTATTTCATCATGGGCGGATTGATATAGAGGATAGAATAAATCCTGGGGGCTTCTGACTCCTAGATTTTGCTACAAAAATATTAGATATAACTAAATTTATAACATTTGCTACATAGCTCATTAAAAGCCCCTTAGATCCACCCATGAGTTGCAACTTTAGAAATAAGTGTTAGAAATGTTTCCTGAAATGTTTCCAGAAAAATAATGTTCTCAACCCAATTCTCAGTTAAGGATAGATTGATGGTGTTTGATGCTTATTCTAAGTGGAATTTACAGATTAATCAACTTCCATTTCCAATTAGTCAGCTAACTGAGGGTAAACAAAAATGAAGCCTGTGTGGAACTCAACCCAGTGTTTCCTAACTTGATGGTCTCTTATCTTTATAAACAGTTTCATCCAATCGGCTCTATTCTAATTCTATCTAATAGAAATGTTAATTCATTCCTAAACATTTTCTTCTATACATCAGTTTGAAGCAATAATATTAGATGTTATAGACAAAAATTGTTCATTAGCTCTCTTTAGACGAGCATATGATGGTAATATTCGATAGAGAAAAATGCAAGTTTCAAATCCAATGAATTTCTAAGGAACTTGATGGTGGTGGTTAACCTCACCAAAACTTTTTAATCATTCCTTCCTAACAAGGTAGTCTATAACTGAGTGAAAATGAGAGCTTTAATGCAGGCTATGATTGATGATTCCACAGTCGTTCAATAAACTTATTAAATCAATAACTTTTGCATGTTGAACAATCCCCAATAATAACCGATTGATTCAATAGCATGTTGGGATCCATAAACTGTCTATTGAGCGGACCAAAATCTTTTTTCAAGGATGTTTATGAAACAGGAAGTGTCTTTAAGCTTTCTCCCCAACTGGATTTCGATGGGAGGGAATCAAATACATGATTTCTCCGGTAAATAGATATATAACCTTTTTTTCTCTCCGGTAAATGTATATACATAACATTTTTTTTAGTGTTTCAAGTAACTTGGTTCCACGTAACTCTTTTTTTCTCATTTTATGAAAGATTATGAGTGGTGTGTACACATATTTTCTATAGAAAGTGTATTTTTCATGGAGGATGACTTTTTCGGAGAAACTCTTCGGTCGGAAAGCAATATTCTGAATCATGATTCTACGGTAAGTGTACCGAAGACAGAAACGTAACGGAAGAATTGTATTCGACATCGGCCCTCTTGGCAGCCTCTTAACTTCAAAGTGCTCTGACAATAGCAAAATGGTCTGGCATGGTTCTCCTGAGGAAGAACCAAAATTACTCTCCCCCAATTCGTCTGATTTAGAAGTATCCAATAGAAATTGGTTGGAAATTGTTCACAGATGTCTTGAAAATTGCGATTGCTCTATCTGTCTGATGAAATGTGCATTGAGTAATGTGATGATGATGGTGATGATGATGATGATGATGATGATGAGATGATGATGATGATGATGATGATGATGATGAGATGGATAGATGATGACCTACCTGAAGATGAAGAGAGGTGAAAATACCCAAGATTTACTGAAAATAAATTTGGCACTTACAAAGCTTATTTTTGACAGGGAAAAGGGAGAGAGCAAGTTATTTTGGAAGTAATTTGCTATTACGGTCACTTTCTATATTTGTTTATATGTCACATGTCAAGTTAATTTGGAAGTCCTTGCCTTCTTCTTTACTTTTTAATGCTCTTTCTCAACACATGTTATTATTTTCACAACAGTCTGATTCCTAAAACGATGCGTTTCTTCTGAAAGTTTCATCTGGAAAGTGGAGAAAGTACCTCAACATGACAGAGTGACCTCTACTTGGGCTCCTTGAAGAGGCAGCATTTGCTGGGTGAAAGTAATCAACGGATTTCCCGTCCAGTAAGACGGAAGTGGAAAGTACCTATAGGCAGACAGGGGAAAAGTTAAGGGGATAAGTTGAAAGCAATAACTTTGGTTACTTCTACTTCCTGTGATAACCCTTTAAGTTCTAAATGAGTCATGAAACCCTTATATTTTCAAAAATAACTCAAGAATTTGCTTGAATAATATTTTTTGTCTAAGGAAATTGTAAGAGTTGAATGCTCTTTACGTGATTTTTTTAGTTTTTTTTAAGTTGATGAATAATCAACAACATATATCTTGATCAACCACAGCAATGAAATCCTATATTAATTGACTTTTAGAAGGGGATAGAAATAGTTGTGGTCAAGAACGTTCAGCCATGAAAACCCAAATTCAATTAGGATGAAAAATCTCTGGGAGAAAAATATTTTTATCAGTATTGAAAAACAACGCTGGCATCGATGGTTTCGATAATTCCGTGCGGTTTGCGTTGTATTCTCTTCTCTATCAGAATCGTGTTGACCTAATTATAAAATTCCATGGCTAATCAAATAATTTTCCTTTGAAACAAATTCGAAGTCGACGTGCTTAGAATTACTATTCTGTTTAATAAATCGACGATCACAATATTGACATTTCATTTATAATTCCATGCAACAGTTGTGACCAACAGTAAAAAATGGAGTTTGCTTACTGAAAAGGTCATTCCCAATATGGGAGGTGATTAATTAAATAAATCCAAGTCAATAATAATTTCGAATTGGTGGTGAAATTGTAACTGGTGAAATTGAATGGTAACTTGTAATTTTTGGAGAGTAGCCTAACAAAGCTAGAGTTATAGACAGAGTGACAGGATCCCAAGAGTTGTGGGTTTTCAAATATTTTCCAACACAAATAAATGAGATTAGTCCTTCATGTTGTATATCATATTTGTTATAGCTATAACAAACTATCAGCTTATTATTGGATTATTTTACCGAAAACTTAGGAGGTTATTCCTTTATAACCATAACAAATTTTTAGCTATCATTTATTATCAGATAGCCAATAATAAATAAATTATTCAAACATTAGTTGATAATACCTTTCAGTTTTGAACTTTAGCTACAATATCACTCCCACAAGTTTGAATTCAATTGTTAAATTGAACCAACATATCGGTATGGTTTTCTAAATTGATTTGCTTCCTGGAGGGTATGATATGAATAATTTTCTTAGAATTTTAATAACACCTACATAAATTCAATCGATGAATGCTGTGTTATTGCAGTAACCTTCTCAGAATTTGCAGAGTCTCTTTGCTCTGATGATGGAATTGAAAGATCACTTCCTTGTCGGAAACTGTGAAATATTATGAAACTTGATGGGTTGCTCGCCTGTGGTAGTGGGAAGTAAACAGACGTTTGGCAGCTCATGCCGATTCCGATGTCATTCCCCAGAGCATTCAACTCCGGAGCATTCAGGTCTTTTCTTCGAACGAATACTTCTGTTTGAGCGTGTACACGGAACATAATTCAAAGTTATTGGAATGAGATGTATGGAATTTATGTATATTGGATTATCAGTATTTGATCAGAATTGATGTAATATTCACTCGGGGTTGCTTCATCTAAATTGTTGCATGCTTTGGAATATTGTAATAATGTTTGAAGTAAACAATAAGCTTGTAGCGGATTGGGAAACATTCCTCAGGCGTATTCAACATTTCCTTATTATAAGGAAATATCTAATTATCTAATATTCAAATATTTTATATCGTAATATACAGACTAATTGTTTATTCTCGCAATATGTAGTTGCCTTAAGATATCACTAATGAATTGGAAAATCAACATACAATAAAATAATTACCATTGATCCACTGTTACAATACAAAAAACCTTACAAGAAGCTTATGTAACATATAAAATATGCTGAATAAATTATTAATTTCAATAATCAAGTACTTCGAGGAAAACTTAATGTGCATCTTTATTTACATTCAACTTATTAAAATATAAAACAAAAACTTTTTAGCTGAGCTGCAGCTTCTATCTTTTGTGGTAGTAAATCTATAAAATTTTGGAATTGAATGCTGCTTTTGAATTAGAGTATTGTATGGTTCAAAATATTATATCAACATACATAATATAATTATTTCACCGTTACTTACAAAGATATCTATTTTGATCAATAACTTATCAACCCGTTACTAAAAATTAATCAAAGTATAGACTATTAAAAGATATTTAAGATGATGATGGACTTATCGTCTTTTGTCTTCTGAAAATTAAAGCATCTTCCAATTTTTAATTTATGAACGACCTGTCAGTCGATGAAAACATATTGTGAAGTATAGTATAGCTGAGAAAAATATATTTTATTATCTTTCAATTTAACAATAAATTGTGAAATTTAACATTGAATACCAAGTCAATATTGAAATTAAACGTTTGAAGTTTTAAGAAAGATAGCTTTTGCCCCCACTGCTACTGTGGTGGAACTATGAGAGGCAAACTCAGTTTACAATGATAGAAGGGAGGTTTTCCAAAATTGTGTTGGTAGAGCTTTCGGGGATTGCTGAAATTTATTTAGATTCACCCTACACCGGGGGCGAGCTTAAAGAGGGAATTACAGTTCGTATTTTATCAAGCTCACCATTTTGACGTTTCCTCTTTTTTAAAGCTCTTTCATATCACACGCACGCAAGGCGTAACAAGTAGGAAAGTGGGGAAGAGGAGAGCAAAGAGTAAAGAAGGGGAAGAAGATGGGAGAAGAAAGCTTCTAAAAAGAAGGAGAAAGGAATGCGGAAAAAAAGAGAGATGAATAGAGAAAACCAGTGAGTAGGGTTTTGGAAGAGGAGTATGGAAGAAATATGAATGAAATCTTGTTTTTCCTCTTCAATGGAAGTAGAGAATCAATAATCCATAAATCATTTCCTGTCTATTAAAAATATTATAATGTCGAGGTACACTTGAGTCAAATATCTGTGGTGTCACCAACAATAGGGTTATAAATTATATACGTATTATAACATCCAGCATTGCTCAACAAATAGGCATTAATTGAGAATTACCGTCAAAATAATCAAATCAGCAACCACGTATCACAAAAAGAACATTATTATTGTTTTGTATTAGTATATTTTGACAATCACAGAGTACTTTTAAATTTTAAACATTAGATTATAATGTATGATTGTTCACAATGTTTAGTACGAATACATCTATTTTTTACTATTCTTACATAGTTTGGTGAATAAAAGTAGTAGTACAATGCTGCCTTGTCATACAGGTTTATTCTATCTCATACAAGTACTTCCAAAGTGTGATGAGATATGTTGTTTAAACTATTCAAAATCATACCCGGAAAACATAACTCATTTGAATTTTTGCTTGGAAATTTATAGAAAAATATTTTTGACGTTTTCAAGAGTTTTTATCGGCAAAATACATCCTTGAACCGCAAACTTTGGAAATAAAACAGCAGGACGTAATTGGTCTGCAAGTCATAATATTTTCTGAACCCCTGGCAAAGAGCCATAAATTATTTAATAAATTATTCGAGTTTCATGTACTGGTGGGTCGAGATAAATGATGGCACTCAATGAGTACGGTTGACTTTACTAGCATGTGTACAGCTTCTAGTACATATAACAACACGTTATACACTATACATCTATAATATTCGTATTCATTAATTATTCAAGTTCTTCTCCAAAGATCAGACCATCATGGTTTTTAGTTTGTAAAATTGTTGAATTCGCTGGTGGTAGCTTACTTAGTAAGTAGTATATCCTTACTTCATATCTCATCATCATCCTTCCATTACCCACGCACAAGCTTAGAGCTTATGTGGGCATCATCCCTAGCAAAAATCCCTAGTGTTTTTAGGTTCAAAATGTTTGTGAATTATTAATGAATTTCAAGTTTCAAAACTTGAAAGTATTTGCAAGTTGAAACCAAGTATTTAAAACAATGAGAACTGAAATTGGCTTGTTTGTTTATTACCGGCAATGAGAGCTTCATTACTTGATGCAAGATCTAATTTATTTTACAATAGCTTTTAACTCCCAGCTATAATTGAAGCACTAGCTTCTTCATTGCTATAGTTCAAGATGTAGGTGGAATGTGATTTTAATAAACCGCACTGCTCTTTTATTGCTAGTTTCTAGTTTATTTCATATCATTAACGATTTGACGATAAAATTCTATTATTGAAATATCGTGTGATATCGATTATCTTATGATATTTTTTGTAAGTGTATTATGATTATATATGTTAGTGATATGATCGATTTGAACTAACTTGAAACTCTTTTTCAACATCTTTTCTCAGCTTGTACAAACTGATAGTGTTCCCTTTGATTGTCATTGAAATGAGAAGCATGCATATCTAATTTCTACTTTTCCTCTCATTAATTTGTTACTTTAAAAAATGTGATCTAGATTATATGACCTTTTTTGGGTACCAGCTTGAGACAAAGTTGTTGTTATAAGTTTGCAGTTGTTGTTAAAAATTTTATCATAATATTCAAAATGAAAGAAACAAAGTCAAAAGTTCTATAAATTTCCACTTATTCAGACATCTGCACAATCGAAATATGGATAGATAGAACGTTATAGAACTTTTACTACTGATTTAGAATTTCATAGATTTCTCAATTTTACGTCGATATTCTTGAATCTCTCATTAGTGATACTTTTTCAAGATCCTCCCTCTTACCTCCTGAAAACACTCGTCTCAAGATGTTAGCGCGATTCCTTATTTCCTGTTTCTTTCTTCTAAAATCCTTCAATCTTTTGTAAAAATATGTTTTACTTATTTATTTCAATTTATTTATTCATTTTACACATACAAGCATATAATAGTAAGAACTCACCCGTTACCTTATTGTACTTTTCAACATTTTAGTGTTTGTTATCACTCGTATATCACACCCTTATTCAATATAATACTAATAAAAAATTCATTTTCATCTAGTATCGAAAGTATCTATCTAGTACCCAGCATCTAGTATCTATTATCTATTATTTATTTATATCTAGTATCTATTATTTAGTATCTAGCAACTTGTATCTATAGTAAAATAGTATTTTTTTAAATTGGCGGATGGCGAATGACTTTCATTTAATTCCATGGTAACGGGTGATGTTCTGTTGATTTCTTTTTTAAATATGTTTATTACATTGTTATATACAGTATTTTTTGAAAAAATCAATATAACATCATCCGTTACCATAGAAACGTCGAGTGAAAGTCATTCGTCATCCGCCAAATTAAAATAATAGTACTTTATTTACTAGCATCTTCTATTTACCAGTAGTTTCAAAACTACAGTCGTTGATTTCCTACCTTGTCAAAAGCAACTAGTCAATTAGTTGAACGTCTTAGTCCATTTTTATAGTTTTTATCACTGTTTTCGACACGCCAATTTCGCGCGCGATTTTGTGATTGGCGTCGGAAAGCGCGCGAAAATGTGTGCTCACAGTCAGAATGTCGCCGACGCACTGATTCCCCGCCTAGCTGAGGCGTCGCTTGGCGTCGCTTCTCAGATACGCGCACTCATGTTTACCAACCCCCCGCAAATGCAACTAAACAATATTTCTGTTCACCATTCTTCAAGTTCACTATTTCTTCTAACTTAGCAGTTTTCAAATTCACTAACGGTAAATTGTGCGAAAGTTAATTAAATTTTTATGACATGTTATAACGTCAGTGCAATTCTAAATTTCTTCTCATGAGTTCTCAGGTTTTAGAATCTTAGGCTAGGCGTACACCGGTTAGTCAAGACAAGACAAGACGATATTAGTCACGTTTAGTCACAGTACTTCACATAGTTGCTTATGAAGCAACACACACCGATTAGTCATTGCATCGGTGTGTGCTTCATAAGCAACTATGTGAATTACTGTGACTAAACGTGACTAATCTCGTCTTGTCTTGTCTTGACTAACCGGTGTACGCCTAGCCTTAATAATCATCAAAGCATCTGCTCATCATCGATAAATTGATCGAAAAGCAATTCAAAGTTCGTAGAATGACGTTGTTTTCTGTGAATCAACGCTAGAAATCAGTTTTGAGCGGCGGGAAATTTCACAGCGGTAAAATTTGATTGACTCTTGTGCAGAGTCGGTCGTGAATTTACACGGCGTTTTTGGTATCATATTAAAACATCAATTATTTCACAATTCATCTTCTTACATACCTTTCTTAGGCTAGGCGTACACTGGTTAGTCAAGATAAGACAAGACGAGATTAGGCATGTTTAGTCACAGTACTTTACATAGTTGCTCATGAAGCAACACACACCGATTAGTCATTACTTCGGTGTGTGATGCTTCATAAGCAGCTATGTGAATTACTGTGACTAATCTCGTCTTGTCTTGTCTTGACTAACCGGTGTACGCCTAGCCTTATAGGATTATAAAACTTTTTTTGTAAAACAACTCAACTCGGAAATAATCTCTCAAACTGTAGAACTCTTGTTGCAGCTAGTCTTTCAATTAGTTATCAAATCTAAATCTCGATGTTAACAATGTGTTAGAGATTTCCTAATTACCCTCTCCATATAAGATTAGGGGCCGTATTTATGAACGTTTTTTGAGGGTTTCTTTCCGAAAGGGACTCTTGAAAAGCGTTTCATGAATGAAATCAGCTGATTTTTCATTCATGAAACGCTTTTCAAGGCGTCCTTTCGAAAAGGAACCCTCAAGGAACGTTAATAAATACGGCTGTTAGACTTTTCGGATAAAGAATCATGCACAAGGCCGTACCAGGGGGTCAGGTTGAAACCCCCCCCCCCGAAATTTTCCAGAAATAAATAGCCTATTTTGAAATTAAAACACAAATTTTCCCAATAGTAAAATTAAACACGTAAAATTAAGGTGTATTGCTAATGCTAACCAGTCTCTTTCTCTCACTCTTACACCCTCACTCTCTCACTCTCTCTCACTCTCTCTCTGACTCTCACCACCATCCCGCCCCGAGCCCACCAGCATTAGGCTAGGATAGAAGAATAGAAGAGCAGATTTAGTATTATAGGTTTTGGAGTTTTTTAAATATTACGTGATGATTGTATTGAAATTATTTAAGTCTCTTTGTATTTTGTATTTATCTATTTTTTTCAGAGCTAACCAATTTACAAGGGAAAGTATTTCCATACTTGAAATTAAATGGTAATAGCTTTCAACATTAAAGAAAGATCAAAGGGTCAGATAAGATATGTTAATGCAAAAACATTCTAATGGCTTAAAAATGGACTATTTAATGTAAAAATGTTCAAGTCAAACCATAGATTTTTGCCTATAAACTCTGGTTAATCAAGAGCTTAAAACGGTCTTAAAATGCGTAATTTCACACTTAAATTTTCAAAATTTCCCCGGGGAGAGCCCCCGGACCCCCCGCCTTCCTGGGGGGGGGGGGGTGTTGAATGTAAAAATTTTCAAGTCAAACCATAGATTTTTGCCTATAAACTCTGGTTAATCAAGAGTTTAAAACGGTCTAAAAATGCGTAATTTCACACTTAAATTTTCAAAATTTCCCGGGGGAGGGCCCCCGGACCCCCCCCACCTTCCTGGGGTATACCCCCAGACCCCAGTCTTTAACCCCCGAAATGTTTTCCTGGGTACGGCCTTGATCATGCATTTGCTAGTTTTCACTCAGATGTTTAGATATTTCCTAATTACCCTGTTCATATAAGATCAGGACTTCCCGGATGAAGAAAGTATGCATTCACTGATTCAAACTATCAGTGATAAAACATGATAGACCAGCATTATTCAGAAGGGAATTAATTGTGGTTGGTTGGAAATAAGGCAGAAGTCATCCAACAGAGGAACTGCCATTAGAGCCGGTCGTTTAAAAGTCCCCATGCCAGAAGATTAAGTTCTGTTTGTGAAAGCTCCGTTTACTGTGCTGAATTAAGCATTAAACTTGTCAAAGTGTGCGGTCGGCTTGCAAAGTTAATCATAAAGTCTCTCTCGATTCAGCGATTTGTTTGATTGAGACAAATACTCTTCTTGCAGCGTGTGTTGTCAAACGTCGTGATGTGTGTTTGCTCATCTCTTATGACATTCGAACGTGTGATATGTTGTTCTATTTATCATTCAACACGATATAAACCACCTCTACAAAAACCACCACGATATAAATAATTTATAAAATAGAATAGAAATTTATTTCTATATCACAACAGCACATAGTAAAATTACAATTGATAATTTTATATTATAATACTACCACCACCATCTATTAAATTAACATTTCCAACTTTAATAGTTCTTAAAAATGAAAAATAATTAGCTCATTATCAATTATATTAGTAACTGAAATTGAATTGGATGAAAAATCAAGTTTTATTATTGGAAATCATTGAATATTTATATTAATCACTACTAATCGAAGCTTGAAAGATAGCTAGACTCCACTCCGGTTGCTTTGGGAGTAATTGGATATTGTATGTAATTCCAAGTTATTTAGAATGAGTTTATATGCATGTTGCTCATAGGTCTTGGAATCCGAAACTTCTAGTGCAAGTCTGGGAAATCAGAGAGGATGTAATGAGGAACATAGTATAAGGAAAATTGAATCCTTCTCAAGTTGAAGTTGAGAACGATCAAGTTGAAAATTTCTTAGAAACCACCGTAACACGTGATAGAAGTTATCCAGTTATCAATATTGTTATCAGAATTCTGTTGTATTACTTTGTTAAATTGAAAATAGATGATAAAGTATTGGTTTTCAAACGAATCACTGATGAAGGAATTGGATTTCAACGAATTTTACGTTTTTTGTTCATAATTAACAATTGAAATTATTTCAATTTCAAAATAATTTTCCTCCATCATTTGAAGAACAAGTGAGCGGATTGAGCTCGTAACTTAATTCAAGTTTTCTTATTCAAACAATCATTCAAAAGTAAAAGTTCAAAAGAATTTTTCCTCATCCATTCAACAAGAAAGTGGATTGAACTCGCAACTTTCAAGTTTCCTTATTCAAGAGAACATTCAAAAGTATTACAAGTTCAGAAGAATCTATTCTCTTACATTGAAGAAGACGTACGCATTACTCATTCACTACCACTAATTAACGCTAAGAAACTGAGTGAAAGTTGTTTATCACCCAGTAGCTGCTGTTCTCTACCGGCAGAATTCAGAAGTAGAACATTTCTCATTGCTGACCAATCAGGAGAGGAGGCGGAGCTTGAAGGTGTGTCTGTAACTGCTACCCAGTAACTGCTACCACCTACCGGCAGAATTGAGAACTATATGCATTTTGAACTGCTGATCAATCAGGAAAGATTGGAGTGTCTATATGCGTGTTTCCATTATGGATCTAGCTTCTGATTGGTCCGTTGTTTGCGTTCCTGCTTTCTCCTTTTATGGCATTCTGAATCAATCTTCTATTTTGATAAGAGTTTGTTCTTCTCCATTCAGCATTCTACAATAATCTCTCTTGTTTATGGTTCCATCGTCCACCTTTTCGGTTATAATTGTTTCCCTATACATCTCATATTATTATTTTTTTTTTTGTTTGTAACAATTAAATTCAAAATAAATTCCACAGAGTGATTAGAAACTCTCTCCGCAGTAAGTTACGTGGTGGTATATTGTGTTCTGGTTACACAAATTGAATTGTTTAGTATTTAACAACAATGAAGTCTCTTTTAGGCCTGTATTAGACGATCATTATGTTTTACAATGAATATTCAATAAAAGATGCCCCAAAAGACTATCAAAGATGTTCGTCAAAGACCTTTTATAAAAGATCTATCACAAAACATATGATCGTCTAATGTAGCCTAATGAATTTACTACAAAATAATTGAACTGACTATTTGAATAATTAAATTTCAATAAAGTTTTCTTGTTTTATATATACATATATTGTTTACGAGTACGTTTTAAAGTAAATTAAAATTAGAGACAAAAAGTAAAGTAACATAAAGTAAACATTTTTGAGGGTTTTATTGTATATTTCATTGCGTATGGAGTTTTTGTTCACTGTGTATTTTCAGATTAGAGGTAAAAATAACTTATCACTCCTCATCATTCTCCGGAATTATTATACATCGGATTTGATGACATTTCACCATTCGACCTCGCCTCTATTTAATGTTCTAATAAAATATTGATTAAGCCATGATTCATTCTATAGTGTATTTCAAAATTCTACATAGATCCTGATTGGATGAGATGATTTTGATTTAGCTGATATTCTGAGATAATGAATGAATCTAGTAGAGAATTGAGTCAGATAATAAGTCAACATCCCAGCCATACATCTATTTTGATCCGAGAAAGTCGGTTGGGTATTGAAGCAGAGCGGTTAACAAGTTTCAGGAGAAAATTACTATAAGGGATCAGGAAACTGAAGATTTTCTCATTTCTCTTTGAACGGCCTGACGTGTCTGACATTAGAAATTGTTATCATCTATCTCAGGTTTCGCTCACCGTCATGAATTCTAATATTTCTTTTGCGGAATCAGCGTCAAAGCCTTTGTTCGTTGATAGTTTTGACAGGTATTGTTCTCCTCACACTCTGGGAATTGATTTGAAATATCTCCCTCTAGTGTTCACAGGTCAGATGGAAGATTGAGAAACTTCGACCTGCTAAAGACGAAATAGTGGTTAGTCCGAATTTTGGTGACGGTTGAAGTAGTATTCAATTCACTAGAGAATCTGTATATTATTTCCTAATTATTCTTGAAAAAATAGTTACTGTATTCTGAACCCCTAAATTCACTGTTCATTTTGAAATTAGATCCTTTAGCTCAATATCCTGTAGCTGAAATTTATTCCAGATCAATAATTGTACTATGTACAACTTTATGGGCAAGAACTCTAGGCCAAACCTTAGACTACCCATTAGACTACCCAAATATGAATGAAATATATCTATCTAGCCTATACATAGACTATATTTTTAAGGACGTATCTCAAGCAAGTGAATGTCTTACTTGAGTAAATGTCGGTTTCCAACCTCAAATAGGAGCCTGAGAAACGTATTCATTTCAACCTTCTTAGCAGGGATTTAGACGATTTTAGAATGGAAGGATACAGAAGAAGAATGATTCTAGAAGCATAGAGAAGTAAAAAGAAGGATAATAGTTTAATGAAAGAACTCCACCGAGTGAGATAGACGAAACTTTGCTTCTGAGAAGTTTTATAAGCTTTATCACAGTTGTAAATGGTGAATGAGCCTTGTTTCTGAATAGGCATTAACCTAGATCCAGAAAAGTCTATGCCAATCACTTGTTACCCGCTTTTCTATTCAGCAGCGTGGTACAATCTTCTCCTACTTTTCCATTCACGAGTTGAAACAATGACTGAAAGAACTAAAGCTGCAACACTATTCTCCTGTCATCAATATTATGTATAAAGAAACTCAGCAATCCCAATTACCTTATCTTATTTCATTCCAAACTCCACAAAAAACAAGGATTTGCTTTCATACGGTTAGACTGGTGTCGATGTACGATACATTTTGTTAGATGCATAAATTACAAACCTCGTTTGTGCAGTTCGCTCTGGGTCGTGATGTTGAGGTTTGAGCATAAATAATGATCAATTTTCACAGTCATGATAACTATCTCTCGTACTGAATACATACTATAACATAGCTTACATAGCATACTGGAACGGTAACCAAAGAATATAACATACTGTAACAAACTAATAAAATATGAGAGATAGATAACCAAATATGAGAGTGGTTATCTTTCAGTGGAAACTTTTAAACGTTTAAAGATTAGGCGAAAAGTGTTTGAAAGATTATTGTTCATTCACCAGAAAGTTTTGATTTATTCGATCAAGAAAATTAGATTATCAAACTGAATAAAATTTAATTACAATGAGTCTCTATAAGCAGAGATTCAGCACGATATCAGGCTGACACTGTGCAAACGCGAGAGGCTGATCTTACATAATTCATCCGCTTCACAGTTAACGAGATTATTCGATTAAAACATCCTATAATTGAACAACCTTTGCTGCAATTCAATTTTCGCGCAGATTAAAACAGAGCCTGGCAAGTCTTTAACAATATTCGTTTTACCTGTAGGACAAAAATTGGATGAACCAAGGCGCGCGGCCTTTAACACTAAATTTAAACGAAAAACGAGTCGCTTGCTTGTTTCAAAAAAAGGTTTTTTGCAACACAGGCTTCATGCTGCAAAATAAGCTGGCAAGATGAGAGATGAATTCGATTTGCCGGAAAGGGTGAAGTAAATTTTGTCAAGAAAGTTTTGGGAAGACGTGCATACATAACAATATCCACTGGAAACTGAGTTGTATTGAACTTGAACTGTGTTGATGCTTGGTATTATGCCAGGCTGCCTGACTGCTTGAAAGCTTATTCCTCTCATCGAAATAATGAAGAAAAAACTGAGATTCGAAATCTTTGGAAAACTTTGTTACAGAAAAGAAAGATTGAAGCTTGCCGCTTTAAATAAACACCCTATTATTTTATGGTGGTATGTAAGCCCCAGCGCCCACTGAGGTGGAGTGGTGATGGCGTGGCAACATGCTAAATAAACAGCGCACATCACGCCATCGCCACTTTACCTCAGTGGGCGCTAGGGCTAAGAGGGATGAAAATTATCAGATGTGATGTAAAATTAGATGAGGAATCCAATGATACTAGCTCGATTTTCCCAAGCATGATACTTAGTTATTGAGGGAAAATATCATAAAATATATGTTGAGAATGTGTATTTGATTTTTAGAACGTTAAACTGGGGGTTTCATTTAACAGTCCTTTCAGAGAATTCAATTGTAATGATGAAATGTCCAGTCACCCAAATTGCACCCAAACCTCTGCAATTGAAATAAATCAGGAGTGAGGAAGAGCACCCCTCTATATATGAAGAGTAATATTTCAGAGATATGAAAATAACTAAGCTGTATTACAACTAGAACTGGCATACTTGAAGCGATAAATCTATTCAAATCAATAAATTCGAATGAATAAATTATGATCACCTTATGAGAACGAATGTAGTTGAGAACTTGCATAACTCCTATAACAGATAAATTTCACAGCCAGGGAAACAACCAAAGCTGCTTACAGTACGAAAATCCGATAATGGAGAATTTTGTACTTGCTAAGTAGATACTGTACATAGATTTTGTTATTCTGTACCGTAGAAAATATTCAACGATCAGGGAAATCAGCTTTGAAAATTTGAGCTACTAGAAAACTCCATTCCGTTAATTGATGCCAAGCGTTGTAATATAAGCTTCCGTCGTATTGTATGTTGTATAATATAAACTTCCGTCGTCATCAGCCTGGTAAATTTAACTTGGTAAAGGAATAAATGTACATAATTTATTCCAATCCTGTTAGCCTGTTCTAACAAGTGTTTTCAACTCTCGTGGATAGCAGCAGTTCAATTACAGTAATAAATGAAAAGACAAGATGTTGTCAAACCACTGATTTATTATTAAATCGAGATACCGGTTTCGGTTGTTACACCATTATCAATCTCTGGTAAACTGAAAATTTAACGTACAGAGCAGCAGTATTTATACTAACGGTAAAGCACCGCTATTGGTAGACGCTCACGACCGTGAACGGCCGTCATTGGCTAGACAAAGCTCCTCCCCGATTGCGGTTCATTCAAACATTACAAAATGGCGATTCAAAGAAAACACTTGAAGAACAATAAATAGCTACAATAAACTAGAAATAAATGAAACAGTATTACGGAAGGATAAAAACAAGGCAATACCGTAATACCTGCTAACAAATTATGATAAAATGATTTGTGGTGTTGATTGAAATGAATTTGGTCATTCAAACTCAGCTGTTGATCATCTTTTGTTATCCTAGTTATTTCTCCGCCAGTATGTTGAGAATTCATTTAATAACAAGGGCAGAATTCTCAACATACCTGGAAGCCCTAGAAATAACTAGGATAACAAAAGATGATCAACAGCTGAGTTTTTAATGACCAAATTCATTTCAATCAATACAACACCACAAACTTCATTTTATCATAATTTGTTAGGCAGGTATTACGGTATTACTTTTATTCCTTTGTTTTTCTTATCCTTCCGTAATACTGTTTCATTTATTTCTTAGTTTATTGTAGCTATTTATTGTTCTTCAATTGTGTTTTCTTTTTGAATCGCCATTTTGTAATGCTTGAATGAACCGCAATCGGGGAGGAGTTGTTCAGGCCAATGACAGCCGTTCACGGTCATTGGCTAGAGCGTTCACCAATAGCGGTGCTTTACCGTTAGTATAAATACTGCTGCTCTGTACGTTACATTTTCAGTTTACCAGAGATTGATAATGGTGTAACAACCGAAACCGGTATCTCGATTTAATAATAAATCAGTGGTTTGACAACATCTTGTCTTTTCATTTATTATGGATAACTACCACAATATCACCTTCACAACTACTCAAAGAGTTCAATTACAGTATTAGAAAATTGATAGAAAACTTGTCAGTCCAATCTCTAGGGAGAGCATTGAATGTTTTCCAAATATTTCAACATATTTGATGAGTCAATCTGTTGAGTAAAAACAAATTCACAAACACGTCATGAAATTGATACAAATGGAGATGATCTCTTCCCACTTCACAATATTCTCATATCAACAATATATTGAGTATTCCGGATCGCTGCTCAATAAATTTTATTCCATTGAATATAAGATATATTTTTAGAATGTATCATTTCAATGCATATTCGATTATCTTTAAAAAATAAAATAAATTTTAAAAATGGTGATATTAATTATTTTCGAATATAAAATACCTTAGCAATCGAATCCTACGTATCCTATTATATAACGAATCCTATAACGTCAGATAAATAAAGAAGTCATTCTATTCTATTCTATCTCTTGCTTTTTTTTAACGTGGTTGGTGATGACATCTAGTGTTTTTTTTCCATTATGAATGTCCGCCACAATAAAAGTTTTCCACCTAAATAAATAATTTGCCACAATAAATATCTGCCACCTTTGACAATTTCTAATAAAATTTGATAAAATTCTGCTTATAAATTTGAAAACAGTATTACCGTCTACATGTAATTTATTGAATGCGAAATCTATCTCTCTCAGGACAAGTAGAGTTTTTAGAGTACAGTTTTTTACTTCTATTCTCCCTGCGCAGGACAATGAAAATAATGTTTCCGACCAATACGAAATTTTATTCATTATGGATGTGAAACTTTGCTATTTCATTATGAACCGTTGTCCGTATTATCAATGAGATGTAATAAAATTAAACATAATTGTATGAACTACATAGATATCCATATTTAATTAAATAGATTGAAGATGAGTAGATTAATCAATGAAATATATCTCACTTCAGATGTAATTCAACTAGACATCATGTTTGTAACCAATCCAAATTCATCGTACATAGAGAGAATAGAAGTAGTATATTCTGTAGTCTCTGATCGTACGTGATTGAGCAATCTCGACTGGCATTTCATTTTCAGAATGTATTGCTTTCTCTAATATTGATGATGTGAGAGACACTCTTCCAACTTCAATTTGAAATTTAATTGCAATTCAATACAATTCGGTCACGTTCGTTGATTAGTGTGAATTGGAATGTAAAACAAGAGAAGGTCAATTTATTCTCTCTCTTTTCTCTGTCTCTCTCATTATTTTATCTCATTTCCTCCCCCCTTCATGCTCTTTCTCTCTCTCTCTCTCACTCTCTCCGCCATTGAACAAAACTCCGCCATTTCACGTAGATACAAAATCAATTACTCATATTTCCAATGAATTCATTTAAATAAAATATATCATACTAGTATTAAGTTGTATTCAAAAATCTTGAATTAAAATTTATACCTATATATTTCCATTTAAAATCTCTCTTAATTAATGTTTTGTTCAGTTAATCTTATGCTGTAATTATTATTTTTAAATGACGTTCATTGAAATGACTTTTATGACCTAGAATTTAAGCAACATAATTATTTTGTCATCTGCGTGAATAAAGTGATTATTCTATTCTATTCTATTCTATTCTCTCTCTTTCTGTTTAGTAACAGTAATAATGTGCAATAGTCAATCATGTTAGTATTGCTTGCGAAGTAAAGAAATGTACGAAACGAATTTATTATCAAGTTTGAAATCGTGTATATCGATGATAATAATGTGCTTCGATTGCGATAAGTTATTGAAATTAACATTTTTATTGGTATTGCTCCAACGAGTAACAGTAAATTTTCGTAGAACAAAGTGCTCTAGCTGTAATGTTTTTCGTATTATTTTCACAAGTTATGAATAGCATGTACATTTATCAGAATTAGAACGTAGCTTGTTTGGATGCGATTTGTGTATTTTGTGATCAGAATATAATTCATAAGAATTAATGGATAATGTTATGAATTGCTCTGAATATTATGGCAGATAAATTTGAAACTTCAACGGTTTCCACATTGAATTTGAGTTATTCAAGCAGTGACCACATTATGCTATTTTTACGTATGATTTCTATTGTTATCGCTACATACAAGTTCCTAAGTACTGTAATCTACAGTCCAGAACTTCTGAAGCTCAAGAATAACCAAGTTAAAGCCACCCTTCCCCTTCCACAACATAAAATTATGAAAAGTTTTAGGTAATACATCCAATTATAAATAATTTTCTTTGTACATATAATATGCTACTTAAAATAGATTTGAACTGTTTTTAAATTGGAAAGGGGACAGTTTTAAACATGAGCCTGTTGTTATTCATTACTGAAAAAATAAATAAACTTATCGTAAGTGTACCTACTTAATGGTTTTGTGTGTTTATGCGTATTCGGAACCAATGTAACTGCTACCTATTATAGATTATGAGGTCAATAGAATTTGTTTAATAATAAGCACAGTATAATCTTCACAAATGCATAATTGAATCATTTATGTGTGTTATTATTGTAGGGGTTTGAAATTTTTCCTAACTGTGCAGTACAACAACCTTCCTCAATGAACCACTAAAATCCACTAATGAGCCTACTGGCTCATCTATTTTTCAATCAATAGAAGTAATCCTATGCTATTCTATTCATTTATTTTATTGCTTCGTATTTATTTCGACAGTAAAACAACTATTAATGTTGAGAATCAAGCACTTTGCACAAGGAACGCCCCTCTCCGATTCTATTGGTGAATGCCAATTCTAATATCAGCTGACAGATCTACTACGTCAAACAACGTCGACCAATCACGAGCGAGTACACTTCAAATGCTCAGTAGAATTCCACGCCCACAACACGCTGCCATTGGCTGATGCCGTGTCGTATATAGTATCACAGAGAACAGACGTAGATAGCAGTATTGCTTCTGAGTCTTTTAGACTAGAGAGTATTGCTTCTCTATGATAGTATAGACTTGATTTTGTTTAATGATATCATCTCATTGAAAAATTTGAGCTACAAAAACATTATGACAATTTTTCAAATTCACAAAACAAAATGGCGGCCATTTAAAACTTTGTTTCTTAAATAACTAGAAAATAGTTGATATTACAAAAATTTTACAAGAATAACTTTTTTTACTTAATTCAATTACAAATCGATTGCCACCTTATTTTTTAAGATTGGACGAATATTAACTGAGATATGGCAGCTTTATTGATAGGTGACCACTGGAGGTTAGTTGCAGTGCATCCTGGGCATGCGGATAAAGTCTGCCACAACAATGCAACAGTCTCTGTCTGGCTCGCATGTTATTTGTAGGCGATTTTAGGTTATTCAGCGTGAACTTTAAAGACAGAAAAAAGGATTGCAAATAGTGAAGTCTGGTGTGTGGAGACCAGCTATGAAATTGTTTGAAACGCGAGTCTAGTGCAATTTGCTTGGATTGAGTCGGCTGCACTGTGAAAAGGCACCGGCCGCCTCTGCTCAGTGGCTGAGCGATTTTTAGTTCGGTTTTCAGTGTTTCACTGTGCATTTGCACCACGCTGCTAATATTTCAAGGGCTGTTTTGTAGCATGATTTACAGTGAGTATTGCATTCGATCACATTCCTAGCTGTATGGTGGGGTTTGAACTTGGAACAGCCAAGACTTGCATTTCCATAGACTGTTCCATTTTGTTGACAGTTGTAATTAAAACATGTTTAATACGTATAATGTTATTATATTAACTCTGTTTAGTATGTGTATAAGCTGTTTCTGTAGTTTTCAACCTGAATCTGGCTTGCATTACTATTAAATTTAATATTTTATCCAACATATTATGTGTATTTTCCTTTGTATGATCTATTGTGTAGCTAGTGTACAAAAAATAACTGCTGGTGGAAACTTTTAATTAGATGAACATTGAATCACAAAAGGCATTTTATATGAGTATTTTAAAACTCGGCTAATGCCGACAATCAACGGAGTTTAACGGAGCGATTCCTTTCACCTGTTATCAGGAGATTTCGTAATGTCAAAATCAAATCAAATAATTCTTTATTTTGGAAAAACAATATTACAAGTACGTGAAATATACATTATAGGCATACAAGTATTTTATAAAATATTATGAATATACAGAGTAATAAAGCGAAATACTGTACTGTCTTTTTTAAAAAAGACAGAAGATGTTAACGAAGATGTTTATCTTCGTATTGAAAGAATCTATGAAATATAAATATAATAATAGTAACTCCATTTAAAAATAAAAATCATTGGAGAATATTCTCCATAAAAACTATTTCAATCCTCAAAAACAGGAATAATGGAGAACAGGAATCAATGAAAAAAAAACATTTCAACATGAAAACAGGGCCAATTTGATTCAAGGCGCTTTTGTATACAGCGTTCTTCAATCAGTTCCTGATAAGCAAGGAGATGTTGTGAAGTTGAAGAGATGGAGAGAGCATGAGAAAATGAGAGAGAGGGTGAGCGTGAGACAAGGAGAATGACTGAGAGACAAGTAAGGGTTCATGTTAAGTAGATGTCGTATCAGGTATGTTTATTGACACTCTCAAGTGACATTATTAAATTCTCTTGCCCTTAATCCTTCTTCGAAACAAACACGTGTCGAAGATTCCTAACATTCTGTTAAGTAGGACGTGGGAGGAGGAAATATTGACATATATTCTAAATTTAAAGATGGCTGAACTTAAAAACTCTGATAAAAGAAATCGCAGCTCTGAGTGAACTTGAATGTGCTCCAGAGTTAGATAGAATGAAGTGACTAGAGTTCAGAAGCCTTGAAGATTGAAGTAGAGTGACTTTCCGACTGCAGCTTCAGTCTCTTTCATCACAAAAAAATGGAGAAAACCTTTGATTCATCTGTGCTTCTATTCATCTAGTTCTTTCTTACGTCTGAAAAACTGGAAATTACTGGCGGTTCTCGTTGTAATGGTTCAGTTCGGTGATATCATTTCACGTCAGTTGAATTTTTTTGGATTTCATTCCACGTTGGTTGAATTTTATTGGATATTCTGTAAACCCCCCTCCCCATTGGTAGGCAAAAATTGTATTTTGCTTATGAAAATCTGTTTTGATTACAGTATTGAAAATTGTTGAAACTAACGTGCTTATGTTTAAGGCTAGGCTTATCTCTAATCAAATACATATACAGTGTATTTATTATTATTATTTTGTGACTGCATTAGCATTACATTGATTTCATCTTGCTGTATAATCCCCCCCATAACTCCTCCGTACATGACACCCCCCCCTTCACTTGATCCTAGTTACGCCTTTGGTTTATAGAGTATATTTTTCGTTTATAATCGGGTAATAAATTGATGTAGGAGTTGTCAGTCAAAATATGCTTCTATTATGTTTTATTGCAGAAGCTGGAAATTCTAAATCAGAGAAGTTGAACGCTTTTAATTATATTCAATCCAATATTCTGGTTCTCTTTTTTGTTATCGATATATTGTATAACTTAATGTTCGAACGCAGTGGCGCTACGTGGATTTTTGAACTTTTAGGGAAAGAAGTAGTACTATCATCCCACGAACTTCAAAGCTATTTCCTCAATTTCTTTGATGCACAAAATCCGTCTACCGAGAATGGCGTGGGTGTAGCATGTAGATGTGAAGAGAATGCAATGTCTGCCTGTTGCATCCTCATCCAATTTTTCATGTTAACTTAGTAATGAGATTATTATTAGATGTTCGTGATCTTGTTGAAGTCCTGATTAACCATTTACTGTGTATTTGTCTCTGTTTTAGGAAGCGAGAGAGAACGAGGTGGTACCCTGGATCTTCTGCTGTCAACCACCTATTGTCGTTCACAAATGCATCTCTCCAGGCAATTGTCTCAGCTGCATCCTGAACTTACAATGCCAATGTTTTCAGGTTAGACTTCACAAATTTATTTTCCAGTGTATCAATTTTAATATATATCTCAACAGAAATCAACAATATCAATAGTTATCAACAACCTGCTGACATTTCTTCCTCAATCAATTCATTATCAATCTTAGATCAACTACAGTAATATTCATTTAAGTTGGCGGATGGCATTTGATAGATAGATAGATAGAGTGATATAATTTTTTGCCGTCCGACTCTACGGCGGTCATCAGCAATTTGAAGAAAATATCAATATTTTGCAAAACAATTGTTTAAAATATTTTTAAACAAAACAAGTAGGCTAAGTTTTTTGGAAATTTTTTTATGTTTTCTAGATGTTGCTGATGACCGTAAAGCAGGTTCATCTCTTTGATCTCTTCTGAATTCTGATCATCTAAGAAATTGATTAAATTTAATGTTGGACATTGTCATTTTTGATAACTCATTCAGTTTTCATTTTTCATTCATAACTCATTTGGATCAATGGGGAATGACAGTGAGGCCATTTTCATCCAATATTGAAAATAATGGTGTAGGTTAATTTGTAGTCAACTACATTGGAAAACTATTCTTCAAATACAATAAGTGAAGCAGGTTTCTGGTTTTGGATCGCGTCTTTCAATGGAGGTTTCAATCGAAAATATACATAATTTTTTCAAACGAATTCTAATAATTCAATGTTGAAAAGTTAACGGATACTGATCCAGAATACTAGAAAACTGGAATTCAAGAGAGTATGCTCAACAAAATACGTAGATTAAATTTTTTCAATTTCTTGTAGTATGGTTTCCTTATAATCATCATATTATTTCAAAATTTATATGTTCAATCTGATTAGTGTTTTAGTTGAGTTTTGTGCATGATATATCGTACATGATATATCTCAAGTATGACGTATTGTACATACTGTATATCATTCATCGTATCATTTATTCTGTAAACGAGTGTTTAGTTGATGCACCTTGAATAATATTCAAACGTCAAGTATTAATTATTTATTCAACATAATAATTTATTTTATAAATTGACTTGATAAGTATTTTATGAACAGTAGCCTACTCAAACAATAACTCCACTCATTGATTTGCAATATTGAACTTGAGAGAGTTAATACCACTATTTGCGCTTGTATAGCTAATTTACATGGTCAAGTCTCATTATGAAAGATATTTCCCGATAATTCTTGACATATACTCGTACGTTAACTCAATAGGTTGCCTCCCAACTCCAGTAACCCATTCATATACATTTCAGGATGTGATTTGTCTAAATCCCTTTCCAGATAATATTACAGGGGTCTCCTCAATCAAGTCCAGGGATCTCTGAATAATTCGTATGCATATTGTATGATGTAACATCTACTCCACTTGCTAGCTCGCATAATTCCTCCTCGTTTGAGATTCAGGATTGAATGGGATTTAGCTCGCGAAATGAACCACTTCAATAGAATGGAAATGCTGCCGACTTGGAGAGGCGTGATAGTGTCACTCACTCACTCACTCACTCTCGATCTCTCTCTCGCTCGCTCTCTTCTCGTTTACCTCTCTTCAATTTACGTTGAGTGCTTTCACATACATACATCATGTATGCAACACCAAACACCCTAATGCTTACAATTGTTTCATCCCTTGGTGACAGACAGGGGTCGCTCTGATTATTCGCGAAACCTTTTTAAATAAATTTTTTTTTGAGAAAAAGTTACTAAAAAAACAGCAGTGGGGTTTATGTTTCACGCTTTTGAGTGGAACTAAGGCTAGGCGTACACCGGTTAGTCAAGACGAGATTAGTCACGTTTAGTCACAGTAATACACATAGTTGCTTATGAAGCAGCACACACCGATGCAATGACTAATCGGTGTGTGTTGCTTCATAAGCAACTATGTGAATTACTGTGACTAAACGTGACTAATCTCGTCTTGTCTTGTCTTGACTAACCGGTGTACGCCTAGCCTCCAGGTAAATGTTGGAATTGGATAAAATTGAATGCAGGATAAAGTAAAAAATAATGGTTTGAGTGGCTTTATGAAAATGTATTAATATTTCATTCTTAAAATCACCTCATTGACATCAAATTCATTAACATTGAATTATATTGAAATCATAGAAGTAATTCCATTTTATGTTGTTATAGAGATAACGCACAGATTCCAAACAGCAAGACCCGAGGTTCGTCAGTTGCTGCTTCAGTATCTGCTACCCTGGCTGCACAACATGGAACTGGTTGATCCTAATGTTCCACCAGGCAATCCTCTATCGTATTTTCAGGTAATAAGAATTCAAGATTCCTTGAATAGTTCATGATGTTCGAGTAAACAGTAGAATTGAAACAGAAGTAAATAAAAATAGAATTGTTGAATATTGTGTATAATCGTCTTGAATCGACTAGTGAATAGATCGTTCTATGAATTATTTGAATCAACCCTTTAGTTAGATGATGGATTATTCATCCAAAAATAATTTTTTTATTTTTGTAAAAGCACTTAGCTGCTCGATAAGTCACTTGTCTTCAACAACTGTTTACTGGAATGCACTGCTGTTTTTTTTTTTCAATATATCAAGAGATGATACAATGACTGAATGATTTACTTGTCTTCAACAACTGTTTACTGAAATGCACTGCTGATTTTTTTTCAATTTATCAAGAGATGATACAATGAATCAATGATTTATTCAGCAAAAATATATAAGCGAATTGTACATTATGCCAGAATGAAAATTCCACATAATCATAATTACAGATTATAATCAGCTTTTTAATGCTGATTTAACTCTTTCCAGGTATACCTCATGATTCAGATACATTTAGGCACTACTACAGAAACTGTATTATGCAGTATTATTATACTGTATTACTTTTTATACTGTATTATACATTCTCTGTTGTAAGCACTACCATTAGAAAATATACAGTATAGTAGACAAAAAGTATAAAGAGTACGGTACTGTATTTTTAAAAATTATTACAAATAGTAGACACTGGAAGTAATTTCAAGCATTTTCAATTATGAATACACTTCATTCGACCTCGTATGAATTGTATAGAAAAGTCTATATATGGAGTCCTTTCCCGATCAACCTGATTTAGTAGCTTTTAGAAGTAAGCTAGTAAGACAAGTGTCTTAGAAGAAGTCATTGGAGACAAATGACTTGAAGTGTGATGAATTGCGGTTTACATGATTCTGTTTCATATATTATAAAACAGTCATCTCTCATCATCACCACTCTCATTACCCACGCACAAGCCTAGAGCTCATGTGGGCATCATCCTCGAAAAAAATAAAAAAAAATATTTTAATTCAGGAATATTTACGTATCTGTATTTTAATTTGAATATTTGTAATAGTTGTTTGAATTTTCAGATAAGAATATTTCAATCTTCAGTGAATTTTGTTTATTGTATTGTTTGATTTTGTGGAAATAAATTAAATTTTCAATTCAATTTCCGGTTACAGTATTACTCCAACGACCCTAGAGAGGGCAGAAGACGCGAGGGGTGGGGATCAGTGGAGGCGACCGAAATGGTTCTCAACAATTTGTTCTACATAACGGCGAAATTCGCCGACGAACATCCCAAGGAGACTGAGGAAATCTGGTCCACGTTATGCTCGTGCTGGCCCAACAACTTGAAAGTTATCATCAGGTATCTGCTGATTATATCAGGAATGGCACCTACAGAGCTGCTGCCCTATGTAAGTTGATTTTATTTATCACAAGATTTATTCATCTCAATTCATCACAAAAATATTATGAAAATGACTGACACAAAAATGACAGTGTCATTATAATAGAATTTTATTTGTCGTTCAATTTTCACAAGAATAACATTGAATTTTGAATTTGTGTCTTTCTTCAATATTGTTGGTCGTTGTTTTTTCAATGAAATTTGATTGTTTTGACATCCAAAAAATACGTTGATATTGAATTTATTTCTTCTTTTTCTTATTCTCTTGATCTTTGTTTCCTTCAACAAAATTCTTTTGTTCTTATAATAGCAACTTTTTTTTCCACACCTCATATTGCAATCTAGTCTAAGAAGACTAATGAGCAATTTTTTTCTAATCTACTATTATTCAAATTGATAAGTTTAGCAGCTCTCACTAGGACTACTACTTTTAAATACTAACAAATAACATGGATTAATAATCGTAATCACATAACATAAATGATAAACTATTTGTGCACTAAGATCACATTAGGATTCACACTATAAACACTGCTCTGCTTTTGACACTCTCACACCACAACATCACACAATCCGAAGGGTTTCGTCCGCTTCAACCTGCGCAGCTGGGTGTTGTCGAGTAGCTGGGTAACTTCTTCATAATAGCAACTGAACAACGAAAAAGTCTTTGTTGGTATAATTTAGTTGTTTTCTGTAAGTTAAAGTTGTTTTAATTAAATAAAACATTATATGATATTGTCAATTCCACTAATTTATAGTATTTTATAGATTGTATACTAATCATAGTATATAAATAATATTAATTTCATAGAAAATAGTGGAATTAGCAGTATCGTATATTGTTTTATTTCATCATATAGATTATACACTAATCATAGTATATAAATAATATTTATTTTATAGAAAATAGTGGAATTGGCAATATCGTATATTGTTTTATTATTCATCATGGAGTTCCACAGCATCAACAAGAATCCTACAAAATAAGTAAAATTGTTTTAGTTAAAGTTGTTGTTATGTACTACATGCCTAACCTATCAGCAACTTCAATGAAAAATAATGAATTTTGACATGTATTGTGTGTTTTTCAATAAAGTTCCATTGTTGACCAGGCAAAACGCGTGGTACTGTACCTAGCGCGAGCGCGTCCCGACCGGCTCTTGGACGAAATGATGGGCGAGCTGCAGACGGTTGAAACCCTCAACTGTTTGATAGAGCGCACCGAAACGCCGCCCTTCTATCGCCTAACCAGCATGCGCAAAGCGTCCAGTCACTCAGACCCCGGTCCCGGTCTGCAGGACCCGGCCAGCCGCGTAGACCTTGCGGTTGAGAAGGGAACGATTCACACCAAGCGGCACAGCGGCGAGGATCCCGGAAAGACTGGGTTAGGCCTATTTCTTTATAGAGTGTAAAAATATGAAGTGTAAAATATACTATAGTGTAAAATCACTCAATTTCTTTGTAGAGTGTAAAAATATGGGTTAGTTGCTTGTTAGGCCTTTCTCTTCATAGAGTGTAAAAAATTGAAGTGTAAAATCTACTATAGTGTAAAATCACTCAATTTCTTTGTAGAGTGTAAAAATATGAAGTGTAAAATCTACTATAGTGTAAAATCACTCAATTTCTTTGTAGAGTGTAAAAATATGAAGTGTAAAATCTACTATAGTGTAAAATCACTCAATTTCTTTATAGAGTGTAAAATTTGTCAAAAATTTGAAAACTACATTGAAACATCTTACTGGGTGTAGATGAAAACCAGAAACTTTTACTGACAAATTTGTACAGTACAAAAATTGAAATTGTAATAAATTTGGTGACACATGGATTTGAAAACTTATACGCGACTCTGAGTTCTTAACATTAGAATCATACTTTATGATATAGCCTACTACTCATATATAAACTTGATATATACACTTATTCTTCTGATATTCACTCATATACGAGTAAGTTTATACTACTTTTACTCGTTCTAATTTGAAACCCGCATACCAGATTTGATAGCTTTGTTCAGGATATTGTTTCAATCCATATTAATTTTCTTTTACTTTTCTTCAAAGTATTGGTTTGTTGGATTGTTGCAGAACATCGAAGTCGGACTCAGCGCTCAGAGCAATGGCTGCCGTTGGATTTGTGCCGCCAAGGGGAGCCGACAAGATCCGAACGGCTAGCGGACCAGCTATGCTGTCTGACGAGAATTCCACTCCTACCACTGAGACTGAGGTAACTAATAAGATTTTATTTCTATTTCATCATAGACTCTATATATGATCACATATCATGGACTTATTGCATAGAATGTCATGATCACATTATCATGAACTTATTGCATACCTCAAGTCCTACTTCATCAAATTATCAATTGAATGAAAATAATTGCGAAAGATAATGACAAATATATGCTGTCAAACCACTAATATCAATTCATAAATTCAATTAGTGGTTTGACAGTATCTTGGCATGTATTCTTCTGTTTTTCTTGTTTTTGTACTGAGTCTAAAAATGTCAATAAGGCTTTTAATGGACTGTGAGATTTTATGTGTAAAAAAGCTAAACGAATAAAGAATAGAACAATGATAAGATTGGAAATTTACAACGATAATTTCATGAAGCCTATATAGTTATATCTGGAGAATAAATTTTAATTTTAATTTCCAACTTCGGAGATTTCACTCTTGAAGATAATTCTCAATATTTTTCAATATATTTTAAAGCAATTTGATATCTTCTGTTTTGAAAATTGTATTTGTAAATTTGTATATCACCCCTACATACAGATTAATACTCACATTTATTGCAATCTGAATTTTTGCGGAATAAAGAATATTTGTATTTTAATTTCAATTTTTCTGATCTCGATTCAGATGGCGGAAGAAGGCTACAGAGGACCTCCCGGCCCTGTTGGCAAATTTGATATTCCACAGCCTCATCCCCTTCCAATGCCTGAATATGGAGGATATTTCGCTCCATTGAAGGAATATCTGCCAGATAGCACACAGCCAAGTAGCGGCTTTCATAGGTAGGTTGAATCAATATGATTCCTTATTCATGCTCATAAAATGGTAATTTGGACACAAACTCAAAACTTGACAAAGGTTATTGTTTTTCTTACCAAACCATTGTATTTAGACTAAACTGATTTAGAACATTGTGTTTGGACGAATCGTGACATATTTGGACTATTTATGTGACCAAATTCAGGAATTGAATAAGTGTCTGAGTACTAAATAAATTTTTAATGTTTAAAAGTAATGAAGATCTGAAATTGACCATCAAATCAGAATAACAGGATTCAATAATTCAGTATATTGATGTTTTTAACTGTATGATATTAATAAATGAGAGAAACGAAAATCCAATGAAATCTGTTTCATGGAACAAAACTTGAAAGTCCATGAAAATTCGGGAAAAACAGTAAGAGCTGAGCCTGCTTTTTTCTCTTCGAAATCAAAGGCAACCCATTTTTGTCTCTGTATCAATGAATTCATAAATAAATTATTACTATCTTAACTGAGGAAACTAGTTGAAATTGACCACTCCAGTTGTTTCGGAACACAATACATAATAAACTGGAATTGACATTTTCAACTATCTTTCTCAATAAATTATGGAGTGTTTCCACAACATCAATATTTGTTCTACTGTTTTAATATTGTTAGTCATAAACCAATTTCAACTAGTTAGCTTTATATTCAACAGATGCAACTAATGCCCGGTCTAGGCGCTAGGACCTAGGTCTTATATGTGAATTGCATCGCGTCTACACGTATGTGTTTTACAAGTCCTAGGACTTATGTCATCTACATGCTAGGACTTGTTGTACAACTTGAGTCCTACAACAAGTCCTAGTCTAGACTGGGCTTCAGCAGTAACGCTTCTGATTTTAGTTGTTTATCATAAACAAATTATTTATTTGTTATTATGTAATACTCGGCCCCTGCGCTCAGGCTGTTGCCTTTGCAGGGACCTTCCTTGTTATTAATACTATTTTATGTGATATCTATTGTATTATTAATTCTATTATTTTTCATTGTACTTTTCAAGTTTGCTGTATTCTGTTTCAAGGATAAATGAATAATTTGATTGATTGATTTGATGAAATTTCAACCAGTAAACTTTGCATTGGACAGGTGCAACGTGGCAGTGATGCTTTTGACAGACGTGGTGGTGGATGTCGTGGATCTGGACTGGCCGATTCACGTTCCGCTGATGCTGCACATTTTGTTCCTTGGCTTCGATCATTCGCGCGTGCTGGTGCACGAGCACTGCAAACAGCTGTTGCTGAATCTGCTGCTGGTATTGGCTGATCACAACGATCATTTGTCAGTGGCTCAGATCCTGCTCAATCGCAAGACGGCCCAGCTGGGCTTGGGTCTACCTACACCTCCCCTACCTGTGCTTGTGCATGTGTTTACTGGTGAGTGACCCGTACAATCATCTATATCAAAAGAGTTTGGTGCCCGTGTAGAATAGATCATGGAAAATTTGTGGAGCAGTTTGAGCGGACCGATTTTGATGTGGTTTGTGCCAAAAGAAAAACAAAAAATCGAATTTCTGCAGGCTCTGAAAAAATAATCATTTTAAATGGGAGAAAAATAATGATAACCAAAAATAGTCCCTGTGGCACTATCTGTTGGCATTAAAATGTACTAAGTTATTGAATGTACTGAGTTAGTTTGTGAAATCACCCATAGATAGAGCTTAGAAGCTAAAAATAGTACAGTGACTATAAATCTGTACAAGGTAGGATTTCACTGGTATGACTGAGTTGCTGTCAGCTGCAGGTAATTAAAATATTAAGATAAGCAACTATTTAAAACTAATGATTTTAGAAAATTCGAGTTAGCGGCGCTTTGAGCTGCACGGGGGCCCGTTGATTTATAATTTTGACTTAATTTTTTATAGTTATAATTACAGAGACTGTGTAATAACAGTGTGGCCATTTGATGTTACATTTTTAATTGTTTAACTCGGATTAATACAAACCATCATACTTTTGCCAATTACCAATTTGCATTGAAATGATATGTTATCATATGTAATGCAAATCATAATATGTTATGTTGAGTAATTCACTTCAAACCTACAATTTGCCTTTGCTAGTGTTAGTTCTCATTATTTTAAGGCTAGGCGTACACCGTTTAGTCAAGACAAGACAAAACGAGATTAGTCACGTTTAGTCACAGTAATTCACATAGTTGCTCATGAAGCAGCACACACTGATGCAATGACTAATCGGTGTGTGTTGCTTCATAAGCAACTATGTGAAGTACTGTGTATAAACGTGACTAATCTTGTCTTGTCTTGACTAACCAGTGTACCCCAGCCTAAACTTTAAAACTAATAACTTTCAATACCAGGAGTAGAGAGACAATTTTTAATGTTGGAAAAGTTATTTTTGATGTTGTTTCTCTTGAAATAAGTTTTTTTTTTAATGTGTGAAGGCGTTAGTGTTTGCCTGTAATCCCACTGAGCAAAATATCTATCTGGAGGTAGCACTAGCTAGAGCACACGCGGCTCCCACGAGCCGCCACTGAACAACTGTTTCGATTTCAATTATAAAACTTCAATGATTGTGTTATTACGGTCGTAGATAAAATATGATAATGAGGTACTGTAATCTTTAATCAATCATTGTAACAATCATTGCTTATAGTAAAATTTTTAGATTTTTCAATTTTTCTCTCATTTATTTACAGAGCCAGATCCGGAATTTGATAGTTACTTGCAAGGCCCTACAACAGGCATTCCAAACTCATCTCTAGTTAGTATTTCAGGTATGTACTTTCTAAGTTTCCATTCATAATAATATTGTCTCTTTCCATTGAATACCGAATCTTGTATCTGATCCTACTTACTTATGGAATTGAAGTTGGTATTTAATGTTGCTGTACACATTTTCGCAGGTACAGAATCGGTGACGAGTTCAGTGAGCTACGCCAGCAGTGGACCGCCGATGAGCAACAACCCCGTGATCGTAGTGCCCGAAGAAAGCAACACATTAACGGGGCCGCCGCGACCAGGGCCCAACATGCCCATTGCAGACGTTGTCAAGTCGATGATGGACTTTATTGCTTCGAGAAAAAACCAAGTGTTGTGGAACTACGAGGATATCACTGCGAAAGTGTGGAGTTGCAGGAGTGTTGAACAGCTTGACTGTTTCCTTCAACATGTGTTGAGGATTTTTAGAGACTCGTTACCACTGGCGTTGATTTCGGAACGTTGGGCGCAGATCGCTCTACAGCTGGGGCTGTCCTGTTCGTCTCGACACTATGCGGGACGCTCTTTGCAGCTTTTTAGAGCATTGAGAGTCCCGATTACTTCAAGAATGTTGTCGGATGTTTTGTCGAGATTGGTGGAAACAGTGGCGGAACAGGGGGAGGACATGCAAGGTTATGTTACTGAACTGCTGTTAACCCTTGAAGCAGCTGTTGATTCGTTGGAGTCAGATTTCCGGCCGCTGGATTTTATGAAGGAGATTTTCAAATCGACACCTAATCTCAACAACAAAGAAGGAGGGGGGCAGATTGTGGGCGGGGGTGGATCGGCAGGGGGTAAACGATCCCCGGGCGGGGTAGCCGCTGTTACGGGGGGTATTTGTCCCGTGGGACCACCCCACCAAACGCACCAAGCGCGTAGCACTAGTTACTCAGTATCATACGGCATGCGAAAAGCGACCGGTTCCCCCGCTAGTACCGATACCAAAGAAACACGTGGAAGAGTTTTGTGCGAACTGGAATCTCAGCGACAAGTTTGCAATATGAACAAGTATTCGACCAATTTGTGCAGATCGCGGTCGGCGCAGTCGCTGAAATTGCTCGGTGACACGGCAACCGCCGACGACAAGATGACCATCCTGGCTCAGCTGTTCTGGTTGTCTGTCTCCCTTCTGGAGTCCGATTACGAGCACGAGTTTCTGCTGGCACTGAGGCTGTTGGGCAGAGTGTTGCATAGGCTGCCACTTGATCGACCAGACGCTAGAGATAAGGTCAGCTCATATTTCACCTCGATTTCTTGAACTTTCTATCAGAAAATTATATTAAATATTAGCGGAGAAACTAATAACGAGTTTAAGGTATGCTACACAGTTGTCATTTATTACAATGGCATCGATGTAAATCATCAATCACTACTTGTCAATCATCACTTGACGTTTTTACTACTTATTCACTACCACCAAGAGCAGGTTTTATTAAAGCCTATTAAATTTTCAGTTGTTGTGGATCCATCTTCTTTTCTCACTTGATCAAATATAGGTACACTAAAAATCACTTAATAAGAATATACTCACAAACTACTCTGTTTATGATAATTTCGCAGTGTTATGCTGCATCATTGTACCGGATTTAGTTGTTAAACCATTATCAATCTCTGGTAAACTCTGAGTTGACTAGAATTTACTTTCTGGATATAGGGCCAAACACTGTCCGGTAAATCTTTTGGCATACCAAAGATTGATGATGGTGTACCTGTAATGGTGATGGTGTAACCTGCCACATACTCAGCTGTAGGCCTGACCTAGGTAGGCCTGCTGTAGGCCTAAAGTTTTATTTTTGAATTAAAAGTTACAGTACCACGGTTTCATGAAATAACCTTCAAGGCAGGTTATGCCATGAAACCATGGTACTGTACCTTTCAATTCAAAAATAAAACTGTGGTTTGACAATATCTTTGTCTATTTCTTTCATAACTAATTGACAATTGATTAAAAATAATTTATCAATTTTCAGGTGGACAAGCTGCAATCACAGCTGCGCTGGACCAACTTCCCAGGGGTGCACGCGCTCTTGCTGAAGGGCTGCACAAGTCCCAATACCTACGAACCAGTCATGACGCTACTGTCTCAATTCACACCTTTGCTCGACCTGTCAGTGGTGGATCCCACTCAGAGTGTCGCCTTTCCCATGAACGTGATTGCACTCCTTCCCTACATGCTGTTGCATTACGAGGATGCGAATCCTTTGTGCATCATTAGCGCTGAGAGTATCGCTCAAGTGGGCACTGAAAAAAGTAAGAAACTAGAGAATCTAGGAACGGTTATGACGTTGTACAGTAGACACACGTTCAGCAAGGAGAGTTTTCAGTGGACCAAGTGTGTGGTGAAGTATCTCTACGATGCTTACGCTCATCTAAGCCTCAACATGCTTGCGTTCCTGATAGAAGTCCTTGAAAAAGGACCCTCCAACATCCAGCTACCAGTTTTGAGTATAATTCATTGTATGCTGCACTATGTTGATTTGTCATCGGCTAGTGCAGCCGCTCAACCTGTATACTCGGATCTACTGCGTGTGATTGCCAAGTATATTGAAGGAGTGCACTGGAAAGAAGCGCTCAAAGTGTTGAAACTAGTTGTGACCAGATCGTCCAGCCTGGTAGCCCCTCCCATGCCGGCTCACACGCACTCCAGTGGATGGGAGCCGAATCCCGACTTCATCGATGTGGAAATATCGACAAAGAAAGAGCTGCCTGGTAAGTAACTTATATATAAAATATTTACTCATTTCAAACGTAGATAAGCTCACAGACAGACATGAAGACCTTCATGACATGAAGACCAATTTTTATTGACATGTTCAATAAAAATTATACAAGATGGTAAACAAAAGAAATACACAGCAATTAACTAAATCAGAGAAACTCAGTCAATTACAAAATTGGAAGAGATTACAAAAATTAAAGAGACGAATATATATTCTTATAGATCTATTAATGTCTCAAGTAGCCTTTTGGTCTGCATTTTGTTGGGAGAAATGTTAATATGTTGACTGTATGTTATGGAAGAAATAATATAAATATTTTCTACAATAGTTAATTGACATTTTAACGTTTTTTCATGTATTTTTTTCTATTGAGTTTATTATCTTGATTTTTTTTTTGTTGTGAGGGCAATCAATGATGCTCGGTCTCCCTGGAGCCCTCACATACCATAAAGTTTCAGTTAATAAATAGAGTCGAATTTTTTCAATCAGACGGATAGCGAATGACTGTTATTTAACGTTTCCATGGTGATATTATGCTCCAAAGGACGCCATTTTATGTTATGATGGACTATATATCATGCAAGGACAGAGCTGAGCATAATTATCACCCGGAAACGTTGAATAACAGTCATTCGTTATCTCGCCAAGAAAAATTTACTGTAAATAGAAAATGCAATAGTCAGGTTACCAAAAAACAAATGACACATCAAATTGAAAATTTGAATTGTCGGTTTGAATTGGAAAAGGGACAGTTTTGGGCGTAAGCCTGTAAAACCTTCCATTAAGGGCCGCTTACCCCAACGCTGCTTAAGTAATAACAGCTGACGCTCAATTTTTTTGTATACTTTTCCTATTCTCCGAATGAGGCTTAAGCCAGATGTATTGCTTAAGCAGCGTTTGGGAAAGCGACCCTTAGTATTATTTTTGTACATTACTCAATGGATGAATAAATTGATACAAACTCTTTTTTTACAGAAAATTATTTATTAATGAATTGTTTAAATTAGGACGCACAATGGATTTCACGTTCGACCTCTCGCAAACGCCACTGATCGGACGCAGGTTTGTTCCGAAACCGGAGCTGCGTGGCAGTCCGAGTCCGGCGCATGCCAGTACTACCACAACCACCACCAGTTCCGGTCTGGGTCTGAGCAGTGTGGGCACGGCCTCATCGCCAAGGAGGTCGGTCTCCCTGTCGCCGGCAGATAGTGCTTCGGTCGCTGGATGGAAACGACCGTGGATGTCACAGGTGAATACATCGTTTTTATTCAGTTTTCACCCATCCATCTTTGTATAAAATAGGCGAAGGAGGAGGAGAAAAATAGAAGAGGGGGAGGAGGAAGAGGAGGAGGAGGAGGGGAGGAGGAGGAGGAGGAGGAGGAGGAGGAGATAAAATAAGAAGGAAGAAGGATGAAGAGGAGGAGAAGAAGGAGAAATAGAAGGAGAGAGAGAAGAAGGAAAGAATGAGAAGGAGAACAGAAGAAGGAGGACAAGAAGAAGGAGAAAAATAGAAGAAATAGAAAGAGAAGGAGGATGAGGAGGAGGTGGAGGAGGAGATAAAATAAGAAGAAGAAGGAAAGAAGGATGAAGAGGAGAAGAAGAAGGAGACATAGAAGGAGAAAGAAGAGAAGGAGAAGAATGAGAAGGAGAAGAAGGAGGACAAGAAGAAGAAGGAGATGAAGCAAACAAAGATAAGAAGAGAAAGAAGGAGAAATAGAAGAAGAAGAAGAAGAAGAAGAAGAAAAGAAGAAGAAGAAGAAGAAGAAGAAATAGGAGGAGGAAAAAATTGGGATTGATTTTGAAGAGGAAGAAGTAGAAGAAGAAGGAGAAGTATATGAAGAAGAAGTTGAAGAAAGATAGGAAAGGATGAGGAGAACAAGAAGGAGGAGAAGTAGAAGAACAAGAAGAGAAGAAGAAGAAGAAGAAGAAGAAAAATAAGTTACAGGAAAAAGAAGAAGAGGGAGAGGAAGAAGAAGAAGAATTTAATTTAATTTTCCTAGAGGGCGGAGTTGAGGCGCGGCCGGCCCTCTCTTCCACTCAACCCTCTGTTACAATAGAGAAATAGAAGAAGAAGGATAAGGAGAAGAAGCAGGAGAAGGAGCAAAAGAAGAAGGAGGAGGAAGATTGGAAACTATTTCATGTAGCTCAATAGTCGCAGTTTTGTGCGATCTGGGATGTCCTAGTCATGAACAAAGAGCGATAACATTCAGATACATAAGATATACGAAATAAATTTTGATATGAAGTTGGAATCAGTTTTCACATAGATCAATGAATTGCTCAGATTTATCTGACAAAATGGCACTATTCAATCAAACAGATTATGCCTAAGAGTGAATAGCTATAAATTTTATTATAAAGAAATTTGAAGTATAGTCTTACTGGGTTCTTTGCATTAGTTTCTCACAGTTTTCTTTCTCATGTTAATATTGATCGGTCGATGGATTTTCATAAACATTGTGAAGCATTTGCCTCAATATGAACCAGCTACACGTTACACAGGACAAAAGCAACATAAAAAATATGTTAGTTCTAATTTATCAAAATGACAGATTTATCTCCAAAACGAATCTCTAATGGTATTGGCAACTATATGAAATACACTCTGCACATAATACTCGTGTAGGATTGGAGTCTAAAATGTTTCAGCTCATTTGTGAAATAAAAACTTCATTTGTCATACTTTGTTCAATTCATATCCATTATCATGAAATATGATCAATTCATATCCATTTCATTTTTTCAATTTAAGTAATATAAGTAGATTACATTCATATTATGTGTAATTAATATGACGTAGTTATTATTCCTGTGTTATTATTCTTGTGTTCTGAATTATTTTTATTCCAGGGGAGAGTTCGAGAATGTCTAGTCAATCTTTTGACCGCTTGTGGTCAGCGAGTTGGATTACCAAAAAGCCCTTCGGTAAGTTATGAACTGTTTTTTTTTTACATTTTCCTATGTGATCTAGCATGTTCTCTGGAAAAATGTCTATCTAATTTATCATGTGCTCTAGATATCTCTATGAGCAAAAAGGATGAGTTGAAATATAATATTTTTCCTCTACTTTTTAATTTCTTCCTATAAAAATATCACGAAGTGCCATTAACATTACCAATATTATCACAAATTGAATTGTATGAAAAGTAGTAGTACATCTCCCATGTATAAGGAAATCCATGGTATCCGAAAATACTAAAATTCCAAAAATCAAACAATTATTTCAAAATTTCGACTAATATTCTCCAACATTTGATCGATTCTTGAATTTCTTGTCAATAAACTAGAAACCATAGCAAAAACTGTTATTTTTAATAGTTCGTTAAAACGTTTTTAGTCGTTGTTTTTATGACGTTTGTAGATATGTTCGATGTGTTTGATGCATGCCTTGTTCCCTCCATTATTCAATTAATTTTTTAGTAACCTCGTAGCCCTTAACCTTCTCATTACCTTTCATAGTACATGTTGATGAGTAGATTTTATGAGAATGTCTTTGTGAAGTATATCTATATACTTTACTATCTATATATCTATATTCACTTTGTAAGTATATTCCATGTGTTTTATAAACAAATAACTTGTTTATTAATGGTTCAGAATGCGAGAGTAGATTAGTCCGTAATAATCTAACGTTTATCATAATTATAAGTTCTAATATCGGCAAAATTTCTCTCTAAGGCTGGGCGTACACCGGTTAGTCAAGACAAGACGAGATTAGTCACGTTTAGTCACAGTAATTCACATAGTTGCTTATGAAGCAGCACACACTGAGGCAATGACTAATCGGTGTGTGTTGCTTCATAAGCAACTATGTGAAGTACTGTGACTAAACGTGACTAATCTCGTCTTGTCTTGACTATCCGGTGTACGCCTAGCCTAATATATAGAGTCAGTCATGATCGAATTTATTAGTTAAAAATTGTAGAATTTGTTGAAGGACTGATCCAAGTTTCTTAATCAAAAATTATTGATACAGTATAATAATAAAGGAGTAGCATATTAATACATCAATTAGTTATATTTGAATAATTTATTATTTTCATACTATCATATATTTATGTATTTACCAACATCCAACAAATACTATCTGTCTCAGTGATACCTGATATGAAGTATTCAATACACATGTATAAGGCAATAGAAATAGTATTGAAAATTATTCTTACCGTAATCCAATATTCCTCACTTGTGTATTTCTTTCTTTCCGTATCTTTCTTATATAGGATGGTTTATTAAACTCTTGGACAAAGGTAATTCGTTTCATCAAAAAGCAATTCAAAAGCAAATTTACCAGTTCAATTCTGGCAACCTAAACTGATCACATTAATTTATCTTGATAACTAATACCTTTTTTATAAAAATTACCATTTTGATATCAAACCTGTGTTGATTGCTATTTTAAAATCGAAATTAACTCTGGTGGGACTCAAATTTAAGATCGAATTTCAAATTAATCAAAAACCTATTTTTTATAATTTTAGGGTGATCAGTTTTGGTTTTTATGCCTGATTCACACTCGACACTCTTCACTCACTGTGCTTAAAGACCAATTGCGCAATAGATAAAAATATTTTCCATTTGAATTATCTTGATGACAATACTGTTATTCAGTGAGTATTGTGCTAATATATTCATATTGTACCAAACTCACATAGTTGCTCACTGTATTCTCAGATTCACTATAGCAATAATTACGTGATGTATGAATATATGGATATAAATCAAGAAAATTTGATTTCTATTATTGTGTGTTGAGAATTGGTCTAGATTACAATAATGCTCAAGAGTTTGTAGAACATAATATATTGATGTTGTGGAATCTTTCCATAATAGAAAAAACTTTTCTTAAAGCTCAAGAGCTTTCAAGATATTTATTTTTCAATTTTTATCAAGTTCATCGTTTATATTATTACTCATTGATACTATAATATATATGATCTTATAATATAAATCACATTGACTTTTGTTGTGCCTTGAACTCTTGTTAAAAAATGATCAAAGCTTGTTTATGTTGACATGATAATAATGTTACAAAATAATTTCAACGTTTTTAAATCTACGTGATTTCTATATTTGCATTGAATATTTTCCAGCTTTAATGCATGTTTACTTTAGTTTGTGATCCGCATGCAATGCTTTTGCACTCGAATTTTAGATTGCATCATTTTTAGAATAGAAAGTAAAAATAGCATACAGTGTTCTCTAGTAATCTAGTTTTATAAAATCTTATTCAGACTGTTAATATGATTAGAATACTCTCATGTAACTTTCAAGATAATGAATGATGTTTACATGTATACCTTTTGCAAAAAGCATCAACCTCAACTAGGAATTCCAGTCGACTTTTTCCTATAATTCCATCCATATTAAATTTATTATGACTATTAATCATAATCTATTATGATTTTCTATCTAAAAAGATGTGATGCATGTTTCAGTTTATTTCTTTGTTTTTCTCAAGCAATATCAATGGACTTGGACCAAATTCAAGACGTGTATGTTGATACTATTTGATCACTCACAAATGAGTTATTTTCTATTATTTTGTGCATCCACGTCCTCCAGATATGTTGAGAATCCATTAAAATAAATTAATCCTCACTGTTGCTAGAAGGAGAACAGCCTATCGCTTTTGTATAAGATTTTACTCTCTTATTAGAGCCATTCAAAAATTAATTCAGCTACCCTGAATGCTATAGTCAGTAGGTTTATTGAATCCTATATAAATCCCTATGTAAAAGTGGTGGTGTTAGGGAATAGAGACGGTGCTCATAGATCTATCTACATATCTATATTGAATTCAAATACTACGAATTATCACACCAAAATGGTAATGATGAAACAACCGAAACTGGTATCTCCATATTTTAATGGCTGTGACAAATTCCAGTATTTTTATTCGATATTTTAATTTTTTCCTTGTAATAGTTATCTTGTTCTGAACACTGTAGATGTTTTCCATTGTAACTCATTTTATTCCCTTCTTACATAATTTATTAATAAAAATCCTTTTTTAAGATGATTGTTGTAGAGTTTAGACCCTCCAGTTCCTGAATTATGTAAAATCTTAGAAACTTGATGTTCATAGGCAAATTGTTAGTTTGAGTACGGTATATAGCCTACGTAACATAAAATTGAACTCTAATGATGATTTAGTTGGTTTTTAATTACATTTCAGATAATGCAATTGAAATACTGTTACTGTTGATTGTATGACTATATCATTAAACTATAATGTTGATATTATTGAAACGTGAATAGTCTATGGGATTTATTTATATCCACATTTGTTGAACACGTTCAAATTGTTCTAGATCAATAACTTTGAACTGAAAGTGTACACACGAATATATATAATAATTAGAGAAACGAAAATCAAAAGAAAGTTATATAAATTAATAGCTCTGAAGAGTTCTGCATTAGCAAACATTGACAACAAAACTAATAGCGAGAGGAGATTCGTTGAATGCCACTATAAAAAGCTGTACCCAGACGGGGAATCGAACCACGTACTTCGAAATTGCAAGTTAAGCGACATGTCAGTGGCAAAAGCATTCACATTAACATTCAGACGAACAGTGGCATTCATCTAATGAATCTCCTCTGTATTCTTAGTTCTGTTGTCAATGTGTGCTAATGCAGAGGTCTTCAGAACTACTTACAGCTTTCTTTGAATTTCCGTTTCCCTAGTTATTATACATTCACAGCAGTTGGTTGACTGCAACGTCTAATAATTTCTTCTATCTAGACACGAATATCTGTAAGTTATTTCGCAATGGTTTATGGCATTGTTTAAAGTCAATTGTACTGGTATTGGAATTGAGTGTAATATTATTTGTGGTGGTTGCAGGTGATATTCAGCCAGAGCTCGGACCTGCTGGAGCGTCAGTCAAGCGTCGCGTCGAGCACGGAAGAAGTGTCCGGGCCAGAGCTGTCAGCCGGCTCGCAGAACCCTGACCACTTCGGCGTCTTCAAGGACTTCGACTTTCTCGAGTATGAGAGCGAAAGTGTCGAGGTAATTCAACCAAATCCGTACAGAATATTCATTTATTGAATATAAGCATGTGCTGAAGCAACAGATCCAATGATCCATTTTGCTTCCATTACAACAATGAAGTTAACAATCCGAAATAGATTTAAAATTAGAATTAGTTACTTCAGATATATAAGTCTCTATAAGAGACAGGATATTCCTCTTTGTATTAATATTTTGTATCTCCAAAATGAAAGAGACACAGAAAAATCTAGAGAATTCCATCTGAAGTTTTTTATTCTAAGAATGTTGCCCGCTTAAGGCATGAGCCCTAGGCTTGAGTGTGAGCGATGGGAAGGGCGATTATTAGATAAGATTATTTACTTTACTTTTCATTATGAGTTGTGTCAAGAGTTCAAACTACTGGCAATATAATGAACCTGTGGCAAATAATGAACCTGTTACCTTATCATATTGTACAATATTTCGTACAATACACCTCTTCCATGCATTTTGAAGTTTCAAAAGAAACAAAAACGTTCTTCAGGAAAAACAAGTGTTTAGAGTATTCTTGAGAAGTTGTCGTGTCCCTTGTTTTTCAAGTTCTGTCCCTTTCTTACTGTACTCTTTTACGATTCCATAATATCAATTTCGAATATCAATGATATAATAGTGATAGTGATATGTTAGGGATACTGTATTTATGTTATCAATAGATAAAGAGAAAAGTAGACTAACTATAATCATTGATCAATATTACGAGGACAATATTAAACGTACATTAGGACGTTTCAAATTGGAATCTTCCCTTTCATAATAAATTATAACTACACTTTCCCTTGAATAAACCCTCAATTTTCTGTTGTTAATTCTTAGGGAGAGAGCACGGATAACTTCAACTGGGGAGTGAGACGACGTCCCATCAGTGAGGGAGAAGCCGAAGCTGAGGCTGATCCAGGACTAAGGGCCCAGGAAGAGAGTCTCAGTGAAAAAACTCCAATTCTCAGCTCCAGAAAGGTACTTGAAAGAATTGAAATTTTAAATTAAACAATTTTTTCAATGAGTCTAATGTAATGAATTCATCTGAATGTGTTTTCTTCCCACTAGACATATTTTGTTCATTAATCTTAGTTCGTGATAATAGCCTTATAATAATAATTATTAACGTGAAACCTTGAAAACTGATTATGTGCAGCCTTAAAGAGCCAGGAAAAATGTTTATAATAATTATAGGATCGTGAATAATCTCTTATTCAAAAATATATCTAGTTTGAATTTTAAAAAGCATTTAGCAACTATGATGAACGAACCAATAAACTAATGAATGATATTTACCAGTAAAGTGCCAGAAAAATTGTAATTTATGTAATACTTATCGACTCATAAAATAAGCTTATTATAGTATTCATTTCATTTTAAGTTTCATATTGTAATTACTAATAATGTAAATGTAATTTTATATGTAATAGCCAATCGATTTATTATTTACCAATCTTATTTTTGTTGTACTGATCACGATTATTGGATAAGTTCAGTGATTAATCTGTCTGGATTAGTCTGGATTATAGTGATTAATGTATGGGAAAGTGATTAATCAATTTCTAAGTACTTTTCAATAAATAAATTCCTATTATTCTGTTTTATTGAGATAGCTGCCTGAATTCATTTATTCATTCATTTTTTCAAATCAAGTTTTTTTCATCGTTTCATCCATATGTTTATTAGTTTTACTTATTTATTTGTTTTTTAATTTATTTTAATTTTATTGAAAGAAGAAAAAACAATACATAGTACAAAATAAAAACAGTAGATAGTTAGCCTCATTGAAAAATCGTGTTGAGGCACCAACACGCTAAAAAAGGAAGAAAAAAATGAGTTCTCATTCATTCATTTATTCATCTTTTCAATAATTGATTCATTCATTCACTTGCATTGTTTGCAATATTTGCAGCGACTAGGCACAGGGCCAGAAGAGTCGTCAGACGATGAAGTTGGCTCTGAGTCGCCGCTTGATGAGATGACAGCCGCCCCCGAATTCGGTCCCGGCTCCACCAACTCAAACGGCAACTTTCCGCCTTCGTCGCTCGATCTGCGCGAGAGAAGAGGATCCACTACTCGGTCTGATACATCGTAAGTTGTGGCAGAAACGAACGAACACTTATTACTCATTATAAACTGAAATGAATCTTGACTTACAATAGAAAACAATAATTGTAGAAATTTTTATTATAATATTCTAATAAACAATAATCTGTCCCTCCAGGAAAGCAAAGAAGCTTGCGCTCTGGGAGAAAGTTCAAATAATCCAAGTAATTTGAATAGATCGATGAGTCATTTGAATGCTGTATGATGAAAATATTATAAGAAAACGAAATAACAATAATACAATATGATGCAGTGAAGAAGAGTAATTTCAAGATAATCCACTAAACTAGACTACAAGACTACAAAACACTAGCTAAAGTGGACCACAGGAAAATGAATCGCTCAAGGTCACAGGGTCCACTGTGCACTGTTGCCACTATAGTGACAAAGTCTTCCACCCGTCACTCTATAAACTATATATTATAGGCAACCCTGCTGGGAGAAAAGGGTAGCAGTGTCGAAAGAAACTTTTAACCTTGAGCGTTTTATTTTCGTGTGGCCCACTTTAACAACTGTTGTCCAGATCATCAGAAAATTCAAGTCCGAAGTACACTCTTCTGCATACCCAATCATTCACTTCATACATCGAACCCCTATAGTAACGGCCAGGAAATAAGCCGGCTGAGACATTTTGAGCTGTTGTCAAGTCTTGCCAGCTGAATACTCTAATTTATAGAGAGGAATCGACTCAGAATATCAAAATAGGTAAGGCTAGGCGTACACCGGTTAGTCAAGAAAAGACAAGACGAGATTAGTCACGTTTAGTCACAGTACTTCACATAGTTGCTTATGAAGCAACACACACCGATTAGTCATTGCATCAGTGTGTGCTGCTTCATAAGCAACTATGTGAATTACTGTGACTAAACGTGAACGTGACTAATCTTGTCTTGTCTTGTCTTGACGGTGTACGCCTGGCCTAATGCTGGAAGCACAGTGTCGTTAATTTGTGATCAAGAGCAAGCAATTTTCGACATTCCCTTGCTTTACCTGTTCCATATGTGACAACAGTGCAAAATCTCTCTCTTTTAATCTCTCTCTCTTTTTAATTAATGTTATGCATCCAACACTATGCTACCAAGACAGGGTCCAGATTTTGTTTTAATGAATAATTTCACTGGGTTTGTGCAGAGGTTCGAGTGCCGGGGATCTGGGTGAACTGACGCCGTGCAACACGTCTCCGAATCTGTCGGGCATGATGGCGTTCCACCCGATCGCACGCGACGACGCCGAGGAGGTGTGGAGCTCACAGCTGCTCAACCTGTTCTCTCTGGCGCCCTCCTCACCTCTCCACCACTTTCATCTGCTCAGGAGAGTTATCAAGGTGAGACATTTCTAGATAACAATATGATTATAAAGGGCGGCTTCTTCTTCTTCTTCTTCTTCTTCTTCTTCTTCTTCTTCTTCTTCTTCTTCTTCTTCTTCTTCTTCTTCTTCTTCTTCTTCTTCTTCTTCTTCTTCTTCTTCTTCTTCTTCTTCTTCTTCTTCTTCTTCTTCTTCTTCTTCTTCTTCTTCTTCTTCTTCTTCTTCCTTCTTCTTCTTCTTCTTCTTCTTCTTCTTCCTCTTCTTCTTCTTCTTCTTCTTCTTCTTCTTCTTCCTCCTCTTCCTCTTCTTCTTCTTCTTCTTCTTCTTCCTCTCTTCTTCTTCTTCTTCTTCTTCTTCTTCTTCTTCTTCTTCTTCTTCTTCTTCTTCTTCTTCTTCTTCTTCTTCTTCTTCTTCTTCTTCTTCTTCTTCTTCTTCTTCTTCTTCTTCTTCTTCTTCTTCTTCTTCTTCTTCTTCTTCTTCTTCTTCTTCTTCTTCCTTCTTCTTCTTCTTCCTCCTCTTATCTTTATCTTTATCTTCTTCTTCTTCTTCCTCTTCTTCTTCTTCTTCTTCTTCTTCTTCTTCTTCTCTTCTTCTTCTTCTTCTTCTTCCTCTCCTCTTCTTCTTCTTCTTCTTCCTCTTCTTCTTCTTCTTCTTCTTCTTCTTCTTCTTCTTCTTCTTCTTCTTCTTCCTCTTCTTTATCTTTCTTCTTTATCTTCTTCTTCTCTTCTTCTTCTTCTTCTTCTTCTTCTTCTTCTTCTTCTTCTTCTTCTTCTTCTTCTTCTTCTTCTTCTTCTTCTTCTTCTTCTTCTTCTTCTTCTTCTTCTTCTTCTTTAAAAATTTAGTTATATTCTTATACTATTCTGCTTAAATAAACTATCATGTAGCATCCCACTATTGAGTCTATGAGCCTTTACCAACTTTATAATACAATTTAATCAGGCCTACTGTATTTAATTAATCTTGTTAGTCAAATAATCAATGACTATGATCACAGATAAGGTAGTAGTCAAACAATCAATGACTATGATACAATAATTTTCTTTTCTAATGCAGGACGTGCTGAGGAAAAGCATGTGCCTGACGCGGGAGGCGTGCCACTACTTGTCGGAGAGCTGTGACCAGGCGCAGTGCCTGGTGAGCCAGCTGGGTCAGCTCACCGACACGCTCGCTTCGCACGGCGAGCCGCCGCTAGTTTGGTTTTCGGCCGACAGGGTCGCTGCGTCGCGTCTAGTCGATGCCGTTCGCTTCGGCATGCTCGAGTTGAAGGAGCATCTCGATACGTTCCTCGACAAGAAGGAACTCACTGCTGAGGTCAGTCTAAAAGAAAGCCAGTTATAAAAATCCAATTCAGTAAAAATATAGAGTTAGCAATAATAAGATTCCAACTGTGCCAGTTATATACATATTTGAGTGTCTAATGTATATAAAACATGTTGGCAGGAACTCCTATAAATAGTAGCATACACAGCCACTTCAATAGAATGATATTCTGCATTGTTTTGAGTAGGAAATTTTTGAGTCCCTGCCTTCAACAATCGTAATAGTCATCTGTTATTTTCGCTGTGATGGTCAAGTAGATCTCTTCTCCTTGAAAAAAATTCTATTTTCAACTGATAAAAAAGTTGAAGTTGAATAATATTATTTAAGCTGGTTACAAGTTACTCTATCATGTGTAATCTGTATTAACGTATGTTGGTTGGCACTTGTGATTATGATATTATTTGTAACTATTAGTACAATAATCTCTCCTTTACTGCTATTAAACTCTCTGTTTCTCCTATTTTCAACTGATTTTTTAAGAAATATCTTCATTTTCTACAATTATATACTTATGATTATTTTGTGTTAATTGTATATCTCATGTTGTAAATATTGAATAATGAGGGTTTTTTGCTTTATTAGTGCATTTGGGCATGGTAACACATGGTTATTTATGTATCTATAAAGAAAGAAATAAGATGATGCAATTTCACAATTACATTGAATTCTTTGATGATAAACATAATAAATTCCCATACATGTCGTAAAGAGTATCAAACAAGGGATTTAAACTGAATTTGTCTCCACAAATGCATTCGGATTCAAACTGCTATAAATGGTACAGAAACATATCATGCAAATGAATTGAAGAATCTAAAAACTCATTTAACATATTATTCAACTTTGACTTCTTTTTTCATTACACCCTTCTTTATAATCGATTCAAGTTCTTTGTATTTGATTCTATTCCTTTTTCTTCTTTGATTTTTCATTTTTGTGTTTGTGAATGGCAATAAGAGCATTTGAGTGAGAACGTTGCTGGTTGCAGTGCATGGATGCGGTGAAGGTGTGCCTGAAGCGGGAAGGGAGAGATGAGAGCGAGAGAGAGGGCGCAAGCAGCAGTGGTAGCAGACCGACCCTGGAGGATGCGGCCCTAGATCTGGGCAGAGCCTGCTACAAACTGCACTTTCAACTTTTGCTGCTGCTCGAATCTGCCAACAAAATGTTCACCGTACTTTGTACGACTGCACAAGAAAACGAGGTGGGTTGAATTTTTTTTAATCAATTAGGTTTTTTTCTTGTAAAAGTACAGTATTTTAAGAATTAATGTGGGGGTTCTCTCTTAAAACTTTTAGAAATTGTTATCGTGGTTTTCTTATAAAAGTGTTTTTGAAAATAATGTTGGGGAGAAAGGTATTTTAAAAATTAAAGTTGGTTTTGTCTTTTACAAGTTTTACAGAAATTAATGTCTATTTTCGCTTGATTAAGTCTTTGAGAAATTAAAGTTGGTTTTCTCTTGTTAAAATCTTTCAGTGATTAATATTGATTTTTTTCTTGTTGAAGTTTTCAAGAAATTAACATTAATGTTGTTTTCCTCTAGTTAAAGTCTTTCAATAATTAATGTATATTTTTCCTTGTTCAAGTATGTGAGAGATTAATGTTGCTTTTCTGTTGTTAGAATCTTTTAGTAATTAATGTTGATTTTTTTGTTGTTGAAGTATTCAAGAATTTAATATTGTTTTTCCTTTCTAAAGTCTTTTAGAAATTAATAACAGTTTCAAATTCAAATTTATTTATTGCCATCAATAATCACAATCATAATTTTATAATTAGACATAATTACCAAAGAAAAATGTCCATAATACATGATACACAGCACGGCCAGAAAAAGAAAAACTTGAGTACTGACCGTGAGTTTTAAGTTGAAGTCATTCAATCTCTTTTGGTCCGAGTAAGGAGGTTTATAGAGATAATCATTTAATAGCCTACTGGAACAGTTAAGCCTGTAATATGAGTGAGTTTTATTGTTTTTGATTCTCCAGTATTAGAAAAGATTGATAGTTATTGTGTTAAGATAGAGTATTGAATAAGTTGGCGTCAAATGTGAACAGAGCATGCGGAGCTTTTTTTGCTGTGGTCTGACTTCAGTAAATTCTGTTAAATTTATAATGAAAACACTAGGATTTAGTCAAAAAATATCACTGTATTAAGTAGAATTTACAAAAATGTTTCGGCATCATGTTTCGGCATCTAAGAAACTGAGTTTCTTAGTACACTGAAGATGGCACAATGATGCCGAAACATGTTTGTAAATTCTACTTAATACAGTGATATTTTTCATGAATCACCCTGTGTTAATGTTGTTATGTATTGTTATTGTTGAGTTTTCCAAGACATTTCACCATGTTGTTTTCGAAGTTAAACATGTCTGTTAAATGTATAGTAATATTCATTTAAGTTGGCGGATGGCGAATAACTTTCATTAGATAGATAGATATATTATTTCTTGACATTGCTGATGACCGTAGAGTCCGATGGTAAAAAAATAATATCTATCTATCTAATGCCATCCGCCAACTTAAATGAATATTACTATATCTGTGGAGTAGCTTCTCTAATTTGTTGCTTTGTTGTTGCAGCTGCAAGACGTGTCAGTGGAGATAGTGCGTATGAAAACGGCTCTGTGCCGCGCGCAAGACGAAAGCGTCGAGTCTAGCGACCAGGGCACCCCCACCCCCACTCCCACACCCACCCCTTCCCCCTCCCCGCTGACCCTGCCCGATTTGTGCGAGAACGCGCTCGTCGAGTTGCTGCAGGACGGCCAATGGCTGTCGGCACTCAACTTTGTTCGACGCAATCGGTGAGTACAGCCGTAGAGAAAGCATTACTCGAAATATAGATAGCTCATGTTACAGAAACTGTATACTCACAGTGTGGCCATTGGTATGAAAGGGCCCATAACAGTGTGTTGGAACACTTCATTTCCCGCTAACGCTATAATTTTGCCAATACTTTGAATTCTGATATGGGCTTATACAGGCAAATTTAAACTCATATTCTATCTTTGAAGGTTTCTCCAACGACAGTTGAACAATTTTAGTTTAAACTCACGTTTTACTTGTCAGAAAGTCCGATGTTTGAACAGCTGACCATTTGATTCAATGTTAGCATCATTGAATCAAATGGTCAGCTGTTCGGACATCGAACTTTCTGACAAAAAAGTTTCTAGTGAGTGGTAAACCCTAAGTTTAAACTAAACTGTCGTTGGAGAAACCGGCCCTCACTCATTTGTCAAACTTATTTTAAAAGATAGAATATCAAAAATAACTTCTATAACATTAAAAATAGTCTCTCTACTCTTGGTATTGCTTTAAAAGCTTAAAATTATGGAAACTGAAACTGGAAAAGACAAATTGTAGGTAAAAATTGATTTACTCAACATATGGGTATTTTTCAATACCCATACATATTGGGTATCATTTCAATGCCAACTTTATGTGAATTGGCAAAAGTATGGTGGATTTGTTCGAGCTAACTAATCAAAAGTGTGACATGAAATGGCCACACTATTATTATACAGTCTTTGTAGCCCATGTTGAAGAATGAAGACTAGGTTTTAAACTATAGATGATGGCAATATCTCTTAGGACTCTATAATACTTGGTGTGAGCGAACGTGTGTTCAAATGGCGATACCGCTAGCGCCCCTAGCTTGAGCGCAGAGAACTACGTGTCCTAGAGTCTTGACCATACAGAAAAAATCGCCTCAACGTTCCTTATAATACAGAATGCATTTCTGTCATTTTCCAAGTGGCCATTTTATCTATTGATTGACTCATAGGCCACGTCTTATAAACAATTCATCCAGAAACAACAGGTGGTAGAAGCAAAATAAGTTTCTTGTCTCTGGCCACATCCACTTGGTATTTCTATGACATTCAACAGGTGATCGATTTAATGAATCTGCTATTCTATTGGTTGACACATAGGTCATATTTTAAACAATATTTCTAATCAGGCGAATTGAAAGTTTGAAAATCATAGACAAAAAATACAATTTATTATTTATCTCAAATATGAACAGGGTTACAAATCGCACTAAAATGTGACACTTTGGTGATTGCCAGCATTTTCCTTGAAAATGTCTCCTGGATTTTGAAAATTATGAGTGTATGACTGAATTGGAAGACATGAACGAATTATTATGTTATTCATTGATTATTTTCAGGAGGTCTTGGCCAAGCGATGTGATTTTTACTGGCGCCGAAGAAGATGATATCACAGGAATACTTAGTGTCTACTGTTCTCACTTGATTAAAGAAAAACAAGGTAATTTTCACTATCACGTTTTTGTGATTGAAAATTGTATATTTTCATGGTAACGGGTGATATTATGTTGATTTTTTTAAATACTGTGTAAATGAAATGTAAAAAAAATATTTTCAACGTAAATCAACAGAACATCACCTGTTACCATGGAAACATCGAATGAAAGTCATTCGCCATCCGCCAAATTAATATATTATTACTATACTCAGTTGAAGGTTCTCTCGAGGAATAAACAATATTCTCGTAACTATCACCTCGCATAACACTACATATAAATTCTTGGTTTCCTCTTGATGTCGATAGCCTAATAATTTGCAAATTTCTGAGACGGCTGATCAAACGTCAATCAGTGTTTGATTGCTTGCAACAATATGATCAACATTTCACTGGTTGAATCATTCATTTTTAATCTTTGATCAAGATCTGAACCAGCTGTTTCTGTTATCTCTGTTGCATCTACGTTTAAACCACTGAGCTAAATTATCCATCTGGATGGATATATTTAGCTCAGTGGTTTCAACGATAGCAGCCCATTGCAGCGCCAGCCGTTTTTATCATGCAATAAAAAATTTGAATCAGTTGTGTAGTCTTCCTATTTTGACGCGACACTTCTTTCTGCGGCGCGGAATATAATGCTTGACGCTGCAGATTGCTGCTAGTGAAGCCACCTACATTTGTTTGCTACCGACTTATATTTCGAACTCACGCGCTGCAATTAGCTGCCAGTGGAGCCGCGGCCTTCGGAATTGTCAATTATTCATTTATGTATGAGATTGTAGATTTTCTAATATTCAAAGTTTCATAGGGTTTCTTATTATTTGCTTGCAGATGTGTACGTGGTCACAGAACAGGATCTTGGTCTGTTGCTTTCCAATTTAATGAAAGGACTTTTCCAAGTTATGGGCGCCGTCAAAACTTTTGAAAATCGCTTACATCCCGGCGAAAATCAGCCTAGTACACCGCAGTAGTCAGCACTATATTCTATTACCAATTTCATCACTTAGCCCACATTATAACGTACAAAATTCATATCCATTTTATCACATTGTTTAATACTGTATTATTTATTACTTATTTTGAATAAATTATCTGAATGTGAATAATTTTTTGTATTTTATTTCAAATTTTCTAAAAATCGTAGCACATAAGGCTCAAAGAATCTAGATCTGTGTTATGAAATCCTCGTAAACCTCAATGCGACAAGTTGGTATTCATAATTATTCCATATTCAGCTTTCATGTAATTTGAAATAATATTTTATCCATCTTTAATGCACAATTGATAAGATTGAGAGTCTAAGCAAGGCCGCAGACTCGCCAAGTCCTTAGTTGTGTACTAAAGAACTAATAGTCTCTTTATACAAGGTTATGTTGATCGATCAAAGCTATGAAACCCAGTACTCAGTACTCTAGAAAACGTTTGAAAGCTGAATACGAAATAATTGTGAGCAAAAGACAGTTTCCAGTATTGCACAGTAAGATTGAGTGACGGTAGGCCCAATATTCATCAGGAAAGAATTCGAAATTTTACAATAAATCGATTCAATTGTCCAATTTTGTTGCAATTCTAATTATTTTCAATCATTCCAGACCACAAATAGGCGAGATTTGGGCTGAGAATGTATGAATTGACAGAAAACAAAATTAGATTAATAAAATCATTATCAGAAGTTCATAATGCCTTACGAAAAGTAATTTCAGATGCCTGGACGAAATTAAGCTGATAAAACAAGAATTAGATTGAGAAAATAGCTGCTATAAAAAAAATACTATCTCAGACAATGGTAGGTACTAGAAAATTCAAGGATAGAAGATTATAATTCTAATAAAATTAATAAATAGTTTCAGTAATCCAAATAACAGCTTATATAATAATTATATAATTTTATATAATTAATTAGATAATTATTATCTAATTTTGTGAAAAAATCGGTGAGCGCCTAGATTTACTCAAGTATAGGCAACCAACAATTCATTCAAAGAAATTAAGAAAGACCCCAAAGCAATTCATTTCATTCACTAACTTCAACAGCATGAAGAATTTTTCGCAAAACGATTCTTCAGATGAAAATGCATCAGATGAGTTATTTTTTCAGCCTTAAATCGCTTATCTAACTTCATAAAAAAATAAAATAATAATCAATCTTGACAACTTTGACGGCGTGTAACTCAGTAATGCATGGTTTTCGGGTATGGGTTTATCAGATGTTCCTATCCTAGAATTCGATGAAGAAAAAGTTTACATAAGGTCATTGTAATTTATGGAAGTTGAAAAAAAATGTTGATTATATTTTTTTATCTCAATGACCTTGATAGATGAGTTTTCGAAACTAGCCTCATTCGATTTCTGGACCTATTTTCCATGTAAATGGTATTTTTTGGAACCTTCCCTGTCCATAAGAAAACCAGGAAAATTGAAAATCCACTTTTCCATGATTATACCCTCTTTTAAAATTTCAATCATTCTAAAGCTAATTGGAAGTTTTACGATCTGTAAACGTTATCAAATCTAGTAAATGAGCTGGGGAATCTATTGAGAATATTTTCTACTGGATTACTATAATGGTGGTTCGGTTGATTTGCTAATGATTTTTAATCATTCCAGTCCTCTTAATGGTGATATTTAGGCTGAAAATGTATAAATTGACAAAACCAACAGAATTGGATAAATATAATATAAATCAGTTGAGTTTTTCCAGTCGGTTGCAGTTTGATAATATTCAAACAGCCCGCCTTGTGAGCGCCTTCATTTCATCAAGGATAGGCAACCAACAATACACGAATGGATAAAATTCCTGCCAAATTTTCGATTATCGACTTTAACTTCGATTTTTAATCCTTGGTCTCGAGCAAATCTGTCTAAAAAATAAAAGTTGCTTCCAGCGCTAATAGTTCTGTACACGAAAATTCTACCAGGCAACCAGGAACGACGAAGAGATACACTGGACTCTTTCGTTTCACCAAGGAGGAAAGAAATGTATTCTTTACTCCATGTGTTGCACCGAATTGCCGCCAAAAATTCAAATGTACGCTTATCAGATTTATCAACCAACGACATTTTCAATCAGCTGACATTCTTTATTTCAGTTCCAGATATCAGAATCTTCATTTATGGCGGTAAATTCAAACTTTTGAAGTCCTGGACAGTGAGGCAGTTTCAAATGTTCAGTGCATTTTCATGCTAATTTGACTTTTTCACGGCTCTCCACTTCGTTTTAAACTTGAAAAAGATCTATTTATATGTAAATCCATCTGATAAATCGATCTAGGTATGTTTCAAGAACGTATCTCGAGCAGTTTTCGAGTAAAAATTCTTTTATTTCAAAAAACTCATAGGATATATTGTTTTTTCACGATTACTGGGGAAATGTTTCATTTACATGCTTGTAACAATTTGTAAACGATTCTTCAGATGGAAATGCATCAGATGAGTTATTTTTTCAGCCTTGAATCGCTTATCAAACTCCATAAAAAATAAAATGATAATCAATTTTGACAACTTCGATGGCGTGTAACTCTGAAAAGCATGGTTTTCGGGTATGGGTTTATCAGATGTTCCTATCCTAGAATTCGATGAAGAACAAGTTTACATAGGGACATTGTGATTTATGGAAGTTGAAAAAAAAATTTGATTATATTTTTATATCTCAATGACCTTGATAGATGAGTTTTCGAAACTAGCCTCATTCGATTTCTGGACCTATTTCCCATGTTAATGGTATTTTTTGGAACCTTTCCTGTCCATGAGGAGACCAGGAAAATTTAAAATCCACTTTTCCATGATTATACCCTCTTTTAAAATTTCAATCATTCTAAAGCTAATTGGAAGTTTTACGATCTGTAAACGTTATCAAATCTAGTAAATGAACTGGGGAATCTATTGAGAATATTTTCGACTGGATTACTATGATGGTTTTTCCACACTAAGTGAAAATTCACGGAAAATCATGGTTTTTTATATGCGTTTTTCGGTTTTTCGACCATATCTCGAAAAATATTGTAGCTACATCCTTGAAACTGGCCACAAACAATTTGTCTTTTCCATCTGCATAATTCAAGACTAATTATAAATCTTGGAACCCCTTACCACATTTATAAAAAAATAAAGAAAATGTCAATTTTCGCATGTTTGGCGATTTTTTACTCGATAACGGTGCATTTGCGGACCATGGTTTATGAGATGTTCCTATCCTAACTTTTCACGTAGAATCATGTCCGTAATTTGTATTTCGATATTTCGAAGTTGCAAAATTTTTAGGTACAGTGTGCTAACTTTGGACATTTTCAAGCGAATCCTTGTAACGCATATATTACTATATCGAGCTTGTCATATATATTTGACGTAGTTCCTTATTTTGCTACTAGATGGCACAGAATGTCTTATTAACAACAGCAGAGCATTGATAAATATTCGTGTGGAGGCAGTTTCAAATGTGCGGTGCATTTTCATGCTAATTTGAGCTTTTCACGGCTTTCCATTTCGGTTTAAACTTGGAAAAGGTCGATCAATGTGTAAATACATCTGATAAATCGATGTAGGTATATGTTTCAAGAACGTATCTCGAGTAGTTTTCGAGTGAAATTTATTTTATTGCAAAAAACGTATAGGATATATTGTTTTTTTCACGATTACTCGGGAAATGTTTCATTTACATGCTTGTAACAATTGTTAAACGATTCTTCAGATAAAAATGCATCAAATGAGTTATTTTTTTAGCCTTAATTCCCTTATCCAACTTCATAAAAAAATAAAATTAAAATAATTTTTGACATCTTTGACGGCGTGTAACTCCGTAACGCATGGTTTTCGGGTATGGGTTTATCAGATGTTCCTATCCTAGAATTCGATGAAGAACGTTTTTACATAAGGTCATTGTAATTTATGGAAGTTGAAAAAAAATTTGATTATATTTTTTTATCTCAATGACCTTGATAGATGAGTTTTCGAAACTAGCCTCATTCGATTTCTGGACCTATTTTCCATGTAAATGGTATTTTTTGGTACCTTTCCTGTCCACAAGAAGACCAGGAAAATTGAAAATCCACTTTTCCATGATTATACCCTCTTTTAAAATTTCAATCATTCTAAAGCTAAATGGAAGGTATGTTTCAAGAACGTATCTCAAGTAGTTTTCGAGTAAAAATTATTTTATTGCAAAAAACGTATAGGATAATTATATTGTTTTTTCACGATTACTCGATTACAATGTTTCATTTACATGCTTGTAACAATTTTTAAACGATTCTTCAGATGAAAATGCATCGACTGAGTTATTTTTCAGCTAAATCGCTTATCTAACTTCATAAAAAAATAAAATAATAATCAATTTTGACAACATATTGTCAATCATACATCATACAATAGGATGACTGTATGAAGTGATAGACTTTCCTATAAATTAATGTCCAACTGTTTTTAAAGCCCTAGACTTGACAACAATATTAACTTACATATTTTATACCCGTATGAACCATTATCATCTTCGTTTTAACTAGCTCAACAAAAAGTAGTTTAAACTTGATTTCAACAGTGGATTTACGGTTTAAATCAAGTTTAAACTATCGTTCTGTTAATTTCGGTTAAAAAAAGATGAGTTTAAAACTAGAAGTTGAAAGAAGGGAGCGTACGGGTCTAGATAATATTTTACTCAGTGGTTTGAAATTCAACTCCATTTTCTAGCTTCGTTCCAACTCAACATTACCACCGATAGGACTACCTACGTATGCAGGCCTGCAAAAGTGAGTTTAAAATTATAAAGGATTTGTTTTTAGAAACTTATTTATTTCTCAGTATGGCATATTGAGAACTAAATAAGTTTCTTAAAACAAGTTCTATATTTTCATTCTCGAATACCTGCATGTAGGTAGTTCCTGAGTTTGCAGAGGTTTAGTGGGCGAATAAATAATTAAAACACGAATACAGTTGTACACAATTTTTCAAATAATGTATTCCTATCTTTATAATGCGAATCTAACACAGTAATACAATAGTTTACAGTCTAGTTGTGTTTCTTTTTTCTGATAGATTCATGAAATCGATCGGTTACTCAATACAGCAATGACAATATTTTTTTTTCAGTTTAGTATACTAACAACAAATAATATCTATTGTTCAAATTGAACGGAGTATTTCGAGTAATGACAAGTCAATTGTGTTGGCATTGATTAACAATATGAATACTATACGTTGCGGTTTCACCTCACAATTTGATTGTGATTTGAGATAATTATCATACAGTTGGAGAAATAAATGAGACAATACAGTTAAATAATACAATAGACGAGCTGGATACATGTTTGTGTGTTTAGGCTCAAGAATGAGACTACAATACTGTTTTCAAGCAAAGTAGGTTCAGTACAGAGTGTTTCATTTTTTTTTAAATACAGTACGGTACCCACTATTTTCACAACAACTAAATTAAATTATGGTTTAAATCTCACAAATGTGAATCAAAATCGAATAGATTGAAGTAGAATGAATGAGAAGCAATGAATGAGCTTCATAAGTTCATTTATACAAAACAGAAGTTCTATTTCGAGATGTTCATTTAATTTGGCAGACTTATGCCCGGTTTCCCAGTCATTCAATAAACAGTTTATGGATCCAATAGCAGTATTGAATCGATAAACATGTGTTTACAAATGCAAAACAAATTGATTCAATAGTAGTTTATTGAACAACTTAGAAACCGGGCACTAGAAGAACTAAAGAATAACTAGACAAAAAAGTGAAAAAATTCAGCAACTAGAAAATTTTATGTAATCTCTTCAAGAAAAACCAGCCAATCGTTGAGTGAATTCATTAGAAAAACTATTTACGACGAATTAGAAGTTGGACAATACTGTATTTATATTTGAAACAAGACACTCGACAAGGTGGAAGATTTGAGGAATCTCTTACTCTATTGGTTGACACATAGGCCACGCCCCCAAAGCAATTCATTCAGAAGCAACAGGTTGCAGAAGCAAAAACAGTTTCTTGTCTCTGGCCACGCCCCCTTCGAGTATTTTCCACATTCCACAGGTTGAACATTTGAGGAATCTCCTACTATATTGGTTAACTCATATGCCACGCCCCCAAAGCGACTCATTCAGAAGCAACAGCTTGCAGAAGCAGAAACAGTTTCTTGTCTCTGGCCACGCCCCCTTCGAGTGTTTTCGACATTCCACAGGTGGAATATTTGAGGAATCTCCTACTCTATTGGTTGACACATAGGCCACGCCCCCAAAGCAATTCATTCAGAAGCAACAGGTTGCAGAAGCAAAAACAGTTTCTTGTCTCTGGCCACGCCCCCTTCGAGTGTTTTCGACATTCCACAGGTGGAATATTTGAGGAATCTCCTACTCTATTGGTTGACACATAGGCCACGCCCCCAAAGCAATTCATTCAGAAGCAACAGGTTGCAGAAGCAAAAACAGTTTCTTGTCTCTGGCCACGCCCCCTTCGAGTGTTTTCGACATTCCACAGGTGGAATATTTGAGGAATCTCCTACTCTATTGGTTGACACACAGGCCACGCCCCAAAAAGCAATTCATTCAGAAGCAACAGGTGGCAGAAGCAAAAACAGTTTCTTGTCTCTGGCCACGCCCCCTTCAAGTGTTTTCGACATTCCACAGGTGGAATATTTGAGGAATCTCCTACTCTATTGGTTGACACATAGGCCACGCCCCCAAAGCAATTCATTCAGAAGCAACAGGTGGCAGAAGCAAAAACAGTTTCTTGTCTCTGGCCACGCCCCCTTCAAGTGTTTTCGACATTCCACAGGTGGAATATTTGAGGAATCTCCTACTCTATTGGTTGACACATAGGCCACGCCCCAAAGCAATTCATTCACAAGCAACAGGTTTCAGAAGCAAAAACAGTTTCTTGTCTCTGGCCGCCCCTTCGAGTGTTTTCGACATTCCACAGGTGGAATATTTGAGGAATCTCTTACTCTATTGGTTGACACTTAGGCCACGCCCCCAAAGCATTTCATCCAGACCCAACAGGTTGCAGAAGCAAATACAGTTTCTTGTCTCTGGCCACGCCCCCTTCGAGTGTTCTCGACATTCCACAGGTGGAATATCTGAGGAATCTCCTACTCCATTGGTTAACACATAGGCATGCCCCCGAGCAATTCATTCAGAAGCAACAGGTTGCAGAAGCAAAAACAGTTTCTTGTCTCTGGCCACGCCCTTCGAGTGTTTTCGACATTCCACAGGTGGAATATTTGAGGAATCTCTTACTCTATTGGTTGACACATAGGCCACGCCCCCAAAGCAATTCATTCAGAAGCAACAGGTTGCAGAAGCAAAAACAGTTTCTTGTCTCTGGCCACGCCCCCTTCGAGTGTTTTCGACATTCCACAGGTGGAAGATTTGAGGAATCTCCTACTCTATTGGTTGACACACAGGCCACGCCCCAAAGCAATTCATTCAGAAGCAACAGGTGGCAGAAGCAAAAACAGTTTCTTGTCTCTGGCCACGCCTTCTTCGAGTGTTTTCGACATTCCACAGGTGGAATATTTGAGGAATCTCCTACTCTATTGGTTGACACATAGGCCACAGCTGATGAAAAATCTTTGAAATAGGTAAGCATTTGCTCCAGATTTCAGAAGCATGAGGTAAGTGTATAAGGTGAAGATTATTCATATAAATGCTTATGCTTCTACCTTATGCATGAAGCAAAACCTTATGCTTCATGCTTGTGCTTATGAGCTCAGTTTTCATTCATACGGCCCATTAAGTCTACCTGTAAAGAACTAGTCAATCGCTACGTCCTACAGTGGTGAGGAATCGTTTCAATTTTGATGGTGGTCATTACTAGCTTCTGCTTGAGTCTCAGCTTTCATCCCATGCCTCATCCACACCACCGAGCGCTGTAATCTTCGAATGGAGCCATATGCAAAATGGAAAATCTGGCGACTGCATCAGCGTTATGTGCTGCAACATATTATAATTATGTTTTTTCATATTTATATGGAAGACGAAATGTTCAAAGTTCAAAATGAATACGAAATACCGCCAATATCGGTAGTGAACGACAGACAAAATTAAGCAACAGACGACACGAGCGTAGACGATGATGTAGACGGTGTATATTTTGTGCACACTCGCCACGCTCGTCTCCTTTGATCTTGCTCTCCGACCAAAAAATTTGGATCGAAGGCGATATGCGAACATACGCGAACTACGCGAGTGACCCCGTCTACACGCTCGCGTTCGCCTAGTTCGGCGATGGTGTAGATGCAGCATCACTCTGTACACTGCAAAAAAACGAAATGATTCAACTCCCTAATTCCCAAGATACAAAACTACCAAAAATAATAGTAAACAGTTCATGCACAATTTTTCACAATCATTCTCTAGAACAGTTCTCATAAATCCAAAATGACACAATCAAGAAAGTGTGAACTATATCATTCCAATGCACTTCAGTCGCGCAATGAGTGATCTAATTCAAAACTTAATTGATATTTATCTTCAACACTGTCAGCAACTTCCTAGAAAATATTGAAATAATTGCAGGAAAAGACCTGATTGGTCGGTCATTGATTGGCCGATGTCAACTGATTGAATAGTAGAAAAATTATTCAGTGAAAAACTGTAAATTAAATAAGCAAGAAAATGGTTCTAATGTTGAGTTAAAATGGAAAAAAATATATAATTTATTAATTTCTAAGTAGAAAATGTAAGTATTGATTTCGAAATAGAAAATGTAAGTAGTAATTTCTAAATATTTATTATTTGATATATTTTCTAATCCCTATCTCGATCGTAAGTTTTTCAAGTGTGTCTCGACAAACCCAGGTGAAGATTATTCGAAAGAGTGAAGACATTATAAAATACAGTATTACAAAATTGATCATTATTGGTCGTTGAGATATCTCAAATACGGTACTTAAATTTCTAATTGCTTTTTCGATCGCTATTTCACATAACTTGAACAATATTTGGGATGAAGATTATGGGGAAAAGTAAAGACATTAGAGAGTATTACAGAATATTGAGGCGCGCGTAATAGGAATAGGACTGTAGCACCAATGTTATTATTTAACAAGCGTGAACATTCGTGATGAAATGGAACTGGTAACGACACAGTGATAATGCTCTCTTTCGCTAGGGATCACTGTAATACTTTATAACAGTTATACATAGCAAAACACTGATCACCAAAAAATGCTTCCAAGTTTTTCCTTCTCAGTGCGCTTTCCTTTTTTAAGAAGAGGAGAAAACTGGTAATACTGTACTCCTGTTTTTTTGCGGTGCGCTTTGTTAGAAGGCATGAGTTCAATTCTTTTGTCACAACTCAGAATGCTAAATAGTATAGCAGGATCCCTTTAACTTGTCAGAAAACATATGTTTCAAAGAGCAATATCACAATACTTAACCTACAAATGCTGAATCTCGCAGATTATTGAAAAGGTCTTTTAAAAAGGTATTTTTTGAAAGGTCTTCTTTAAAAAGGTCTTTAAGACTTTTAAGCCTTTCGATTATTGTGTCGAAATCACTGTTTAATTATTACCGAAACAGCTGATTTTTGACAAGTTAAAGGATCCTGCTTTATCTATCTATACTCTATACAGAGTGGCGCAAATAGAACGCATGGATTTGAGTAGGATAATATCAGTGGAGTGGAGCTGTCTGTGACCGCCCAGCAACATCATTTTGTTGGTTAAAAAGTATCCAGTTTTAATATTAACAATGACGCAATTGACCTTCAACATCGCGTATTTGCTTTTGAACAATATTTCAAATAGAATAAATCTACCATCGTCGTTCAACGGAGCTTTAGTAGATAGTTTTAAGTCGAGGGTATTGGTATGTGATTCTTCTTCACTTGAAATTCTAAGTTTACTATCGTAAATATCGTTCAATTGAAGATTTGAAGATTAATTTATGAATAAATTGCAGCTGTATCCAAAGTTATGGACCAATTCGAGGCTTTTAATGAGCGTTAACGCATTAAAGGCGCCATCTTTCCTATGTAATCTTTAAAAAATACTCGTGTTTTGGAGTTTTTCATAAACATTCTCAAATTGGGTTATTTGCTTAGTATTTTGGTGTAAGTAAGATAAATATATGATTAAAATAAACTTTCTTATAATACTTTGAAAAACATGACAATAGATTTGTTCTGAAACAATACTTTTATTTTCCGTAATCTATAAATCCAGACAACGTTAATAATTTTGTGAGCTATCCAAGTGGATGAAATCATGTACGTGAAATCATGGTAGCAGGCTATTATACATTATATTATGATACAACCAGCATAGTGACATTTTTGATATTCTGGGTGAATTTTCCTCTATTCAAGAGCACTTATCCATTTTAGTTTTCACTCCTTTGTAAATAGTCCTCCGGTGGGCCCTGAAAGTAGTTGCTCTGTTCTCCTAATAAATTGAGAGCCTCTCGCCGCTCGCCGCTCGTATCGTACCCGAGGCTTGAAAGATTTCAAGCAAAATTTCAAAATAGTGGATACAAGCAATTCAACATTATTAAGGACCCGATAGCGCTTATTGCGATCGTACTCGTATCCTTGTAACTGACGAACGAAACATCGTACACTTTTGAAATTTTTATTATAATATTTTCTTGGATGAAGTAAGAAGCCTATTGATTCTAAAAATTTGGGGTTGAATTCTAAAAAATTTACGTAGGTATTTTAATCTCCAAGTACTATGCGTATGCATGTTGTGGAACACAAGGACCAGGGTTCGAATCTCGATCTTGGCAACTTTTTTTGCAACTGGTTTTGGTAATATTTGACTAGTTGTTCATGTCAGGGACTGTAATTTTTTCAAGTAATATTAAGACATCTTTATCGAGAATAATATTTGATATCAATTTTATTGTAAAAAGTAGGACTTATTTTCATTTTTGAACACAATACCATATCGGGTCGTTGGATCGGTTTATTTGAGCCTCCACTCGTCACAAAATCCTGGATACGTGGCTGTGGGCTTCTTTTGCTGGTGAAACAACGTCACCGTGTCATGTAATGGTGATGAAAAAATTTATACATTTTTATATAACAGCAATAGTATCGGGCGCACGTCTGGGCGTGCAATTGTGGATCATACAGCACCCAACGCGATAGCTGCAATATAATAACTAGAGAAATAATAACAGCAGCAGTCACACTGAATTGTGTCAATCGTAATAGCGAGCGCCTGTTTCTATAGACGACTGCAAAAGAGTACCTACCTACTACGTGATGAACGAGAATCGGCAATGAAAAAAAATAACCGAGATAAAATGAACTTGCACAACATTTTTTGAGTGCGGTTCAATTTCAAAACAAGCTACGAAACAATTATGATGGTCTATGTCTGGTTGAGAATCATTTTGAAATTAACAAAAAATGGGGACTCTATTTTTTGATGACACTCCCTACTAATTATTAGCAAACTAATCACTAATTATTACTTGTAATATAAATATAGATGATTTCATATTGTTCATCAAATTCTCTTGCGCTAGGAGAGTTCGGAATGAAAAGATGAGAAGGGGAAGTGATAAAAGAGAATTATCCCAGTTGCACAATGGTTTGTTAAACTAAATCTCTAATATTATTTGTTATGCGATGCCGATTTGCCGACACAAATTTAACAGAAGTTTCGTTCTAATTCGACCTCTTATTTCAATCTTATTCTAGAATAATTGCTGAGCTATTTGTACAATACCATGTGTCGGATCCTTGCTGGATATTCCAGCAAGTTGTCCATTGTACCGGTTTATTTAATTCACAAACTACACCTTCCTGTCCAACACTATAGAATAGTTCAATAAATCGAAACTTTTACTAATGAAACTGGTTGGTTTATTCACAGTAAGTTACATTTTGTTTTGTTTTATTCATAATTCATCATAAAATTTCAAACACAAATGAAATAAACTTTAAAAAAATACATAGCGAAAATCAATTAATCACAATACAGTATTATACAAAAATTAACATAGGAACTACTTCCCCAAAAGAGCAAACTCAAACTTGGGGAATAAGAGACATTTACTATATAATATTGTGAATTATTTTGTTTTGACATGTACAGTGATATTCATTTAATTTGACGCTTGGCATTAGATAGATAGATAGAGAGATATCATTTCTTGACGTTGCAGATGACCGTAGAGTACGATGGCAAAGAAATAATATATCTCTATCTACCTATCTATCTACTGCCAAACGTCAAATTAAATGAATATCATTGTAGGTAGGTCAATGCACTCTAGGTCTTCTGTTCCGTATTTTGTTCAGAAATTGAGAAAATTTAAATTGAAAGAAAAATACAAATCTTGTAAATAAGTTTTCAATTTTTCAGCTTGATACCGATACCTCTTCTGGCCTTTCCTTCTCATAAAAATAGAGGTCTTTTACAGGGTGATTAAAGAGAAATATTATTTACACCATCATATTTGGAAGTTTTGGACATTTTGTGATACTGCTACTTTTAGAACTACCTACTTGCTTCTACGAAAACTTGTTCCTATGACACTGCTATCGTTTAAAAGCACAACTTGTCTCTGTGGGATCTTGTCTCAGTGAAACTGCACATAATATTTTAAAACTGTCACCTTGTCTGTATGAGAACTTGCTTCTGTGACACTGCTACTTTTAGAACTACTTGCTTCTACGAAAACTTGTTCCTATGACACTGCCATCGTTTAAAAACACAACTTGTCTCTGTGAGATCTTGTCTCTGGGCCACTTACCCGTTGAATTCTTTTAACTCCTCCAATGCGCACTCTATCCAGTGTATTATGTCATTGCGAAGGGGGCAGCAGACACTGAATAGACAAAAAACGCATAGAATACGCATATTTACTCCATAAGCTACGCCAAGGGATAAACTATTGGCCGATAATGATGAGTGTGTGAGTGGGGACAAATTTGATGAGTAAAAAAGAGGGGGGCCCCGGTGTTCGGGATAAAGGATAAAGTCACCGGCAGATCAGCTCTCATTGCTCTCAGATCGACAGATCTAGTCACGTGACTGACTGTTTCTGTCTCTCTCTGTCAATTCTGTTGTTGATCTAGCTGCAACCAGAACCACGGATCATAGTGCGCTCTAAAACGCACTTGGAGGCTGAAACGCGCTGTATCCTGTCTGCTCTCTTATCAGCTTCATCGCTGTTATCATCTATATTGCTGCAGATTAAGGGTAAGAATTTTATTAATCTTTTTCCGAATAATATTAATCTGTACCGTATCTTTATCGTTGAAGCTTAATGGTAAGAATTGTAATTATTTTTCGAATTTTGCATTTTTTATTTGGTTGCAAATTTCAATAATATATTAAAGAATTTTATGCATTCATAATTCATAATTGGAAGTACATAATCAGCTTGAATTTGTACCTTACAATGAAAATTCTGAAATATGAAAATTATGATATTCAATACTAAAATCAGAAAATTAAGGCAAAGAACTTAAATAAGTTTGGAAAATAAATGGTAAGAATTTTAAATACTGTTTTCAGATTCTAGATTTTTTATTAGGAATCGAAATATTCTTCATTCTTTATTGAAATTTAGATTTAGTGAGAGGAATATGGAATACATACGCCAACATTTTTAAATATTTTATATTTTACATTCATATTAGGCTTATACGTTTTCACTGAGCATTTTTTAATAAATCACCATAGACTAGACTTTTTCTATTTACAATCAGGTCGAGTGGAAAAATAACATAAATGCGTACAGTAAAGTGTAGGGAGTAAAAAAGAAGAAAAGTAGTGCTACTATTATAAGAGAGTTGATTTGAATAAATGGCTATCCCCCTAGAAGACTCTAGCTTTATAAATATTTTATTTCATTTCAAAAGGAATAAAAGCACGATGGTTAGTATGAGATTTATGATTAAATAGATTTCATGAATGCTATAAATATATTCTATTCCATTTTAATATTAAATTATAATATTCTATGCTTTTGAATAGGTGGAAATTATTTCCGATTCAAATCACTAGCTTTGAGAGAAATCAAAAACCTCATTCAGAAATGAGCAAACGAAAAATTAAAATAATAATGATTTGTTTGAAGAATGAAATTGATTGAATCTATTGTAGAAGAGCAAAAACAAACTAAGAATAGCACAAAAAATCTTTGCTTAAAATATGTAAAGGCTATAATAATATTGTTGAAAATAATATCATATCATGACTGAAAATATTCAGTTTGGAAACTTGTACATTTGAGTCATGTATTTGATTTCGAAGTCGGATTTCAATTTTAAATTGCATCTGATATCATAGGTGGAAATCACTTTGAAAACAAATGCGCACTAATTGATACAGAAAGAGGGTGATAAATAGATTAAAAGCTTCTCAACGCGTGGTACTTAGTAATAACCTACTAAAAAACTATTGAGACTCAAGATTTACGATAAGATTGGTAGACTGTTTAAAAATATATTTATTTTACAAATAAGTTATATAACCATTGAAAAAATAAGAAATATACTACAATACACTAATTCAATATACCTTACAACTTACAACAAGTTACAGTAAAAAAGTATGCCAATACGGTAACATTACTATGTTGACAGTAAGTTACGTTGAAAGTATGCCAATAACATTCCAATGTTTATATTGTTTTCATTCTGAGAAGAGTAGGTATACTCAATGTAATAAACAAATAAAATTTATTAAAAAAATTGAAAAATATAACTTACCAAAAAATATGTTCGAATTTGTAAATTTCATTACCAAACTTGACCCAATTGTGTCACTGTTATTAACATTGGCATGGATGTTCTTGTGGTTTCATTCACTCAAGAGCCGCAAGCTAAAAAGTGAAACTGTTAACTATTCTCATTCACACTTATTACGAGGTTTGAAGACTGAATTAAAAATGTGCTGGAAATTCTAACAAGTATTTTAACCACTTTCGTGCAGAACTAAAACCACAAACAGACTGCACTACTGTTAATCTTGACATTAATTCATGAACCTCAAACCGAACTTTGCGAAACAAGATTTATAATTTATAACAAGGGTAATCGGGTCCATTTTAAGTAACAAAGACAAATATATTTTAGGTCTTCCAGGTTGTTATACAAATTATTCAACTTATAACTGTTTTCGTTTTTAACTTTTACTTCTGGTATCAGCCCTACAGCTCCCTTGTCTAATAAGAGCTCTTATTTTATCTATTTTTTCTGTCCGTACATGCAAAGTGGACCGGCTTCGAATGACGAAGCTTAATGTGGGTGACGAGTTAAAGCACAATTAATTAAGCTTCAAATATCGTAGTTACAGACCCAAGTATTAATTTCCTGAGTAACACTTCAATGAAAAACCTCCATGTTCACTAATAATTAAATTCAACTGTAGTAGTCTTCGTGCCTGGCTGTCCCTGTCTGGTTCATTTACAATACTTGCTGGTCTGTGGAAATAAATTCAAGTCCTTTAATAAGGTTCAAGTCCTTTTTACCGTTGCCCATTGAAAGAGTAGGAAAACGTGTACCGTACTTGTTGTTTCGGACGCTACTTTTGAGTTGAGAATGCGTGGATGGTTTAAAAAGAAAATAAAAATTAGCTAAAATACTTGTAGATTCTTCAAGTCCGTCTAAGTGTTACCAGTTCAATGAAAAGTTTCTATTTAGTGTAAAGGAATATGGTCCTGAGATGGAAAGATTCAGAGTATCATTTGTTTTCATCCATAAAATTTCCTGATATTTTTCATTCTGCACCCATAAACATTCCTACATAACATGGAGACAGGACAAAATCAACATTGCTATTTCACATATCAGGCCACGTTCACATTCGAATCTGCATATTGCTTATTTCATCAAATCATTGAATGTGTCTGAATAATGACATCAACACAGAACTGTTTTACCGCAACTACCACTCATTACCGATCATGAGCTAGCAATAATTCCTTCCATGTACAAAACGCACTCTGGAGTTAAATGTTTAGGAAATCCATGGAATCATTACATGTAATTTAGCTAGCAAGAATTAACAGAGTTGTAATAATTAACTCTTGCCTGCACTCAGGACAAAATAAAAGTCCAATTGCTCTTTTTGAAATCAATGTCTTCATCTGCAGCTTGACATTGAGTTATGCAAGAGTGAGTCAATACCGCAATGTTCTGATGGAATGAAGCAGATTTAGTCACGGTATAAATAATCTGATTGAACTCTATTCATAAAAGCCAAATTCTGCCTCATCTGTTACGAATATTTTTTGTGAGGGTGATACACATTGGCACATATGTGATCTAGGCTTATTGGGCGTGGTTAATGGGAGGGGTGATTATGAGAGATGACGACTACTTAGGCAACCTGAACCGACGGCTTAACGTCTCATCCTAAAGACGGGAGCGGACGTCCGTGGTCAAAAACTGATGTAGTCAACTGGGATCGAACCAGGAACCTTCTTATCGTATCATATGAATAACAATAGAGAATTTGAACTCGACTTGGAATTATAATCAAATTTTATGATTGTTTGGCATTGATTTAGCTCAGGAATGTTTTTTCTCATAGGGAATTGGCAAGGTTTATTAAATTGAGAAGACCAAATAAGAAATCAATGAACTTGAATCACAATAAGTATAGGGTGAAAAACGAATCCTCTGTATTTTCCAGAAGTTTCCCTGTAATTACAAGTACTTATGTAACATAGCATGAAATTGCCAACTCATTATTACTAATGAATGAAATCTTAGTATTATCAGAAAGACAAGAGATTGAAAATCATGGACATTTTTCCGCACCAATAAGGTACGGTATGGGTACGTATCATAAATTTCTAAAAAAAAACGTATTCTATTTCCTGTATACTTCTTTGCTCTAGAAACTTCTACAAGTTAATTAGGCAATTTTCCGACGGCCAATACGGTACGGTACTATTGATCCGGTACGGTAATTCATTTGATGCGGTTATCAACCGCATCGATTGAATTGTTTGTTTCTTTCTCGATCCGGTAACCATATTGTTCAAAAAATTATGATCAGAGCAAGAGAAATAATGATGATTTGATAGCTGTTTTTCCATCCGTTCAAAAAAGGGTAAAAATTAATCAGATCAAGAAGGTCCATTCTTATTATTGTAGTCTCTTTTATCAGTTCGTTAATCCACAAACAAACAGGTATTGAACTATTGAAAACCGAATAACAATGAGTTTTATTGAGTTGTATTAATATAGATTATTCAGATCAGCTGATAATGAGGTGTAAAAATATAATCATCCATTCAACCATATTCCCTTCACCTCCCCGAAAGGAAATTCAAAAGAAAGAAAATCTACTCCATTTTTGAGCTTTATCATACTCAAAGATTTGTTTATTAATCGATAGAATTAGATTCATCAATGTTAGTACAGTAAATTGAGAAAAACTTTAATAAAGTAATAAATTAATAAAATTGGAAATGATTATTGGATGAGATTAAATTAATAATTCCCATCTCATTAGTGAGCACAAAACAATTTCAATATTGAGTTGAAGATAAAATACAATTCTGTTTTGAGAAGATTATTTGAAAATTAATTTGGTCTCGAACTACCCGATAACAATCAATTTATGTACAGTTATGTACACATAACTGTGTGCAAAAAATTTAATTTTTCAACGAAAAATGATACAATGAAAATTATTGTATTTTACAATTCATGGAAGTATAGGTTACATGTAATGTTATTCGTCAATGAAAAAATTTGCAAATACTAGAAATTAATATTTATTTTCAACTGTGCTAAAAAAATGAATATACCGATTCCTTTGAATATTCGTCACTCTACAACTGACTGCCTATCACAATAGCAAAATGGCAAAGAACTGTTGCAATACATTTTCAGCGTTTCAAAATATGAAATGACAATGCATAAACGAAAATAAGGATGAATGCTGCGGGACATGTTATATAATTCAGCCTACTGGCCTACTACTATTTTTAAGAGCTAGTGCTGGGTTGAAGTGTTTCTTTGTAGATAAACTTGGGTACAGATTGTATTGAAGGCGGTGGAGGTGAGAAAGAGTAGTGAAATGAAGAGTAAAAGGTAGAAGGGAGGGAGAGAGAGAAAGAGAGAGAAACTGATTGAAAGGTCCCGTGTGTACCAAGAACACTTCATAGTCAGACAAGCCAAATTGCATCATGAATTGGTCATACCATTGTCATACACTTCTTATTATAGATGTGTTTCTCTCTATCTTCTCTCTCTCTTTCTTCTTCTTCTTCTTCTTCTTCTTCTTCTTCTTCTTCTTTCTTCTTTCCTTCTTCTTCTTCTTCTTCTTCTCCTTCTTCTTCTTCTTCTTCTTCTTCTTCTTCTTCTTCTTCTTCTTCTTCTTCTTCTTCTTCTTCTTCTTCTTCTTCTTCTTCTTCTTCTTCTTCTTCTTCTTCTTCTTCTTCTTCTTCTTCTTCCTTCTTCTTCTTCTTCTTCTTCTTCTTCTTCTTCTTCTTCTTCTTCCTCTTCTTCTTTCATCAATCATCTATCTCTTCTCTCTCCTATCTTCTTTCTCAAATCGTTTACTCTCAATTTCATCCATGCACCTGAAGTAAGTAAGCCACCGATGATGCAGCAAAGTATAAGATTATACAATTTTGTTCTCAGTTCATAGAGAAGTAGGTCGTTGTCATAGCTGTGACATAGTGAAAGACCTAAATTCGATTTTTATTGGCTGCCAGCAATGTGTCATGTCATTCGCGATTGATATGATTTATTTTCAATGGAAAAATAAGTATTCTGTGGTAGGAACAAATGAAGACTCTTCAATTTTCGAGTAACCGGATAGGGCTGTGAGAAAAATGAATTGATTTCTTTAATTGTTATAATAATTTGGGGATGTCGGAAAGATGGAATAATAATGATAAAAGAAAAAAGATAAAGATAAAAGAAGGGAAGATTTGATTTCTCAATCAAAGAAGATGTAGATGTAGATGTTAATTTATCAGTTTTTATACATTTTCTAGTGAGCTCATACTCATGAAAAATATATTGTGTGACCATATTTTCCCAATAAGAACCCGACAATGCGACCCAATCTTTCGTGATAAACGTATCGTACAAGCTACAAACAAGCACATAAGCATAGGCAGTCGATAAATTAGATGTTATTGTTTAAGCTACAAGCAACAACACTTCCCTATTGTTGTTTAGAAAGTACTGAATTATTGTTAACCTCCTTATGTTTGAATGCAGACAATAATACATTAACATACAGCCTACTGGACTGTTATGGAAAATAGTGTTACCGTACCGTACTTTATTTTAGATTCAACATTCAACTAAAACTGCAGTAAGCTAACTATACGGTATTGTATTTTAGATGGAACATGAACATTTGAGTGGATTCAAACTAGTTTTGTATCACCTAAGGTAATTTATTTATAGGCTATTGAGTTTAGCCACACTCTGACCACATTTACTGGATGTAGTATCCAGTTAATTTCCTAGATTCTCTTTCAATATTCATATTTGTATTTCTGTTATTGGATGAAAATAAAATTCATTTTTCACTCATTAAAAAATCAAATTCAGTTCTACACTTATACACTTATACACTTGCCATAAGAACTATTACCAACAAGAATTTAACTGGAATGAGTGGCAACTAAATAAGAGTGGCAACTAAAAGAGTCTAACTGACAACTAAATAAGGGGATATTCACTCATTTGTGAAAAAAGTTTTAGGGGATATTCAAATCTTGTAATCAAAACGTTCATTATAAATGTATGAATTGGAATATATTTTCTGTTCTAGGGAAAGGAACAATATGGGAGAAATGAAATACAAGTGTCCTCTGAGCGTCGAGACAATTAAAATAGCCAAAGATGAACTGAGGGAAGATGAGGTGACCAGGGAGCAGGCGCTTGAAATACTCAGGAGTTGGATTGAGAGAAACCCCCGCATTGAAAACTGTAGAATGGGTAAGTAGCATCAGTAGCCTTCAGTGTTAGAAAAATCCCTTATTTAGCTTGAGATTATCCTGACCTCTCTGCTGGTAACTTTAGAGAATAATTTCCGATTATTATCCGATATTGCATGTAATAGTAAGATATCTGATTCTTATTATCTAGATTCTAGACACGTACTAATGAATTTATTTGGTACCGAAATTGAATTGAATTCATTAAAGTTTTTTATCAATATTTTAAATCATTTTTATTTTTACGGGGCCAGAAACATTATTTCTATATAATTCCAGATTTCTGTTTAGTAAATAGAACATTGATGAGTAACTGAATAAAATCATTATTATCGGAAATATGCAACGTAAATCATTCAAATTCAGTAAAAGCTATTTTATTTTTTCAAAAAATGTCAACACATTTTTAAATCTGGTTTTTATCTTAGTCTTATTCCTTCATTCAAATATTTGAATGTTATTGTATTCTTATTTTTATTAGACTATTATTATTCATCCTTCAAATACTGGCGTTTAAAATCCACCATTCGAGTGTAGTTTCCTTAAGTAGTTGAATTTCCTTAATATTTTTCTCTAGTATGGTGACTATAAATTTAATATTACAAGAGTGATGTTACAGATTGCACATTTTTTTCGAATGAATTATGATTCAAAGTCTCTAAATTGATTATTACAGATGCATCATTTCTATTACGATTTCTGCGCTTCAAAAAATTCAGTGTGCCCATGGCCCAAGAGGCATTGGAGCGATATCTACTGCTGAGACAATGCTACGAGTATTCATTCCGGAATTTGGACATACAACAACCGAACATGGCCGAGCTGTTTGATAAAGGGTTTGCTAAGATTATTAATTTTTCTTTAAATAGCCTATGTTTGATAACGCAGTAACATATAGTAGACTGACTATCACGTCAGAAAATTGTAAAGTTTTATTGTTATAAAAAACCGAGTCTATAAAACCCTGAGTTTATATTATTTGATAACTATACAACTTACTTCCTTTCATTTTTTAATTAATCACACGTTTTTGGAAAATCCCTTTTTATAGAGAGAGAGAGAGAACGCAAATGAGTACGCTACTTAATACAGGTACAACTGATTTATGGTAAACCTACAAAACTTGTAATACAAGTAATTTCTATTGGTGATTCACCTGTACTTTAAGACTTGAAACTAAAATGAAACAGGTCCTCCTCTGAGCATTTTCTAACGCATCGTACAAGCCTGAATCATGGAGAAAGCATACGCGACCTTGGTGACTAACTAATCATGAAAAGCTTGAACTAATCATGAAAAATAAACAAGCTTGCGTACAATCAGATTCATTTAATTTGACGCTTGGCATTAGATAGATAGATATATCATTTCCTGACGTTGCTGATGACCGTAGAGTACGATAGCAAAGAAATAATATCTCTTTTTCTACCTATATCTATCTAATGCCAAGCGTCAAATTAAATAATTCTGATTATAATTATGCTTTCTCTTTCCCGAATATGTAAGAGTAAGATCAATAATTCTATTACACCATTGCTCACTACAAGATATGAAGCCCAATTAATTATCACCAAATTTCAACTCTATTATATTTTTTCACAATAATGCTATGAGGATCAAGTGATTCAAGTCTATGTATCTCCATTATATATGAGTATTTAGAATTAGGTTATTTACATACATGTCTCTTTAATTAACTTAAATATTCAATTCAGTTCAGTCAACATCTCAGGAAATCAGTAACTTACATATTTATAGATTTATAATAATAGTTCTAATAATTTTGACAGTAGGCCTACAACTTATCAGTAGTATTGATGGCTACTTTAACTATATCAAAAGTTTTTTAATGATAGGATAACATCATAGACCACTTTTTTATACTTTTCAGGTATCTGTTTGCTGCACCTGGTAGAGACAAGAAGGGTAGACGTGTAATTATTGCTCGTCCTGGTAAGTTGAACAATTTATTCATAATTTCTCCATTTGTGAAAATCGTTATGCTTTGAAAAATGCTACAGTTGAGTGAAGCTTCCTGCAAATAAATTTTATCGCAGTTAGTAAAACACAAAGACAATTTAACTACTAAAATGATAGTTAAATTGTCTTTGGTAAAATTAAGTAGTCCTAATGATCTTGAAAATGATTTACCGTTGGTACTAGCTAAATAACAATTTATTGTGATACCGTATATTATTTCGGTTAGAAGAGCAAAACACGTTTTCCCATGGAAGTTGAATACTGTAATCATATCTAAGAAGTTGATGATATTTATAATGATGATTTATATTGAACAACATGCAAAGAAATAATAAGGCTTATGTTTAAATAATATTCATACGTTACACTAATGTACCATACAACGGTAGGCCTACGTTGTACAATAATGTATACTTGGCCGCTTAGACCTACCATAAGATGATGGTTCTCATTGAATCGGTTAGTAAAATGTAAGTTAATCAATTAAAACTGATCCTGAGACGATTTTTCTTTACAGGCGTGTTTGATCCTCATAAGTTCAGAAACATCGACATGTGCCGGATTCATGGCATTATTTATGAGACTTTGATGGAAGACGAAGAGTCACAAGTGCGCGGATTTGTTCATTTCAACGATGGCGTTGGAGTCTCCTTTCCTCATCTCACCCTATTCACACCCAAGGAATGTGTCAGGATAGTGAAAAATGGAGAGGTACAGTGAATCAATTACTAATACTAAAAATATTTTAGGGCCGGTTTCTCCAACGACGATAAGCCTTTCTACACTACGATAATAAGTTTATCAAACTTAAGTCGTTCAAATAGTTGGAAGCAAAAGCATGGCGTGTAGATGGCGATGGCAAAATTAAGAGTTGGTCGTATGGAAAGAGGTATGACACATAATAACTAGCGTGTAGACTAGATGCAACTCATCAACTCTTTTTCCAACTAGTTGGAACGATGGAATGACAAACTTATTTCCATAAAATTAAACCAAATTTCGTATTTTTTTTATCAGTTTTAAAACATATATTCTTAAAAAATTGGTTTTAATCGTCGTTGTAGCAAAATAAAAGTCGTTGACCCTTAAAATAAAAGTGAAATGAAAATCAAAAATAAAAATGAAAAAATGAATCATCAAAATGAACATTCACGGTAAATTAATTTTAAAAGTGATAAATAAACTTTTCTGTTACAGAGAACAATGCCCATGCGCCATAAAGAGGTGCATGTGATAAATGTGCCCCCATCATTGAAATACGTCCTCGACTTTGGAATGAGTCTTATCAGTGAAAAGATAAGAAGCAGAGTGAAGGTAAGTAATATGAAAGAATTTTTCATCCACACATCAATTTCAAGTTTGATGGACTCATAAGAATAATAGTATTATAAGTAGTCTGAATGATAATTAAAATAATGAAACACAATAAAATAGAATATCAGATGCAATAGAACGAATTCAATAATCTATCTCTACGCCATACTAAAAAAGATAATCATACAAGTCCACAGGATTGAGTTGTTTTACAAGATTAAAACGAATTAAAATATGTAAATAATTGGAAATTGTTATATCATGGGGCTTTACAGTGATATTCATTTAATTTGACGATTGGCATGAGATAGATAGAAAGATAGAGATATTATTTCTTTGCCATCGTACTCTACGGTCATCAGCAACGTCGAGAAATGATATCTCTCTACCTATCTATCTAACGCCTAGCGTTAAATTAAATGAATGTCACTGTACATATTATGATACTGAACAATAAAAATACTATAAAATGATAATAATAATAGGCTTACTAATAAATCTACTATAAAAATTTAGTAAACCTGTAAAACAGGAATAAAGCGATATCACACTAGAATTCAAAATTTAATAACTGTTCTGGCCGTAGCTCAGTGTGTGTGTGTGTGTGTGTGTGTGTAGAGTGCAAATAATAAAAATAAATTGCCTTACCTTTCTGGTTGGTATAAGGTACTTCATGATGTGTCAGGTTGGGGGGAGAAAGAGGTATAAAAAGGAAAATAAAGGAAAGGTTACCCAAACCTGTTGATGTAGGCCTACGTATGTTTCACAGATACACTACACACACTAATTAACTGAAATGATTATTATAGTGGACTGTATAAATATGGAATATATTAATTATGCGATGCGTTACGTTGTTCACTTGTGCACTGTTCGTCGCGTACTGACCGTTTCTATTACTTACTATAAAAAGGTGGGGATAGCTACCCTTTGTGTCGCGCGCTTTGAATCTGATAACATAAAATAATATTGTCTCTACTGGCGCATCCATACCCCCCGCCCTGAAACATAGTTTCGGAACATAATGATAAAAATGTAAGGAATGAATAGATGATGGGTACTCTTCACTCTGGAGAGGGCGACCACCAGAGACTTTGAAAGGTACTACTTGGAGGCCCATGGATGGGAATAATTGGAAATGAAATAGGATTACATTATTATTATTATGGAGTATTGTTGAAATATTTACAAAATGCTATGTTCTCCTAATGCTAACAAAATGAACTTAATGTCTTCTTAAAAAAAGCTGTACATCAGTTAATGACTTTGGACGCAATATTATCCTGTTGCATGCGAACTGAAACAACACGAATCGCTCCATCTTTACCTGGAAAAACTTCTTCCACAATTCCTAGTGGCCAAGCAAGAGGAGGGGTATTTTCTTTCATGACAACTACTACGCTTCCCTTCTTCACCGAGGAAGTTGATGCTGTCCATCGACTTTCTGTCTCTTCCAATTCATTTGCTTGTATTATTATACGTTCGGGCTTGTGACGCTTGAATACTCTTAATATGTATGCAGTTACTGCTAGTAATTTTTTCAATGAAGAATTATTTTGTAACCTTTTATCCCAAAATGTTTCATTTGAAGTCGTTATCATGACAGTTGTACTCGTACGTAACTCAGAATCTTCGTGTATCTGTATTGATTCAATTGGTTGATGTGGCCATGAATATTGCTGTGTAGTTAGCCAATTGGGACCTTGAAACCATAGTTTATTGTTTACTAGCTCAGACGGCATTAGACCTCGTGACAAACAGTCTGCTGGATTTTCTGTCCCAGAAACATGTTTCCAACATTCTTTTGGAAGATTTTCTTGTACACGATTTACACGGTTTGCTACAAATGTTTTCCACTTTCCGGGCGAAGCACTTATCCAGTGTAAGGTAACTTCAGAGTCAGAGAATGCAAAAATATGATCAAAAGAATGACGATCTTGATATACATCTAATACATGTTTCATCAGAGTAGATAATAACAAAGCGGCACATAACTCTAACCTCGGTATAGATAACAACTTTTTTGGAGCAACTTTAGATTTAGCACAGAGTAATTGAGAAGTAAATTGATCTTCATTTTGTGTTACAACGTATATTACTGCTCCATATGCTTTTTCTGAAGCATCGGCGAACCCCACTAATGTGGTTTTATTAGCTCTATTAATGCATGAATGACGAGGAATATTCAATTGTGCAACAATTTTCAATTCGGCTTCAAATTTTTTCCATTTCTCTAAGATGTTCTCGTTTGGAATTTCATCCCAATCTACGTTAGCAATCCATAACTCTTTCATAATCAATTTAGCTGTCGTGATTATTGGAGCTAAGAGTCCGAGTGGATCAAAAACCCTTGCAATTTTTGACAAAATTATGCGTTTTGTATAGCCTGGTCCAGGTTCAGCAGCTTCAAATTGGAAAGTGTCGTGGGATGGTGACCATGACATCCCCAAAATTTTTCTGTCAGCATCATCAAACTTCAATTCTTGATAATTAGCTTCCAGCAGCTTACTTTTCAAATCTTTTACATTAGTACTCCACTTTGTAAGAGTGAAGCCTCCCGCCTTGAATAATTGGGTTAATTCGTCAAATAACTTCATTGCATGTTGTTCTGTATCTGTTGACGTAATTATGTCATCAACATAAATATCTCTTACAGCCACCTGTGCAGCATGCGGATATTTGATTTTCTCCAAATTGCATAATTCCTGAATTACACGTTGAGCTAAATAAGGTGAGCTCTTAATTCCGAAAATGACTGTATTCATTTCATATGTTTTGATTTCCTCCTTCTGAGAAAACCTCCATAGTATGCGTTGATATTTACGGTGCTCAGGATTGATCAAAATTTGTAAATACATTTTCTTCACATCAGCGGACAAAATAAATTGAAATAAGCGAAAATTTAACAAGACATCAAGAATTTCAGATTGAAGTTTCGGACCCACATGTAGCAATTCATTCAATGACCAACCAGAGCTGGTGACAGCACTCGCATTATAAACTACTCTCAGCGGAGTACTAGGGTGGTCTGGTCTATGTACACCATGATGTGGTATATAGTAATTATCATTGTCTTCAGCTGAAATTACTGTAAGTGGCTCTATGTAACCCTTGGCTAAGTGATCTTTCAAAACCTCATTGTATTGCTCATATATGAAAGGATTTTTCAACAATCTCATTTCTTGTGATCGGAATTTAGCAGTACAACTCTCTTTAGATGAACCTAATAATGAAGGTGAACTCTTAAATGGAAGCGATACACAAAATCTTCCATCATCTTGACGCTTGTATGTGTCACAAAACAAATTTTCACATTCTTGTTCTTCTTCAGTCATATGTGACTTTGAGGGGACCTCCTCCAATTTCCAGAATTTTTCCATTGTTTCTCCTAAACCTTTGTCTACATACGAACAAAAATTAGAGCATTGCATAGTGATCGATTCAACAGGTGCGTTTCCCATAAGCAAGTAACCAAGGGATGATTCCATAGCTACTGGAGTCGATGGAGGCCCAAACACCTTTCTTTTTCCTATAATTAGAGGCCAGAGTTGTGCCCCTAATAGTATGTCTATATTTGACGGTTCATGAAATTCATCATCGGCGAGTAATAGTGACTTGATGTGTGATAATTCATTAACATCAATTTTCTCAAGTGGTAACTTATCAGTCAAGTTTTCAATCACGAATGCATCGATTTTATAGGAAAGATTTGGCGGTACTTTTGATTTGAATGTGAACGTGGTAACTTGATTTGCATTCAATGAGCTTGCACCAATACCTTTGATTTTCCACTCTGTTTTCTCCATAGGAAAACCCAATTCTGAACAGCGCTTCTTAGTTATAAAATTAGATTGACTCCCAGGATCTAAAAGAGCTCTCAAACTGTGTACATTACCAGATACGTCTTCTACTAAAACTTTCGCCGTTGCGAGCAGTACTGTTTGTGCTTGTACACTTATAGGACTATATGCGTTGCGAGATGCAGTATGATGCGTTAAAGAGGTACTTATCTCTTCATTTGAACAATCTATGACCTTATCCTGAGGATTTTTATTGCTTTGCGATGCGTGTGAGATAGCAAGAATAGGTTTTTCCGTTTCTGATTGTTTCATTTGAAACCTATTTTCCTGATGTAGGAGTGTGTGATGCTGTTTATTACATTTTTTACATGTCATTTCCGATTTGCAATTCCGACTTGTATGACTATTGATGGATAAACAATTGAAGCATGCATTTTGCTGTTTGACTACATTCCATCGTTCATTTATTGTTGCTTTAATGAAAACATTGCACAAATAAAGTGGATGAATTAATTCTGAGCATAACAAACATCTATTTGATTTTGATGAACTATCATCTTTGAGTCGATTCTGAACGATGAAACTATGCGAACTTATCAATTTTCCTGAAGGTGACTGCTTGTTTATAACAGCGGTATTACTTTGAGTTCGCCCAAGAATTTTAGCTTGCTCCTTAACAAATTGGACAAGTTCATCAAAAGATGGAATTTCTTTTGATCTGCAAGACATTTCAAACAGTTTAACTGTATTATTATCAAGTTTTTCAATGCAATATGTAAAATATATAATCGACAAGATTAGTGATTTTGCATTGTTTAAGTTCTATGTTCGACTCAACAAAATTAACTAAAATATATTCAGATCTTTCTCAGATTCTTGGATGATGGGTTTCATTGATAATATTTTATCTAAATACGTAGCAGCAAGTATGCGCTTATCTTCATATCGATCAATTAATGACTGGAATAATGAATCATAATTTTCTTGTACTGGAATTACTCCGGTACAAATAGTTTTAGCTGAGCCTTGCAAACTGGAAACGAGATAATGCATCTTCTCTAATTTCGAAAGTGTGTTGTTCTCATGTATTAATGACTTAAACAATTGATAAAATACTGGCCAATCAGCTTGATTTCCATTAAAATTTGGAATTGATATTGGTGGTATTTTGGCTCTTGAATCAGTAGAAATAACTGGAGATTGAGGCTCAGATCTCTTTTGAATTTGCTGCATGCGTCTTTCTTCTAAATAGAAAAACATTGACTTTACTTTATCATACATATCCTCGAATGCAGAGAGATTTGCATAGCTAACTACATAATTTTCATCTTCTTTGATGTTCGCTTCAATGTAGTTATCGAATGTAATAGAAAATTCATCATGGATTTCTTTACAAAATCTTGCTTTTTCAATAAATTTTTTTTGAATTTCAGTATCAGAAATTTTCAGAGTCAAATCGTAAAGAATTTGCATTCTAGAAAATAAATGATTTTTCTTTGCTTCAAGAGTTTGTAAACTCGACATTTTTGCGGATTATTGATGGACGTATTATGAGAAGATAAATCGAGACTTCTATTATTGAATGACAATGAGAAATATGAAGATAACAATATTATGGATGCGCCTGTCTATGCGAATGAGAGAGTAAATTGATAAGAGAGAGATACAAAGAGACTCGAGAACTATTGTTGTAATTGCAATAACAACAACGGTCTTTGTTTGAACTTGAAGCGACTAACGGTACGCTTTCTTGCCATATCTTGCTTGCAAGTACTGTAACATTGTATGCATTAATTATGAAAGAAATTGTAAAATTGAATTTTATGCTAATGCTGGTTTCATCGAATAGCCAAAAATTTTAACTATCCGCGCTCGGTATGGACCATTATGTTCTGGCCGTAGCTCAGTGTGTGTGTGTGTAGTTTCAAATAATAAAAAATAAATTGCCTTACCTTTCTGGTTGGTATAGGTACTTCATGATGTGTCAGGTTGGGGGGAAAAAGAGGTATAAGAAAGGAAAATAAAGGAAAGGTTACCCAAACCTGTTGATGTAGGCCTACGTATGTTTCACTAATACACACACTAATTGACTGAAAGGATTATTATAGTGGACTGTATAAATATGGAATATAATAATTATGCGATGCGTTGCGTTGTTCACTTGTGCACTGTTCGTCGCGTACTGACCGTTTCTATTACTTACTATAAAAAGGTGGGGATAGCTACCCTTTGTGTCGCGCGCTTTGAATCTGATAACATAAAATAATATTGTCTCTACTGGCGCATCCAATAACATTGTACACCTGTTATTCTTCTAGTGTGACTAAATTTTTCGTTTATTACAGGACTTTTTTATCAAAATTTTTATCAAACCGGGCCTCTAATAATTGATATAGGCCTAATTAAAATGTGTATAGTACCGTACCTGGTTCCGATCAATTATAGTAAAAACTTCAGAAGTAAGGCAGAACTATACTTATCGCATTTGTAATATCTGCTTTTTTACTATTATGATAGCAGTATTTATAAAATTGTACCGTATATACTTAAATATTGTAAATATAACCTACCTCAATTGTAACATTTTTTGCATTGTCCACGTCTTAGTATAATTATATTCTCGTTTTGGAGCCAGAAACTCATTCAAATATTGTTAAAAATGTAGGCTATTACAAATTATTCAAATATAAAAAAATTATAGAAATATTCCTGTAACAGTATTTTTTAGTATTACATATTATTCATTCAATAAGATTTGCTCATAACTGTAGATAACAAGCGTCATTTTAATATTATTAATTTATTTCTGTACCGTTCCAATTCAATATTTATTGCTAATGACATTTTCAGATTTACAGCTCTGTAGAAGAAGCACATGAGCACATTGACAAGAAAATGCTTCCAAAAGAGTATGGTGGAGAAATGCCAATGGCTGAAATGATTGGTAAGCTCTCATAACATTTACTCACATTTATTTCTCAGTAATATTTTAATCGAATTATTTCCTACTTTTTCAAATTATTTAAAATTTATAATGAAATATTTTCAATTTTATTTCCTTTGCGTCTAGTTATGCGACAGAAAAATCATCCAAACCTCATAAATCTGGTTAGTGCATATTGTCCAGTCATCCAATAGTAAAAAATAATGCATCCAAACCTCATGCTGGGTTTTTATCAGAACACTGATTTTCGAAATTGTTTACCTTTGTATTTAGACTCGTTTCATTCTTCATTTCTGAAATTGAAATGCATACACTATATTGGGTAGTGTGACTATTTTATTTGCAGAATTGAATTCTGCACAAGTTTCATTATCTGAAAACACAGGTTTATTAATCAAGTAATCAATTTGGCCCCTTTTGAGCTAGATTCTTAGCAACACTAATCTTTTAAAGATGGAAGGAAATGAGATATTGTAGGTAGCTATACAGTTGCTGTCAAATCATTAATTGGACGAAATTCCTAATTAATTCCATATAACATTCTGAAGACTTCTGCTACTGCAAATATTGACAAAAGAATAATAGCTAGTAAAAAAATTGATGATGCTGCTGCACAAAAAACTCCTCCCCGGGGTGGGAATCGACTAGTGCCCTAGCCTCTAGACCACCGGGGATCTGCGGTATGGGATGTGACATGGCATTAATTAGGAATTTCGTCCAATTAATTATTATTACTAATCTTTTACTTTGTTGTATTAGAGCCAAGAGTCGAAGAGTGCTATTCATATGTTGCACTCAACAATAAAACATTACAAATAAATTAGTCGACTTGATTAGTTTCTAAGAAATACTGTACCATGGTTTTCAGATCTGTTCAGAAAAGAACTGGAAGCGTCTCGAGGTCTGCTGCTCAGCCACGATGAAGAGTTGAAAGTGCGCGAAGACATGTTCAGTGAGAGCGCCAAGTGCGGCGCTGTTTCGGCTCTCAAGAACGGAGGCAACTGCAATCCGCACCAGGACATTCTAGCCGGCAGTTTTCGCAAATTAGAAGTTGATTAGCTGCCACAATCAGCAGCTACAACCTGTGTCCACACTTGGTCGATTTTCTGTCCTTAACAGCATGCTACCAATGCTTAAGCATTACGCAGCACATACAAATCGACCAAGTGAAGACACAGGGTTAATTCGTGTCCACATGTGGTCGATTTCCTGTCCTGCATGCTACCAATGCCTAAGCATATTATCATAGACCAACTAAATAGAATTGATTATCTATCAATCAATAGATAAGCTTGCTGCGCAGCACACAAAAATCGACCAAGCGTAGACATAGGGTTGATTCCATTCTATTTAATAAATGTGTACTTTGTTTTTCATGTTCCGCTGACTACTCTGCTACAGATTATAATTAGAATATATTTGAAAATACTGATGTTATATCATAACACTATTATGTTAAACTATAACATCAAACTTTTGAAGAAATATCGTAATCGTAGTTACTCAGTATGTACTTCAATAATTTCATTAAATCAATATAATACTTTGTTTGCTATGTTCTATACTTCTTTCGTTGATGCTAGAATTCTCTGCTAGAAGTTTTAATATGAAAACCACTAATGGCTCGTATATTATAATTATTAAGAGAAGTTTGTTCCATGCTTTTCATGTTTTTTAGACATATTTGTTAAGATTATGATCATGTTTTTCAAGTAATTAAGAATCAAGTAGCTTATAACTCTTGATGTTTTCCTATTAAGTTAGTTACTTCCTTAGGAGCTTGTTGTTATTCTATTATTCATAGGGAAATATTTTTATATGATGTATTTACTTAGAGAAATATGCTATAAGAGTAACAATGAATAGCTTATAAAGATTTATGTCTCTTCAAAATGAGGAAAGAAGTTGTGAAAGCAATCTTTAAATAATTTATGTGTTCAAATGTATTCAAGAGTTTGAGATTCTTGGAACGATGAAACTAAGGAGTTCCAGTTGGAATTTGATTCAAGTTCTACGTTTGTTTTGTAACTAATAATGTTTTGAATGAGGGTTTGTAGTAGAATGCTAATTTTCTGAGTAGAATTACCCGTATGTATTTTGGAAATTTTTCATATTTTAGTTTCAAGAATGTTGTAAAAGTGTTCCAACGCTAGCTTGAGAATAAAAATTCTTATAACCAATTGCTTGTTTTTTATAAGTTTCTGGTAATAATTTTTCCCAATTTTGATTTTTTTAAAATGACAATACCTCCTCGATATGACAAAAACCTTGGGCCCATTTCATAAAATTTAGAATTCCTGTAGATCAGGAAAAAGGCAGACTTATATTACACATGAATGTGTAACTATGGTCTTACTATGTAAAAAATTTATAAGGCTAGTGTATGTCCGCCATTTACCTAAATTACAGGTCTTCTAAATTTTTATTAATGTTCAGCTCCAGGACTAAAATACAGTATAAATATTTGGATTTTATACATGAAAATTTTCTTCTTTATAGTAATTTATATCCTGATTGAGAATGTTTAGAAGTAGCCTAAAGAGAGATAAGGTGATACAGAAAATTGATTTAAGAATGGAATAAAGATGTTTATTGAAATATTGTAATCAAGAGAAATTATATTATTACTCAACAAGAAATCATCAATCGGATTTAAACAAAAAGTGTATTACTATAATATTTATCTGTTATCACATTAGAAACATTGTAATGTCATTTTGTTCTTTGTCGTACTAAAAAAAATAAAACGGTTTGCACATTTCACAAAAATGCGACTTACTTCCGACTCAGAAGATCTCAAATTACAATCTGCTGAAGAACTAATTGAAGATGGAAAATTATATTTTGTCATTACCGCATTGTATTTAATACAATTCAATGGTTGAAAACATAATGAATTTAACAGTTTTTCAACTTCACTAACATAAATTTTACGATTACAATAAATTACACAATAGAAAGAAATTCGTCAGCAGCAGCGGCAGCAGCAGTTCTCGACCTATTTACCAAAATCCCATCCTAACAATTACAAATGCCAATAGTAGTATTAACCTCATTACAATATATAATCATCATATTAATGTTACTTATTATACATAGCTTAGCAGTCCGTTTTATCTACAAAATTATCATCATTATTTTCAGAATAATCATCTCCACCTTAATAGGCAGAGTGAACGCGCACTTCCACACGCTAACATCAAAATAGTTATTATCGTAATTTTCACAATCAATCAGCCTAGACTGGCTGAAAACTCCCGCTCCGCCACACGACTACCTACTAATTAAAAAAATAACTTAACAGGTTTTGGTCTTACTAGTGAAGAATCTGAAAACGCGAACTAATATTTATACTGCATTATAAACACCGTGTGAATACAGTACAAATATTTCATTGGAGAAATTTATTAACAACGTCGAATCATAACCGAATCGACTACTGTTTACTCTAATTTGAATATTTTCGTATATTAATTAATTTTACGTCTGTGTTCACGTTCTCAATACCACAACTTTATCATTCGTTCAATTCTATTTTCGCACGCACGCACGCACTCACGCCACACTCCGTCGTCATCACTAGAAACGAATCGACCGACCTTACGTTGGTTATGTATAAATGATATACCGCATATTACATTTACTTGAAAATGTCTATATTTAAAAACAAAAATATATAAAACTTGTATTTTCATTGAAGAAACAAAAAGTGTATCGTTAAAAGTAAAATATCGACGGAATACGTTTCGCAGCAACTGCAAGATAAACGTCACTTTCTAAAATAATATTAATTTCGCAGCAGTGGCAGCCGAATTCCGCTTGTTGTTGTTGTAGATGTGTAGTTCAGTGTTTATAGATTTTTATCCATCAATTAGCAGAGTACGTTGCTTTACACCTGTAAAAACACATAGTTGGGTCAGTACACAATTGAATTTAAAGTCATTGCACACGTATCATATACAAGGTATAAGGTTAGTATTATACTAGGATGCTGGCGTCCCTAGTCTAAACGCTCCCATTCCATTCAATGCCCCGGTAACCTCTCAAATGACAGCATCCTAGTATACGGGCCTAAAATAAACAAATTACAATGGTAAGAACATGAATAAATGATAGAATGAAACAAATAAAAGAATATAATTCTTCTATAATGATTTTATAGAAATTTCAAGAAGTTACATAGGATCAAGTACCCCAGAGGGCTAACCCATTTATTTTTTCTCCCTAGAGAATAGAAGTAATTACTAGTAGTACCTAAAGATTAAAAGTAAACCCATAAGAATAACACGGGAAGAAGCGCTTTTCTCAATCAGTAAATTGTCGCTCGATTATGAGAGACAACAACTTTCCTCAGAGGAAAAAATTCCACTTCAGTCCTTATATTTTTAACCTAAAAAAGGTTTGAATTTGCAATGTGGATTTGAACCAACCTTGCCTTTGCCGGAGGACGAGCCTACTCGACCGGTTGGGCCCGGTTTTGTCTTGGATCTCGGAGGGTGGGGAATGATTGTTATCTCATCATTTATCTTCAATGGTTTCAGCAGTGATTCGCTCTGAAAACACACACAATGATATTAATCAACAAATTCAAAAACCTTGAGTTAGAAAAATAAATGAAGATCTTTAATGACGTCAAAAATTATTGTTTAGAATTCTCTGATTAGTGAATTGCGATGTATTTTTTTCACTTTCTTGTACTAAAGATTTTAATAATATCAATAAGGCTTGTAATAGGCTAGCTATTAATAGTCCGATTCACGTCAAGAAGTCAGCATTGTTTACATGAGGAGCATTGATGCCAAGTTTCATTGAGAAAGAAAATGAAACGCACCAAACGTATTTGTTGGGACTGTGTGCGACAACAATGCAACAAACTATGCACTGTGCGAGGTAGGATAGAGACATCAAATTGTGTCAACAAGGATAATAAACTCTCAAGCAATGCTGACTTCTTGACGTGAATCAATTAGATGTTGAAGAGTATACTTATTTGGTCATCGCCGGGTAGCATTTCTAGAATATGATGGCAGAAAGTCCAAGCTCACTGGCGGACATTTTTACATAATGATAATATGAAATGAGTACAGTATGAACAGAATGAATTTCATATGAAAATGTATGTTCGTATACTTTTTCTGCTGTCGACTAAATAACAAAATAAGATTCAAACACTTTGAACGATTGAATGAATGAACATGTTTTTAAGAATATTTCAATTTGTATCTTCAGTGCCTTTTGTTGTAGAAATAACTTTGAAATAGAATCATTCTTGTAAATGAATGGAATAAAATTGATTTTCTTACTAGATCACCCTTCTATTGTCTAAGTCGAAGTTATCAATAGTCATCCATCATGTCAATAGACGGACCCATAATGTTACAATTCTTTAATTTTGATTACCTAGCCTCGAAATGCTCGAATATGGCGCTAGAACTAGAACTGCTTGATGGGAAATCAATCATCACTGACCCCTTGAATATTATAATTTCAAGTTCGGGCATCGAAATGCTCAAATATGGCGGTAGAAATAAAACCGCTTGTTGGGCACTCAATCAATCAATCATCACTGACCCTGTGAATAATATAATTCTCAAGTAGCATCGAAATGCTCAAATATGCGGCGAGTAGAACTAGAACGGCTTGATGGGCAATCAATCAATCAATGATCACTGACCCGTAATATTATAACTCTCAAGTATGGGGCTCCTAGCATCGAAATGCTCAAATATGGCGCTAGGACTAGAACGGCTTGATGGGCAATCAATCAATCAATGATCACTGACCCGTAATATTATAACTCTCAAGTATGGGGCTCCTAGCCTCGAAATGCTCAAATATGGCGCTAGAACTGCTTGATGGGCAATCAATCAATCAATGATCACTGACCCTTTGAATATTATAATTCTCAAGTATGGGGCTCCTAGCATCGAAATTATCAAATATGGCGCTAGAACTAGAACTGCTTGTTGGGCAATCAATCATCAATCTATCAATCAATCAATGATCACTGACCCGTGATATTATAATTCTCAAGTGTGGGGCGCTCCCAGCATCGAAATGCTCAAATTTGGCACTAGAACTAGAACGGCTTGATGGGCAATCAATCAATCATCACTGACCCTTTGAATATTATAATGCTCAAATATGGCGCTAGAACTAGAACTGCTTGATGGGCAATCAATCAATCAATGGTCAAATCAAATCAGAGGTCATAAGTATTTAAATTGGAGGAATTTAGTAGGATATAAAAGCTGCATTGAAGTATAGAGGGAAATAATAAATGAATTTAATTACTGATTTAAATATTGAAAAACTACTGATAACAATTTTATTTTTTATTTATTTGATCGGTAATATTAATGGCATGATGCAGATGCAGTTTTTAATGATGGGAAATTATTATTTTGGTTTATGATGTCATATGAATACTAGAACGCTATCCTTTGCCATAATTGTTTTGTTTCTTTGTTATTGTTTTTGTCTATTATTATTTTGTCCATTTTTTTCATTTCCTTCAAAAGAAAAAAAAGCTAATTCACATTATTGAATTATTAATTTCAACTGGCTGACAGAAAATGCCAAGTTTAATGAACTGAGAAATCTATATTTTGATATCATGGATAACTTTACAACTTCCAAAATATTGATTTGTTTTTTTACATTGTTACTTTTGTTTCCTATATTATCCATGTAAATAAAGTTTCTTTCTTTCTTTCTTTCTTTTAATCAATCAATGAGTATACTGACCTGTGAGCTAGCGCCGCCAGACGACGACCCCGACGAGCCAGTTGCGGCGGCCTGCGACGGCGTCTTCTTGTCCATGACCCGCTTGGCGACGACGCTGTGCGCCGAGTAGACGTGGTTCTCGAACTGTTTGTACATGCCGAACGTGGCCGTGCACACGGTGCACTTGTAGGAGAGGTGCGCCGGCTTCAGCGACATGTTGTGGTCGCGCGCCACGTGGTTCAGCAGTTTCCACTGGTACACTCTGCCGCACACCGGACACCGGCCTCCGTCTTTGCCCTATAACACACCGAATCAAATCAAATCATTTACTACACACACTTTCAGTATATCAAATATAATAGTTTTTATCTACATACACATTCAACAAATCAAATACTTCTCAATCCTAATAATAGAGAAATTAAAATCCAAAGAAAGCTATAAAAATATAGCAGGATCCTTTTAACTTGTCAGAAATAAGCTGTTTCAGTAATAATTAAACAGTCACTCGGTGAGAGCGGTTGCTAAGTGATCATGTGGTTAAGTAACAAACATTCAAGACCGCTCTCGGATGGGTGACCGACACAAAAAATTGTGCAATTTGGCGAGGTGGAACCTACCCGTAAGGTTTATTGGTCTCCCCACCAATAAAAAGCCATACGATAAAAAAAAAAAATAATTAAACAGTGATTTCGACACAATAATCAAAAGGCTTAAAAGTCTTAAAGACCTTCAAAGTCCTTAAAATACCTTCTTAAAGAAGACCTTTCAAAGAATAACTTTTTAAAATACTTTTTCAATAATCAGCGAGATTCAGAATTTGTAGGTTAAGTATTGTGATATTGGTCTTCGAAACATATGTTTTCTGACAAGTTACAAGGGACCTGCTATAGTTCTGAAGACTTCTGAACAGCAAATACTTGCTTACAGACACATTCCATAGAGTAGAATTGTGATGTTAGCTAAGTCGATTAGATATTTAAAAAAGGAAGAAATAAACACTAATTAACAATTCAAATACTTATCAATCATAATAACTAGAGTAACGAAATGAGGCCAAAGAAAACTGTATAGGCCTAAATAGATCTAAAGACTAATGCACAGCAAATATTTGCTTCCAGACACCTTCCGTAGAGTAGCATTCAATTAGGATGTTAGCCATACCGTCTAGATATTACAGATGGAAGAAATTTATATCTAGACTGTAGTATCTATTAGTTACATCACAATTGAATGCTTCTCTGATCTTATGACTGAGATATAATGATTTCTCGGTTCCCAGTTGTCACAGTTGGAATCGCTAGTCTAATATGAGTTGGCAAGAAATTGCTATAAATCAGTTATTAATCATTGTATTATAGAAAATCAGAATTTTCTTCATAATAAAAAAACTTACATTTTTGAATGGTAAACTTTGTGAAAAAAATTCCCCAGTAAACTAAAATTAAAAATTTCATTTCGCCATTTTGAAAAATTCAAATATTGAAGAAATCCAGTACCACCATTTTGTAGACCAGATTCTTATTAGTAAGCCTACCAAATATCACAAAAAAATGTTGATCCATTAACAAGATGCAAACTCTTTGGAAGAAAATAAAGAAACCCTAAGTAGAAATTGAAATTTCGCCAACGACTATCTATAGACATAATTAGACTATCAATTGGTTAATATTTTCTAAAAACTGTTTTTGTTTTATTATTGACTGAATTGACTGTTCATATTGTATTGTACTACAATGACGAATATAGAAATACTTGATTGATTAATTGATTGACATTTTCTGTTTGTTTTGGCTTGTAGAATACCGATTTAGTACTATTTTTTGGGACAACCTATATAGAGTATAGTTAACATAGTTTGAAGTGTCTACATTTGAAAAATATTATAATTACTAGGAAGTTTATTAGAAGAGCTGTATTATTTTGTTGAATACCGATTTAGTACTATTTTTTGGGACAACCTATATAGAGTATAGTTAACATAGTTTGAAGTGTCTTTATTTGAAAAATATTATAATTACTAGGAAGTTTATTAGAATAGCTGTATTATTTTGTTGAATACCGATTTAGTACTATTTTTTGGGACAACCTATATAGAGTATAGTTAACATAGTTTGAAGTGTCTTTATTTGAAAAATATTATAATTACTAGGAAGTTTATTGTAATAGCTGTATTATTTTGTTGAATAATACCTTGTTGGCAGCCTCCTGCATACTGGACGTGACGAGGCCGTGCGAGCCGAGCAGATGTCGCTCGAGGCCCTGATCGGTGAAGAACCGGAACTGACACTTCTGACAGTTCAGCGGCGGCCGGTTGTAGATCATTTTCGGGTGGATCTTCACTTTGTGTATCCATTGCATGTGATTCCTCAGCAACTCCAAATCCTGTACACGACAAAACAATACATCAATTTCATCTAATCATTAGAATTAAGAGATTAAAAGTGATAAAAAGAATATAGATTATAGATAGAGAGTTGTGTCAACATAGAAAATTAAATTGGACAAAGAATATTTCATTAATTGGTCAGACTAAATGGCACACGCATCGACAAACGTAAGTAAAACTATGTAAAGGGCTCTATGTGCTAACCCACTAACCTATCGAGACAAACGTTTGTTTAATGGTAGCCACACGTTTTAGTCTAGAACTAGGTGAATGCTCATGTTGTTTTACCTTTATGAATAAACCAAACATTATTTAACGTTAAAATTAGCTGTTTTGCTACAATTTAAATAATCCTAAAAGTTTGAAAAAAGTTTGACAAACTTATCGTCTCTAACTTTGGTGAATTAGACAATGAAAATCATGTTGAACCCAAAATTTAAAAATATGAATCAAAAGTTTAAAATCAGATTGAACGAAGATTGTGTATTCGAGTCTAAGCATACCTAATTTTACAAAACGTACGAGTACATAAGCGATAAAAAAAGAACAGTAGTAAGACTGACTGACCTTAATGTAGCCGTCGCATATCTCGCATATGACAAAGGTGGCCTTGCCGCTGCCGAGCGGTCGTCCGGGCTTGCCGTGAGTGGGCTGGGCGGCGGCGGCGGCAGCCGACGACGAAGCCATGGCAGCCGCAGCGGCTGAGGAGGAGGAGGAGGAGGCCGCCGCGGAGGAGGAGGATGACGAGGAGGAGGAGGAGGCCTGATGCGGTCGCGGCAGCGGTGTGATGGAGATGCTTGGCTGTTGTTGCAGTAGCTTTGCGGCAGCCGCCTGACCGCCCGGCTTGCCTGCCGACGTGCTCACGCTTGTCGACGTCGAACCCTGGACAAAAAACAAATCAATTAATTAAAATCGATTAATAGAACTCGATTAATTAAAATCGGCCTAACTGAAATCGAACAAATGGAATCAATTTATTAAAAATCTATTAATAAATAGATTTAATTATATTAATAAATAGATATTAATAAATAGAGGGAAGAGGACTACGTTGGAAAGCGAGTGAGTAGAATGCAGGTGGAGGGGTGTAGACCAGTGGGAGACCAAGGAGGAGATGGAGAGACTGTGTTGCAGGGACATGAGAAAAGGAGCTGACAGATGAAGAAAGAATGGTGTGGAGGAAAGATACGGAATGCGAAGAAGAGAAGAAGAAGAAGAAGAAGAAGAAGAAGAGAAGAAATCTATTAATAAAATTCCATTGATTTGAATCGTTTAATAATACTGGACTGGATCTATTTCAGAATACTGCATACTGAAAACCATTGTACAACATACAGTAGAAATCCAATATAATTTCAATTCTTTTCATTACTTCGATATAAGTAATCTACAAAATGCATGTCGACATCAAACTCAGTGCAAAATAAATTAATAAAACAAATGGAATCAATCTATTAATAAAATTCCATCGATTTGAATCGTTTAATAATACTGGACTGGATCTATTTCAGAATACTGCATACTGAAAACCATTGTACAACATACAGTAGAAATCCAATATAATTTCAATTCTTTTCATTACTTCAATATAAGTAATCTACAAAATGCATGTCGACATCAAACTTAGTGCAAAATAAATCAATGAAACTGGTTAGAAAAGTATTTCAGAATACTTTATATTAAAAACACTATACAATGTACTACAATTATCAAGAAAACATCTGAAATAAGTTACTATTTCAATTTTGATTTTGAAGATTTTTCGGGACTTATAAGTTGAGATTTGTGACGCCCCAGCAGTAAGTAAGTAAGTATAAGTTGAAAATTCAGTGTTGGACTTAACCTATAATGTTTTTCCATATTTCTCATTAGGGAAAACTGGATAATTCGGCGAGGCGGAACACCCGAAAGGGTCTCTCCGCCAAAAAAAGCCATAAGCTTAATAATATAATACTATTTTAATATAATCATTAGTAAACTACAAAACAATAGCCGAAGTCTATGTAGAATTAAGTTAAATTGAATTAAGAATTTAAATCTGAGTAGGCCTACTGTATAATTATGGAGAAAGATTGTACAGTGTACAGTAGTTCTCATGATCAAGAAAAACATAACCTGAAGTAATAAATTATTTGATGTACTGCATTGCTCATACAGAACACTGCATAATTATGAAGAAACATTTGTCAATACAGAGGACTACCTATAACTATTATAATCATAAAAACATTATCTGAAATAGTAATTGATACAGGCCTACGTATCTTATAGTGTAATATTCAATTTTGTTTTTTAATTTATCGAATCAAGAAATGCATTATGAAAGAAAGAAAACATGAATAGTCCGTCATGAATATTTATTGTTTAATTACTGGTTCAAAATGGCTATCAAATACACAATTCATATGATATAACTTGACAATCTTATATATAAGTTATAATTTAAAATGTAAATCAATTGAATCATTACTAAAAACTCTCACTTTTTCTAAAATGATTGTAAGATACATTATTATTAATGAGAGAAAAACACTATAACAAATCATCAACATGTTGCCTGGTTTGTTAGATTGTTAACAGAGGCAAATCCAAAATGAACAAACGATGCACTCTAATTATTTATAATCGAAGTAAGCCCTACATCATACAAGGAAGAAAAAAAAGCATAGTTCAATTACTACGAGGAGATGGCGATTCCCAGTTAAAACTGAATCTATAAATTTTGTCATAAGGATAGTTTGATAAACATTTTCGGTAAATTGTTACGACAGTTATAAACTTCCAGAAGTTACAAAAAAAATCACGGACGTCAAGCATCTAGATTAGATGAAAAAGATAATTTCAAAGGATTTACTTTCTAAAGGCATTTAGCATAAATTGAATAAGTTAATTTGTAAGCATTTATTCATTCAAGTTCAAGAAAAATTGATAATAAGCTCATGTATAAAGATTATTTTGAATATACAGTACCACGCAATTCTTCAACAAAAAATATTTTTCCTGTTATGTTGTGCACGAGTTGTCCCACAAATTTGGCCGATTAACACCCTGCTTACATTATGCAGTTACTAGGTTTAGACCAAACATGCAGTGTTTTAAAACGGTTAATCGGCAGAGTAGAGCAAGCAATACCTGAATGGTGATGGAATTGGCGGGGTGGAATGAGGGGGGCGCTATACGAGAACCTGTGCTACCCCCACCACCCCCTTGGACCCCAGACAAGCCCTGGTTTCCAACCACCTACACGCACACACATCATTATGTGACTACTCTTCTTCCTTTTAAATTACTTCACAAGTACCACTTATACCTTCTAGCTAGGATTGTAATAAAATGCAAACATTTTCAGAAAATGAGCATCATCAAACTTAATCAATGAACTTTTCCCCGTCAAATTTCTATAATAGTATCAACTCTATTATATACTGTATGGGGTTTATGACTACGAAATTGAGTAAAATTAATGAAAAACTCAATTAATCAATGAACTATTACAGTCAAATTTCTAGATTAGGATGAACTCGATACTATACTGAATGCGTATTGCATATGAAAGGGTCAAATGGACAGATATGAGAAAATATTCCAATAGCCTACCCTGAACCAGGAAATGAGTGACTCGGATTAATTAAGATAGCAAGTGATGGTAATATAGTAGTTCAACTCACCTGATAAATTTGGTTCCCAGCAATTTGATATGAGGTAGGCAGCAACACTTGAGGTTGCGCATTTGAGCCTGAGGGTCGGTACACCATGCCTTTGAAAAATAAAGATTACATTATGAAAAACTATATCACTATCGATTATTCAATTATTAACTAGATTTAGTAAGTAAAACCAAACCTATTATTTGCTATATGTTTAATTATTAACTAGATTTAACAAGTAAAACCAAACCTATTATTTGCTATATGTTTGAGCTGCATGGATGAAATAATTCTCTGTAGAAATCTTTGGTAAATTAGAAGTGGGGAAAGCAAAATAAAATCATTAATTAGCGTCTAAGGACTTATAGTTTTTCAGTTATTATTCTTTCAGTTTTTAGTTGAAGGTTTAAGAAAACCGTTAAAAAGGCTGACTTTCAGATGTTCTATTGAAGATTTTTGAAGAATATGTGTATTTCTTAGTTTTTCAATAAACTATTGAATCAATATTTTTTTTTGAATTGAATTGAAAAAAAAAATTGAATTGAATATTTTTTTTCAATTTGAAAACACATGGTTTGAAAACACATGGTGCTATTGGATCCATAAACTGTTTATTGAACGACTAAACCGCATATGTTTGTTTTACAAACTAGATTCATGAGCAACGCTTATTTATCGACAAACGTTAGCCTCGATACTATGTACCAAGATACTCTGCTAACCCAACTATCGAGACAAACTTTTGTTGCTACGGTAGCCAAATTTTAATTCAGGATTATAATGAACTTGATAGTCTAACACGGGCCTAAGCGTAGACTTGTGAATGCTACTTATTGAATAAAGATTATTTGATTTGAATCTGACCAGGGCGCATCTGCGCAGCGATGGCCTTGTGATGGGCGGCGACAAGCATGCTGGGATTGGGCGGCGGCTGCTGCATGAAGCGACTGGACAGGTTGGGTCGGCCGCGACCGCTGCTCACGCCGCGACCCAGCATCGCGTTCTGCGCCTGCGCCAACATCGCCGCCGCTGCCGCTGGGTTGCCGCTCAACGCTACAACAAATTGAAAAAAAAATTATTTAGCCTACATGAAAAAGAAACATTTGTAAGATATTGAATACATGCATAAGAAATAAAATATACCATCAGATATCAATCAAAAATAAGAATTTACTAAAATTTACCCACTCGACTATGGTAACCCATTAAATTTAAAATTCAATTCCTTCTTGCCACAATACAAAATAAAATAAAATAATATCTCACTTAAGGCCGTTTCAGACCGCTTTAGCGACGCCTAATTTTCATTGAAAGCTCGGGACACACATATATACAATATTTTGCTCATATATCAGCTGTGTGGAATCTAAATGCATTGAATATACAGGATTCAAATTGATCCAATAACTAAACAGTGATTTCCTGACACTCAATAATCTGCGATTCAGCATTTGTAGGTTAAGTATTGTGATCATATATCAGCTGACTTATGACTAAAGCATTGAATATAATTATATCGAAATGCACTGGTATAGTGATACAGAGACACGGCTGTTTTGTGGATATGTGTGTCTTGGGCTTTACACGTAGCAAAAGCGACGCTACGGCGGTCTGAAACCACCTCAACTAACAAATTCAACAAAATCAGGAAAAGACCTGCAAAGGTTTTCCTGAGTGCAGGAAAGCTAAAAAAAGCATACGCATAACTTAATAAATCAATCAAAGTTTACAATAATAATTCATAATACAGTGATACATAATGAAATCGAGATAAAACTTAACTATAACGCTTTCCATCTTCAACCCCTGGCTCTAGCCCACCTAACATCCTTAGACCCTAGCCAGGCCCAGCCACTGTCTACTTTATTTGTGGATGTTTGGAATATAATGAAAAACTAAACTATATTCTCAACAGTTCAATTCAAACTGACTTGTTTCATTTATATTTGCCTATTTTAAAGAGATACAACCAATATCTTGAATTTTCCCCCTTATTATGCAGATGCTAACCAGACGTAACATATCACACCAAGTCTAATCTAAAGTGAGTATTAGATCAAAATAGCTTACTAAGTAATTTACTGAAGCTGTGAGAGAACAATCACATTTTTCATCCAAATTCCATTCAATAAAATAACATTGAACAAATGATTAGGTAAGGCACCCCTACACAAGACATCCACATCACATCTTACCGAATTATAACAGTCAAAAGTGGGATTTCCTTGCCTGATTAGCAGTAGATTCAAGATTATTTTATTGAATGGAATTGGATAAGAACTTTGATTGTTAACACACACAGCTTAACATAAAAAAAACAGTATTTATAGAATTTGAGTCGTAAGTAGACCTTGCAACCACCCACTATTACAGCCTTTGTAATTTGAAAAATAAAAAACCTTGCAGCCCCCTACTTTACTAGGGGTTTGCAAGGTTTTTGTATTTGTTTTGGGGTTTTTTTGCAACATTTTTCAACATGTTTATAATCTTATATTACTAGGGGTTTGCAAGTTTTTTTATTTCTGTACTTTTTTTGCAATATTTTTCAACAAGTTCATCTGAATAACAATACCAACCTACTAACAAATAGTAGGTCAATAATTCAGTTTTCATACCAAAATTACAGCAACATTTTTCAGGCGACGTAGTCCGGGCCTGCGAATTACGTTTATTTGACGAATACTTTCATCACGTCCAAACTGTAAAAATCCAAAAGTCTTACCTGACGAAGGCGTCAACTTGGGCAGCAGGGGATGCGGCACGCCACTCTGGCCACTGACCGCGCCCTGCTTGAGTCCAGTCATGGCCGCCTGGTACACGGCACTGCCCGGCGTCATGACCGGCGGTCGGTTGCGGGGCACGCGCGGAATCTTCGCCGGTGGCTCCCAGTCCAGCGGCGGCTCCTGAAAAAGCACGCATTCAATTTATTGACATTCAATTCAATTCAAATTTTGTTTATTTCTTCATAATTTACAAGAGTTTCATTGTGGTACATATAAAATAAAAAATACACTTTACAGCAAGAAGGTTACTATACCACTAGAAAACATGTGATAAATAAAAATCATATATTGTACGAAATAATAATTCTCGCATAAAGAACAACTGCAATGCAAAAACTATGTCTACTTTTTTCATGTATTTTGAAATCTTGTGTGAGTGTGAAATAAATTTGAAAATTTTATATTACATCCATTAAACTTATGGCCAAAAAGAAAAAATACAATGCAAACTACCTATATGTAATTAATCAAATCAATTTGAAATTGGAGAAGGGACAGATTTGGAGCTCCGAGTCCCAACTTAATTTCAATTTTGTTCAATTCATTGACATAAAGAACAAATACAATGGAAATACTATGTCTACTTTTTTCATGTATTTTGAAATCTTGTGTGAGTGAGAAATAAATTTGAAAATTTGATGTTACATCCATTAAACGTATGGCCAAAAAGAAAAAATACAATGCAAACTACCTATATGTAATTAATCAAATCAATTTGAAATTGGAGAAGGGACAGATTTGGAGCTCCGAGTCCCAACTTAATTTCAATTTTGTTCAATTTATTGACATAAAGAACAAATGCAATGGAAATACTGTCTACTTTTATATGTATTTTGTAATCTTGTGTGTGAAATAAATTTGAAAATTTGAAATTACATATTACATCCATTAAACTTATGGCCAAAAATAAAACACGCAAATACTATATGTAATTAATCAAATTGGAAGAGGGACAGTTTTGGGCTGTGGTAGCCTATAAAATACAACATACATAACAGTTCAATATCTCATCAGTTCTATTGCCAACAATTCACATTACAGTAGTAGCCTAGTCGAATTGAATACTACAGAGTATAGACGATACGTCTGACACTGGCGCACAAGGATTTCTCATTTGCCACCACCTATTGATGAATATGTGGTAACTACATATAACTATGTGATGAATAATATTATTTCAGCTTTTAATTTTCCTTGTTTCAAAAATCTATCACTTATTTATATATTTGATATAGTATATAGTTGATTTTATAAGTTTTAGAAAGCCTTTAACACCGCTGTTTTACTTCGAAATTCGTTTAGACTTCTCTGAAATCTTTTAGGGGTGTCATCACAGCTATTTCGTATATTGAATTATTCATCAACTTCTACATCTGCAGAAAATCTGCAATAATTAATTATCATCATACATTCTTTATTTATACAAACAACAAATTATGCACTTTATATTACATAAAACTTTCCAGACTTCAATATAAATGTACAATAGAGTTATTACGAAATTAAACTAATTCACATTCATTGCAAAAAATAAATAAAAACAATTTTTATAGATCTGTATACTACACTCCAGTATAAGCTTAAAACTTGTGCGCTGGAGCGGAGTTCTTTGAAATGTACAAAGATTTAAAGAAAATCTTCTACCAATTGAAAACACAAAAAAAGAAACTGATCTCCAGTAGCATATAGCAATCATCCGTCCTCTTCATCTAGGTACCATGGGACAACCCTACTTGAGTTTAGTCAGGGAGGGACTGACCTGATTGCGTTCAGGCCTGTACTTTTTGGCGCAGGACAGCAGATGCCTGGTGAGCTTGCCCTTCTGGTTGTCCTCGAACGGACAGCTGGGACACTGGTGGAAGGCGGGCGCCCGCTCCAGCCGACCTCTCACGTTGTGCTCCGCCTCCATGTGGAACAGAATGTCGTGCGGGCTGCGTACTTCCAGCGTGCAGAAGTTACACCTAAAAATTAAATAATTCATTAATAAGTTTATACAATAGAGATTTATCCGCCTAAACTAAGCCTACGCAGAAATTGTACGTTTTGTGAATAAAATTTGTAGAGTTTATGTTTATATTGTGAAACCTCTCCATAATTAGAATAAAGAAACGATTTTGTCAATTTCACTTTATTAGTTTATAATTTACAATTAGTAACAATTTATAAATTGTACATAATTAAGGATGATCTTTCTTTATTATAAAATCATAATAATAACAAGAAACCATGGTCCTGTATTTCAAATTGGTAAACTAATTGGATACAGAAATTGACATGAAATCGTTTCTTTAAAAAATTATAAAGTTGATTGAATCAATAACTGATATTTTCCCTCGCGATAGGCATTGACAATAGCAAATAGAACTCATAGAATAAAATCGAACAATACATAGTACATAGGGTATAGAATGGATTGAGTGGCATAAGCAACAAGGAACCAAGCCCCAAAATAAATCTTTTGCGCTACAGATCTGATATCTTTGAATTTGCAATCTGATGATGAATCTAATGCTTTTCATACTGCAATAATGTGTGTTATCAAACTAATTATTTTCACTTTTCAGCTGAATATTGATAATAATATTCTCAATAAATTTCCACTGAATCACAAATCATGACACCATCAATGAACTTCATGCAAAAATTCGGTCTCACCAGAAATTTTGCAAAAAAGGACCTAAAATTATTTTTAAAAAATAAAGGACCTTATCGTCTTATGGACTGCAACTCGCATTTCACTACATACTGTAACTAGACGTTTATTTCTTGAATAAACTGGACCGGTTATAGTTATAGCTTATCGTGGCATGATAAGCGTTACGCCTATCTATTGATTATAGGTAGAGACCTATCAGTAATTGCTAATCGGTCCATTGAACACTAAACATTTTCAAGAAATTCGTGGTTATAGTGCATCAGACCCAAACTAAAAATAGTTTTTGATATTTTTAATTATTAAATTAACTCTCAATTTTGTAGTACCCTCTTCTTCTTGTTGTGTTATGGGTTAGCATTGTTGTATTTGCATGACCTAAATATTTTGTATTTGTGAATCATACAAATATATCTAGGGGGACTTGCTCTTCTTCACAATATTGACAATCCATATTAAAATTAAAACATAGACCTACTTGGCCGGTCTCCAAGAAGATTTAAACCCCTATTACATAACCTACGTCCATACTTTTTTGTAACCTACGGTCGATTTCTGTGTACTGCACAGCAATTGACGCATACGGTGCAGCATTCGTTTTTCCGCCTAATTTTAATAGGATGCGTGAAGCGCAAGACGAAACGGAAATCGAACAAGTGTGGTTATAGCTATAAATAGATACATAGAATAAAAGAAAACAAACCTGTAGACATAGTTGCGCATATGCGGCGTTTCGAGATGATGAGCCATGGCCAACTGCGACTCGGTCTTGAAGCTGCAGAACTCGCACTTCTTCAGTTCCATTTTGAAGGGCTCGTTGTTCTCCTTGCTGAACTCGAGCGTTTTCAGCAGCGAATTGATGGCCACCTGCACGTCAGGTGCACACTTGCTTCCCTCGCGCTCCCGCTTGCGTTTCTGCGAGCGCAGCAGATCCGTCTGCACATGCTCCTGCACCAGATTAATCCCAATCTGCATGAAAAACTTGCCCAGCGGATTGTCAAAGTACGATCCGCTTTTCTTCTTCTCCTCTCCGCTGCCCTCCTCCTTCGTTTCCGGCTTCACTTCCTCCTTGTCCTTCTTTGTCAAGTCCTTCGGCTTTTCCTCTACTTCCTTATCCTTCACCTCTACCACATCGTCATCTTTCTCTTTGGCCTTGTCTTTATCGTCATCCTTCTCTTCCTTCTTCTCACTACTTTCTTCATCAACCTCCATCTTTTCTTCTTTCTCCTTCGCCTTCTCCGACTCCCCCTTCTCTTCTCCTTCTTTATCGACATCCATCTTCTCACTTTCCTCCACATCTTTCACCTCCTTCTTTTCTCCTTCCTCCTCTATCTCCTCTTTCTCTTTCTTCTCCTCGTCCTCCTCCTTCTTCTTATCTTCCTCCTCCTGTTCTTTCGCCTTCAACTCTTTTTCCTTCTCCTCCTTCTCCTTCTTTTCTTTCTCCTCTTTCTCGCGTTTCTCTTTGTCTTCTTTCGCCTTCTTCTCGTGCTCCTTCTGCATTTTGATGGCCTTGTCTAGTGTCTCGATGTACTCCTTGAGAGGCTTGATGGGCGGCTTCTCGTAGACATAGGGCACAATAAACGAGGGCGCCTCGACCACGTACATGTCGTCGGTGAGTGAGGGAAGTACAATGGGTGCTGGTGCTGGTTTCGGGGGTGGAGGGGGAGCCTGGGGGATGTTGGGCATGATCTGGGGCAGTGTGGTGGTTTGTGAGGGTGACGTCATGACGACGGGTTTGATGGTTGTGTGCTGGTTTCGGAGTGTTTGCGCCTGTGCATTGTAGAGTGCTGACGTGTGTGCGGAGACCGGTAGCACAGAGAAGCTTGGCGCCTGGTGCGACTGTTGCGAGGGGGCGCCGCTGCTTCTCGCCGTGATAGTCGTTGAGGAATGCGCCGCCACTGGCACTGGACCCCGGCCCGACAGTATCGAATTGGTGTCTATGATGACCAGTGTGGGCTCCTTCTTGGCGCCGCCTTTCGACGACTTGCTTCCGGCTGCAATTTCGGCCAGTCGCTTCGTGTCGCTCACCACAATTGTTGTCTTTTTGGCCGACTTCCGATCGGGGCCCAGGTCTAGTGCCAACGGATCTTGCGGCTCGATTTCTTCAATGTCGGGGTCATCGCTGTTCTGAGCATTATCCGCCGCTTCTATGTAGCTCTTTTGTTTGTTGAGGTTTCGCGAACTACGCCGGGGGGTTACGTTGATCGGTACGCTTTTCCTGGGTTTCTTCGATTTCTCAGGGGTAATATCAATATCTATCACTTCGGAAGTTTTATTCTTATCGTCTTCACTCTTTTCCTCTGTTTTAGTTCCATCCTCTTTTGCTACAGCATCGTCCCCCTCCTTATCTACACTATCACTTTTCTTCTCTTCCTCATCACCATCTTTCTTCTTTGTATTACTATCACTTGGCTCTTCAACTTCCTCTTTCGCCGACTTCTCATCACTTTCCGCTTTTGATTCTTCTCCGTCATTCTCGGTGGTGGATTTGGAAGGTTGTTCGGTGACATCTTCTCCAGCAGTTTCACCGTTCTCTTCGGGTTTCTTACCGTCTGTATCACTTTTTTCGACAGCTGGTGGCTGTTCAGATTGCTTGACACTACTCGCCACATCAGCTGGAGGTTTGCCGTCGTCGTTTTCAACAACACTATCACTACTATCTTTATTGTCTTCACCATTATTTACAACACTACTGCTCTCCGCACTGTTATTGGGAGTCTCAAGTACTTTGGGAGCGCTATCCGAGTTCTTTTCTTCACTAATTGAATCGTCACATTCCATACTATCGCCGTTTTCCTTGCCGTCGTGGCTGAAACCGTTGCTGGAAATGTGCTCGTCCAGGTCTGGATTGGGCTGAGGCACTTCTTTGTTAGGCACATCCTCCGTGGCGGCGGCGGCGGCAGGGGGGATCCGCTTGGCAGGGCGGTCGTCCTCCACTATCGCCTCATCAGACACGTCCATCGGAGACTCTTTCTCCGTCGCATATGCGCCGTTCATGTCACCGTTCACCTTGGCACAGCCTGCAAATGTACATCACAATAGTTATCAACAATGCTATTAACTAATGACAATAGCAGTTTCAAAATCAGAAGATTCGGTGAGAATAAGAATAAGATGTGAATGAAACACAGAGATCAAATCAGAAATTCGATTTGATAGGAATTCAAACACTGTATGCTAGAAGGTTGCATCAACAACTTTTTTTTAATAAACAAAAGCTGTTGCTAGGTAACTGGGCTCGGCTGATAACGTGGAAAAACTAACATGAATAAAAAACACAGAGAGTATGATCATTATTTTGATGGCTAAGAAGTGATGATATTTTTAACGATTAAATTATCAGCCCAACTAACTAGCAACATTTTTTCTTCATTCATCTCAAAATGGAAATGTTGATGTGACTAAGGACCGTATTTATGAACGTTCCTTGATGGTTCCTTTCCGAAAGGGACAATTGAAAAGCGTTTCATGAATGAAATCAGCTGATTTTTCATTCATGAAACGCTTTTCAAGGCTCCCTTTCGGAAAGGAACCCTCATAAAGAACGTTCATAAATACGGCTCTTAAACCCTTCTACCATTTGGAGTTCTATAATATTGAATTAGGTATTTCAAGAATCAATTATTGTAGTTTTGGGTATTTAAATTCATATTAAATTAATAATTCCTAATAACTGTGTTTATTTCATTATCGACACATTTATAAATTATTACTTGATCGGTTACTCTAATTTATATAATTTTTTCTTTTTTAGGCTATATAATATATATACTAGGACTTTTATGATTAGGTGCACTGCTTCTCCTCTTACTTCTTCTTCTCTTTGTAATTGTAATTGTATATTTTCTCCAGTTTATATTCAAATTCTTAAACCTGTTTTAATATTTTTTTATTCAAGACTCAACCAAAAAATCAACTTACCATCAGACTGTGCCGGTGATACCTCCGTCCCTTCCCCAGCTTCACCCATTTCTGTATCCATTAGTTATTAATTATTTACCTGTAGAAAAACAAAATCGTTAGAAAAAGTCTTACTAAGAAAAACCGTTTTACAAAAAAATCTACCTATGATGACTTGAAAGTTGTATCCAGTTACGTAAATTGTAACAAGAATTTCTTGTTAGAGATTGTAACAATGTTTCAAAGGAGTTGAACCACGAACATAACACGAATAATTCTAAGATTAAGTTAGTAAGGTATTCACTCTCAACTCTTATCCAAATGCAATTCAATAAGCGACTAAGGCCATGTATACATGGATTTGGGTTGAAACTCGTGCGAGTAGAATTTTACTCGTGCATACTATAAAAAATTAACTAGTGGAAATTAACACAATATCTGCATACTATAAAAAATCAACACTAGTGGAAATTAACACAATATCTAATATCACAATATCCTACAGTCGCAGTGTAGCCTGCCCTATAGATTTTGATTAGGCCTACTAACTATGCCACTGGGTTCATTCAAAGATAACAGAAAAATAGTTTCCAATACCTTCCATGCTACTTTTACATTGTTCGCTCTCCACTAGCACCTACTCGCATCCAATGTAACAACAGACTTGTAGGTTCAATACCTTTCCAATTGGACGGTCTCCGGGTAAAAGGGAATAAGTCAATTTTTCCAATTCTTTTATTAGTGAAAATCAACTTCTTTGACAGCTTTATCTTCGGGTATAAGGGAATAAGTCCATACTCCTATATAAGAGCTGTAATTACCCATGTGAATATTGTAATAAGTATTAAGTAGGCTAGATAACTTTGTGAGGGTAAAGGGTAATAAGTGTATTTTTTACTACTTAGTCCCTTTTACCCGGAGACCGTCCAATTGTAGTGCTGATAGACACAAGTGAGATTCTACTATTACGAATTCAAACTTGAATCCAATGTAAACGCGGCTCAAGAATACGCAGTACAATTGAGATCTAACCTGACCATGGAACTCTGGACTAGCCATCTCTGTGATGTATAACATCTAATTAACCGATGAAGCCAGGCAGCCGATCTCTTTCGCCGTAGGTCGAAATTCAAAATTTTATTGGCTACATAAAGTTAATTATGCAATGAAACCCAAGATGTCATAGTAAATTATTTCAATACAATTTATTTATTCCTCTTCAAAGATACAGTACAAAGGTTATGAAATTGTTACAATTTCAAATTGTGTAATACACCTTTGTGCTACCAAACTTCTAAACTCTTCAAATGTAGATGAGATTGGGTTAGGGCCTGGTCAAATACGATTGGGGTTCGATTTACTTCACTTCACTTACTATATACCATACGATTTATATAGATACACTATGCGAGTAAGTGAAGTGAAGTCAAGCAAAGGAGGAGTGTGGCCAGGCCCTACGTGAAGTGAAGTAAATCAAACCCCAATCGTATGTGACCAGGCCCTTAAGCTTTGTAATGGATACAGTACTGTAATTATCTGAAACTGGAATTGGTAGACATATACTGTTTCAAATTGTATCAGACTTCCAAGTACAATCTTGGAAAAGGGATTGCATTTCATAATTACCTAGCTTTACCTTGACCAAATATGTTACCGTACTAAATCGAAATTAAAACTTGATTGATTTCAAATTCATTTGGGTAACTTAATCACGAATAAAAATATTTATGCCCTAAACATAGTCTATCAATTTTATTCTATCAAATTTTTACTAAAGCTTATCAAACCTTTAAATATGATGTTTTGCCCAAGTTGACTGTTTATAAAACTTAATGTTCAAACACAAAATAATTTCAAGTTTTCTACAATTCCGTTATTGATGAGGGCGCTAGAATAAGAAATAGAAGGCCTAAGAAAGTCAGTACTTGAGTTACAGAAAAATGCAATTAAATAATTTTCTCTTATTTTAAATATTACAAAAATAATAATTAGCCTATCAAGGTGTGGCAAATTCGCAAAGAAAATACAGGTTTTCTAACCTAAATAAACAATTTATGAGTTAAAAATGAACTACTAAAAACCGGTGAGACATCGAAAATCAATGAGAAGAATAATGGTGATTCCATCATTGAAACGTTATCCGATTACAATAACACCCAAAAATTGTATAATATTTATCAAATATAATCAAAAATTAGGTTACCGACCATAACCAAACAAATAACAAAAACAATGGAGATATCAAATTTTTTGATTCGGAAAAGCAAAGGGGGAGTTGAACAAGCTAAAATATAGTATTTCATACAATGTCAAATATTACTTTACATGCAAGTGGAATAAATTGGATATCCACGAATATTCAATATGGCGGTCAAACTTCCTACTACTTGCCAGGAAACACAAGGCCCTTTCATTACATTTGATTTTATCAAATTTTGAAAAATGAATGATTTTCATATTACATACCAGAAACTTTAATTCACTTATGATGAGAATTCCAATGCGTCAAATGTTATACTCATACTGAATCAACTTCAACATTTATCCTGACTAGAAGTTGAAACTAGGCTAACCTAGGGTAGGCCTAGGCTAAGCTTGCGTTTAGGTCATAAGGTATATTATGCAAAAGATTCGTCGGCCGGTATCCGCGGTTTTAAAGCACAAATAACTTTTTTCATTGTTTAAAACTACCATATATACACACAAGAACATTAAAACAGCACCAATTTAGTAATTAGAAAAAGACTAAGTACGGATCAACACACACTCACTGCCTACCAACATCTTTCGCAGACCTATGGAGATAGTTCCAATTTCTGCCGCTTGAGCGCACTGCGGTGCTTCAACAAAGGCATGGTGAGGATGATTTTCCAAATAAATAGAATATTCATGGACGGTTTTCTTGTAATAAAATTAATTCAAATGTTCATAAGTTTTAGGAGAAGTTCCTTGGGAACAAATCAAGCAATAATCGATAAGTCGCAATTACAAACGGAAAGCCTCCCGCCATTCGTACTTACAGAAAGGCTGCCAAAATCGTATGGTTGATCACACCAGCTGCCGCTCGAGCACAAATCCTGCAATATGCGTCTCTATTGAGCCTGTTGACCATATCAACTAGAAAACCATTCAACGGAAGCAAAACTCATTAACAATTAACAAAGTAATCACAATAATTGTAATAATGCATAGCGAAAAGAGTCAATACCAGCACTCACTACTTGTTTGTGAGAGACGTCACTAACCCTTCGGCCTAAACTCCTGCCAAGATGGCGTCCCTGGGTCACGTGACTTCAAAACAGTGACGTAAAATGTAACATGAAAGCAGGCGGGTAATATCCAATAGCATGATACATAATAAATCACGTGACATTATGACAGAAATTTGTATCATGGAAGATGGGGCCAGGTTGCACTCATGAAATCTACATCCACCCTCATAAACTGTCAAAAAAACTTTTTTTTTGTATTTTGACAGAAAAAACCGGTATACCGGTGCGCGCGCAATTCTTATAAATATCTTGCTTTATTTTGAGAAGATGACAAGTAGAAGAATACGAATCATTTAGTAGAAACTCTGCACCATTCAATACAAGAAAATTTTCAGAATCACCACAGAGATTAAGTAAAATGCGCTCATATAAGCAAGCACCATATCCAATGAGATTATTGATTTTTTGTCTGGCAAAGAATTTAAACCACGAAAAACATCATGAACCATTCAAATTATCCCCATGCGCACAATAGTTGTGATGAGAAAAGACTCCAAACACCGGTACTGCATATTGATGTGAAGACTTATTTGAAACAATGTACTCAATGAAACAAAGAAACTTGTCTCCGACATTATAGTGATTTAATGCAGTAACATAATCAATGTGAAAAAACGCAACCAAATTAGAACCTTGATGATAATATTCTGCGGCATTTTCAGATTTTGTGTTAACAAAAAACGCGGTGTTTTATTTGGCGCACCTCTACTCCTTTCAAGTCATGTTGCACCTTTGACCTTTGTAAACTGTTTTCCCACAACTGAAATTTAGTTATTAGCTACAACATACAGTATTTTTAAAACACAAATGTTTAAATTTGATCTTCTACTCTCTTAAACCTATTAAGACAAATCCGTGTTCCAAAGAGAGATATTAGGAGAGGTTTCTTTCTTACTACATTAAACATCTTCCAGTGTACTGGTACCATATTATAAAAGTAATAGTTTCATGCTTTACATATTTGCCAAGTATGTATCAGCCTCACATGGAAGAAAACAGTTTACATAATGAGAGACAGTGTAGGTAACAAAACTCTAGAAAGAATCTCTGTTCAGAAGACACTTGAGAGACTCTCAAGAAAACACTTGCTTACCAATTTATCAAAATCATGAACCAAATCTTGTAAATCAGATATCCCTATAAAGAACAAAACCTTACATGTACCATACTGAATAGGACGCTTATGGAAGAGAAGACATGAAATTATGTGCGAATGTTGAAGAGAAATATTGTGAAAATTTCAGCACAGCTTCCGAATAATATTGCAATCACTTTTTGAAGGATTGTATTGGAAGGTGGAGGCTGGATCGATAATCACGTAATCCAATTTTAGAATTTTCAAAAATATTCCAGATAGAGAAAAAACTATTTCCTCTCTTTTTATCTAAATACAACCATCTCAGGAGAGTTTGATCAATGGAGCAATCGTCCTATTGTAACAAGAATCGTGGGTACATTCTGTTGTTTGAAAGAGATAGAAATTCTCCAAAATTTTTCCCCAAGTAATGCATATTTTTGCTGCACACTTTTGCAAATAAGTTATTATGGCATAACTCTAGGATCGATATTGTGAGCTCAACGAGGGTGGAGCAGCAGCTCTCTCACCCACACACATTCACCCTCTCACTCTCTCATTCACTCACTCTCTCTCTCTCTTCATCTCTCTGTTCATCAATTTCCCTCTCCACACATCCATTCTCTCTTCCTCTCTCATCCTCTCTCTTCCTCTCTCTGTTCATCAATTTCCCTCCCCTCGCCACACTCACTCTCTTTCTATCTTCAGCTTTCATTCTTCTCTCTTTCTCTCTGTACTGGTAGATTCGATCGAAGTTAGGTGGGAGGAAGAAGAGGAAGCGTAATAAGAAAAACAGGTGGTATATTGGTGTTTGTGTAGTAGTGTGTTGGCTACATGGATTTTTCTATATAGTTACTGTTGCTATGGCGATAGAATTTCGCCTTAACCCGATCTACGACCTGGTTAATTGAAGTATTGATTACTGGTGAGGCTTAGAATAATAACGGTCGATTTATCAATATTAATGCCAATTTATTCTGACTCGAACTCCGAAGGTTCTAGTAGCGAATAATAATATGGGTTCCATTCATCTTATGTATTTACATTGTTAACCTCGTACAATGTTACGACAATTTTTATATTTTTAAATGCATCCTGATATCATTTAAGGTCATAAACCCCATCTTCAGCTTACAAAAAGCATAGATATTTTTAAAATGTATTTTATGTCTAGGAATACCTTCATACTTCCTTCAACTCAAAATCTATTATGAACTACTTTTATTATCTACCTATCTCAACTTCTCAAGTATCAGGTATGTACGGTACTCTCGAGTAACAAGGTAAATTGAGTATGGGATTCATCAAATAAAATGAGAATACTGTTGTGAAACTGTTTGAAGAATCATACTTCAAACTCATTGACCAACAGTTCACAAAGGACTTTACGCAGAGTATGAATTTTCGATAATGTAATTCCGTTTGAGTTTCCATTCAATTGAATTTGAAGAAGTTTGCTCCACGAAGCTTTTGAGAAGTTGGTCAATCTAACAGTTGAAATTGATTATTGAACTAACGGTTTGAACAAAAATTCATCGAGATTAGGTCTTTCACATCACACTCCTACCTACTCTTTTACATCGTAAGATAAAGGCAGCACATCATCAGAACATAGAAGCTTCGTGGAAAATATAGTGATGGAAACCTGTTGCTATGGATACTCATAAGATGCATAACAATTATATTTTATAACAATTTATTATAACAATGAGATGGGAATTATTCACCCTATCGTGAAGCATTTCTACTTTGGATTTCTCCATGAAAACGGGTCTTCTACATTACTACCCTGCATATTTTTGTAATTATTTCATTACATAACTAGAATCCAAACATCTTTGAATTGAATATTTTTTGCTTATCCAGATGACAAATGCAGTCTATTTGGAAAACTTATAACAGCTGAGATAGTCTTATGTTTTTGGAATAGGTTCTAGTTTTGTAATGAATTCATTACATACAATTGCGGCGTTATAGTGATTAAGACCTCACAAAACTTAAAATAATCTATGGAAAACTAGGAGTCCATCAGTTGTAAAGATTAGTTTCCATTCAGTTTTATTGAATAGCTTACCAATTTTCCAAAACCTTGTTGGGGAGAAATGTTTTCCATGGTTTGTAGCCTTGAAGAACGTTATAAGATATTTTTCGTAGATCTATGTACAATGTTGAGAGAAGAATAAAACCAATTGAAATGAGATTAATTTGAAACTTTTAACGGTGGGGGCGGGTTTGTTTTGTTCACAAAGTTGAACATGTGTTTTTATGCCATACCATAATGTTTAGCTCAGCCATTTACGCACAAACGTCACTACATTGACGTCATGTTCGTTCATTGGTTCTCCTTTCATTGGTTCAGTAAAATGACATCATTTAACGGCAGTTAAATTCAATTGGATTTTCGTGAAATTGGTCGCAGGAATAAAAAAGTTTGAGTTGTTTCTTATTGAAATAATGGTAAATGTGAATCTTCATTCACACACTTATGATACCCTAACTTACAAGCTGATAATTGAACCTCCTCAAAAAATAAGTCTAGAATGAACATCTTGGGGGTGTTGGACCGTTCTTAAGAGCTTCTGACATCTTATGAACATTATACACTTATTCATTCATCTGATTAAAAATAGCCTACAATATCAAGGAAGAAGGAAAGAAAAATATAATTTAATCAACAAATGTGTATGAAATACTCACCGTCCGACCCCCTCTCTCACGGAACTCAGCTGAATGAGTCAGTCATGAGTCAAGAAGAGATTTCAGTTCATAGATAAATATAGAATTAAATATACTAATATGAGTGTATGAGTTGAGTCGCAGCTCAGTAAAATGTAGAAAGCCCTTGGAATTGAGTTACCAGATAACTCCACGTTGCCAATTTTCCATGCCTCAGTCCAAACTCTCGTGGAAGAGGTGCTCAACATGGCAACACTGTAATCCTAACAAACGCTGTTACTTCTTATTTTACATTCACAAGAAAGGGTTTCCAATTAAGGAAAAAGGATTCATTACAATGAAATTATAAAAAAATAACTTCCAATAAAAATCGCTAATGTTCGATCTAAAACTAACTTGTTTGTTGGTCTAAAACCAACTTGGCCTTGAAAATTATCATACACCGGTACTCAGGTTTTCACATTCTTAATTGTTCGGTATACAGTATTATCATGATAATACTATACTGACATGATAATACGCAATACTATAATACCGTTAACCGTTTACAGTTTATCAATAACTACTACCCATGGTTAGAACCCATTGTTCTAAGGCCCATATGGAACTTAAATTTCAACTTCGTTTAAACTTAGAATCCTCATCTATGTGTAAATCCACATTTTAATTTATGATTTGTTGAACTTAGTTTAAACTAAGTTGGTGCATACTGCCCTAAGAATGATGAATCATTCGTTGTAGGATTCCTTATAATCCGGGGTTAGTGGGAGGATTGCAATACTTTGATAAAGTTCAATATAGTATAATCACTTGTTTATTTTCTTCTCACTGAAACAAATAATTAGATTAATATGAAGTAAAACCCCAAGAATGGGTAAAATTTGTATCATAATCACAATCTATCGTAAGACAATAGTTATCGGAAAAAAGTTGTTATAGTACTTTAGTATTTTCAGGTGCGATGTTATTAGTTGAAAGAGTATTGGAGTACCCGGTGTTCATTATTCATAGTAATGAGAGCAACGAGAAATATTGACAAAATGAAGTAAAAGGTGAAATGAATTATAGAAAGGAAAAGAATCCCATCAAGAGGTACAAGTAAAAGGTAACTCCTCGATTTCGGTTAGAAGTCCAAGATTTGCTGAATGAGGCCGAAAACTGTTGTTATTATTCAACGATGATTCATGACAGCTCAAACCTCAAACTTTCAATTCGTTAATTGATGGAGCAATGACCAGAGCAAGAGTTCAAACGTGATTATTGTTGCCAGATTTGCTGATGAAAAACTCAAATAGATTTTAAAAACTTCTTTTGATTTTTGAGTAGTAGGAGTGCAACATCTCTCTTCCTCTCAGCTCAGATTCGATAACAAAAAGATTTCCCATCATTACAAATTTAAAATGTTATAAACGATAAAATGGATCTGATTAAACTTCTTCATCTGATTCTAAATGAAAGGTTCATTTCCTTCTAGAAAGAAGCCTTTAATATAAATAATTATCAGTGGTGCTTGGCCTCTGCTGAACTCATGTTGTTATTGAAACAGGAAGAGAAGAAGTTTCTCTATAAGTTACTGATTCAATGATCTGGTAATTGGTATAAACTTGGTAATAAAAACTAAACTTAGTCAACTTCGATAACTTTCATTTCAAATAATTCTTTAATAGCAAAAACAAAACATTTTACAAACACTACAGAAAATAGAATAATATAATTTGAACAAGTTAAAAATGAAAGCTTTTAAAGTTGAAGCTGCTAATTGTCACAGCTTGTTAACTGAAAGAGGTAAGGGAGTGAATTTCCTTCGGCGATGACCAAATAAGTACACCACGCTTCGCCACTAATGTAGATGAAGTTATTTCCTCAAGAATACATTACAAGAATAAAAATATACATAACATGGAAATTGTCCAACCACTTTTCCAGTAATTATGACCAGACATATAATTGACAAAATAACAGATTAATATGAGTCTAGTCTATAGAATCATTGAAGTATTTTAAAGTTCATTTACTGCATGTGCAGCAAGATTAAAATTACAAACTCTAGTTATAATACTTTTTGAATTTCTAAAATCTTTGTTATGATCAACACATAACACATTTTACTAATAGTGAGTAACATTGTTTTGCTTATGTTATTCGTGAGTATTGGAGATCATAAATGAGGGATAAATCTTCGTGATCTTGCCGGTATCTAATCGAAAGATGCAACTTTTACTCCCATTGCAAGGGTGACCACTTTCAGTTTGAGGCCTTTTCCGCTGAATGTCATTCATTCATGAGAATCAAAATCGCTTCCCGGTGGCTCGGATTCCACTTAGTGCTGCAGATCCATTCATCTCTCATCATCATCATCCTTCCCATTACCCACGCACAAGCCAAGAGCTTATGAGGGTATCACCACATCAAAAAACCTCTATCACGGTGCTACTACTCATTTTATTCTACGAACTAAGTTACCAAGAACGTTTTCATTGCTGAAGTTTACAAGATAGGTAGTACTTGCCCAGTACAACCACTAATATAATGTTTTCTACTAATAAATTTATATACAACTATAAAATTATCTTCTAATTATATTTACGTATTTATTAGCCATTAAAACTTCAAGTTGGTTAAGATACTTTATTATAATACTGTAATGCAACATACAACTCGCTCCTCTCTCACAGATATGTGCAAATAAGAGGAGCCTCCAAATATTGTAGTACTGTATTTTCATTTGTAATTTCTTGATATGTTTATTTCGGAGAATAAACTATTTCAATATTTCATTATTTCACTATTCCACTATTAATAAATCCCCGGCTTCCATCCCAGACGATTTCAGTCTCCGGCACTACAGTACAACAGGAGTGGTACAGTACAGAGTAATACGCACATACAAACCTCTACGCTCTCAGTCTCTCAATCGATAGGAAAGGACCTTGAGGCTGGTCAAGTTCAACAATGGCACTCTAAAAATATTCGGATCTGGCACAGGTTGTATGTACAAGAGGGAGAAGGAATAGCAGTGTTTAATGCGTGTGATGGACTAGAGTTCCGCTCTTCCGCATAGTAATGACGGAGGCGACTGGCCAGTGTAATTGTTGAGAACTGTATATACAGACAATATATACATCTATGTTTTCTGTGTTGGTTGGACGCAGCGTAGAGGCAGAGCTCCTGATTTATTAGGTGCAAGGGAGCGTATGCAAATTCAGTGCAGAGGGGTGAGTCGTGAGCGGCAGATGATTTTCAGCGACTTCTGCTCTCGTCTGCTTTTGATCCAGACAGATAATAGCCGTCTGCCGAATGCCTGTTGTGTGTGTGAGAGAGAGTGACGTTGTTGTGTGAGAGAGAGAGATAGTGTGTGAGGGAACGTCGGCATTGACCCAGTCACCAGGTCAAGGGACAAATTAGAAGCGACCGAATTGACAAGCCAAGGCCATTGCCGCTGCACCAATCCACTCGAAATCAGAGCGAAACGTATCATCTAATCTGTCAACGTGCGACAAACCACGGTGTTTGCACCTTACCAATTGAGCACCACTTCGCTTCATTCGCTACTACATTAGTTGTGACTGAACTGAGCTAATAATGTTGGGCTGATCAGCCTCTAATAGTGGATTGTATCTGTATCGGTTACTTTGACCTTCTTTGTTTTCTACTTTTACCTCTTCTGTACCTTGTATTACAAACAAGAGATGTTATTCTTGGTATATTGATAAACATGAGAGTATAATTACAACGAGATATATTGGCAGTATATCTTGACTCGGCTTCTACTATTTGTGGACAAACAAAATATTATTCACAATTTTTGTACAGCAGCGTTCATCGAATTTCCTTACCAGCTATTATTCTGTTGTCAATAGCAGAATATTCAATATTCGGAGTAGCGGAAGTCTTCAGAGTATATTATAAATTATAGCATTATTGATAAGTAATTTTGTTCAATAAATTATTATGATTTAAAAAGCAATTGAATAGTTGCAATATCCTATCTCATTCTATCTGAAAACAAGAGATATAATATATATTCTTGACATAGTAAAGAGACAAGTGTCATGTTTTTCGTACCTGCTTTAGTTTTAGTTTTTAGTTGGATCTAATTGTGGTTGAGATATAACGGCCTTGTTTTTTTATATTGATTCAATTGAATTTCATAATAATTCATTGAATTCACTAGATCATTGTCATTCCTGGCGTGCTTTTTAAATGGAATCAATTGAGGTGTTATCAATTACGCATTATTCCTTTCTTCAATGATAGCATAACTATTATATTATATTATATAACTATTCTACTCTATATTGTAGAGTTGAATAAGCAAACAAGTACTAATCAAATACATGATTAAGGAATAACATAACAAAACACTGATAAAAAATGCTGATTAAAATTCAAATTTAAACTTGAATTTAATTTACATAATGATTGAGAGCTCAACCTTGTGTATTATCTGGTTCAGAAATACTATTGCGTATTCCAAAAATCACGAAAAAGATCACAAAACTCAATTTTTGAATAACATGTTTACATGGACTAAACTGATTGGAATAGGAATATGGCAACTTCTTCATTGAGGCGAGATGATTTACGCAATTACTTGTCAGGTTAAGTGAGTAATTAAGTTCAATGCCTTTATTAACAACTTCTAATAGCATTGATTATTGCCTCTAAACGATCTGAGATCAAAGAAATGTGATAAAAGTGTTGAGTGGCCTGGAAAATCGGCTCATTAAAAAAGGTTGTTCAATGGTAAAAAGATCGAGCCGCTGGTGTAAAAACGTATGCTGCTACCAACAGTAGTCTACCAGCAAACCAGTACCCAGATATTGATTTTTATAAAACAACCTCACCCACACACTGTATAAGCGCATGGTAGCCATATTTAACTCGCTTATGTTGGCATCTGACTCAATAACTGTCATCTAATTGAAAGCGCCTCATTTTTAAATGGTGCATTCAAAATGCTGAACTTAGAACAACTCCATCCATCCAGGAATATGGTTATCAACAAAGACAGTACTATACAAGGACGTAGCCAAGGGGGGGGGGTGCTAAAGGGCTTCAGCACCCCCCGAAATTGACATTTGTTGTAATTTTGTCTCTTGCTCGCTTTTTTATCCCATGAAACTATTACATCTTTATAACCTTCCTGCCTATTTCAGCAACCCCCAAAATAAAATTCTAGCTACGCCCTTGGTACTATATACTATATATATGCAGTATATTTGGCCAGTTGTACAAAAATCCATTTGAATTTAACAGCTGTAGAATGATGTCATCTAACGGAACCAATGCAACAAGAATCAATGAACGAATCTGACGTCATTTTACGGAAGTTAAATTTAATTGGATTTTAATTAATGGCTGGTTGCTTTGGATACCAAGATCATGGAATTCTATCTGGAGCTTGTATAATCGTCTTTTAAACGATATTTGTAAATCATTTATTAATTCATTTATATTTACTATAATGAAAATTTATAGGTTCTAGAATACAGGAAAAAAGCGGAAGCACACTAGACTTACGAGTTAATTGCCTAGTTATAGCAGGATCATGTCATAAAACATATGTTTCTACGAGCAATATCACAATACTTAACCTACAAATGCTGAATCTCACAGATTATTGAAAAGGTCTTTTAAAAAGTTATTCTTTGAAAGGCCTTCCTTAAAAAGGTCTTTTAAAGACTTTAAAGGTCTTCAAGACTTTTAAGCCTTTTGATTATTGTGTCGAAATCACTGTTTAATTATTACCGAACAGCTGATTTCTGACAAGTTAAAAGGATCCTGTTATAGTATGTTGTGCTATTCATGTCCAGTGTGTGTCCACCTTTCTCCGGATTAACAGGACTTCTACGAAATAAGCTTCTGGAGTTTTCAATTTGAAAAGGCCTGATCTGGTGGAAATTTGATGATATGAAATATCTCAGGTGTTTGAAGCTTGTCTCTCCATCTATTCTTATTGTTTTCTCAACTTATTTGACAATATTTTAATTAATCTTCTCTTCTTATCAATTTCTTGATTAATTTGTTGTCTGTTTTGATGGTAATGTTCGATGATGTTCACATCCCTTCAAATCCGCGAAATATTACAGGGATACTACTTATGGTGATAAACATAATGGGGCCTGCACTACATTGTCATTAACTTATCTAGATTGGATCCAATATTTAAAAAATTCAGTAGAAAATGTGTCTCGAGAAGCCGTGATTCGAGCGTAAAAATACCTTAACAAAACTCAAACTCGAATGAGGTGTTTTACGCCAACAATACGTCACCAATGAAAAACCTCTTCATCTGAAAATGTCCATTTCAATTGAATAATCAATTCTGTTATAAACATCTGAATAAATTTGATTGTTAAATTAAACTCAATGAGTGCAATATCATAGGCTATCAAGAGTTCCATTGCACGAAAGCTTCAGTAGTGTCAGTAAAGTATGAATTACCATACTCAAGTACATCTTTTCTTTTGACTTTATGTTAAGTTTGGTACTAATTTTCATCTACAACTAGAATGTACTATTGTATATCGTAAATGTTCTACTGAAAGAACAAAGAATGCTCAAGCAACTACTTCCTCAACCGGTAAAGTGGTGAGTGGGTTATACTTATATTATTTATTACAAAGGCTGTATGTATAGTAATGAATCCCTAGAGTACAAAAGAAATTTACAAAAGAAATAAAATACAAATGATAGTCAGTAAAGTCAGTCATATTTGTGACTCATCAATACGTGTCATCCCCACCAATCTGCATCTTTTCACTTCCGGTCATTGACCTCATTAAATCAGAAAATTTAATTTTAATCGTGATAATTCTATTGTATTGGAGCAAGAAATTGTAATTAGTTGGATTTGTTGAAAGGGATTTAAAATTGCCTAGAATGCTTTTGATGTTGTCAATTTCACTAGCCTACTTAAATTAGTGGAATTTACTTTAATCCACTACTACACTACTACTTTAAGTAGGCAACTGAAATCGACAACTTAATTATTAGAGTTTTCTTTTATCATGGTCATGGAGTTCCACAAAATGAACAGAAATTCTACAAATAAGCAGAATGCTATCAATAGCATTCACTCAGTACCACTCAGTCACATAAAAATAATATAATTATATTATTTCTTATAATATTCATTACAAGAAATGCAGAGATATTTGGAGACACTTTGTGTCAAAATATCGTAATTATAACAGTTCCTCAATAATTGAGATTTTATCCTGATATTTCTTCTAGGTAAGTTTGCTTTTGAAAACGGGGACAAGTTCCAAGTGTCTCGGAACTGTTTCGCCAGTTATAAATCTACATAAGGCAACACAACAACAAGTTACCCAACACTGTCAATGCATCCCAGAGTATGTAAATCTATTTATTTATACCATTTTCGGCTATGAATCTTGGAAAAATCCGTTTAGAGGGCGAGTGAAGCATTGAGCTAGTGCTTCTCGAAACTATTCATACACTGACTCATATATTTTCTGTACAGTGAACCTGGATTTGCCTTTGTGACTTTGAAGTGACTCACGTACGCGGAAGGGAATGGTGAATATTGTGTAGAATCTAAATGATTGATTCCAAACAAATAAATGGAAATGTAGTGATAGGGAAAACAAGGGATGATACTTTCAATCCATTTATTACGAGTTCACATCCAAAATGGAATTCATTCAATCAAATCCTCTGAAGTACGATTATATCTTCAGGGTTTTAAATAGCCAGAACTTTCTTGAGTCAATAGCATTACGTTAAACACGTTACGTTACAGCAAACTCCATAGCTCTAGAAATTAATGAAAAAAGTTGATATTGTGTGTAGTCTATCTTATCAAAAATTCTAAACTCCTTCAATATTCTTTACTTAACTTATTCTTACAATATTCTAATGAGGTAACAATATTCTAACTAACTTACTAACTAACTAACTAACTTACTAACAATATTCTTTACTTTACTTAATTAATTTTGAATTTTTTGAATTCTAAACTCCTTCAATCTTCAATGATTTGATTTTTATATAGTATAGGTTGTGCTGGATCCATAATTTCTTCCAAGATTTCATCAAAATCTATTACCCACCTATAATGCTGAGATAGTTTGCACTTGTCGGGTCAATTCGCTTTAGTTTTTATTTTGCTTTCGTTTCGACATGAGGCCGAAAACAAGATAAGTTGAAGGTGATTATTTCTTGATCCATTACGAACTGCGATGTTTACACTATTGTCTTCACTTCCACAAGATAAGTTCATTCATGCTATACAAACAATAAAAAAATGACTTTGTAATAAATTATATTACAAACAAAAAGGATGGAAATAGATATATTTTCACAGCTTCTTGGTTCTGCTGTCTGCTGAGTCATCACGAAATACTTCTCACCAATATTAGTAGCGTTTCACAGGATTCGTATAGGATCATTCATAATATACTTTATAGCCTAAGGAGGATGGCTTGAGCCTTGAGTGCCCGCTAATCTGTTACAATTCGTTTGAGGAATTCGTTTCCACGAGTTTGAAATACTCTTCTAGAAATCTCTAGAAATACTCTTCCACACTTCCGGCCTACCGATCGACAAGACCTTCACTGTTGAAAAAGAGTTCAAAGGAACTTGAAAGCGCTTCAGTCCAGTGAGTAACATTTATGTTATTTACAGTAAAATTTGACTGCATGTCGTCAATTCTAGTGTTGAAACAATAGTGTTAACTTCGCAGTTCGTTATGGATCCAAAAATTCAGAACTTCTAGAAATACTTGTTTTTATATCGTGTCTCGATTGCAGTATTGGAGAATAAAGATAAAATCTATAAATAATCCAATATATATAAATTATAATCATAATATCAATTATTACCATAACCAATATAGACGCTTGAATTTCTAGGAAAAGGAAAAACAAGTTGAAAAAACGCAAAATTTAAAAAAAGAGTACAAATAATGAAATATTTCATATAGCATGGAATCGAAAAGCCTAGCCGATTATATTAATGGAGGACGTGAAAGGGGTGGGAGGCAAGTCCTCAATCAGTTTCCCTTGTTAGACAGCAATATAAAACCCTAAAAAGTGTTGGGGTACCCAATGCAGCAGGGGTGGAAAGCTAAAGATTGTCAAAAGTAAAATATCCCTCCCATTACGCTGCTATAATTTAGATAACAAATTCCCAGTACAGGGCTGCCAATGCAGCGGTTCGAAATTTCCCAGCAGTCGGGAAATGTGAGAGGAGGTCTCCTCATGACCTTGAAGAGGTATCAAGTAGAGTCTGAAACGGGCTTCTACGTACATAGTATATTTATATAGTAGGTATATGTAGTATGCCTGGGTTGCAAGTAGGCTTAGGCCTGGGTTGGGTATAGAGACTACCCAGCTGGCTGACTCTGGTCGGGAGTGACTCAAGGCACAGAGAGGAAAGCAAGCAGCTGAACAGAATGATGACGAACAAGCCAAAACAAGAACGGAGAGAACAGAACGGCAATGAGAGCAAACGAGAGAGTGAACGGGAGAGAGACGCTCACACCCCTCGTGCATTGCCTAGATGGTTCGGTCCTATCATCTGTTCTCTCTTTGTGCTTTGCTTTGGCGCATGCGTTCTCTTCGGCTCGTTTTCTTCCTCCTTGCTTCGCTTAGCTCCCACTCTTCGCTAACGGTTTTCCCGGTCAATTCCCGTACGAACGCCATAATCGTCGATTCTCTTTTATGTCCTTCTTCTCTCCTTCATTCCACCAGCTTTCGTTGCTTCACTATTTTCTTCTCTCCAACAACAACGCTCGCCAAATCGAGTGCGCTCGCGCGCGCGCGTGCGTGCGCGCAACTTAATAATAGTAGCGCAACTCTTTTTTGAGCAGAATTTAATGAAAGTTGATGAAAAACGATAAAACAGAAATGGCAGTGATTAAATTAGTTATCAAATTCAGTCTTCATCAAAGTGCATTGGAAGGTGAAAGAATTTCATTTCTGATAAACAGGAGATTGATGATAACAGAAACGGAACATCTCAAGATAACCATAGGAAGAAGCAGATTAAAATATTTCAGCTTTTCACACAAAAGAGAATGATTTAAAAAGAGGAAGAATTTCTACTTCTACTCTGATCACTATAGTGGTTTGCAAGTACCTATAGATAGATAGATGTATTACATAGCATCCATTGCCTACCTTAATAGGATAGGAGAGGATCCGTAGCTTGCCAAAAAAGCAGGAAATGATATAGAACGTCTGTATCAAGATCACCCAAGGAAAAAGGAAATCTTAAGGATACAAAGACTTTAGGTGGAAACTAAGGGCCTGTTTGATAGAAATTCAGAAGTCCTGACACCTTCTAGAGACTTTGAACTTGAACTTTTTCATGAAACAGGCTCTGATCCAGAACTGAGGAAACTGAGACAGTCAAGGCTACTAATGACTAATGAGTACACTAGAAGAAGTTCAAAAATGCACAAGATTCAAGATACAAGTGGATAAAATCAGTTGGATATCAATGTTGAGTTGAAGAAGACAAGTTGAGAGGAAAATCTTCTTGGGAAATTCATGTAGGATCAGTTGGTTATCAAGGTTGAGTTGAAGAAGACAACAGGTTGAGAGGAAAAGTCTTCTTGTGTAGTCGTCTTGTGATTCATACATTAAGATGTACGAATTGACCAGATTTGAAAAAATGTTTCCTTACTGTACTGGACATTTGGTAAGAGCCGCTGGTCAGAAAATTGCAAAATACTCAAGAGATTGAAAGACTACAGAAAAGGTGATGGAAGCATAATCCATGAATGATTATGCATTTCTGTTGAAATTTTCGGCCTTTTCACTCTAGTAAGAAGAGCCAAGAAAATTTAGAGAAATCTCATTGATTATCATCTAGAAGAATTTAGCTAAATTCATGAGTGATTGACACCTTTATTGATGTCTGGAATACATTACCTGAGATGGAATACTTGACCATTCAATACAAAATGGTGGAATGAATAGATGGATGAATACTGGAGGAAGAAATTTTGATAATAGGGAAGAGATACTCCGGGTATCTGCAGCTGGAAAGAATCTCTTATGAACAATTCCTTGTTATGAAGGCAAAGTTTCCTACCTCATGAAGAAACTAATATTTTACTTCATTATTGTAATCCTGAAAATCATATTTACTCGATAAGTCCAGCTATGAGCTGACCTTGGCAAAATTGAATGATTGTTTGCCCAATGGTCATTGACGTTAATGTCTGTGGTTTAAATCACCTCAAAAACAAAAATCAGTAATCAATTGACAGTTCATTATGAAAATGAAGAATGAACCGGTAAAACGATCTGAAGAATTCATGAATAAATACATGAATTTATTGAAAAAAGATGACAAATATATCTGTAAATATTAAATAATTGGATAAATACTAGCAGTTATTTAAGTCAAAGAATGATCTGAAGGAGGAACAGGAATCGGTTCTTCAGTAGCTGCTGGTAACCTAGAGAACATTGGGCTCTCATAGTTGGAGAAGCGAAAACTGAGAACAAAATGTAAATAAATTCAAGCTATTGTATGAACACAATAAAGAAATGAGGCTACATAGGAGCATGATTTATCACAGAAATATAATAATTATTCTTATGAGATGGTCGTTGACGTGGTTAATTCAAAAGATTTCAACTGGACATTCAATCAAATCAAATAGTCCTGATTCCACAGATAGGACTGATGAATGTGCAACTTGTAACTAGTGCTTTTACTTTTTCTATCTAGTATAGTGCAAAATCTGAAATTATTGAGCCGAATATCGATTATATAATATCGTAGTGTTTTCTTTTGTACCGTAGAAAGGTATGAAAGCTGGAAAATTCAATCAGTGAAAAGTTTTGTCTATCTTTGTCAGGCTCTATGCCAAAAATACCGTTACACTCAAGCAGCCACTTATAGCGAAATCTATTTATGGATACAATGCCATAAGAGTTTAGTGAAGTTAAAGTTGGGAATAAATTCTCACAAAGAATGAAATTCCTATAGATAGAAATAGTTTTCCTAAAGGACGATTCTGATCTCGTAACTCTTCATATTTTACTAGTTGTGTTTAAGTACGAAAATGTTACGGTAAATCTATATAAACATTTAAATTATTATGTTCATCAACATTGCAATAAAAAAATTTTAATTGTATATATGAAGATCTATTATATTTAAATATGTGATGATGCCCCAAACGGGTACAAAAACTGTTGAACATGTAAATTAAAATTAAAATTATCACTTGCATCAGAGATAGTGTGGAACTTCTCCATAGTAAGTCAGAATGAAAAACAATTCTGTCTATTCCACATTAATAGTGGAATTAATGTGGAATAGACAAAATTGTTTTTCATTCTTACTTAATTTAAATGTTTATATTATATTTATTCTTGTATCAAGCGTATTTGTGAGTTTGAAATATTTCTTCTTCAATAATATCATTATAAAACCTATACTCTTTCAGCCAGTTGCACAAATATTCTAATTGACTTTACCACCGTAAAATGACGTTATTGCATTGAGGTCAGATTCATTCGTTGGTTCTCGTTGCATTGATGACATCATTTACGGCGATTTAATTCAATTGGATTGTTGTAGAACTGTCCGTAGTCTTGAGAATGTAAAAGCTCTGATATTTGAATTCTCTACAGATAATCGAAGAGAATCCCTGGAAGGAAATTAATGTACTGTGAACATGTAATATGGATAGTAAAATAATATTATCGTTTTTACTCGATATATCATTATTACCTTATTTACAGAGCTGAAGTACATTAATAAAATAATGTGTTGTCATTTTCTACTGTTCATTTACAGGTAGGTAGGAGAAAACAAACAATAAAATACGACAAAAGTTGTTTTATGGAGAAATCGTACTTCATTTATACTGTGTAGGCTACTATATACTGTGTACTCTAAATCTGTGTTGATCATCATCTGTGTTTATTTCTCATTCTGAGTTATAAGTTTGTTAGAGAATTAGATAATGAGAATGTTCAAGTCGCTCGATAACAGTAGATTTCTGACAGATTTCTCGATAACAGTAGATTTCGACAGTAGACAGTAGATTTCTGAGAGGTGCCCGAAGAACACAACTTATTTAAACTGATCTATTTCAACATATTCAATTATTTTTAGATAAGTAACAGACTGGAAGTTGGAAATCCAGTACTAAAACCGACTCTCCCCAGACTCGGCGCAGCCATAATTTATGGTAGGCTATTTCCTCCAGAAACGAATGTAAAAAATAAAATAGAGAAGTACCTTAGGCCTGATTTGACACCTTCACAGAAGCTACCACTCTTACGAGAAAGTTCATTTTGTGGAAGGATTCGCAAATCAAACTGTAATAACAATATCTCTTCATACTCTAGACTAGATCTTTGGATAATCATCTCTAGGACGATTAAGCAAAAGTAAATTAGATTTGACCGGCGTATAATGACATCAATTGACGGAGTCCAATAGATATAGTGCGATTCACGTCAAGAAGTCAGCATTGCTTAGATGGGAGTTTGCTATCCTTGTTCAGCACAAGGCAGTTGCTGATGTCTCTATCCTATTCGCACTGTGCATATTTGCCGCACTGTGCATTGTCGCACACAGTCCTAACAAACACGTTTGGTGCAGTTTTCTCTTTCTCTCTCAATGAAACTTGGCATCAATGCTCCTCATATAAACAATGCTGACTTCTTGACGTGAATCGGACTATAGTGATTTCGGTGTGTTGTGCCTGCAATTACCTACGGCGATTGAATTGAATTGGCTTAGTGCAATTGACCGTAAATCTTCAAATATCCTGACATTATATGTCTGACGTGGTCTTTGAAATCTTTCATGAATCTTATAATGTGATCTTTATAAATTATAATGTAATCATTCATGAAACTATTATAATTAGATCTTATAATGCAGGAGAATCTTGAATAAACTTCACTCATATTAGGCTACATGCTCCTTATACGTAGTGTAATCAAATGTTCCTTTCAAAAATCAAATGTTAGGTACAATAACTACTCACAAGTTCTACAAAGCTTGCCTCACCTCTGATTACGATTCATAATTACAAATTCATTGATTATCGACAATTCATTCAAATTCTCTGGTTACCGTATCTCTGGTTTCTGTTCATTGGATTCTCTCAGTGCAGTACAGAATTGATTTCTGTACTTTCCTCCCCCTCCTCCTCCTTCTCTTCTTCTTCTTCTTCTTCTCCTTCTTCTTCTTCTTCTTCTTCTTCTTCGTCTGTACCCAAGTCAAGTGTTATCGATGAAACTATTGAAATTTGCATCATTAATTTCTCACATTCACATTTCTCACGTTGATTGGCTCTCGTTGCATCAGTTCCGTTAGATGACAACATTTTTACGATGGTTAAATCAATTTTATTTTCGTGAACTCTTCACGTTTTCCTGAACTCTCTGTGCGGTACAAAATCGATTCTTGAGTGAAGCGTACTCGATGAAAATTTTCGTTAAATTCTAATGATAGCTGACGGAAATATCGATTGAGCAATTATTATCATCGATTAACGATTATTTTAGAATACCCAAATAGAGTTCCCAATGAAAATTTCTATTGGATTTTAATGATAGATCTATTGACAAAAATAGATGCGATGCAGGCTATTTCCGATTTGATTTGACTTTATGTTAAAAACTAGTACAACGATGAAGTCACACAAAAATATCGACTAAAACACTCATAGCTGCTGCATTAAAAAACGACGCATGCGCAATGCAAGAAACAGCAAAAACCGGTAACCATTTTCACACACTGCCACACCAGCACAGCTAACGCACGCACTAGCGCCTGCATCCGCGCTCACAAAATAGTTTTTGAGGAGAGAGGACGGGTGGTGAAGAGAAGAGAGCAAAACAGAGAGGGAAGGATGGTTTTAAAGTGAGTGGGTGAAGAGAAGGAGGAAAAGAGGGAGGAAGAGTGGTAGGAGGAGGAGGAGGATGCGGAGGAGTAGATGATGAAAAGAGAAGGAAAAATGGTTAAACTAAGTTAGTGTGTGGGTGAGGATCGATAGAGAAGAGCAATAAAGGTTGATGGGGAAGAAACAGAAGATTTTAAGAGAGTAAGTGAGACAGAGAATGAGAGAGACAATGTTAGGGAGAGAGAGAGAAAGGAATGGAATGAAATAATGTAATCAACAAAAAGGACAGAACAGGAGAAGAGAGTATGAAGAAAGGAGAAGGAAGAAACAGGGGATGTAAAAAGAAGAAGTGAGACAGAGAATAAATGAGTGAGAGAGGTAAAGAGAAAGAGAGAGTGAGCGAGAGGAATTGAATATGAAGGAAACTTAATCAGGGTAAAAGAGAAGGTTAACAGCAAAGAGAGGATGAAGAGAAAGGAAGATAGAAAGATAAATAAACGAGAGAGAAGACAGAGAGTGAGATAGTAAAGCGTTATGATCGAAGAGACGAATAGAAATAGAGACCGCGAATAGCGGAGAATGATGTTGAAGAAAGAGAAGGGGCGGGGCGGAACGGAGGAAGAGGATGAAGATAGAGTGCGAACGTATGGAAGAGAAGGATAAAGAGGAACGTGCGCGTTGCAGAGTTAAGCATTGGAGGAGTGTGTTAGTGGGTGAGCGCTCGCCCGCTGGCGTGCGTAAGTTGGCTACGGACTTCCACAATTAGTACATGTGCACTCACACAAGCACACAGAAGCTCTGTGAGAAAGAGCGGATTACTGCAAGTGTGAGAGGGAGTGAGACAGAGAGTGAGTTCGGTGGTATAAGAGAGAATGGTGTATGAAGAAGAGCAAGGAAAACGAGGAGCAAGAAAGGTTGTGTCAGAGAAGAAGATGAAGAAAAATATGCAGAAGAAGACGAAGAAGAAAAAGAAGGAGAAGAAAACGGAAGAGAAGAAAAAGGAGAAGATCAAGTAAAGAACATGGAGGAGGCAAACAAGAATGTGATGACGAAGAAGGACGAGAGGAATAAAGAGGAGCAAGAGCGTTCAAGAGTGAGAGAGAAAGAGAGTTAAGAAGAGGGAATGGAAGAGTAAGAAGATGGAGCCATACAAGTAGAAAACAGAACAGAGGAACAGTACGAGTGCCAAAGAAGCAAAAGAGGAAGATGCAGAAGAAGACGAAGAAGAAGGAGAAGGAAACGGAAGAGAAGAAAAAGAAGAAGTACTGTAGTAGTAGAAGAAGAAGATGAAGAAGAATAAGCAAGATGGCGTCGATGATGATGATAATGATTATATTGAAGATGGAGTAGAAGAAAAACTGGAAGCCAAAGAAGAAGAATAAGTAAAAGAAGCCGACTATGAAAAAGAAGCAGACGAAGGGAAAGAAGAAGACGATAATGATGATGAAGTAGTAGATCAAAAAGAGGAAGAAGTAGAAGAGATATGACCGAGTTGAAGAAACGAAAAAGAGTACCAACCAATGTAACCAGAAGTACGGAGAGGGGGGATGGAGAGAGCGGGACAGTAAATAGAAACAGGGAAAAGAGTGAGAAAGATAGTAGTGCTATGAGTAAAAAGTAGCAGAACAGATGAGCAGAATGGGGGAGAATTTATGAAGTAGAAGTTCAAATTAGAAGAGAGATAGAATGTAGAAAGAGGGTGTGGAGTGATGGAGATATCTATGGTAGTAGAAGTAATGGAAGAACAGAAAGAACAAGAGGGGAGAAGAGAATGCGCATCAGAGAGAGAGAGAGAGAGGGGGTGAGAGAGTGTGAGATGGAGAGAAAGAGAGAGTGAGGATGAGACCGACTAACGACAAAAAGAGATAAAGAGACGGAGGAGGGAGATAGAATGCCCTTTGAAAAAAACGAGAATGAAATCCAAGGGGAATGACTAAGAGGGGGATACGAAGGAAATGAGATGAAGAATTATGTACTGAGAAAAAAAAGAAGAAGAAACACCCATCAGCCTTCTAACGAAGGAAAAATAAGTAGAATTGAGAATGATGTGATGCGATAAAGAGATTGGATATCACAAGAGATTTTTGAGAAATGATATCAGAAGGAAATCACAATGGAAAAAAATATTTTATAAGTGTTGGAATAGATACATTTCAAATTTTCCATTGTTTAAAATATTGTATGGACTTAAAAGACATAATATTATTGAATTTCAATAACGCTTGAATTTGAATAAAGCTTAAAGCTATAGAAAAATAGTTGAGGACTTTAAAGGTTTGATTATGGACGAAAATGTGATTATGGGATTTAAGATTTCCCCACAAAATTATATACAATTACAAGAAACGTATTATCAGCAGTTTTGAGTCAAAGGGAAGATAAAGGGAAGAAACAGGAAGCCTATTTTTGCATCACTATAATAATAATGAACTAAGTGATTGTGAATTGGATTCGTGCATGTTAAAAAATCGTTGGAAAGGAAGTGGAGGAGTTTGGAGTTATGATCAGAAAATTGGAATTCAACTTCATCAACTTCAACTTCAACAACATCTGATAGAAGATAGGTTAATGGGGTGTAACCATTTAATTATGATAACAATTCAAACATATCTCAGAAACGGTGATTCAATCATTTATTGTGTTTTCCAAGGCAAATTTTTTCTATTCATTTATTCAGCAATGAAAATACTTTAACAATGCTTGACTGTGTCTAGAATTCTTCCATGAATCGTAGCCTAATTTGTAAATCATGTAGCCTCCAAACTCCGCCTACTATCTCTTGATAAGCCAGAAATGAATGACTCAGCTAGTTCTGAATTCGACCGGTAGATGGCTGCAGTTACTGGGTGATCTACAGCTTCAATTTTTACAGACACGCTTCCAAGCTCCGCCTCTCTCCCCTGATTGGTCGGCAATGCACAACGCAGCTAGTTCTGAATTCTGTCGTAAGATGGCAGCAGTTACTGGGTCATTTAAGTTACAACTTCATTATTCAGCTGTCTAGATGTCAGAGGTGTTCTATTCAAAATTAATCCTCAAAGTGAAGCCGAAAGTAGATTAAATTACTTCATCCAAGCTACCATTTTTAAAATGTACTCATCCACAATTCATTGCTATTATTGGATTGATTCAACTTCTGCCAATGTTCATGAATTGGCATAAATTTCTATATGAGCTTCTTCTGGGTACAGTTTTATAGGGAGGAAAACTTGTAATTACATCCAAATAAATAGGTTTTGACTTCGAATCAGTGGCTTTGATGGAAATAATTCACATGAAGCAATACAAATAGCCAACTATTGCAGCTATAGAATCTGAAGAAGCAGATTTTACATCTTATTTGATAATGATTACTTACAACAGTAATTAGCCAGTGATAGAAGGGTTTCTGAAGTCAGGTAGAAGACTCAAAAATCGGACGAAACGCTACTCGTTGGTAATACGCACAGAAGCGTGAAAACCAGTCGGACGAAACGCTACTAATTTCCAAGTGTCGGACGAAACGATACATATTCATTAATATTGTGGTCTGATAGCAATGATACTACAAGAAGGGAAGTAAAAAATAAATCAGCTCAAGAGCTGTGATGAATGAACCACTTTCGGTATACAAATTAATATAATACCTAAATGAGAGGACGTGAAGTCAGAGAAATATCAATTTACTGATACAGTACATTAAACAAGATTTCTTCATAACTGTAATTTGAATTGAGACAGACAAAAACGTCCGAGAATGTTTGTTATTACCGTTAATTACCTTCAATGAGATTTTGAAAATGGAACTGCAAAGGGGATGAACGATCAGAGAATGAGGAAAATAGAGGAACGAGAGGATTAGTGGAAGCGATTGGATTGGGTAGATGAGAAGATCTTGAAGAATGAAGAAGATGAGTACATAGTACATTCAATGATTGCTAATCAAATTACACTTCTAGTCTTTTAGATCACTTGGCAAGTGTAATTCTCTCCCCATTTTGATCTTTCTTTTTTCAGCACACCCCACCACACTGTGATTGTACTGCCTCTGTATTAGGCCTGCCGTACACATAATCGAACAGAACAGAACGTCAAGACATTTTGACTGACAGTGTGATATGATAAAAAGAAATATCAAGATGAAATAGTGAAGTTTAACAGCTGCTTTAGAGTATTAGTTCGCATGTGGTTTTATCATATCACACTGTCAGTCAAAATGTCTTGACGTTCTGTTCTGTTCGATTATGTGTACGGCAGGCCTTAAATACTATCAAAGACAAGATTGACTTAATTACAATCGCAGTGTAAATCGATTACTTGTCTGTCACACGATCAGCTGGCAGACTTGCGTGAACACTACCTTGTATTTTAATTACCTTGATTCGATCAGTAGAAACTCAAGTGAACTGCACGAGTATTCAAGTAGCAGGCCAAAAAAATAAAACGAACTTTTTTGTAATAGTTACTTCTTTTAATAAACATTTGGCAATAAATAATACAACTTCACTAAAAAAGTTCGAATAGTCATATCATTAATTCCATCGCAAGATCGCAAGTAATGGACGCACAATCAATAGTCTAATGACAAGAAATAGTATGTTTATAACATTTGCCAATTTACAATAGTAATTATCATTTAAATTATTAATTTTTATTGGTAAATGACATTTACATTACTAATTAACATTTTAGAATGTAATTTACATCAGTTCAGTTACTTAATATTTCAGTAGGCTCTTTTTCTTTCTTCCTGACAGGGTCTTTGATCACAAAATGTCTCCAATGATTCTGACAACACACTTTGTCATCTATACTGTTAAATCGTTGATCAATCTTTTCCAATCCGGAGACCCGATTGCTGCGATTGGAGTTTAGAAATCCAGTCAAAATTTAATGATACCTTCTCCTGCAACAAAAGACAAAATTTATCGTCTTATTAATGGAAATTTATTAATTAAAACGTTTGGAGTATTTAAAAGAGCTCCTCGGAAGAGACCTTGAAAAACTAGCAATTCATGAACTTTGCTGGTTCTTGTTGTGGACGCATTTTTCAAAGTACGAAATGTCTTTTAAATTGGAGTTATAAAACGATTACATGTATAACTGTCGTACCTTGAAATTTGACAATTTCTAAACCTTTTCTCATAAAATGTCAAATGTAATGTTTCAGGATTCTGTAATAAATTCGCTACAAGAGAGTTCTATTATGAAGTTGAGAAATTGAAATTTAAAGATACAAGTATCCGACATTTTCAGAATCGAAAATAAATCGAAAGAAAGTGATAACTCGAAAATAAAAAGAAAATAATAAAGAAAAGAAAATAATAACTCCAAAGATCGAAATACATTTGAAGTAGAAGAGAAATAACAATCATTGAAAATGCGATCATCTAAACAATCACTCTATCAATATAATAAAAATTATGATTATACTTATTAATAATTATGTAGAAACGGATGAAACTAATTCGATTAAAATTGATTATCGAATTATTGGATATAACTAAAAATTTTATAACCTGTGAACAAGTTGAACAGAGGCTCAGTTTCTGAATCAATGTTCGGTGCGTGTTGATGTTCAATTAGTGAGCGTAAATGGTTTCATAAAACCTAATATTGATAGATTGTAGAAGCTATACTCGTCTAACAATGCTATTCTAGCACTAAGAAACTATTCAGGTGAATGACTACGACAGTAAACACGAGTTCAAGCTACAAAAATAATGATAAATAAGAGAAGACAGTTTCCCGAGGTTACAGGTGAGTTGGGGCTGTTTCCTAAACCATAATAAAACTTCTCCTGTTTCACAAGAGAAAAGCGTGCACTAGACTTATAAGTTCATTGCGTGGTATGTCATGTTATCCAGATCTTGTGTCTGTCTTTTCCCGTTACAGGACTTGTAAGATTTTATGAAACAGGCCCCTGTTTCGACACAATAAATCGAAACGAATACAATAATTATGATTGAATTCACTCTATCAAGCGGAGAATGTATAATACATCAATTTAGCAGCCAATTCCTTCACTCCTTTGTTCTCTGTTAACAAAATACTAGTAATATCGCAAATATTTTTATTTGGAATAGAGAGTCCAAAATAAGTTAACTATCAAGCTACAAAAATCTTTTGAATCCTTCATCAACCATCAGAATACAATAAATAATTCTAAATTTCTGTATTAAAATGATAAACTCCCAACTTTTCTTATACTGTATTGTATTGAAGTAATTTCTGTCGATGACATAACAACAACACAGGGTGGCCAACTGTTTAGCAACACTGCAGTAGACAGGCTTACCAACAAAACAACTGAAATTCACCAACACTGGCGCACAAAAACAACTCATAAGCACTGCGTCACTCTTTAGTAATATGTCGGTACAGTACTGAATTTGTAGTGGAACATGCGGAAGTATAATGCAATTTTTACTAATACCACAGAGAACAGAAATAGTAACATACTAGAGCCTATGCATCTCTATGCTAATAATGCTAATACACATTTAAAAATTGTATTCTCAAATCATGAGAGAGAGAGAGAAAGAAGAGGGAGAGAAACAGAGTAAAAGAGAAGAAAAACGTGGAAGAGAGATAGAAATGAAGAAATAATTTTTAGAATACTGAAGATGAAGGGAATGACTAATTTACATACTTATATTCTACTCTTTATAATTAAACTATTATAGTTTCTACTACTATAGTAATAAACTACTATAGTTTAATGAAACTATTATCTGATGGAAAATTCGTTGAATACGAATATGGAAAACGGATAAATGGCGATAAAAATAGAGAGAAGAGAAAGAGATAAGTTGGTCAGAAAGAGAAGATAAAACAAGAGAAAAAATAATTATTTTCAACATGGGAACTGGGATTAGAGCTTGTAGAATAAAAAAGAGACGGAGTGGGTGGGGAAGAGAGTGTGAGCGGAAGCAAAAAATGAGAAAAAAGTTTTTGAGAGAAACCAAGACACTAACAAACATAGGAAGATAGAAGAGGTTAAAAGAGAGACAGAAAGTGAGAGAGAGAAGGAGAAAGAACGTTAAGTGGTGAACAGAAGCATAGAGAAGAGAGAGAAGAGAAAACTCCGATACTCGATTAAATTTTCTCTTTCTCATTCTCTCTCACTCACTCTCTCTCCATCATACTAAACTCACTTTGTCTCTTTCAAATTGTACTTTGAGGGTGAGGTACGTAATCAGCTCTAGAGAAAGATGGAACAAGAAGGAGTAGTAAAGAGTACAGGGGGGGGGGTAGAGAAGAAAGAATGGAAGAGATAGTGGGAAACACAGAGAGTACTGCACAGAAGAAGAAGAAGGGTGAGAAGTAAAGTTGGATAATCAGTTCTAGAAGAGAGAGAGAGCGGAGAGGGAGCAAATGAGATAGTAGAGTAGAATGGAGTGAGATTGATGTGAAGAGAGAGAGGGAGAGTGAGAGAGAGCGTGAGGACAGTGAGATTAGCATGAAGGGAGAGAACCAGAGGTTTCAAATTTTCAAACAGTTTCTCTATCTCTTTCTCGCTGCTAAGAACGGAGGCCAAACGTGAAATAAAGAGAGAGATAGACACTTTCAAGTTCTGCGCATGAGCGACCTCACGCACGCGGGCGCACCACCATTTCCTCCTCACCACACTATCATTCTCCTCTCACAAATAATTCCACCTCATCCCACATTATTATTTACTGACTCGCTCTCTCTTCTTATTATCGTTCTCTCTCCTTTATCACTCTCTTCTTTCTTTTATCGTCTATCTCTCTCACACATTGCGCCTGCGCACTCCCGGTATTATTACTTCCCAAGAACGACCTGATTTCGTCTCCCTGAAAATATCCGCCATCTTTCTTTTGACCTTTCTACACACAACTCAACTTCATAACTTTATTAATACATCGGCATTTGAAAATATTTCTATCTCATAAAAAATTGGATTTTTATTCACTTCATCGTAAAGTACAGTATAGTGTTGGCATAATATTATATGGTTTACTACCAAATCAGGAGGAAAGAAACAGTTTAATCATCAAGTTTTATAAATGATAGAGGAAAATAATAATTATGAATTTTTATTCATTTAAAATTACAAATAACTATTTTTTTAAATTATTGTATCATTTTTATTATAAAAACCAAATTAAGTAATTCACATTTTGAAACAATCCATTATGTCCCAAATCAAATTGAACAATTATCATGTTTTATTTGAATGTAGTATATAGAGGAAGGTAATCAAATTAAAAATTGAAAAAATTATGTAAAATCAGATTTGCAGTCGAGTGACAAACAGTTGGAATTGAGTGAATACTCAATACTTCAATATTTTTTCATGTGTATTGATTTTTTGATAATGTGATCTAATAATAAAATAAACAACATTAATTAAAAATATAACAATATTATTATTATAATAATAAAATAATTCTAATCATAAAATATTTTATTCTAATAATGAATAAAACAACATTAATAATAAATATAACAAAATAAGAAATTTGTTGTTTCAGAACTTTCAATCTTTTCTAAGAAACCCCTTTTGAGGGTGATTCCTACCCTACACTATACATGTGTATAATTGGGAGGGATGACAATAATGATTAAATATGAAAAATAGATCTACAGTTTTGAGTAAGTTCTCAACCACCAGGAAGTAATAATAATTATAACCAAATTGGAAAATTTCGTTATAAGCTTTTATTCGATTTTAATTTAGCACATAACCAAATGAAAAAGAAAAGAATATGATCCGACGAGACTTACCATAATTTTAAGCCATTTTCAGCTCTCTTCATCGGCATCAAACGATAAGCAAGGCGCAGAAGGTTTTGAAATCTTCTGCTTTTTGACTTTAGACTTGTCACTGTCTGAAGATCGTTTTTTGCCTTCACGTTGGGAGGCGGGGATGGCTGCAGTCTCCTCAGAAGAGGCGGTTTTCTCTTTAGAGGGCTTCCGAAACACAATGCGATCCCCTAGACGCGCTGGTCCGCTTTCCTCATCTACAACAGAATTTTAAAGCAGATTTGTAATAAATTTTGTTTTTGTAATTTGCATAGAAGCATAGATAACAGATTAGAACTACTATCTCTTCTCTATGATAGAAGGTTCTTCAAACCAATGCATTGTTACAAAAGGAAATTAGATTTTATTTGATTTCAGTAAGAGGAAAATAATTAATAATAGCGGATAGAACAGAAACATCCGTGAAATAGAATAAAGAATATTAGTAGAAGGAATGTAGGAGAGGATGGAATGATCAATGTTCCTTGTTCTTCATTATTTCTTATATGAAAGTCTTTCAACCAAATTTCAAGAGCAGAAATATCTCCTAATATAGGATGAAAAATAGAAAGAAGGGAGTAGAAGGGAAATCATTGAAAATCATTTGAAAAATAATGACAATATCTGCCATTACAAAAGTCCTCTTACCAAATCAATAGCATTTCAGAGAATTTAAAATGAAAGTTTGTATGGTAGTGTTAATTTATTACCGTCACAAAAAATCTATTTTCATCCTTGTAAACATTAAAGATAATAAGAAGAGGTTTCACTTCTAATTTGTTCATAAATCAACGGAGTAAGCAGGGAAAAATAGAACGAAAAAAATATTTATATACAATACAATAAATGAAATCATAAATTAATTGAAGAAACCGCAGTCCAGTACTATAGTAATAAAACAGTGTAATTGACAATATCCTTTAGTGTTTTATTTCCTAAATTAATTTACGAAACCGCAGTCCAGTACTATAGTATTAGTAGTGGAATTGACATCAATTTATTTAAACAATCAATAAATTGATTTATCTTTTATCATGCAGTCTCACAACATCAACAGAAATTATTTAAATAAGTTAATAACTTAAGAATAAGATGAAACATTCACTATGATGCAGCCATATTAATATTGTTTAGTAAATTGAATATTTTACATTTCGAACACGGCAAAATTCTATAATAGAATTTTAAACTCTATTATAAATTCTATTATAGAATGAGTTGCAATAACAGTACAGTAATTCATTTCCAGTCCAGATGCCAGCAAAGGGAACGAGCTACAAATGTTCATGTGTTCAGCAATTCTCATAAGTCGGAAGACACCATTCGATATCACACAAATTGAATCATTTACTACAATATGAATAAACAATGTACAACGAATAGTACAATGCGACTGAACAATCAATTTTCTACGGTGCGAAGACATTCCATTCAAGCACAGTACAGTATTTTATCCACTAAATAGTACAATGCGACTGAACAATCAATTTTCTACGGTGCGAAGACATTCCATTCAAGCACAGTACAGTATTTTATCCACTAAACACCTCTCCACATAGATTTGACGAGAAGCACGCTTCAGTGAAGCAGTGCAGACACCCTTTCTGAGAGACAGACAACATGTAAACAAATCATCAATCTACGTTACGTGGTGTGGTGTGGTGAGTGTGAAGAGGCGCTGCATTGGAGATCGGAGCAGCAGTCGTGAATCGGAAGGAAGGAAGCGACGATAATAAATTGAACCGGTCAGGGGCAATGCTCTCTCGATTACGTTGTCGTCGACGTATTACGAACTTTGTGTGGAACACCGCCACCGCCTCAAAGCGAATCGCCGAGGAAAACAATGATGAGTGCAGGAGAGTGATGAGGGGAGGGAAGCGACCGTGACCCGGTTACCCGGATATAAAGAGGCCTCTTCGGTCTCTCACTTCACTCGACTCAATCAAAATGCACCACCAGCAGTCAAACGAAACTCGAAAGACTGGCTCACGATCAGCTGCCGGTAATGCGCTTATCGTGCAGCGCACTATCATGCAACACTTGCCCATTCACACTGTACTGAACGATCACACTCGTAGTAATGTGGTAATGATGACAAGGAGATCTTGGGCCAAGTTCACACTTAATTTACTGTTTGAGTTGTTTGAGGTGACTATAGTTCACATATTGCTTATGGCTAATAAACATAAACCATAGCAAATAAAATTGTTTGATTATAGCACAGATAATCATTATGATTATAATGATTATAGCACAGATAATGTATAATCATTATGACACAGATAATGATTATACATTATCTGTAATCATAGTTTGAAAGAGAAATAGACTTTACGACTTTATGATTCGCGAAAGGCAGGCGGAAGTTTTTCTGGAGAAATAGAGTACCTACGATGATAATAATAATGTGAATATAATTATGGAAACTGTGGTTTTTGACAGAAATTGTTTACAATCAATGAATGTTGAATGATGAGTGTCAGAGTGTGAATGTATTGGTTTTAAATGGATTGTTCAAACTTAGTTTATGCTATAAATCAATGAATGTTACAATCAATGAATATTGTATCAATGAATTAATTTATACAATCAATGAATTATGTGATTAGTGTGAATGTTTAATATGAAAACAATTTATTTAATTACATTTATTCATATGGAAACAATGGTTTAATAGAAAGACTGTTTAAAATAAAAAAAGAAATATAACACGAGCCAATCAATATTGATAGATGAAAATTTAGTGTTATTTCAAAGTGTAGCTGGTTTGTTTACATTGTACAACACGTTCACTTGGTTCAGAGGTTTGATTGGATTACTATACTTTATTTATTTATTTATTTATTTATTTGAAAAAATGTATAGTTGAGGGCACTTGGGAATTAAACCTATTATTGCCCTCATAACACAAAAATAAAATTGTACAAACAAAGAATAAGACAAATAAGAAGTTACAAATACACTAATAATAATAATAAATAGTAGAAATAGTAAGTAAGCATTAATATAATATTAGAATATAGCATTATAGTATAGCATTATATTATAGAATAAAGTATTTATAGTAAGTAGAATACAATAACAGTAAGCATTAATAAGCATTAAGCACTAATAATAAAGCAGGTTATTAATAGCAATAAATAATAGCAAATGCATACAATAAAATCTAAGAAAAAAAAGTGAAAAGTAGGCCCTAAAGCAGACATCTCAACCCACTGAATTACAAAGAAAAGTACTAGAAAAATAATGAATCAATCAACATACATATACCTCTTCAAATCCCACTCCCAAACGCACTATTCAATCCAAACAAAATCCACTACATTAATCAGCCTATTATACAATCTGAGGGCCTATACAAAGGAGCATTAAAACCACTGACCGTTCAACTTCTGACAATATCAAATGTAGGACAAATTCTGGAATAAAATGATGGCACATGGAAATTGATCAAGGAAAGAAGAGCCGGAGAAGTAAAACGACCTCCAATCAGCCCATGCACAAAAATCAATGAGTCTCTCTCTCGTCGTAGTCTCAATGAGACAAAGTGAAATGTCTTTCTCAAACGGTCTGTAGGAAACCCCAGAGGACAAGACCGGCCAAAACTTGTAGTAGAGAAAACCTCAAAAATTTATTCTGCACTACTTCAAGACACTGAGTCAATACATTAGTGTGAGGATTCCAAATCAAAGAACCATATTCCAACACACTCCTTACAAGAGACTTATATACAGTGCTTATTGCTTCAATATTATTAAAGTCAGCTGTGTTCCGCATAACAAAGCCCAGCATTTTGTTGGCCTTGGCTATGGTAGAGTCTATGTGCATTGAGAAATTAAGACCACTGTCAAAAACAACACCTAAATCCTTACAAGAATCAACTCTATCCAAATCCATACCATGAACCTTGTAGGAGAAGTTTAACCTTTCAGCCCTTCTAGAGAAAGACATGCACTTGCACTTCCTTACATTCAACTCAAGCCCATTGATATTAGACCATTTAGCCAAGTTATCAATATCTTGCTGCAACAAGACACAATCATTGCATAATTATAATTTATGCACTATTTGATGAACAATCTTTTGACTTGAGTAATAGATTATAATAAGAATGGAAAGACCACGTGGATGAAGTGGTATCATTCCACAATTTCTATGAATTCGGCAGAACTGGACAGTATATAAATTAGTTTAGCCCGTATAAATCATAATAGAATTACAGAATCAAATTAGATTTTTCTAATTTCGTTGAACTATAATATGAGTAAATAATTATAAATATAATACAGTAATGTAATTCTAACAAAGAATGTTACTAATTTTATCCATCATATTCATTGGCTAATGCATAATAGAATGGAAGTTTCCATATTTTATTTATAAATTTTAAATTCGATACATGAATTGAAGTATTTGAGGACGTTTATTAAAAAGTACTATTTAGTATTTTGTATATTATAATACTTGTGAGTGATCGGATAAAAACCACGATAAGGATAAATTTCACTTTTATTCTATTTCTCTTTCAAACTATAATCAAACAATTTTATTTGCTATGGTTTATTTTTATCAGCCATAAGCAATATGTAAACTATAGTCACCTCAAACAACTCATACAATATAGCCATATTTATACAACCTTATACTAGTAAAAACATTAAATAATTGTAAAAATATACATGGTATTCAATCCATGCTTGTCGTAATCGTACATTAATAGCCCATGAATGTCTAATACTTACTAAAAGCTATTAGTAATGTACTACTGTACTATCCATTTCTAACGTGAGCCCAAGTTCATCCTGTATTACAAAACGTATGGGAAAAGGATGTTTATAAGACCCTATTCTCTGGAAAAAGCTTAAATGAGGTACTGTAATTCATTGGCAGTCAAGGTGATAGCACTGTGAATGCAATGTGTGTGTGAACTGTGAATGCACTGTATGTGTGAACTTGACCCAAGAATCTCTTCCCAATATTATTTCTTGCAATTTCTTACGTAACTGGGCCCCGGTAGCACCATCTTGATTTTCAGTTAGAAGATAAGAAGATGACGGCCACAAACATTCCGTTATATTTACACAGAATTGGCGACAAGTGAAAATGAGATAACAGATAACATCGGTGTTAAGATAGGCCTCCACACTGGCTTTTGAGAACTTACAGTACTCCCCTGATACTCTGTTCGCACCAGACGATAAACCAAGTACATCACGTGTGAAACGTGCCGCTATTTACATTGGTATTCAACAGTGGATAAGCCGAGGCAGAAATGGTCCAGAGAGATCAGCTTTAAAGAGTTTCACGCCACAGATTACAGTTCCCCTTTAAATGCGACGGCCGTGTGCCATGCTAGCAAGGTCTGTTGTCTCGTCTCGCCCAGGACCAACACATTCATCATTAAATCGTCCAACCACCCCAAATGCGAGACTACTGTGCTCTTTCATTCAAATAGAAACCAAGACGAAGGATTGAGGCTAACCTCGCGTAAAATTCACCTTGACGCCAACCTACCCCAATACTCACAGAAAGTTCTGAAAACAGATAAACGGTAGTAGTTGATTCTAAGATATTTTTTGAAAAAATAATATTGGGATCGGCTCTTTATAGAGGTATGTGCCCTAACGCAAAACTTCCCCAAACTTCATAGAATGTTCCCTACCATTGAAAGGGATTACGGTATATTAAACGTTGATTCTAAGATAAACTCTGTGAATACTGAGGATCGGCACTTTTTAGACATTTGTACCTTGGCTCAAAACTAACACCTCATTTTCCTTGGTAAAAAGTTTTTTCCTTTGTAAGAAAACCCTGTATAACGACTGTTGATTCTAAGATGTTTTGTAAAAATATTGAAGGTCGGAGACATTGAAGATGAACCAATTAAATGTATCTCTATTAGGTACACTTGTAAAATACGTACATTCAATGGAGAACAAGTACACATTTTAAATATGGGAGAAGAGTGACTATTCTATAGCCCACTTGTTTAGAGATTATTCAAATTTTCACAGCCTCTCTAAAAGGAATAGGCTCTTCGGGGCTTAAAATACTGAATAGAAGACATGCAGTTTAAATAATATTAAATATTTATTTGTTTATATTTGTGTATATTAGTAAATATTAATTGAATATGAATTTTATTTCAATTTAATTGGATTTTCATAACACTGACATGTCTCTACTATCATGAAGTCTGTGTTGATGACACATGACAGGAAACGTTTTTGGTGATACAGTATAAATTCTAATTCTTATCTAAGCATTTTAGAAAACTCTTCAACAGATATTCTCTGTTGAAGAGTTCGAACCATTATTTTTGGATTATCAACTAGATAATGAACAGAGCACACTAATGAATTCTAATAAAAACAGGGTTGTAGACATGAGTTTTTTTAAATCATTCTATACCTACATAAATTTCACAATACTGTCTAAGTAATTCATAGTAATACAATAACATTTAGTGGTTCATTAATTCAATTATTCAATGTTTTAGCCCTTTTGTATTCACTGGAATTTTTCTAGCGACTGTTTCTAACTGAATTAATCTGGTTTTATAGATTTCTTCTTGAAGGATTTTTCATTTTAGATTTTTCTAGCTATTGATTCTAACTGACTTAATCTCAGTAGTCGTCAATGGGTTAACTAGTATGATAAAGATAGATAGATGAAGAATAATCTATTTACAATTTGACGTAATTGAATCATCAAGAACATTTCTATAGGTAATAGAATTCAAATTTCGATAACGAATAGTATTTGCTTTCTATCAGAAAAAGAATGGACAGTAAATAAAATCAATAGAAAATCCACTATTTATACACAAAGAGGGTTCTTCAATCAATGAATTGATTACGAGAGAAAGAGGAGAGAGAGACAGAAAGAGAGAGAACGAGAGAAGAACGATTCAACGACGAGGAATTGTTTCTATTTTCAACGAAGAAGAATGAAAAGAAAATGAGAAGTAGTAAGATAAGCCCGGAATGGGGGACGAATAAAAATGGCGGACGCTAGTCTTTGTTTCATGATACAATCATAAACAGCAGAGAGAGAGATAGATATGGAGAGAGAGTGAGAGAGTACAGAAGAGGGAAGCAATAAGAAGCGGAAGAGAATAAAGTGAGAGCGAGGCGAAAGATAGAGAAACTAGTGAGAGAGTAAAAATAGATGTTTGTCTTCCTTTCATAGAACAAACATGTACAAAGAGAAAGAGAGAGAGAGTACGAAAGAGAGAAGAAGCTAATGAGAATAGAGAGAGAGAGAAGGTGTGCGAAAGATAGTGAACCGAGTGAGATAGCAAAAATAGATGTTTGTCTTTGTTTCATAATACAATCATAAACAAAGAGAGATAAAGAGAAGAGAGAGAGAAACAGAGTGAGAGAGAGTGAGCGAGTACGAAAGAGGGGAAACAACAAGAATAGAGGGATAAGGTGGCGAAAGTTAGAGAAACAAGCGAGAGAGCAAAAATATATTTTTGTCTCATAATACAATCATGTACAACGAGAGAGTGAGAGAGAGAGATAAGAGGAGAATAAAAAAGCGAAGGAGCATATGAAGACTAAGAGAAGGGATGGATGAAGAGAAGAGAAGAAAAGAGAAGAGAGAGAAGAAAGAGGAGAGATTTAAAAGTATGATTGATCAAAGAGAGAGAATGTTACGAAGGATGGAGAGGTAAGGTGAGAGAGCAAAGAGGAAAAGAGAGAGTGAGTGAGCAGAAGGAGAGAATGAAAGAGTAAATGAGTAGAAAAGCAGAGGGGAACGACTCCCTCCCCTCCAACCAATCCTCGAGTTCTCCCTCCCATTCTCTTTCGAATTCTCTCTTCAAATGAACGAACTCCCCTCAACGTTGAAAACAGAATGAGACTGAGACTGGGGGTGAGAGTAGAGTCCATATTCAAAGTTCATACGTCGTCACAAATCATCATCAATGGTTTAGAACATCATGAGCGCCCTTAGGCTGAGGCTGGCATTAAGCCAACCGGCTGTTCAATTATCACCCATCGTCATCATCATAATCATCATCATCATTTTTATTATCATCATATAAAAAGGCTGTGATAATAACGGTAAAGTTAATTACATGATTTCTAGATTTTTGACAATATTTCTAGGAAAATTGATAATAACCTAATAAATATACTTAGTTGAATTTCTGAAACTAAATAAATATGTTTTGAAAAATGATGTGGGGATTAAGGATTACTAAATGGACACCTTCCTTTCAGAACAACAACCTAGGTTTATCTGCCGGTCAGATAAGGATGATTTGATAATTAGCTGTAAAACCCACTGTAAAACCAAAAATACCATATTCAGTGATGAGTCGGATTCAAGTTTATCTCTGTACTAACAGTAATCAATTTATTTCTATAAGGCAATTTAGGCAATTGATGAATTTATTTTTTTGTAGGTGAGTGAGGATGATCTTAACTCAAGTCTCAACATTTTAAGAGGGTAATGATTACACCCACAGACAAAAGTGGGTTCCGAACCACCACAATTGGTTGTTCCTCCAGTGAAAGAGGAGTAGAGTAATTATGTTTTCAAGTACTGATTTTCTATGAAAATTACAACTTTATAGGAAAATGTAGTTTTATTATCAAAATATGACTAAACAATTATTAAGTGATAATTAAAAACACTTTATACTGTGAATATGTATAATTTGATAGAATTATTAAATATAATCTTTATTAAAAAGAGATTAGCCACCGAGATTTTGAAATCAATTCATCTCTATAAAGCTAATTATAATTGGTAAGTAATTATAATAAGCTAATTACAGTTAATTGGTTTGGGAGTCAACTTTCAAAACAATGTAGAGAATCATATTATTAGTATACCTTTTAACAATGAATTCTGTTTTCTAACTTTGATGGCAATAAGATTCTATTCATTTAGTATTTTATATCGCGCACCTGTAGGAGTTCTACAGCATTGTAAAAAGAGGTGGAGTTAATTAGTACAGCCTGATTGCCAAATAAAAATCTAAATAGTTACTTTTGAATATCTAGTCAGATTTATAGCCAGAGACGTTGTGAAGATTTTCAGCGGGTGATGCCCAAAGACGATGATTCATACGTGGGTAATGAGGTTGTCGATAATAAAATGAATGTCGGAAAGAATGGGTATCGAAACCATGAAAGTGATAGCACCCTTAAGTTGCGACTCTACAGTGGCTTGGCTGATGCATGGTTAAGAAGGAATAATAAATGCCAGGTTGAATGAGAATCGAACCCATGAACGGAGCAGGAAACTATTGGATGAGAAAAAATCAACTCGAGGTGTAAATTGGCATGCAGACATGGTTTGAATGAGTTTCTGCGAAAGGAGGAGTGTTATTTCAATAAAATAATTTTTTATTCAATTAAAGGTTTTGGCGTTGGTTCAATTTGGTTATGTACAGTACCATCTAAACTAAATTTTTTAAACAACATAGTAATTTTCTACTCTGAGAGAAGAGCCATATCTGTCTTTTCCCACAAATACTCAAATTTAAACACCATGATTATTGATAAATATTTTGTTTTCAATTAGAGTATTGTAGTGAAGTATTTTCAATATTTTCTGACACTGTTCTCAACGTAAAGTTTTCAAATATTCTAAAAAGGAGAAAGCATGTATTTTACAATGATGATGACATAATTTTTTTTATGCTTCAACCCTTTTCTTTTGTAATCTTGATGCCTCTTCTTCAGATAAGTCACCGGGCTTCAGCACTACAACAACTATTATCTTCATCACGATCCTGCAGATCGTCGTCATCTCGGGCAAGCTTCCCTCTGTTGACAAAAATAGTACTAATAATTATACAGTCGTAATGCAATATGCTACATATAAAATTAGGTTACTTAGATCTTATGACTCCTCCTGAGTCCTGGACTTGATCAAGAGTAATAAAGGTCTCAAAAATAAAATTACTCAAGGGAAGGTTCAGAACTTACAGAGAAGGAATACCACAGAGAAGAGCACAGAGGACGCATCTAGTCTTCTTTCTTCTCTGTGGAACCAAGTAAAATCGTTAATGACAACCACCCTGTATCCATAATTATTATATTAATCAATTACAGTATCGAAATGATATAGTAAATATAAAAACAAAGGCCAATAACAAGGAAAACTATTGTTCAGAATGTTTCTGGAGAATCAAGTACTGTCCACCGACCGGTAACCCGCATGTCTGAAGTATGAGGGGGAGACGGGAGATAACGCCTGGCGCCAGGCATTCGATGTTTGTTTAATGACTCGGTAGTGTGACAACAAACCCTGCAATTCATTTTTCTGCTATATCATAGCCCCCTCTAATACAGAGGGGGCTAAATGTATTAGAGGAGGCTATGGCTATATTCACTAGCGAAGGCAAATAGACCATTGATAGTGTTTGTATTCTCACTGCCTTGTTTTCTAATGCCTTACGTCACGTCGCATTACTTTCAGAAGTCAAGTTACCAGCGGTGGACAGTATTTCATCTAACGATTAACCTAGCAACGAGTTTCTATCAAATTCGTTCACAATTCTTTTGAATAACCTTTTGTCCTATCATTGAAATTATAGAATATCATGAGATTCAGCAAAATAATGATAGAAACACGTTGAGATAATCATATACTTGTATTTCAAAAAGTGGTGGAATACCAAGTTTACATTTATATGTAAATATTATGCTTTGTAGTCCCTCCCACAGTAATATACACCTAGATGATATAATCCAAAGTCTAGTTTCGTTTTAAATTACACAAATTATTGATTGAAATACAAAATATTGACAAGCCAGCTACAGCATGGTGTCAACAGTTGGGCCTTCTTTATAACCTGCTTGTTCTTTCAATCCTTTATAATATAAATTATAAATGGGTAATCAGGCTTTATGAATGCCACATTCATTTTCTACCCATATTCATTCTCAGAATCACTGTTCTTCTCTCCTTTTCACACACAAAAACTTCACTTTGACACAGGTAACCCACAAATCACTCAGTAAACTAGATCGGTGAATGTCTTTTATAACACTTTTACATATGTCTATGAATTTATTCCTTCATAGTCTGAAAATACACCACTTTTGACACGTCATTTTCAAATACACAATCAGAAGACAATAAAATGCAAATTATTTATAATAATCACAACACAACACTAAGCACTTTACTGTTTCGCCAAAATGGAGATAACCTAGAAGTAAAACAACAGAAGAACTCCAAGTTCCAGCATATTGACACACTGCGCACGCGCATCTGAAACAGTGGTACCAATGGAAAAGTTTAGTGAAAAAACGCCGAAAATAATATTCTTCATTCTTATTCTGAGACGATAATATCAACATTAGGTGGATAGGTAATTCTTGATACTACCTCCTTTTTTGATAAATAAGAATAGGAATATCCAAATTAGATATTGAGAAAAAATTTCATCGACTTTCTCAACCAAGCATGGAATAGACTGGAATGAATACTTGCTAAATTAACTTGTCATAAATCAGCTGATCCAGTAATAATTAAAACAGTGATTTCGACATGATAATCAAAAGGCTTGAAAGTCTAAAGAACCTTTAAAGTCTTCAAAAGACTCAAAAGACCTTTCAAAGAATAACTTTTTAAAATACCTTTTCAATAATTTGCGAGATTCAGCATTTATAGGTTAAGTATTGTGATATTGCTCTTTGAAACAGCTGATTTCTGACAAGTTGAATTGGATTCTGCTATAATAGATTCATGATTTGCAAGAGGCTGGGATGATCATTGCTTCAAAGTAAATTGAATTGCTTTGATGATTTTGAGAAATTTTAGGTGAAATGAATTATGATATTGAAATTTTTGAAATCATTCAATCAATTTTTATTTTGGGCTCAGCTGTTTTCAGAAATTGCACCTGCTGCTGACAAAATCCCAACGGCCAACGGCTGAAGCGCTCCCAACGGAATGCTTGAACCGCTCAAGTTTAACCGTTAAATTGTGTTGTGTTATGAGTCATGATGTAGTGAGTACTTAGTAAATTGTGTTTATTATGAGTTTTAAGTAGTTTAATTAGGTTTTTTTGCATGAAAAATTCAAAGAACGTTGTTATTACTTGCTTGGTAACTTAAAAAGTGGAATTTATCAAGTTATCATCAGTTATATTCACAAGAGAAGTTCAATAAGGTAAGCATGGTGGAACATTTTTGCACCTTATTATATTAATAGTGAACATTTTTGAAAGCACCACATTTTATTAATTATTATATTCTCGGAATTTTGACGCAGTGGTTTTTATAGGAATTTCATAATTTGGCTTACCAATATGATATTCCAATCCAGAAATCGAACAGTCGGACTATCTAATAACTTACTTGAAACTAATATGAGTCTGGAAAAGATTCAAGTTATATATAATAAACAAAATTGTGATTGTCAACATTGAATTGTGATTAAGACTAGCCTTTCCCTACTGTTTAATATTTCACCTGTCAATAATCTCATTTCACCACTTCTCAGATCCATATTATGGCGTTAAAGTTTATTATTGATTGGAAGAGTTTGAAAATATGAAAGTGATTAGCTCTGATATAGAGTTACTTCTACCACAGATAAGGTAGTAATTACTATCTTATCTGTGCTTCTACGTAAATTCTTCTGCCATTATAGTATTTCTGTCACCATTTAAGAAACTTGTGTAGACTCAATTCTTAAGAATTTAAAATGAGGCAATATTCTCTGATCGAAGTAATCAATACAGTCTTTGAATAAAACTCCTTAGGGTCGTTTGTCTTTCTTCAACGGTGGGATCAAACTTACCGTGAATCTACTCTCTACAGAATCAGTTATGGATTTGAATTCTGAAAGTCAGTAAAGCTGAAATAATCTAGACCAGAGCTTCTCATTCGATTTTCTTGGGGAGCAAAATAATAGACCTATGATTCAAGTTTTTCTGAGGGCCACAAATCAATTCTTCTTTTTTTAATCTTGTAATAATTTTTTCCACAAACTTCTACTTTGAGGCCAGAGGTCCTCACTAGAATTTCTTAGAGCAGAATAATTTGCGTCAAAATCTACTGAGTGTCGTTTGTCTTTCTTCAACGGTGGGGTCAAACTTACCGTGAATTTTTTTTCTAATGTTATGATTATTCTAAACGTTTTTAATTTTGTTTCAGAAATAAAATATGGATAAACTGAACGACTCAGCCGACATATTCGCCAACAGTAGCACAGACACTGTAACCGAAAACATGGACTTCTCATCTTTCATCAGACAAGGAGGAGACATGGTAAAAATCAACAACAATTGCGCTTTGAAATTTCACAATCACGACTACGCTAACATGAATCTTTCACTAGGTGCTCTCTCGCCATTGGCTGCATCCTCTCCATGCTTCTCAACCAACTCAGCCAACATTAGTTTTGTCACCAATCAATTTGTATCAGAAGCTTGCAACGCATCTCTGCAACTCTACTGTCCATTCTGCTTGGATGAGTTCAAACTCGAGTTTCTATTGAAAGAACACATCAAGGCAACACATCCTCATGAGTTGAAGAACGTTGTACGTTTGAAATCGGGCGAGGTAGAGTTTAATGCATGTCCGTTTTGTCACGCTAAATATTACACACGTGATTTATTGCCAAAACACATTGTTAGGAAGCATCAGGAGTCAGCACTGGCTATGTTCCCCGAAACCAACCCCGATAAATTCGCCTATTGTCCATTCTGTTCGCACAAAGTCCTTCTTCGGCATTCCAAAATGTTGATCTTACATATTGAGAAAAAGCATCTCACCGAGTTTCAACATGCTGTGAAAACCAAGTGCGCCAGTGTAATGATGAACAGCAATGATTTGAAAACGTTGGACTACGATCGCAGAAACGAGGGTGGCTGTTCAACATTGAGCAAGAAAATGAAGGCATTAACCACCAATGTCAGTCCAGACACTGTGGAGTCGGCTCGCAAGTCTATCTTGAAGAAAACAACATCCTATCCGGAGGGTTTGAATGAAAACGAGGAGTCGAAAACGATGAATAACAATCAGCTGAGTACGTTCAGTTTGAACAATTCGTCGACTATGCTGAGACGCAGCGCCAGGCGGAGGTTGAGATTCGAGTTACCTGAATCGTCATCTTCTGGCAGCAGTTTCAATAAAGAGAATTCATCTATGTTCAACACATCAAAACGTGAGAACTTCTCACCCAAGAAAGAGAAGAAGCTCAGATGGAAGAATCTTTTCCGGTTCGACGGCAAGAAAAAGAATAAGAAGGAAGCTAAGGAGTCGAAAAAGAAACCTGAAAAAAGCAAGGATCTGAAAGCGAAGAAACAGTCGAAATTTGTTACATATTCTTCAGAATCTTCTAGTCCGAAAAAAGGTAACAAAAAGGTACAAACCACTCCAGTTTATTCAACAATCAGTTGGAATGCTCCTGGAGCGGCCATTGAAACGGCCACATCACAGTTCAAGTGTGGACTCTGCTATGAAACCTTCAACAAAAATGCACAGCTTTTAGAGCACATTCGCAAGTCTCACAAAGGACTGAAACTTGTGCCTCAGTACTTGTGCGGCCATTGTGATGCTAAATTTTATCGTAACACTTTTCTTGTACGCCACTGCTGGTATCACCACACCCCTCACTGTTTGAAAACTGGCACCACTGATACTTAGTTCAACAACCAATATCCCCCAACAAATTTAGAATGTATTGATGTATAAAAGTACACAACTTATCTAACTAGTATTCAGCCACCATAAAGTATTATTAGTCATCTAAAAGTGATGATCAGCTAACTCCTTTCAAAGCCGTTCCCTTGATAAATTTTCTATTCAGTGAAATGGAATCGAAGAGCTGGTTCTAATGTGCACACCTCACTAGACATGCAATTTTTCACCTAACTTGGGATGTTCAGTTTTTTTGCTGGTTCAAGACATCTTTATATGAATACTGTGTATAGTACTGTATACAAATATTGTATAATCATAGTCTGTTTATAATCGTTTTAATACTGTACATCAATAAATGTAGTGAAATTTCCTTGAATCACTGGTGCATACAATTCCAAAAATCTAATTTAATTTTTACTTAGTAGAACTCCGAAGAATACTGAATTAGTATTTAGATTACTGAAATCAGTATTTTTTTATAATTATTGATCGAACGGTAAACAAGTTATATATTATAGTCTATTGATATTCTGTATAATGTAATTTTCTACGTAGTGGGCTTCCATGAGAGGAGGCTGTGGGAATCTCTTGCTACTTCTTCATTGCTTTTAGAATTACTTAATGATTATGAGCTTCTAACTAGTGATTTATAGTTATTGAAGCATTGTCATTTTCAGATCAAAATTATTTTTAGTTTTCGAGATTAGCCAACTTATTTGCGTCATTTTTTTATCCATCACATTATGCTTTACCTATGAACTAATTATGCTTTTGTAAAGATGTTTTTAATTGTGTTGTTTAGTCTCAATCTTCTCGATTCAGATGCTTCTGGAACTAACATTATAATAAGATTATTTATTTATTCAAAAACAGCATACATATACACATTTGAATCTAATTAAAAAAAAATCCAGTTTGATATTGAATCATTATTCCAGTCAATCCTTTACTTGTCTGTTTAATTAATATTATGGTTCTCTTGATTTTTTCATGCTTGTATTCGTAATTTTTAAAAGCATGGATTTGTTGAAAATTTTAAAACAAAATTACCCAGAAAGGCAATTTTTTGAGCAGGACAACTGATTGGTCGAAACTCGTCTTTTATGGATTTTTTTCATTGGTATTGCATTTCTCAGTTACAGTATTATTATCAGTAACTGAGTATAATATTTTTAGTACCAAACTATCGCAAATAGCCATGACACATTATATTAGTTTTATTATTCATTCCCAAAAACCTATTTCTTTTCAAGAGTTGAAAAATTTTAAACTCAAATGTGTTTGGCCTGAACTGTACAAGGAATGTACTTATACAACGAATGATGGTTCTACATTATTTAATGTTCCTGTTTAGCAATACAGTATTGTATATATTATTTATGAGTGTGTTGGAATCCCTTGTAAGCCGTTAACAATTACAATTGAAAATTACTTGATATGATTTGTATGAATACAGTATCCGAAACAAGTTAATAAACGAAACATTGATATATGTGTTTATTAATGTATTGAAATTACATTTGTATTTTGATTGACATATTCAATGTCTTCTTAATTTTTTTGCTATGATGTAAGTTCATTCTTTGCCATGTATTTTGATTTATGAATTTCAATAATTACTAGTAGAGATTAATCTAATCACTTTCTGCCAAAGACGTATTTGTATAATATGTTATATATTTCAAATCTTTCTATTTTATTTTGTTACTACTGTATATCTTTTGAAAAATCATTGTTTTTATTCATAGGATAGTTTCAATCTGATAGGTTGTAGAAACATGAAACTTTCTATCATCATTTGAATGTAGATGTATGTAGCATATAACTCAGTATTATGACATCGCAACATCACATTGTATGTATTCATACATAGCTTATTAGTCCTTTGAGATTCACTGATCACTCATATAGAGTATTATCAGAGTCTGGAATAATTTACTCAATTTTACTTGAATTTCAATATATTAACAGGATTAATTATTCAAAATTTATTTCTCATTTATTTCATCGAATATATGTTTTTTTATGTTCAATTCTACTTGCAGCTATGTTCTAAAATTCATAAGTTTATCTCTTCATTACATTTATTTATTTTTATTATATTATTCAAAGTGTAATATTGATAACTAAGTTCCTCATCAAGTATTATTTTTGTGAATTGTTTTCCCTGATGTTTCAAGAGTAGAGTTAGAATTTTTTCCTTTCATCATTCAGTCGTTCAAGTCCATTTTCCAAGTGCTTATTCAATTTTTATTAATTAGTGGCACGTGATTACAAACCAAGTTATCTTAAAGGTTGTACAATACATTTTTTTGCAATAAAGAACAGAGAAAGTATGGTTTTTCAAAAATAACATTTAATAAGGCTACGGTATTCAATTAGTGAATATAAATTATTTCAATTAGGCTACCGTATTGTACTTTTCATCTACTATTTTCTCTGTAATTGCTATTATCAATGTATTAATAATTAATGTATTCGGAAATATAATGTATCTGGAATTTTCTCACTAGAATAATTTGAAATAATTGACAGTAACAATAACTAGTATTTCAACAATTATTATTTTATTTTGTAATTTTAATCTAGGGTCAAGGGTATAATGATAAAAATGCTTCATTATTTTTGTGGTTGATGATTTTCGAGGTTGTATTGTTCATTTAATGCTTTTAATTTGTAGCCAGCCCACTAACATCCAACATGACATATTTTACTTTAATCAAATAATATTTTACTTCTAGATTAGTAGTTACCGATATTTAATCGTCACATAATTATTGTTTATTAAATTCTATGTAATCATCAGTTATTAAACTGAATTCTGTTGAAATTGTAGATATTTTTTGTTGTTTTTGAACCTTCATTCATTTTTTTCTTTTTACATACCAGTATCATCACAGCTAACTCATCAAAACATCAAAGCCACTATCTGGTAAAATGTATCAAGTTATTACCAAGTGATTTAATACATTATATGTGATGATATTGTTGTGTATATTAGCTAGTTTATAGGCATGTCTCAATATTAAACTCTTTATTAATTATAAATAAGGATGTAAGGCCCGTATGCATAATTTAAACCAATTTTTACAAATCGAAGTTAAACCAAGTTCAAACCGGGAATTTATAGTTCAAGTTGAAACTGAGTTTTGTAAACTTGGTTTAAATGAAGATGGTGCTTCCTGGCCTTATTAAGAAAGACATATCATGTCTTAATAACATGAAAGTCCTATCATGTATATCAATATCATGAATTTTTAGCTCGAATTTTCACCTCATCAGATAGAATCCATTACAATCTCAAGAGTGATCCCAATAGGTTGAGAACATTGGAACAATAAATGAATAAATTCACCACAACTGTTTGACTAATAAATATTGATCCATATTTGATTTTCTGCAGTGACTGGAATGAAAATGCAGAGTTGATAATAGGAAGACTGACGGCTATTGCACGAAAATCCATTGAATTCAACCACCGTAAAATGACGTCACATTCGTTCATTGGTTCTCATTGCATTCGTTCCGTTAGATGACGTCATCTTACGGTGAATAAATTCAATTTTGTATTTTGGTGTAACTAGCCGCAACACTTTTTCAAAACAGTACTCAATGTGTAGAGTAAAGTTCTTCTAGTAGTTGGTCTCTATGTTCACAACTATATTCTAGAAAAAAGTGGTTGAGGAAGTATTGAAATGTTTTGATGTATCAATAACATTCAATATTGAAACATTGAAGTAGCCTGAGTAGGCTTACTTCACAAATGTTCAGAAATGGATACTTTGTCATCACTAAAAAAACAACAACTTGTTCTATATAATCATGTTTAATATTTAAAAAAATCACTGTTGTACTTCCTACTAGAATAAGTATAGTTATTTGGAATGTTTTAGAAACGTTCATTGAAATGACAATAAATCGTGGCAATCCAAAAACAGCTCATTTCAACAAATTTATTATTTTTGAATGACATTTTCAAGGTAATATTTTTGACTAGAATATAGAATGTTCTCATTTGGTAACAAAAAAATGTCCATACTAAAAACAAAGTTCTATGATTTTTTCTGTTTATATAAATAATAATTTTTAATTCCTTCTATGTACGATTGATTTGATATGAAGATAAGGGGATTCATCATGGTATTGATTTTATTTGGAATCCAATATAAATTTTCCTTGAACAGAAACTCTGAACCAAGTTCGCCAACAGTACTATGCTTTCAATTTAATTCATCATATTAAATTAATTTTATTTGGAATACAATATAAGTTAAATGTTTCTTGAACAGAAACTCTGAACCAAGTTCGCCAACAGCACTATGCTTTCGATTCATTTTGACATTGATTATATTTGGAATCTAATATAAAATTAATGTTCCTTGAACAGAAACTCTGAGCCAAGTTCGCCAACAGTACTATGCTTTCAATTTAATTCATTTTGACATTGATTTCATTTGGAATTCAATATAAATGTTCCTTGAACAGAAACTCTGAACCAAGTTCGCCAGCAGCACTATGCTTTCAATTTAATTCATTTTGACATTGATTTTATTTGGAATCTAATATAAATGTTCCTTGAACAGAAACTGTGAACCAAGTTCGCCAACAGTACTGTGCTTCAATTTAATTCTAACCACCCATCACAGACGTGTGATTTCGGGCGCTTGTTGAACATTGACAATGCGCCGGCTCTCCGTCTGACTAGCCTTGTCGTTTTGGTAGAAATAGTCACCGCCGTTCGCCGTCATTGTAACGCTGAAAAAACGCGGCGATTTGTCGGGAGCCGACGAGTCCAAACACTCACAACTCAGACTGGAGTCGGGCGGGTACTTGGGAAGGAGGAGAGATTCAGTCGATTTGGTGCTGGGTTGTTGGGTGGTAGTTGGGTATTGGGTACGGTTAGGTTGGGGGGTAGTAGTGGCAGTACGTGCTGTTTTGACGTCACGATCAAAGTAGCCATAACCAAACCCGTAGCCACCGAAAGCTTTTGTGGTTAGGTTGTCCCAGGATTTCGGTTTGACGGGGCCACGATGTGAGGAGGAATTAGATTTCACCGAGTGTTGTCTGGAAGCTTGTCCTTCGGGACCCTGGTCCCAGTACAAAGTATCGGTACTTAGGGAAGTAGTGTAGGATGCCGCACTGCTTTCTCCAGCTTGTGTGGGTTCGTTAGATGTTCCGTTAGTAATCACTGTCGTTGTGCCCCCGCCGCCGCAATTGAACTCGCTGGAAGTGCAGGAATGAAGGCTGCACTGGCTGACCAAACTGAAATAGCGGCCTGAGTTGGCACGACTGGCTGCCTGTTGGCCTGAGGGCGATGCACACGCGGAACCCTGCGACACTTGCACCGCGCGACTGCAGCATTTGCCGCCCTTCCATTCACCCCCGTTGTTTTCTAGAAAAAAATCATATAATTTGTGAATAAATTTTTTCAATTTAATTTTATTTTCACAAAAACAAAGTACCGTACATCATTACAATATTAATTTATATACAGGGAATATATTTAAGATGATTATTTCTTGATCCATTACGAACTGCGATGTTTACACTATGTACAGTATATACTACTGCGATGTCGGTAGTGAAGTGAAAAACAATAGGGAATATATTCCCCTGCAGTCTGTATATAGACTCTGGATCTGTGTGTGGGGAATTAATTAATTCTTATAATGATTTATTTGATGAATATTAACACTATCTTGCAGAAACACTGAAGTAATAAAATATTTTATATACTAAGAATTGATAGGAAATATTCAGTGATGGAGAACAAGATGCAGTATATAGATGATATATTATAAGAAACAAAAAAAAATTATTTCCATAAATACAGTGACATTCATTTCATTTGACGCTGGGCATTAGAAAGATAGATATAGAGAGATATCATTTCTCGACGTTGCTGATGAGCGTAGACTCGTAGAGTACGATGGCAAAGAAATAATATTATCTATCTACTGCCAATTAAAAGAATATCTCTGTACCATATAATGTCAAGTCGATAGGGTTTTCATTTATTAATTTCGATTTCATACATTCATTCATTTATTTTTATATACATTAATAATTGATAATAATATATGATAACTACATTGATAATGTAGTGAATCACTGAAAAATTCAATATACCGTACTCAAAACATTAACGGACATAATGTGTGAATGAATGAAGAAAAGTTTAACAATTGGTAGCAAACTTCTAATATACGATACCTACGGTAATAATCAGACTAGAAGCCAAGAAAACTTATCATTTTATTATGATAACTCCGTCATGATAATTGGAAATATAGATACGGTAGTTAATTTAGATCAATTCATATTTTATAAAATAACCGTGCAAAGGTGAGCTAGGAATGAATCAGTGGATGCTGATTAAATATGACATCTTACATATTATTATATACTTACTATGTAATGTATAGTATATATTAGTACATTTTTAATGAAAATACTTCAACTTCATGTCTTATGATAAGACTTGAAAAGTATAAATAGATGAGTGAGAAACTAAAGACAAGATGAAATCTCTGATGATGAATGACGTGAGATGAGATGACGTGTCAAAAATTGCATTCATTCATTCAATACAATAACCGTGCAAGGGTTGAGTACCAGGAGGGGGTTCTAATCAATTCATTTCAAATAACAAGCTACAGTTCCTATCTATCTATTACAGCTATTATAAATGAAGCATTAAGATAGGATAATGAGTGGAGACTGAAGTGGGTTGATTATTGTAAATTAAAATTATGGATATGTGACAAATAAGTTTGAGGATGAAAGTTTAAGCAATGAAAAGCTGGACGCGCACTACTGTCATGCACGGTTCTACTAAATTTTTTCCATTTATTTCATTGGAGAAACGCTCAAATTGTCCAGCAACCAGCCAACCTGCATGATGAAACCGAGGGAAACTATATATAGCAGCTGCTATAACTTGGCAGATCTACTACACTCCTCAATAATCGACTAAAAACTGCTATGACTGATTGCTGTAACTACTAAGAGAGATTTGCGTAGAAAAGAAAAACGGGACAACAAACAAGTTTCAGTATTATAATTTTAGTACTATATTTTTAGACGCTATAATTATTCATCCAAGAATTATTGTTATTTTTTTATTTCAATTAATATGTATGCAATTGAAGACATTTTTTTCTTTTATTTGCGCAAGTGAATGAATTTAATTATTTTTTGGCTGCTGGCAATGCTTTACATAAGTCAATGACATGTGCGTGAGTTATGAGGATAGATGGTACAATAAATATCAGGCAGAATGGAAATGAAACTAGAACAGCATAAGCAGACTAAAGTGGCGACGCTCTAGCCCACACTATTCCACTTTGGCTTGCCAATAAATATAATTGATAAAATGAATTTATAAGGGTATTCTAATAGCTTCTGAAACAGTAAATAACAGGCAATATTTTGGAGAATTTGAATGAAATTATTCCAATGTTATTTATTTATTCATAAAATTTTTAGAACAAAAATATTTATGTTGTGGAATCTTTCCATAATAGAGAAAACAAAAATTTCAAACTCCACTTTTATTTTAATAAACACAATGTTTACACCAGGACCATGGTTTCATGTTATACTTAACACATCCTCAGCTGTACTCTGAGGATGTTATACTCTTTATAACATGAAACCATGGTCCTGGTGTAAACATTGTGTTTATTAAAAAAAGTGGAGTTTGACAATTTCAAAAAAAATCTATTTATTTATTCGTTTCATAGAAAAGCTGACAGACATATTGTCCATTACAAGCCTTAATAACATTTTCATTAAGGACTCTGATCGCAACTAAAAACTTCAAGCGCGTGGTGAGTGCAAGGGAGACTTCGCTTGTAGAATGCAATCTATCGACAATGACAAACCTCTAGCAGAGGTGGTGGAACTATTTGCGGCGTCTTGTTTCGATTTATGCTGATGGCGACTGCGCGACCTTCTCCGCGCAGAAGGCACACAATGCGAATGACAGCAGGGTGAAGCCAAATCGTAGGCCTCCAGGCTGGTGTTATCCTGGGGACTCGACGTCTGCACGCACGGATTGCAGTGGTGGCTAGAGCTCTTTCCTGGTCCAACACGCATACAAACACACTACTGGTTTGCTACTTGTTTTATGCTAGCTCAGCTATATTATAGAGATAAACGGTCAGTTGCAATTGAATTTAACCACCGTAGAATGACGTCATTGCATCGAAGTCAGATTCATAGCATTGGTAAGGTGTTAGATCGTTAGATGACATCATTTTACGGAGGATAAAATTGAATGAATTTTCGTGGAACTGATATTTAGCCTGCATTGTATTATATTGTATTAGCTTGCATATGTCCATTATATTATAGTATTTATTTTAACTACCCATTCACTTCAAATGTATCGAACAATGAAGTTATAGTTATAGCTACATACGATCGCAGTTGCGCAAACAGAATTTCTTTTTGGGAGAGGTTTTTTGTTTCTGGTGAGAAGAGGGGATGGTGTTTGAGCTGTATGAAAATTGACCCAAAATTTTCCAGCTCTGGGGGGGGGGGTTTAAACCCCAAAACCCCCAAAGGCGCGTTGTGCGAATTATTATTAAAAATAATAGCTCCTATAATAGTTATTTTATTAACCTATTATTATTTTCAAATTTATCAAACACCAGTAAGATGTACGAATGAGTTCTTCCTATTCATTATTTAGCTCAATATTTTCATACGGTACTTTCTAATATAGGTACTGTGTGATGGAAGGGGATGATATGGTTAGTGCTGTATCTCATACCAATTATATGCAAGTAGTTTACAAAAATATACAGGATTAGAGTGATCAAGACAAGTCTGTACATTAATTAGATAGGTAGGGAAGGCGAAGTGTCGGGAAGACAGCCGGTTCCAAAATGTGTACCTAATTTAGCAAACACCGAAAACGTTTTCGGCACATCGCACATCTGTAATTTGATTTAAACTGCTTTAGGACCGACCTAGAGCGGTCCACCATTAAGGCCAAGCGGGTCTCAATCCTAAAGCAGTTTTAATCAGAGTATAGAATGGTTGATATTTGACGTATTACGAAAATTCCCAATACTTCTATTATACCAACACAAAAGTTCAGTGTTTAAATACGGTTCTATACCCTATGTGGGAGCCGGCAAGTAAAATTACAAGGAGAAGGAAGAGTCATTAGAAAAATGAGCATCTTATTTTCTTGACCGTATTCAAGGAGGAATAGAGTTTATTTATATGATGGTATATTTTAAAATTGAACTCTAACATTCATATAGGCACAGTTTGAAAAAAATCAAAAAATTATGGGAAAGTCTTCTCGTTAAAACTGGAAATTTACAGGGCTATTGCTGTATTAGTGAGGTACCTACTTACAGTAATGGATCAGTCTCATGAACTTACGTGATGGAAATCCAATGGTACAAGATTATTCAAGACAGTACAAGCATAATATGCATTTCAAAGAACATTACAACTACCAATGTATAACTATTTTCCATGACAATATTCAATATATTTAAGACCACTGATACTAAAGTTCAATATAGCCTTCTATATTATTAATAAGTAGTATTAATAGTCTTGTGTGAGTAGGCCTATTAATAGTTCGAGAAACTCCGGATTTTAACAATACATTAGTTCCACATTTTGATTTTAAATACACTTCTTACAGTAGCCTACCTACATAACAAGAGCTTCAAATTTAGTTAAATTTAATAAATTACATTCTATGCTTTTACCTTCTCTGTAACAACTATATTTACACGAAACACATTTTTTTTTGCAATATGATTTTTTACAGAATACCTTTCTATTGAAAAATGTTCTGGGTTATTATGTAAGCTGAAGAAACTCTGAATATGATACGGTAATAAAGTTCTAGTCCAAACTGTAACAAGTTTTTAAATGTTTAAAGGACCAATTATTTTAAGATGAGTTCAACATGTCAGTCATCAATAATATTCTCAATACAATGTTTTCTCGAAAGTACAACTTACTTCATACTTTGGGAAAAGGCGGCTTCAACTGAATAATCAACACCAACACCTTAGAGACTGTGTTATTATACAGTCATAAAAAATATCATAAACATATATTTATATTATATAGGGCCTGTAGAATACTATAGACTCTGCAATTTTATTGTACAGTCTCTGTCTGTAATCAAGACAACTTATTTAAATTATATGATTTCAATGATTCGTGCTTGTATCAATAAATGAATTGAATTATATGTTTTTGGGTACTGTGTGTTGTAAATGTATGTTGTATAGTTAGTATGTTTTTGATTTGATTTTGTTTTGCGCTTACCTTTGTTTTTATGTGAAACCCCGTTGGTTTGATGATAGCCGCGGGTCATTTCAGCAGGTAATCCACTGCTGCTTGTTCGCCTGCTGTCTGAATACTGTGTGGGTGCTCTCTGACGCGAGCTTTCCCTACTTGTTCGCACATGTTCGCTGCCTGAAGAATAGTTGCTGCAAAATCATAAAAATCAGTCAAAAGTATTGCTTTGAAAATAAATAAAGCAAGATACGCGGAAGCGATGAATTTGATTCCATTATATTATTATCATTATACTGCAATAGCTGTCATTCCCCCCCAAGTAACAATATTGTAATAATTTTATTTGTCTAATTAAGAGATTTTTATGGGATGATTAATTTAATATGGCATTATGTTTGGATTCACGCAGAAAGAATCCTATTTGCTGATGTTGGGATATGCGAAATAATAGATTAGTTTTAGTTTTCATTGAATCAGTTACCTATTAATTACTACAATTTTCTTTGAATTTGATTTCAATTTTTTGTGATCAATTCAGTCATCTATAATTTGCCATGAAATTGAGATAAATTCTTTCAATTTTAGTTTATATTTCTTTCAGTTTATATTTAAATATAGTTACCTATTACATTTTGCTTTGAATGTGATTTCAATTTTTTGTGATTAATTCAGCCATCTATAATTCCCCATAAAATTGAAATAAATTCTTTCAATTTTTTTCAAATTTTGACAAATTGCAAAATATTCTTCAACATCCTTTTCATCCTTGCTCCACCTAAGTTGCATACATTGGAGTTGAATTCAAGCTGAGAGAATAGATAAAACACCCTTATGTTTTTTTCTGGCCTAGGAGTTGTACAACTAAAATGTATTAAATTGACTTTCATTGATTCTGTAATCTTTAATTATCCATTTGATTATGATGAATTCTTTTAATTTTTCATAGCATGGACAATGCTGAGATACCGGTAATCTGGAACATCATGCACATTATATTTTTGTGGTGATATTTTTATGATGTAAAATGTAAACATCACTTGAATTAAGAGAAGTATGACTGCATTATTCTTTGCAGCATGGACTGGATATTCAACATAAAATGGTGAAGTTAGAACATTTAATTTCGTTTTGGGAAAATATCTCCAACAAGAATATTGATGAGAACACGCTAATGTCGGGTTGCACCAAGCATGATCAATTTTGATCCAGAATCAGTACAATGCTAATCAAATGGGATCAGATGATTAAGATAGTTGATCCCGTTTGGTACAACCCATCATAAGAGAATGTTCTATCCTCCTTGTTTGCTATTTTGAGATCTAGAATGCAAGAAAAAGTAGGAGAGAACTAATATTTCTACCTTTGCCAGCTGACTAGGTATTCTCCGGAGCTATTTGGTGTTCCAGCTGTTTGAAGCAGATAAGCCCTGCTGTGAGGATCCAGGTACTGGTAGGGTGGATACAGGAGAAATTGCGGAGGTGCTTTGGCTACATCTTCGGTTGATACCGTCGGTCTACAATAACTGATGTCCCCTGTAATAACATATCATGTAAGTTGCATTGAAACTTGAGCTGCAATGAGTTTATCTACAGAATATTCATTGATAGTGATAGAACATTCTTTATTGCAGAGTTATTTGAAATGATTGTCCAATTTGAAGAATTTATTCAAATAGAGATCCAAAATCATAAATTTTCATACCGATGGAAAGGGGAAATTCATAATATTTTCAATTGATTATGAATCGTCTGCTACGTTGGAAACATTTATGCTGTAGCAACGTTTGTGCCATGTACAAGGAAGTGTATCTACTACAGTACTGTTAATAAATGGCTTACTGTTTACTAAAGTACAGTACTAACTTATATGCTTTACAGTACCAATAGCGTACTGTTAACTAAATAATAATCGCCTATTACTGCTAGAAGTAAGACGTAAGCAGTTTCCCTTAATTTTATGATTGAAATACCAAGTGATGAATTTGCGATTGCTGTTTTTTGTAAAAATTAGGTTGAGAAAATTTATTGCAATTCAACTTAGTATTCATTCAGTCTAATCCCTCCTACCAAGTTCTAGTCATAAAAAGTAATAGAAATACACTCATATAAAGGTATGAAACATATTACACACAAGCCTTTTTTAAACCTTTGTTTTCACATAGTTTTATAACTCGAGCTTCAGTTATGTTTTATGTTGATGTTCTTATAAAATTAAATCGAATTGAAAATTTGTTATTGCCATGTACCGACAGTCAGGTAGACAGAGCTCAGTTGAAAAATATTACACATATGAAATTTGGGAACATGTTGCATAAGAAAAATACACAATATCGATATAATAAACTTACTCACTTGATTATTACAATACTGTATATAAACTCGTGTCAGTCACTCACTTCAAATTCTATACCTGAAGTATCAAATATCTTGATTGAAGAGTTAGAAGTTGATCAGAATTAATTATGACATAGGCTACTACAGTATTAAATTTATGCATGTGTTACCATTCTCAGGATGAGTCGGTGTACTGACATCCGTTGTCCTGGAATTTGAAGCTTTTTTCCTAGCTGGCAAACTGTGGGTTTTCCATTTGCCTTGCAGTAATTCTCGTTCTCTAAGACACAGCCTTTCTAGTTCAACCATCTTGCTTTGTAATACCCTTTGTAACTGAATGTAACGCATGTGTAGTTCTACCTGTAAATATAGAAACAACCCTTCATATTATGATGATTTTTTTGGACATTTCGTCAGACGTAACAATAGAACATCACTGAGTGATTGTAAATGCGTTATATTCATTTCCTACAGACTAGAAGCCAAACAAGTTATAATAAAAGAACAATACTGTAATTGTGAGTGCATAAGATTCAGACTAAATTCTGAATAAACATACTCAGTAATCATAATTCTGCAAAAAATTTCCTTGAAGTACTGTATAGCTGTTTCCATTGATAATTTTAAAGTATATCATCCGCAAAAAATATCAAGAATAAACAAGTGTGCAGAAAACACCAAATAAAAAATATAAGTTTGAGCCTGTAATTCTGCAGATCTTAAAAAACAGTTCAATGTCTCTTATTGTGTAATGTAATATTCTAGAGATGTTTAGCAGGAACTTCTTGTTTGAAAGATACAGTAAATTTCAAAACTTAACACACAACAAAAGCAGATAACATCCAAGTCGTTAATTATCAGCCTGTAAAAAGCTTATCAAGAATGATATATTACTACTGTTACGGTACTGCTGAATGCCAGGAAAAATAAAGTTTTTAAAATTCAGAGAAAAAACAGGCATCTTTAATGGCTTGACAGGATTGGTTTATATTGTAAAAATTGAGAAACTGCTTCTATTTTTCTTTTTATTACCGGTACTTTATGTTTTTGGAGATTGCAGAAAAATGTATCCGAAAAGAATCAAAAATAAAATTTCATCTAAGAATTTTTCAAAACAAACCATGAAAATTTTCATAAAATCACTAAAAAGTACTTCAAGAAAGAACTAGTTTTTGAGAGGACGTTCTCAACTCGCTTCTAATCATAGCAGAAATATATTTCTATTTTTTAATTGATATCGCCTATTTAGAAAAAAGTTCTCAGTAATTTTGAACATTGATGACGCCTGTTAATAGGAATATAATTGAAACCACCAATCTCATAAGGTTGTTTTTTCTAGGGACTAGTGCTCTGATCCATGAGATGAGTATTCGGTTAAATTAGTGTGATGTAATTGACATACTATTATTTTTCAGTAATTATCTTCTAGAGCTTTAATTTATGGGGGATTTTTCATTTGCTCATATTCTATCATCTTTACATACCTTTCTGACGCAATCTTCGAATAGAACCACCATTCGCATCCTAGAATCACAGTTTTTTATAAAATTGACTAGAGTTTTATGGTCTGTCTTCTCCATATCATGGCCATTTATTGATAATATCACATCACCTGAAATAGAGTTAAAAAAATAAAATATTGAAATGTTATATCATATTGTGTTATTTGCATTGATAAACTCATTTCAAGACGATCTCATGTAGACAATGTTATGAATAATTGTGAAGGGTTTGCACTTTACAACAGTATTTTACATGATAAATTAAATTTCATCAACCGTAGAATCATATTGGTTGTGAATCCGAACGCATTGCAAATTCTTTTGTCTAAATTCTTTGTTTAAATATTTATAATATTTTTATAAGTAAGACCGCTCTCGGATGGGTAACGGACACAAAAAATTGTGCAATTAGGCGAGGTGGAACCTACCCGTAAGGGTCTCCCCACCGATAAAAAGCCATACGATAAAAAAAACTGTAATATTAAAATTTCACTGATTCCTTTCCATCCATTTGAAGATAATTGAAAACGACAGAGGTTTCATTCCTGCTTTTTCATCTCGATGTAAAACAATTGTAGAACAATAAAATAAATACTAATAAGTGTGTCCATGTAGGCCTAATAAAAGTTTGAAATTTGAACAAACACAATTCAATTACTTATCAATTGCAGTACAGTACGTTTTTTGATAATCAGTTTGGGGCTGATCCTGATGTTTCTATTTTAATCATAAGTATGATTTATTCATGTGAGCATAAATATATAAATAAATTAATAGATATTGGACTTGAATATTATTCTGACCTTCCCTCATTCCAGCCCGGTAAGCAGGTCCATCATAATCCACATAATCTACATAAGTGATCATCTCGATTTCTTGTTCCTTCTTATAATGTATTCCATAGCTCTGTAACAGAAAGAAAATTACTCTTTAATGATCTCCCTATAGATTGATTCAAAGTACAGATAATAGAAAAATAACTCAAGTTACAGTGAAATTCGGAATTTATCTCTTCAAGAATGTATTGAAGATTTCAGATCAATCATATCCACCTAGCAACAAATAAAACACTAAATTATAGAAACCCGCGAACATACAATAAAATTATAATCAATAGAAACATCTTCAATGTACGGCTCATAATATAATTTTCCATTGAATAAAATATCTTGTAATTGAACGGCTGTCTTGTAAACGCCATTTCATTTGATGAAATTTGGTGAAAACTATTATAATATAATTGTTAAAACGGATTTAAAAACCTCTATTTTTTCATTATTTGATGGCCAGGAGAAATTTTCTAATTTCTGCAAAAAGCAAAAAAGTTTTGAAACAAATTCAACTATCTCAAATTTGAAAAAAAATCCAAATTCAAAAAGAGAAAAAAGTTTTCTATTTGATTTGGAACACTAATTAACTAAAATTTCAATGTTGAGAATTCAAATTGCTGTTAATATTCATTGAAACTTCTTGCAGGTTTTTCAAAACGATCTCCTATTACTCTCATTTATTAAATTTGAAACACAAACAAAAACTTTCAAGGTTGAGAAATCAAGCAACTGAAATATTAATTGAAAATGTATGCAGTTTGTCAAGATCGATATGAAGTATAGCAGAAAAAAGCTGAAATAACAATCGTTTTAAAATGAGCTACTTTCCTATTGTGAGACAGCAGAGCAGTTATTATGGGAAGAGCTCGCTCAACCGTGATAATGTTTGGCAAGCACGTAAAGTGTTTTTCACTCCATTGAAATATTGTGGTTATGAAATATTTTCCGATGAATACTAGGTCAAGTTTGTACCGGTACTGAACGATGAACACCTTTCTATATTAGTTTATCTATTTTTAAACATTTTTTTACATAGGATTTACAATAAATTATTGACAATCATCAATTCACAAATTCTCTTGAAGTCTATATGGGCCAAAATATACGAGGCGTCATTGTTGGGGCGGTAATGATTCAGAAATCAAGCGGCAAATAGAACTTACATGTTGCAAAATATACGCAGCACATTTGACGCTCGAATTTGACGCTTTGTTATTGGTCTAGCGACAGTCAATGAGGCCTCCCATATTTTGGCCGTAAGTTATAATATGCTTCACAACAGTTTACAATCTTGACTCATGTACTACAAACAATCTCGATGAAGTACACAGATATCTTCAGAAGAGCGACGCATCCCATCTGGAAAACATAATTTGATAGAGAACATCGTCCTAAATCTTTCATCCACTTGACTAAGAATCAACAACAACAACTGGAACCTTTGATATCTCTTTGCCAAAACTATGCTACAGTTTAACTTGCCTCAATTAGCTACGTAGCTTGCCATGAACCATCAGAAATTAACCAATTTACATTACCTGAACAAGACAGTTTTGATAGCTGGAAACTTTCAAATTGATTGACGTTCCAGTTGGAAACTGGTTGACTCTTGACTTGAAAAAGACTCTTGGCTTGGTCTTATGACTTGAATAATTTCACATTCTGTCATGCACATAATTTCACATTATGTCATTATTTAAGTTATGCGCTGTAATTGTTTTCATAATTTTCTAATTGTATTCAGCTTCATGCTATGGAAAACGTCGAAATTATAGAAAAAAGAAATCGGCAAAATACAAATACTACACTGGACAGAAATAGATCTGAAAACAAGTTATTTTGGCAAAGTGGATGGTGGAGGAGGTGGAAGAAGAAGAAGAAGAAGAAGAAGAAGAAGAAGAAGAAGAAGAAGAAGAAGAAGAAGAAGAAGTAGAAGAAGAGAAGAAGGAGGAGAAAGAAGAACGAGAAGAAGAGGGATGGAAATCAGCTGTCAGTTACAGGCTCTACAACTTTAAGACCACTTTCACTACTAGCACTAGCCGCAACTTCTCTTGGTACCGCTACAATGAACCTCACAAATACAACAGTAATAGAACCTGCCAGATGAAATAAACCGATTAAGAGTTGGCTTCAGAATAGCAAACACAATCAATCTTTCATGAATGCCTCAAATGCATTAATCAAACCGAAGACTAAAGAGATGGAGATCTATATTTGTTTATTCTAAGTTATTCAAAAAGTGCATTGTCATAGCTGTTATAATTATTCACCTTTGCTTATTATTTAAAAAGAGGTATTGACGATAGTTTGAGTTGGATTTTAATATACAGTTCATATCAATTCTGGTACAGTTAATATCAATTGCAGATTCATTTTTGTTCATATCAGATTTTCTTATCAATTGTACAAATTGTTTGGTTTAATCTTGTTATTAAAATTTAACCAAACGATTATCATTATAATCTCATCTGATGAATTATTTTATTTATATTTCAATCGACAATGTTCAACACAAATTGTCCAATTAATTTGATTGAATTTAGATCACAAAATTATGATAAAAAATACAATGATTAAAATACAACATTGAAATAATAAAAATCTGATTCAATCTTGAAGAGCCGACGTATTTCAGTTCGTCTATACCTACAGAAACTTTCATCCCCATTACGGTGACGAGAGGAGTTTCATTTGGAAACTCATTGTAGACATTTCATAAATGCCTAAACTAAATTACAGTCCGAGAGAGCTGGACAAGAACAATATTTCACGATAAAGATAAGGTGAATAGGTATGTAATATAGGTATAGATGAAGATAATACCATGACCTACAGCGAATTGAAATCACAAGAATCCCATAATAGATCTATCACCAGCTTTCTCAAGAGCATTCTCGCCTAATGACAGGAAGCAAGAAAAGCCAGACCGCGAAAACGAAAACTATTTACGAGGAAGCTTATTTCGGACAAACCGCCGAAGCTATCATAAGCAGCTTTTCTAAACAAACAACGAAAGTGACTTCGTTGATAGTGATGTAGTTGAGTAGAAAATTTCACTGCGGTCTTTGGCAAGTTCTGCACGAACACAAATGCATCCTCGAATAATGATTGCTGTGCAGTTTGGGAGTAAATTAGAATACTGAACATGACAAGAAGAGAATTCAATTTTCAATGATCTTTTTGAAACAGTAACCATATTTTGCCCCAATTACATGTCCAAAGAATAATAAGAAGACCTGGGCCGGCTGCACAATATTGAAATTGGATGAAAGTTAGATCTTGGACTAGAATCGAGATCGTTATTTGGAGATCAAGTTCAAGGAACATTTGTGTTAACTAGGGCCAAAGATAATTTAACTACTTAATTACTACTTAAAGTTAACTACTCTTAATAGTTAAATTGTCTTTGCTAGGACTGAGTTTTATACCAACCACGTTTATTAAAACAATGAGATTTTAGTTTTAGAAATTACACCATTATTAACTTCAGATGAAAATAATACAATCTCAGATCTATAACGTTATCATTGGTTCGATTCTCGTTTCGTCTGGCATGTTTTATGTACTTAGTATTATCCTATAACTCATTACCACGTACTTCACGTACAAAAACCTAACAGCAAAATCGGTAGCTTTTAAATGAATGATATGACAAAATGATTACTTAAGCTTAGTGATTGGCTAGTTTCAGTTAATGGATTATTGTGATTAAATGATTATTGTGATGTCCCTATCAGTTGGCTAGAGGAAGTAAGTTTGATTAGAAAAAGGAAAATTAATTCGAGTGAAAGGACCAGAATTAAGGATTAAGATTAATTAATCATTATTCCAGATTAGGGAACAATTAAGGACAGAATTAAGGGCCCATTAATTTGAATTAATAGGGCCAGAGGAGGTATTTGAAAAAAGAAAAATAATAATTTAAGTGGATCTTTGGAATTATTATATTCTTGCTGCAGGATGTACCGTAATTTAAAAAATCATTGACATAATATTATATATATTTTACATGTCGTTGCAACGGCATTTCAAGTTTTATAATTTTCAGTGGATCAATCATGTAGAACGATAAATTTATTTTCTATTGAAGTTCAAAATATGTGTATATATTGCCAAAAAACCAAACAATTCACTCATACAAATACATAAATGTGCAAAAATAAAAATAAGATGAACATAATATTATAAATGTATACATATTTAAGAAGAAAAACATAACCAATATCTTATGTTAGGCATCACCAGCAAAAAGAAAACTCTTTGCCCGCTGGTGAGAATTATCTCACCATTATTAATCTTCTGACACACTCGGTAATTTCCAGCATTATCAAGTTTGTCCTGGGGAGAATAAAATTTGAATTAGATTTCGTATCATTATGATACATCATCATTGATATCATTATAGATGGGAGGTCATTGATACCTGAAGATGTGGATGCAAAACAGAAAACTAGTAGGTAGCCAGCCAAACAGGAAACGTGAAGAAGGCTTGCGCGTCCGAAACTTAGAGGGAGAAAGTACACACAGAAGTAGGAGGACGGACGTCCGATCAGCCGATTAAAAGATTGCTTCCGCGGCGAAACGAGCATTTGGATAAAGGAAATTTGGACGCTCAATCAATGCTACACTTGTCAGTGACCTCGTCAGTGTTTATAACTGTGCAAAATTTGATCTTGATTGGCTGGTAATGAACTGAAATAATTTGTTTTGATCCAAACAATACCAAAGTTCCGTCAGATCAAATGAGTATGAGTGTCAAGAAAGTAAGTTACGGTGCTTTTTTGTATTACAGGACTTGTTTTGAAAGATTTTATAGCATTTTTTTTCAAAGATTTCATTTAATCCTTCCGCAAATCAAACAGTGATCAACTGAGAATATATGGGTAATGAGTTATATGTTTAGTCAGTCAAATAAAGAACACTTTTGGACAAAGACAATTCATTAGTTTTATTAAACATTTCATGTTCAAGAGTTACATTTCACTAAATCATGTATCGCCCGCCATCTCGACTCCCTTCCAGTCCAGCCAACATAATAATATAATGTATGAATCATAATAGTATAAGAGTTATAATCATTATAATATAAATAACCACAATTATTATATAACAACTCCTACGTGTATAAAAATATCACCGTCGGGTATTTTATCAAAATGAAATTTTGAGGTCTTGGAATGAGTATCACTCTTGCAGACATTATATAATATATACGTAATGTTTGTGACAAGCTAACGAATCTTCAATCTTTGAATCCAGATGGAGCCGAAAAATGGTGCTCGAAGTCGAAAGTAAATCCAATTCTAGCAACCCATGTCACTTCCACTTGACAGTCAAGTTTATTAAATCAGTTGCCTTTTGACATCAGCTTCCAGACGCTGGTTGAACCGTTATCGAACCTAGACGCTGAAGAGAAGAGAAATCCATTGCAAAAGTGTCAGAAACGTCAAAGTTGAAGGAGCGGCAAATAAGCGACTGTTAAGTAACCTGATGTGTATTCCTTTGTAACCGACAAAGCTCGGTATTATGTGTGAAAAGGAGTCTGGCTCTCGTAACAAGTAGCCTAGTAACTTATTAGCATAATACACAACAGAAGAAACTGTTTTTGCACTGCTAAAAAGAACTTTACATCCTATTCTTGTGGACCCTCTTCAAAATCGGTCTGCCAATCTGTCTTTTGAGACGAAGGTCCCGCTTAAAAATTGGTATTTAAATCTATCATCATCGTTAGAGTATTGCACTTTAATTTGGAGCGTGATGCAACTTTTAAAAGCCGATTCAAGATGCCGATGTCAGACATTCACTTATTGGCTAAGTTGGGGAAGATGACATTCTGGTCATAATCGCCAAACAAGGTAAAATGTCCATTATTTCAACCAGAAAGACCAGATTTTTCCATTGCCTTTCATTTATGCTGATGATTATTGACATTCGCTGACGTTTCATAATCATTATCAGGCTCTGCGTATTGAACTCAAGCAAGAAATCTTGTTCTTAAAAATAGGTTATCTTGAAAAGCGGGTTAATAAAGAGACTGTAAAATAGTTATATATCATTATACGGTCTGTAAATGGCTTGAACAGTTATTTGAAAAATCACCAGACATTTTTATGTCTTGATGATGGTACTGTATTCATTAATTAATCGATAACTGTAAAAACAAAACGACGTAAATCCCGGGTGAAATAAATGAATATAGAAATTATTTAATCTAGTCTCCCTACTAGCAGTAACAGAGAGAAAAATAGCACAGATTAACAAAAGCATGTCTCGCATGCACTATAGCATTGTATGTAATAACATTAACAATACCCTTCTTCACCCGCTTGGTCAAGAGAGCGTGGAAGAAACTAAATGCTTAGAAAGGTAACAGACAATTTGTGTGCAAACATTCCATTAATTCTAAATTATTCGTGCATTTTCTCGCTAGTTTTCCTTGTAAAATGATTCAGTAGCTAAACGTTGAGAATCACAAAAGAATCATTCAAATTTGGCCGTAAGTAGTTCTTATACTAGTACCATATCATTGAATCAGCGGTAATACGATATAATAATCCATTTTCATAAATCATCAGAGAAATAATAAATACTGGTTAGTCTATGATTATATTGGTCTACGTTAGTCTATATTTCTAGATTGAATTTACTGATCTTGCAGTTTAACATTTTTGATGCATTGGTGGCTCGGAACCGGTAGGTTCCTTCATCTCTCATTACTTTTAAACTCAGAGATAATGTGGGAATCAAACTAGGCAAGTTGAACAAATTTACAGTATTTCTGAACTGAAATGAACAAATATTGTAAAACGTACATGATAAACTTGCGAGGAAAGTCAAGACAAATCAATTATTATAAAAGTCGTTTCATCAGTATAGATATAGGAATAAATCAATCTTCTTCTTCTTTCTCCTCGCCACTCCCCGTTATGCGGGGTAGGCTTTTCCAATCCTGAGTAATAAATCAATGACTAATCCATAATATTACAGTGACTGGATCAAAGACCTATCATTGAAATTCATGTATTCGTACAGTAGATACATCATTATTGAAATATTAGGCCTAATCTTCTATTAAATTAAAATAAGAAGCCTTTGATTTTTTTTTTTCAAATTTTACAACTCGAAATAAATAATAAAACTGGGGTGATAATATAGAATTCTATTTGATTGAGTTACTAAGTAACCTAGCTGATACTAACCTCCTTACTTAATTGATAATTACTATAGGAGAGTGCACGTGTGATAGATTAGTTGTACTGTTTTTAATTAGTTTAAGTAGTGCAGTATCTACTCACTGGGCATGCATGCAAACTACATCGTCCAAACTAGGTCAATTTCTGCATGATTCTCGGATGCAACCGTCCCTCTGCTTCCCTGTTCCCTTATTCAATTTCACCCTTCGCACCCCTCCAGGACAAAATAAAGTATACATTCTATACCTTCCTGCTCAGAGAAAATATAAGAAATGAGTATAGAAGAAGAAGTATAGAAGTGAGTATAGAAGAAGAGAGTATTTCCTTCTATTCTCTCTGGTCCTGCCTTTACATTTACCGAAGAGTGCAGTCATTCGTAAAACCCTTGTCGTTGAATTGCACGCATCTCTTGGATTTAGGAAAGATGCGACAAGAAACATCTGAGTCTCGTGCCTGCGATATGAAGGGAAACAGGAGTTCAGAAAAAACAGCAGGTGTTGGCAGAAGACAAGGAAGCCTCACGTAACAGCTGTTGTCGGCCTCTGATCCTCCCAGCAAGAAATACGTTGAGGACTTTTCTTTATTCTCTATCAATCCATTTCACTAGTATACGCCAACACTCCTCCCTCTTACGCTCTCCCCCTTTTATCATCTAATAATCTAGTTCCGTACCACAATCTTCAAATTCGGCATCTCCTTCTCGATTTTATTCTTCAAGTTTTTGCTCTTTCTTCTTCTTCATCGATTTCCCCACCACCTTCTTATGTTCGGACTACTCCTTCGCTATTACTTTCAAACTCACTTCACCTTATAATTCTACTCTACCACTCTCATATTCAAAAAATAAATTATACTAATCTACTGATAATATACTTGAATATCAAAATAGACTTGGATTGAAACACTTGTACTCTACTAAAAGGTAAAAGTCTATTTTTTTCAATAATTGATAAATCATAATCCACCCATGTCTATTAAAGTATTACAAATTAATAAGATGAAATTCATTGATTGAAACAAGCTGGTGGGGCATAATAAAAACGTAAACAGTTGAATCAAGAATAAAAGTAAAAGTTGTTTCAAGAACTTAACATTATCTAACTTTAATTCTAGTATCAATTATTCAATACTAATACTAGTCTTTATAGTATCAATTATCATTATCAATTCATTCAGTAGATTATAGAGTTGAAAAGTGTACAATAAAATTCATCAGTGATTTTCCATTAAAATAGGTGTAAAATCTCCTAACCTGTAAGGTGAATCCGTAGGATCCACTCTTTTTTTCGACGATAATTGTCCGCCGCCTGCGATCCTCCTCAGGCTTGGTGACCGCCACCCTGTCCGATTTGACACGCTCCAGAATCTGCGACTGTAAAAGACAGATAAAGTTAATTAAAAGAATCAACCAGTGGCGGCTCGTCAGGGGAAGCAGGTGAAGCTCGGCTTCACCAAAATTCCCAATGAAATAATTTTTTTTCAAGCTGATTCCAATATTCCTTTTTCATTCATTTTTACTATTTTTTTACTCTGGTTCTGTAATAAATTTATACAATCAATCTATGGGATCGTATTGGATGAGAATAATTTGTTCACTTAGCTGAAACCAAACAAGCCTTGTGTTAGCAGAATACGCTTGGCTGCTGGCTATCCAGTGTGTCGTATTGTCTGCTCTGGCTGCTGGCTCTGTACTAGCAGGCCCTGCCGGTGAAGCTCAGTTCTAGAAGCCAGTGCCTAGGTCTAGTATGCCCTATGAAAGAATAGAGGCGTTGCCATGACAACGGTACTCTATACAGATATAGTGAATGTATACAATGAGCTCCCGGTGAATCCGAAGGCCACTTGCCAGTCCCTACACTACCAACTGTAAAATACTAGAATTCAGCATGAAAACCCAGCTCGTCTCTGTGTCGAATGCAACACTCCTACGTTGGTAGCCCATTATAAACAATGACAGAAATTCAAAACTGCTGTCTCTAGGACTGAAGCCAGGCATATTAAGATTTTCAGAACGCCTGCAGTTAACGGTTTGCGAATTCAGATTCAGCTACAGATTCACTTATTTTGTTTTGTTGATTTTAAACTTCTTTCGGGCATCACACTAATATTGTGAATAATTTCAATGAGTATTTTGTTTTTTTCAAGTTGGATAGTGTTTTCTAGTCTTGGTATTTTCAAGTAAGTTATTATTGTAACTAATCTTACAGAGGATGGAGCCATCAATAGACTTAGTTTATATTTTTATAGAGACACTGTTTTCTGTTTTGTAGATGGGAGGATGATGATAAGAAAGAATGTTGATCCACTCATTATTATTATTTGCTTGATTAAAGCAACTTACTGTAGTATCGGTAGTAGAGTTCTCTCTTTAGTTCTCTATTTTTGTATTTTTTTTTCTAATGTTGGTTATTATTAGACATAGGACTATTCTTAACTTAAATATTACGCTCAAACTCATGTATGTTGTAACCCTTTAAACAGAACTACAATGTATAATGAGCTTCACCAAGATTTCCCCTCACGAGCCGCCACTGGAATCAACAAGATAATTCTAATGGGAATGAATAGGAAATTTGTTGAGTGTTGAATCAACACTTTCATGATTCCAGTGTTAGTTTTCATAAAAGACGAAAATTAAATTAGGATCACTTTTGTTCCCATTTCCTTTGCTAGAGGACAAATAATTTAATTCATATTCGTAGGCTTTCTTCTAGCGTAGTTTTTAAATTATTTTCTTCTAGCCAAGATAACGCTAATAATATTATAACACTTGAAGTGCAATGAACTAATGTGCTATTCAATCTGAATGCAAACATGATAAATATTCTAGTGCAATGAACCAATAAGATTTCACTTTCGATGACTGCGAAGAAGCCTTACATAACTACACTCTCATTTGCTCAGGGAGAGTCGAACAAATCCAATTTATTCAATGTCGTTTACCTCTTGGGATTATACAAGATTTCAATAGCTAACTGACTACAGCTATCAAATCTTTGGAACTTTGGATCAGTCAACTTGCTTTCGTGTGAGAAAAATATTGAAAGCAGTCACACGAATTTGAGATAAAATTTGATTACAGCTACCAAATTTTTAGAAAAATTAAATTTCTTTAGTTTGAGATAACAAAGAACAAAGTAAATAAATTTACTTTCCTTCCTTTTTTCATAAACATCTCTTGACAACTTTCAGGAGAATTGTAGAAATCTTATTTTTTTCTAAACACGAGGTAAGTCACCTTTTGTTATCTATTTCAATTCGATTATTCTGATCCGGAACATAAGAACGTTGTAGTTTGTTTCAATAATCAGTTTAGTTCAGAAAAAGTCATACCTAGCCATGAAAACACGAAAAAATGATTTATTAGCTGTAAACAAGGTGGATAATTGAACAGTACTGTACTACCTATTACGAAACAGCCAAAGTAGCGTGCGAATATCGATAATATCTTGGTTATGAAAAGCTTTCCACTAATTAGTATGGAAAGTTGTAATCAAGAATCGAGGACTCTCATTATGGCTTGCAATATACGAACTGAGCAGAAAACTCAAGCTTCAATCATAGAAGCGTTTACTGGAGAGAAACTAATGGGTTTATTTCCTAACATTAGTTTCGCCTGACGGACGATTAATTTTATTAAAAATTTTCCTAGAAGATGGAATATAGCAGTGACATTAGCAGGTATTGGATGCTATATTCGGATACAAAAATAAACATTATTGACATTTGAACTGAATTAACTTGAATACGATATTCGACAAGAATACAAGAATAATAATTGAGAAAAATTCACACACTTCCACACAAAATCAATATAAGTAGAAACAAATGGAGTTGAATAAACAGTGGAAAGACTGATATTAAATCTCCCAAAGAATGGCAGTCAAAAGTGTAACCAGTAGATGGTCCTTGTCCAATTCTGTAATTAATTCAATTATTATAGAATAATCAGATCTAATCATTATTTCCACGTCAAAGAAGCGATTAAAAACTACAAAGCAATCACTGAAAATCACTGCTTGTTTACAACAATAACACAATATTGGAAAAAATTAAAACACATTGGATAGGAGGCAAAAAAATATTGGAGAAAATAATTATCAATAGCATAAACAAAAGCCAAAACGTAGGATATTGAAATTATTTTATTGAATTGTTCATAGAATGGGAATACTCTTACGAATAATAAAAAATTCAATATTTTCTCAACGCCACAACACACAATAGCAGGAAAAACTAGCAATGTTATGTCAAGAGGTCCATAAGCACAAGGTTTTTGAAATTGAATGTTTTACACCAACGTTAAGTGGTTGGAAAAAAGGATTTCCTTGGAATTTTTTTCTCAAACTGAGTAATTATATTATTAAAGAACAGTTTATTAAAATCAGTTTTACAACAGAATTCACATCTATTGCTTTGTCCGGACTTATTTTCAATAATTTGGTGTATCCTACCTTTAGCGTAAATTCAAGCTTCAAGTACTTTTTGGCATTACCAGGGATCATTTACAATCAATCTGATAACTAAAAATTATTTTATCTAATAACATGATTACTAGATAATTATTATTTATGTATCTGAGAAACTGGAAAACTTCAATTAATACTTTAATAACCAAATGACACCAAAGAATCTTAGTACTCTAAGTTCAGTACTTTGCAACGTTTCCAGACACAGATAAAAATTCAAGTAATTTTGTATAGCCTAGGTGGAAGTTTTCTTCATTCATGATAAACTTTAGTTCTACCAAAGTTCACAAAGAACAAAACTTGAGTGAATTGAGTGTTTACATTTTTCTAGGTGTGGGATGATTACTGCAGATATTTTTCAACACACATTGTAGGAAGAACTACAAAGACTGTAGAATAATTATTTATATAATGAAAATTATTACACCGTCTCTTTAGGGCGAAATTATTGGTTTGTTACATAGGACACACAACTTCATCAATTGGATATCGAATTCAGTGGTTATGATTGGATAATACTGTAGGTTAGTGAAGGCAGGGAGTGCATTCACGTTATTCTGTCAATCTACAGAGTGAGAGGGGTTGATACGTGTGTACAGGGGGTTACAGAAGGGACGACAGCTATTTAGGGAAGTGATCACACCGTGAAAGGGGGTACGGCAACCATTCAAACAGCCTTGAAAGTCTTACTGATGAGGAGGAGGCCGGAGATGAGAGACATGTGTAGGGCGATATCTTGTCTCGTCGCAAACAGAAGGCGTTTAAAAAGCAACCGTTCGCATGCGGTAATCTTGGCTCGTACTGGAATCTATAGTTAACCTGAACAAAAATTGCATGATTAGGAATATTACATCCAATCATAAAAAAACAGATTGTAATTTAAAAATGAAGGGGGAGGGGAAGAAATAAGTCAAACTATAACATAAAATGTAAATGAAATGACCAAATCAAATTACAAGTTCATCATGAAGTGGGAAGGAACAAAGTCAAACTGCTTCATACAATTTAAAAGAAATGATCAAATCCAATGACATGTTCACCGTATTTCCCAAATCATTGAAGAACATTGGATAATTTGGCGAAGCCAAAAGGGACCAGAGTGTCCCTCCTCCAAAAAGCCATGAGCATAATAATAATAATGATCAAATAATATAATCAAACAATAATAAAATCAAATAACATTTATTCAGTTGGGTTCGAATCAATCCTACAGCAATGGGACCACCTTGTGTCCAGAGAGAATAGAAGTAAAATTTTAAAATATCCTAAGTAAATTTTCTTCTATGGTCTCTGCTTGTGTCCCATAGCAAGTTACAAAAATCGCGGCGAATTCTTCCTATGACAATAGTTTGATTATGGATTTAGAATTATTATCAAGTTCTTCATGTAAACAAGTCAAAACACTATCCTCTCTTTACTATATTTTGCTAGTCTACTATTATACTGGAAACAGTTAACTAGTTTCTAATTAGTCTAATAACAGTTCGGTAACTACAACTATAACTATCAACTAGTTCACTACCATTGGTAAACTATCCTTTATTGACTTCTTTAACACATCTATTAGTAATTCAATCAAATTCCAATAAACGAAGAAGAAACAATTTAAGATACTAGCAGCACAGACTAACCAATCCATGTAGCATTTGTAGCATGTCTTATCTTTGTTCACGAGATATCCCTCTTCAATTCTATTGGTGGATGCCTTATGCCAATCAGCTGACAGATCCACTACGTCACACAACTTCAACCAATCACATGCGAGTAGACTTGGCTTAGTAAAAGTCCACGCCCACAACGCGCTCTCATTGGCTGATCGGCCATTACATCATTATACAGTAAAGACTCAATTGTTTAGAACGATACCATTCAAATCAATGGGATGTTAATATTTATTTATTCGACAGTCCAATACAGTATTTAAAAAGAATTGTGAGATCTATAAACAGTATCAATAATATTATTGTATCAAAGACAGAAATAATTTGAAGATTAACAAAGATATCGACTGAACGTTCTTGAATTTATTCTGATTCATAAATGTGTTAACAGATGCTAAAAAATAGAAACATATCCCCATTATGATAGATCTACTGGGAACATGGCTGAACGACGTATGAACAGTTAGCTCTCCACCCATGCAACACAATATTCATCTGAACAATTCTATTATCATCCGAACTACATTTGCACCCACTTTCGATTCAACGCGACAATTCAAACACGCAAATAATGGCAAACAAATAACAAAGAGAAGGTGCACAATAGAAGCTCAACTAATTTGTGTCTCTTCATGTTTAACGGGACAAAACTGAGCAGGTGACAATCATGTAGTACTGTATAAAATGGTGGGTGTCACATGGTTCGAGCAATAGAGTGTTTCTGTGAGAAACTGATGACGTGATGACGAATTGAAGACATTATAATTTTTAAGCAGTAAAATGATATATCACTCAAAACACACTGCATTTGATACAATAACAACAACAATTTGAAAGGTTATTGGATTAAACTGAAACAGCATTGGGAAATTGAGAAAAAAGGACACAATCTTAACCACTCCCTTTGAAAGTTTATATCTTTAACATCCTTCCCATCACTCACGAACAAGCTAAGTGATTATGTGAGGATCAAAATTGCAAAAATTCTAAATCCCCATGTTCCTTGTCTTCTATTAGGAATGTAATTCATCCAAGCAAGAAATAGGTGTATAATTGCAGTTTTACAATTGTACATTTGAGAATGATTCACCACCAAAATCGAAGAAAATCATCCTATTCAGATGAAAGATTTGTGATGAGAGATTTGAAGAAGAATTATTAGAAAAGTTATTAAAAAAATATTTGTTGCAACAGTAACTTACACTACTAAATAATATCAATTTATGAAATTCATTGACAGGATTCTTATTTGGATTTCAGCATATGGATTGAGACGAGCAGTTTCAGGCATTTACATAGTTCCATAGACTAACTAAATATAGAAATAAGTCTAAGCAAATAAGATTTGGGTTACCTCTGGTAGTTCACACGATACATCTACAAATAAAATATGGTTCGCTGGCATTCTCTCAACAGTTCATTGAGCTTGTAAGCCTACTTGTTTCACAGAATACAACAATAAAATGTCTATATTATATAATTTAACACATTTTTACACCTATTGATCGATTTCATCAAGTAACAAACTATTTACAGACTCAGGAATAATGCACAGACAATGGTCATAGTAAATGCATGGGAAAATTCGATCGGAAAGTGAAAGAATGCATAATTTATTAGTTATTTCATATTTATGCAAGTATTTCACATTATTGTTTATGAGTTACAGTAGATTGTTTGTGGGATACATTGATGGATGCATGAGAAAAATCAGCAGACATATTATACACCGATGCATGGAATTAAATAACTGTGGGCCTACTGCACACGTTTACATAATAAGTGGATGAATGAAGCCTGATTCATTTTTGAAAAACTTGAAGAGAAAACTATGAATGTAAGAGGCTTCTAAAACTGAGTTTTAGTTCTCATTGCGAAAACTAATGGAATATTGTAATATATACTTACAAAATACAATTTAAAATAAAATAATTGATTTTGCAGGAATCAAGCACTAGTGATTCTAAATTTATTTGTAGTTGTTCTTATTAATCATTATTCCAGTAGTGGTGGTCTTTATTTATGCTACGAGATGCTATTAAGGATTTTCTTAATAAATCTCCTAATTCTTCATTGCTACTGTAATTCAATCTTTTTAATGGTTTAATTTTAGGGAATTCAATTTTTCAATGATTATAGCCTAATTATCTATGGCCTAATAATAGACAACTTCTATACTAGAAATGATTGGCGAAATTTTCAGTGTTAGTAGAAAATCCTTCATCCTACAAGGTTAACTTGCAATTTTTTTGGAAAGTAATTAAATGACACAGCTTGAATTGATATCTCGAATTCTAATTATAGGAGTCTATTCTTTCAACCCAATCAACCTTTTAAAGTGAAAAGATTCAGTCATTCAATTTCCAAACCTTTTTTTAGTTACTCTGTTAAAATTCCTCGTAATCACCCATCACTAGATTTAAACGTCGTTCGTTCGACCATTCTTGATTGAGTCTTTGTCTTAATGATGATTTGATTTGGTTCAGTTTATTTTTGTTCATTAGATCCTATTAATTTGAAGTATTTACTATTGTAAACTATAGTACTTACTAAGTATTTACTACGTGGTTGCCCTCTTGCACATCAAGGGAAAATTGGTTTATACGGCGAGATGGAACTACCTACGGGGCTACGGGTATCCCACCGATCAAAGCCAAACGCTATTAGGGCCCTATTATTATTAATAATGATAATATTAGAGCTCAAACAATTGATGAGGAACTCCTAGATTAATTCTAGTTTAATTAGATTAATTCAAAACTGAAGAGGAAGAAATAGGACACTTCTTCAAACTTCAATTCTGCCACTGCTATTGAATAGTTTCGTGTCAGCTTTAAAATTTGACTATAATTCTAAGCTATGACTCATCAGTCTATGACTCGTATTTTTGTTACCTATATAATGTACTACATCTACCTGTAAAAGCTTACGTAATTGGAACACAAGCAGACTTTCCAAGGTCAAGAGAATTTGTTCAACACTGATGCAGTATTATTATATGACGCGTTCTAGATGTCTTTGCATGCATATTATATTACCATTGCCGTGAAAAATTTAGACCTTCAAACAAGCTCCTCTTCTATATATTCAGACCGCATTATCTAATATCTTCGCTCTATACAAATCGTAAATATTGAATAATGCTTTGGTGACGGATGCTAACATGAACATAAATTAGTTGCTGCCGGGTTGTCATTTAAAATGAGAGACCCACTTCTTTTGAGTTATGATGTTTTAATTTATGATGTATATGAATGGTTGGTTATTTTACTCAAGAAGCATATTAATTATTTCTGACATGATTGGGGAATAATAAGTGACAGTTTTTTGAAAGTTTCACTTGTACAAATTATCAATTTGATTAGGGGGCCAAGTTCATTTATGATGGGTTGCACCAAGCAAGATCAATTTCGATTCAGGATCAGTACAAAACTAATTAAATGGGGTCAACTGATTCAAATAGTTGATCCCGCTTGTTGCAACCCAAACATTAGATTCAAGAGGCATAGGATTTAATGAGGGGATTTCGATTGAATCCTGCTGGATTTCACGATTCACGATTTTCACTAGGAAATTTGAAATTAAAATGCAGGGCAGATTTCAACCTGAGTTAGGCTGACTCTTTTAAAGATGAAAATGAATCATTCAATAATAATAATATGTAGCGTTTCCTGAGAATTCAAATCAATAGCCTTTTGTTTCAATACAATCAATTTCAAGCAATACAAGCAAATACAATCAAATTCACAGTCGTAGTACTTGCTCAAGGACACGCTTACAACTTTCAAAACCACTAATGAGCAATTATTTCTCCAATTGTTATAGACTGTCTTGTTACTTTTTTGCATGTGAGCTGAGAAGAAAAACACCTGACAATGAAAAACTTTCCATGACATTTTCCTAGTGTTGAAGGACTACCTATAAATCCCTATTTTTAACTGTAAAGACAATTAAAGTCAAAAGACCTTTTCCATAATATTTATACAAATAATAACATTTAAAATAAATAATTTGTGCTATAGTTTCCCAGCTGTATGTTTTAGTATTCATCACAAACTATCATAGTTTCTTGGATTCATACTTCTAGTAAGATGGATCATCAACACAACCTCTGGACTATTCATCTAAATTTGGGATAGAACCATTTTTTGACGAATTTCTGTTGATTCTTCCACATTACAATGTATATTTTTTATGAATGAATGAATAGAATGGGTGTCTTGGTGTCGATTGTCTTTTAGTGTGATCCGCTAGCAACTCGTACCAACTCTCATCCAATGTAATCGCGGCCTAAAGGCGTGGTGGTAGAAGCCGAGAACCGTTTTAGACAGAATCTAATTATGAACAGTCTCAACTGTTCTGCAATAGTTGGAACCTGCTTCTTTATTAGCGACTTCTTATTGGAATTGGAAAAACCAGAGTCACTCACTGGCTAAAAATGGACTCACTCGCGTGATCTGAGTCCAGCTAAGACACCTGTTTCCACCTTTCTTCAACTTTTCATCTGTTGTAGACACTTCCGGAACTTATCCACTGTTAACTAGACCTAGATAGCACTACCTGCTACTCAAGTCGCTCCTTTTTGTTGCAAAACAAACTCACAATTCTTGTTCCACCTTTCTAGAATGGCTTGATTTTTCTCAACAATAGTGGAATAGTTGCTTCTAACTGTTCTCGAAGCTGAATGTTGCAATTTTAAAAAGGTTGAACAAGATTGCAATTCACTAAGTTTACATTTACGTTCGTCATGAATAATTTACGTCCTCAAGCCAATTGTTATTGATTTTTTAAACTTACTCATAACTTGAACTTATTTTCGGCTTTCGAATGAAAAACTCTGAATGCAGTATTCTTCTTCAAAAGTAATTTTTCGCCCGATTTTGATTGATATTGGTGAATAGCTAACTATTGGCGATAGCCAAATGTCAGTTTTGACAGGGAAGTGATGCGAAAGTTTTTTTTTGACAACGGTTTTTGTTTATTTTGGGGCGCTGAATCCAAATCCGGAATCTTCTGAAATGCCAGGGTTTCAGCCCCAAAAATCGAAAAATCCCAAGACATCGGGACTTGATTTAGTTTTGAATTTTTATTGAACACTAGCCGTCTAATGATAAAAAACCCTTTTATCATTACAAAACCCTGCAAAAAACCCTGCAATACATTTATTGCAGACAATGAAATTGAGACAATATATTAATTTAATATGTACATTTATTCCTCCAAAAATAAATACTGTACGTCATTGTCTTTCTAAATTCGGTTCCAGAAATAAATTTGCATTGATAAAGAACCAGGATGTATTCAAATGGGAAGTACAGTATAAGTGGGGTAATATGATAAGCAAATTCAACTCTAATGGAATGGGAGCTACTACATGGAGTACACTTGGGTGAGTTTCAAGAGTGCACTTGATGCTTTGAAGGGTTAAAGTACTTCCATTAAAGTAGTCAGTATTTAAGAGCTCTTGTCGAGATGCTTGTTGTATCCGAAGGCATTCCCAAACCCACGTATCAAGTCTATGTTGCTGTATAATATTTATATTGACCTATTTAGTTTAATATGAACAATACTTTTCCTCTTTTCATAGATTTTCTATTCAATTTCATATAGTATTTAGTTATTTGATAAGTTTACTCCATATCCACTTATTTGAGTTTGAGGCTTGAAACCAGATTGAACATTGCTAATAATTTGTACCTAATTCCTGCAATCCTAATACCCTGCATTAAATCCTGATAAATACTTAAATCCTAATAGATCCTGGTTGGACTTGTTTGTGGCTGGAAGGGGGGATGCTTTATAGAAGTATAAGAAAAAAGAATGTAGTTAAGATTCTATGACCATATATATAGTTGATATTGAACAAAACTATAGGGATCGATCTGAAAACTATCTACAAATACATACAGTTGCGAATTTACTCAATTTAAAACATGCCAAGAGTTGAATGGGCTGTTTTATTAACAAACTCATACTATTATTCTGAGGATTGTACGTTGAAGTATTCCTAACATTTAAATCATGATCACTTTCACAATAACACAGCACTTCACAATAAAATCACGATCACTACATTGATAGGCTAATCTAATAAACCTATATAAATATTAGCAAAAAGTGCATCAAGTATTAACTTATTATTTATAAATTCGCATGATAGGATGTAAACAAAGCTACTACTAGCCTGCTCAGCATTTCAGAATATCGAGGAAAACGTCCAATGGGCCTGCTGAATCGGCCAATAATACGAATGCATTGCTCTCGACTAGCCAGCGCCGTTGGCTTGCTTTGCCATTACGTTCTTATGATAGCTGCAAAATCCGTGGCCCCAATGTGTTACGTGATGATTTTTGACCCGTTTACTGTATGACAGTTCGAAATTAATTTACATTGTATTTTATTGAATATTGAGTATATTAATAATCACAAAACTTATTTAAAAATGTACCCACTGTTTCATTTATAATATATGGAGCGCCACTGCTGATAAATCCTTTTAAATCTTAAATCCTAATAGATCCTCGTTGTGACTGGATCTGTTTGGTAATCGAGAATATTATATCATGGAAAGGAAAAGAAAAGAGAAGAAGACTGTTCTGAAAAAGAGAGAATATAAAAGGAATAACTTCAAATGCTGTATATTATCGGATAACGTTGAATTTCTCTTCTCTTAAAAAATATTGCAGATTGATATTATTATTCCTACTAAAATTATCGTATTGACGAGGGTAATATTGTGATAGATATCCATTTTGGATAAGAAAAATGCTTCATGTTGTCACATAATATCCACATTATTCATTAAAAAAAGATACTAGTTTTAGTTTTTATTTCACATCTAGGCTGATAACCACGTTATCAATTAACGGAAACCAGCAGAGCAACAACGATTCCTTATTGGTTGGTAGAAGGAGCCTCTCCATTAGTAGGCCTTCAGTTGATTGAAGGCGTATCATTGGCTGAGATAAGCCACGCCCACGTTCATACAAAATGGCGTACTAAAAATGGTTACTCTCAACCAATGACATGCCTTCAACGGTTCAAATCGATAGGCTCCTGTTAGCCAATGACACATCGTGTATTGAGTATGCTCTGCTGCTTCATTTGTGAATAATCTATGATAAAAATAATGGAATGAAATTCTCATTGAATTATCTATTACCGATTTACTGTAAATCATCAAAATTTACTAGTAAAGTTTCGATAAATAAATCTACAGTATTTAAAACAAATGAAATCGAAATTTATCTACGAGTAGGTAACGAGTTGAAGTTCTGTTGAATTTTTAATGGATTGTAAACTATCTCCTAACTTCTCAGAAAGTGGATATATTAACGGAGAGATATATTAAAACTATCAACAGGTTTTGAAAGCTGGTATAATTATAACTAATTTAATTCCGATGAGACATCTACTAGCTAATAGCTGGAGATAGCGTTCAGAACACGAAAATTTGAATTACTAATCTCGAAACACTTCCTATACTTTCAAATGGCTTCGTAACAAATATTCACTTTTACATAAGCCATTAGAAAACTTCAAATTTATAAGATTCTTATGGATGACATAATCGAATCAATTTCACTCATTAATTAATTATTCATAAATTTCGTGTTTACTCATTAATGCAGGTTGACCAATCTAGTTTGATATTTTATTTTCAAGAAGAATATTACGTGTAAGAGTGTAACTGTCCTAACTTCGCAGTGTAATAAGAGGGAATGAATAACAACTAGTTTAAAAAGTAGTGAAATGAAATGAGTAGTGAATGAGTCAATGAAATGAGTTGAACGAATCCACGAAAAAGTGTTGATTGATTCTCCTGTTACTAATTCCACCTAATAAATCCTGATTAGGTGAAATTAGTTATAGTCCTCTCTGCCACTTAACCATCATGACTTATACAATCAATTAGCCTAAATACAATATGAAATTACAAAAACTACAAAAATAATAGCCTATGTTTGTGTTAAATTTGAAAAATGGAAAAAATGGAACAATTTATTTTTCAGGTCATACCTCGGTTGAAAAAATACCCATTTTTGAATATAATCCTGAGAGCAATAGAATTTTTAGGCATTCGATGTATGGTAAGTTTTTTTGAGCAGTGGCAATGAAATTGTTAATATCCGAATTAAAAAAGATGAGTTGAAGCCGTAATGAAATAACTTCGTAACGTTGCAAGGCAAACTGGCTTAGCTATTGATGAAAGTTTTAAACAATTTGTGAAATTTAGAAAGCAGTATCTTATTTCTTTCTATTAGTTATTATCTACATATTTCTATTGTCTATAATGTGTATTCCAATTGAATTGCATTGTTTTTTGAGCCAAATGAATTATTTGATTTAATTTGCAACTTACATAACACTAGGCAAGAGATGTACGGCTAAGAAATTCAGATTTGATTTTCTTCACAATTTATATCTTGAAATGAATTAAGAACGCAGCACAATAAATACACTTGATGCACGAACGGATGTAACAATTACACTGATAGTTTGAAAATGTTTAGAAAATACAAGTGGCAATAATTTCAACTTTCGACTTCAAATGGTGATTATTTTTCTTTTTACAACAAAGAAACCTTGTTGGCAAGACTTTATTTTGGAGCTATTTAGACCTCCAAATTTTACACGACTGTTATATAAAAATACTGTAAGCAAAGTTAAATCAGTTCACTTCACCTGTAAACTCTACTCAAGCCTAGTTTAATCCGTACTGAAGATCTTTTTACAGCCTAGCTGTCATAATTGAACACAACAGTTCACTATTGTTCTATTGAATTTAGTATCACTCCAACACCTGTGTGGATTGCATCCGCTTTATTCGTTTATTATAGTTGATATATGTATACAAACTTGCTACCTATATTTACATTCTACGTAGGCAATCTTTTATTGCCTAATTTATTACTTTACAGTGTTAAGTTCACAACCTTTAATTCGAATAAGAAATTTATGATCAAATATAGTAGCGACTGTTTTCAGAACATAGCGTGAACAATAATGAAGAGATTTTGATGGTTATTGTTTGGAAACGGAAATTGATTATATCAACCAAATAAAAATACACCTTCCAGGTTGTCAGATAGTTCTCGCCATTTCAGAGTACTGAAAATAGCGTGACACTGGATATTATATTCATATTGCTTCTGAATACTGCTGCAATGCGCATATTATTACCAGGCTCAATATTATCGAAGGAATTCCATCAATGAGTGGAAAATGCTATTTAGCCTACTAGTATTATAAAATCGTCAATATAATAATAAGAATTTCTTGTATTGATTTAACGTGGTTAGAATTGGAGGTATTCATTTAATAGCAAATTCAACAATTTATCATATATTATAGTATTCTTATTAGTTTCACTGTAGTAGTTTACTTGAAAATTATGCCCCTGAGGCACCTGTATGTTTTTAAAGTATTGTCTCAATTCTATTGGTCTAGTGGAAATCAGTTGCAACTTTGGGGCATGAGACTATAGTAGAGAACAAGGCTCACTGAAAGGTTTCACATCCCTAGACCTAATAGTACTTTTTCAAAAATCTTTCTGTTTCTTACAAGGAAGGTTTTTGAACAGTTGCCTCGGGATATAGCTTCACAAATTTTCCGCTTTTGGTTTTTGAAGATAAAAAAGGTCATTCTGGCTCTCAATGTTGATGTTATGAGAGTTGGTACCATATTCAGAGATAATCACTTAATATTTGATTATAATTATATATCATTTCCATTCAGGATTATTTCATGGTGTGTTTATCTGTGCATCTGTGTAGGATCTGTGTATTTATTGAAAGAATGTAGCTTAGCATGTTTTTGTTTGTATCCCAACATTTTAGATCTCAGTCTATTATTAGTTTTTATACTTTGCAATGATATCCATATTATTGTTCTTGAATTTTATTCATTGCATGTTTTATTAAATTTATTTTGTTTTATTAAGTATATTTCATTTTTCATATTTCAGGTTTTTTTGATCTCATTACTTATAGCATTTTATAATTAGGTGATTTGCTATAATTTCTTATTTCTATTAGTTTATTGGTCATTATGTAGCCTACTAGGTTTTATTATTATTATAAATAAAAAAAAACAAACACAACCTAAGTGGAATTAGGTTAAAAACAGGTGGAACAACTGGGTCTCCTAAACAAAAGCCATACCTAAATAAATAAATTATTATAATTATTTCTAGTTTGAGATAATTACTCCTGGTGCGGACGGAAAATTTTTCTTTCGATAAGTTTATCATAAATTTGTAGTGTTTACTTATTTATACTCATTTAGTTTGTCAACATTGTGTGATTCTAAATGATTTTTTATTTCAATTTGTATATCTGTTTTTGGCAAATAAAGTTTCTATCTATCTCTTTATCTATCTATTTATCTATCTATCTATCTATCTATCTATCATCTATCTAATCTATGTGTGATAAATTTGAAATGAAACGAAAAAATCCTTTTTTTAGGTGGAGTTGATAGTCGTGAATGATTCCTTCATCCTTCTTGAATACTCGAGGAGAAATTCCACCTGCTAAAATACTAGTACATGATACTACTGTATCAAAATGATATAGCATTGATACATGTATCCAGTTTAATCGAAGCTGAGAAACCAACAAAAGTATTATAACATCTTCAATATAATAATATTGATTTAACATGGTTAGAATTGGAGGTATTCATATAATAGCGAATTGAACAATTTGTCATATATTATAGCATTCTTAGTAGTTTTACTGTAGTCATTATTAGTTTTAGTTAGTACTGTAGTTTATTATGTGTGAGTCAATATGTCGTCATGTGAGGATCTTCACGATTCCAGTAGACGTGTAGTTACTGGCAGCAGTTTGGTCAAGATCTTCCACTCTATGCAAACAAATAGGGCAATGCACACCAGTCAGTGTTTGGGTTTTACCTGTTTTGTTTGTGTGAAATGTTGTCTGCCAGTAATACTGGTCTACTTTAATTCTTCAATTCATTATGGATATCCATTATCTACAATATCAATAAAACTACCAGTAATAGCCTAATCCAGAATATTTATGCAAAACACCAACCGTGGAGTTAATACTACTAGTAGTCGTAGATAGCACTAGTGACTCATCGAAAATTATAGAACCCTTAAATGTCTGACTCACTGGAAAATGGTAGACCTATTTTCTTCCTTCATTCATACGCAATTCATTTAAGTGATGAATGATATACGATATTCAGTAAGGAATGAGACAAATAATTATTATTATGATGGTCTCTATTCCAGGTGCTTATGACCGCAGTGTCTGTTTCCTTTTTACTCACTCTCTCTCTCCATCACCTCCTTGTCTCATTCTCCTTATCACCTCTTCCATTCTATGTTTCGCGACAACCTCTATTGATCTGCTTATAATTGAAGCAGTAGGCAACAGGTCAGACTGAAACTGCCAGTTCTATATCCGATATCTCATGTCCCAGTCCCTAAAGAGTGATAAGGGGAGTTGGAGCAATTCTTCGTTCGTGACTACTCCTATGTTGACAGATAACAATCGTCTCACATTGGGGCAAAATATTCCCCTAGACACTTCTCTGTTGTGTGGAGGAGAATGATGTGGTCTGAACAGCTGGTGAAAATAAACACGTACCAACAATGTTGGTTATATGGGAAGTTCCAAAAGTAAGAAGAATACAGTAACATAGAATTGAATTATTTGATTCATTGCAAGCAACAAATAATTTAAAAAATAATTTATTGCTGCGTATATATTCGTTCGAAATCGAAAACATATTTTGATTATCATAAAAATGTAAGCGCAGCATTTGTTTCACTAATGCCTTTTGCTAGATAGCACTATTCACTAATGGAAAACGTAATTTCAACACAATGATGTTCATAATTTTATCTAAAAAATACTATACTATATTCTTCTTATTCTTGTTAAGTTGATAGATTTTATTAATTTGAGGGCAAAAAGGTACTGGGTACTAGAGATTACTGGTATAGCGTAGATAATAACACTGAGTTTCTTTTTTTAATTCAAAATAAAATGCTCACAGGTGAATAAGAACCTTCAATTCCGCAAGGAGAATAATTTTACTACAGAATATCAACTTCACAAATAAACTGGATGACTACCGAACAATAAATCATATAAAAGACCGTAAATGAGACAAGCAGACTGCATACTTCATTATTCTCCCACGGGTTTTCGTGTGATGAGCAACGTTTTCCTTAATAAAATGCATTAATGCTTTTTTACACATGTTAATTATTTTATTCAGCATGCAGAATATGTTTTCCCATTGCAGTGTATAACACCTTAGATAATAATGGCACAGTTCACAGCAGTGATTATGCAATACTGGAAGCCTGGGTTTTTATTAACCTAAATCAAAGTTATCGATGGAAAGGAACGATTTTAATAAAAATTGTGTCAATATCGTAATATGTAAGACTTTACTCAGGGGTGCAAGATTTTAAATAGTTCAAATAAAGATGTAAACACTATTAATAGAGAAAATAGAATGCATGGATGATTACTAGCTACTCATCAATTATACAGTTATGAAATATTTCATAGAACAAGTGGGTTTATTTATACAGAAACTAAAATTTTCTAATCTATTTTAAGATTTTTGAGAAACAGGAATTAACTTTTTATAACACGTTTTAGAAGTGTTATACTTGATTGCGCTAATTCCTTTTGTGTTCAAACTGTTTGCATTTACACTCAAAACCTGCAGGCCTATACCTACTTTTGCACCCCTCTGTATAGTAAAATGACCAATAGAAAAATGAATTTTTCAACAAGATCTATTTCAAAGCTAATCAGTCAAAATTCAATAAAATAGGAACATTATTGATAGTAAAAATAGAATTTCTGAATTACTTGCCATTTTTCATTCATTTGTGAGCTTCACGTTTATTACACTAGCTAGAGCAAGAAAGAAACTTCACTTTTATTACTCTTTTGCAATAATTGAGAAAACAGTAGATGAAAAATTAACATTTTTGGTAAAAAAAGCCTCCCATAACATTCAACGAAAACAACTGTATTTATATTTATCTCACAAAACAAGAGAATGCAGCTGAAAATAGCCGTGAGCTGTTTGTGCAAAGAGACTTTGGATAAATTATTGAATTTCTGATTTCCACCAAAATAGACTAATAGACGAAAATAGACGAAAATGTGGTGCTGATTTTTGGACTTAAATCGTTAGCATCCGGCGTGAAATATCACTTGATGAAATCGCGAAATCGCGTCTTTCAAGCAAAAGACTATTCACGTTCTCTTATAAACTGTGACAGTTTCTCTTGTTGGCCTTCTGTTTTGAACGAACAATCTCTCATCTCTCAATATTATTTTGAACACATATAAGCAAAATCAAGAGAATTAGGAAAGTATAGGATATTATAGGAAATCAAAAAGAATAGGAATTGAAAATCTTATATGTTAATCTGGAGATCAATTGATGATTATTTGAGACAGACTGCTTCTTGATATTGTCTAAAATGAACATTCTTTTGGAATTTTCAAAGAAAATTATTCAAAAGTAAATTTTGCAATATAGAAATTACTTGAAAATCTATTTCCATGTGTCATCAAACAATTTAAAAATAATAATCTCATCAATATCAATTTGTAGATTTGATAGATTAATCATTATTTAAATCTAGCTGAATGCACAACTACAAAACAACAACTACAACAACAACAACTACTATGGTACTCATCATTCATGACCAATTATTGTGGCTTAATCCTGCAAATTAAAGATCATTAATAAAAACTTTGTTTAGAAATCTGTTGTCGAATGCCATGTAGATAGATCTACAATGATATTGAATCAATTGGTGGCTATGGTTCTGAAATCTATAAAAGTTCTAAGAAGATCTCTAAATCACTGAGTGAAGACTGAGAATTGGGAAGTTTAATTTCAACGGTTTGATGAGCTTCGCAGATTCATTAGATGAGTTTTTGAGTGATTGAGACATAGTTTCTCAATAATTGAAATCAATTGATATAGCCTAATTGATATCAATTATTGATATTAGTGGAAGATTGCTGAATCTGGATCTGATTTATCTACGGCTTGGCATGCTTTATCTCGTTTAAACAACTTATCTAAGAAAACAATCTTTGTACAATATACACTGTTAAAACACTGTATGTTGTGGATTTCCTATTTCTTTCTGAGTCACCCCACAGATGAAAGGAGAAATTGATTTGTCTGGTCATTAATAATTTCATGAAAATTCAACCACGAGAAAGTACGAGAATTCATAAACTGATTCAATAATTCATATCAAGTCAATGCAAGTCTTTACTTTTCAATTGATTTTCCAATTCTCCATTTATGGCTTTGAAACTGTCATCGACATGAAATGAATAATAATCATTTTTCAATTCCTCAGAACATAAATAGAAAAAATTTCCAAGTCAGGTACTCCGGCTTAATAAGGACTACGTTTCCTTATGTACCGTAATTCCAAAAGAATATTTATATCGTCAATTTTTGCTACTTATCATGCAGTGAATGTGAATGGTACATCCATTGTTTATCAAGTGAGGTCTTATTTGGGTACACTAGCCTTTACAGACGAATTGCAAATATTCGTTTATTAGTTACCAAAATTAGTCGTTGAGCGGAGAACGTACTAAGTTTACCAAATTGAACCGCAAAGGTGGTGGAAAAGAAATAGAAAATAGAGAAGAGAAGAAAAATTAAGGAAAAAGGGGCAGAAAAGGAAGCGGAAGAGGAAAAGGATGGTGAAGCAGAAGAGAAAGAAAGAAGAGTCTGAGAAGAAGAATAATCGGAAAGGAAAGAGGGAAAAGGACAAGGATAGAAGAATAAGAATATAAGTGATAGTAAAATAAGTTAGAGTAGAAAAAAAGAGAGAGGAGGAGGAAAGGAGGAGTAGAAGGAAAAGGAGAAGAGAAGAGAAGTACAAGAACTGGAGAAGAAGATGGAGGAAAAGAAAAAGGAGCAGAAGTAGTAGAAAAATTAGGAGTCATAGAAGAAGGAGCGTATGAAGTGGAAGAAATAACAGTACAAGGAAGAAGAAGGATAATAAGAGGTATAGAATAATAATAAGAAGAAGTAATAGAGTAGAAAATGACGAAGAGCAGCAGGTAGTATAGCGTGCTTCTCTCAATATTCTGGTCTGTCGCTGCTTGCATTTCCAAAGTAGAAAGTCTGCGTACAAAACTATAATAGAAAGATATAAGCAGACAGGAAATAATTCACAAGCACAAGTCACCATGTGAATAATAACTGTGCGATGAGCAGGAGATACAGTATTATTATTAATGGTCAACCTTGCGCAAACTGTTTCCAACTACTCCTTTTTATGCTTTGAAACTCAAAGAAAACAATAGACTTCGAATTGAACAAAAGTGTAACAGTCATAAATTGTTAGGTACTGTTTGAGGATAATTATTGTAGTGAGAAGCGCATAATAGTAATAGCAGCACCTGCTGCAGGATTTGAATTTCAAGAAAATGTCCCCTTATTTGCTTTGATAGTTCATTAGATTCTATTACTGTGTTTCATTCTCATTTAAAAGTTTCATATCGATTACAACTTCACAGTTATATTTCAGAATGATTAGTACTGATTGCGATTTTAATTTATTCATTATCAAAATGGAAAGCACACATTCTAGGAGTTCTTAATTTAAAATAAAATTAACATATAAATTTTCACTGAATTTCTACTCCAAAAAAATTGAAGTGCAATAAGAAAAAGCTATTTCCTATCTTAATAAATGAGAGTTGAAGTTATCTTGATTGAAACAAAGTCTGTACATTAATTTAATTAATTTTGAATTGATAAAGAAATGGAGTTCAAGTTACTATGGGAGCAATTTTTTTCAGGCTTTCGAAGATTTTCCTTTTAGTTTAAGGAAACCACATCTCGAAGATTATTCATTGGAAGAAATTATGATTCTAAACAGCCATGGATTCTCTATGCTTATTTTCATGTTTTTCGGATCATCCATATAATCCAGAAACCATAATATATAATCCATTCATAGGATGTCCCAACGTGACTATCTAACAATTGTGTGTAAAAACTCTCTGAAGATACGTCTCAATATATCATAAAAATCCTTCATAATTGACGATAATTCATCGATGAAAAACTTATCATCAATCGAACCAGCCTATTTCTTATTATGAAAACGACATCTCAAATAAAGTACTATCAGAATTGGATATTTTCTAGGGATTTTCAGGTGTTATTCTATTCTCTAACAAATTTACACAAGGAAAAAAGAATGACAACAGCTTATCACGACTGTTGATCAGAAGTATAATTTCATCTATTGAAAACACAGGTTTGATTAGATGAAGTTGAAGCAACACAGTATTATGATGGTTGTTATAGGTACAGTGATTTCAAACGCGACCCAAAGGTCTGTATTTCAATTTCTGAATCTTCATTTCGTTTCGAAATAATTGAGTTGAGCGAACCTCTCTCGTGAGCAACAACGATAACCACGTTTTGTAAGTCAGTCAATAATTACAACTCATCACAATATTACCCGTCGATGCTACAGAAGAAACTAACTAATCCTAGTTTTCTTCAAACTTCTTCCTTATTCTTCTTCTTCTTCTTCTTCTTCTCTTATTCTTCTTCTTCTTTTTCTTCTTCATTTCGAAACCCGTCACATCATCGCCAGGCTTATTTTAAGAAAAAGATCTTCATCTTCCTTTTAGTCTAACAAATCTCCTTTCTTTTTTCCTCTCAAGTAGTTGAAGATTTGAAGAAACAAGTGAAATCTTGAATACACCGCAAAGTCTGTGGGTTAGTTGCAACACAGTGCAGATGAGAAATACACTTGCACTTTAGGCCTTTTAATTGCCGCTGGCTTATTGGGAGATTTGCAAGAAAACCGCAGAAAATTTTGCGACACTATAGCTGGGTCAGAAAAAATTGGTCACGGCTGGAAAGTAAAGTGAGAGAAACTTGACTGCAATTTTTTCATCGATCTTAAAATCAAATTGCGAATAAAAAGTGACCTAAACTGAAGTTCGAACAGCTAGTTAATTGATACTTAAAGGATTCAAAGACTTTCCATAAAGTTGAAAGAGTCTATCATGAACTCTCGTAGAGAATTCAACAGAGCAGACGTATGTAGATTTCTATATTTTTATAGAAGAGTGCCAAGGAATTGTTGATGGAAAAAGGGAGTTCATCAGATTTGAAAATTTATAGATTGGTAAATTATTACAGTATTATTGGAAGTTATCACAGTATTATTAAAACAGGTCAAAAATATACCCAAAACTGCAAAATACGGACAAAAAAATACAATAGGAGAGGAAGGAGAATGGACTCAAAATCCCTAGTTTAGATTCACTAATGCTGAACAAATCTAAAAGTAGTTGAAAGATCTTAGAATGCTGTTAGCATACCACCTTTTCTCACATAGATATTTCTCTTATATAAAAATTGAATAATAAAAAACGTATATCAAGTATGAACATACATAGAAAATTCTTATCAAAAAAATATTATATTATAAACTTGATTAATTCAGAAAAAGTGCATTCATATTCATGTTTGAATATGTTAATTGTAATAAATTATAGTTCATTTATTCAATTACATTAAAAAATAATACTCCAGGATTAGATAGTATCTTGACACATTTTGGAAAAACAATTTATCCCTTCGTTATCTTACTTTAAAGTGTTACATGTTGCACACAAACTTTCTTGATTAGCCTGGTTAGTCATTTATCAAGAAATGGTTAGTTAGAAATCTCAGGATGTCCTTGTTGGATTTATTGGCGTTTCCAGCATTGGTCAACGGAAGTAATAAATGCACGTGGGATGAGGTCCTAATAAACATGATTGAATGCATGTGAATGGATACACGGCTGGTTATTATCTACTGTCATTGAAATCGAAAATCAACGAAACAAGTGTTGTAGTGGGAAAATTGACAAAATAGGGATTATTCTTGTTACCTCGTGACGTCAGTCAGGTTTGATTGCAAATAGTTCCCAACTTACCTGAAAAAGAGAATTTTCAAATTAGTAATCAGTTTTTGAAATGAGTAATTACTAAAATAAGTTAGTAATTAGTAATTTATTTGAAATTCATTAAAGAACGAGGCTTAACCTACAACACTCAGGTGTGGATTTCTGGATAAAAAAAGACTGAGCAAAACAAAGGATGTGGAACATTCAGGTGTAAATTCTACACCTGTAACCTGTTTATAGTAATATCGTGGTACTGTACATAGTGATTTATAGTAAATGTAGTATCTAGTTTATAGATATAGGTAATCTACACCAGAAGAGCTCGGTTTGATAGAGACTGAACTATCTCAATAATTAGCACCGTTACAAGATGTACGATACTGATAATCGCTGAGCATAGTCTGGTTCCGACCCGATAATTTTTCCAGGGTCACTTTCTTCAGTTTTCTTTCCAGTGGCCGGAAAATTAGACACTGAGCAACACTCAAGTGGCGCGGTCAAGAAATTTTCCGAGTGTATAGCATTGCAATAAATTGCTATGAAAAATTTGTTTCCAAATTTTCGTTATGGTCGAGTGAGCACTGAGAAGTGATGTAGAGTTCGATTTTGAAAAGGATGGAAGTTCAGTTTCGAAGTACAGTATTTCAGATACATGAATAACGTTTCTCATTCATATTGTTATTAACCTTCAATGAATCGGTTCCATCACCCCACTCATTCCCCACGCACAAGCCTAGAGCTCATGTGGGCATCATCCTCAGAAAAAAAAAAAAAAAAATGTATTATATGGTTGAGGTTGAATAAGCAGTAATATCAGAGATGATCCATATTGGTTATCCATAATCCAATTCATACTTTCTTAGTCTGTGGCAGTATCTTTAGATCATGAAAATAATTTTTAGGTTCAAGTAAGACAAACACATTACGTTTTTCATCCCTAAAGAAAACTGATTCATACAATATGCACATCATTGCAATATTCAGAATACAGTGACTAAAACAGGCTTTACACTTTAGAATTTATTGGTACTCCGATTCTGCTTTCATATTTTTATCAAAATGGAGTTCGGTGTCCAAAGATCAAGTATATTTTAAACCGTTATGAAAATATGCATATGATTTAAAACATCTAAACTACATCTACAGACTTTCTTCGTTCTTTAACGTTCCTCAATTACCATTGTGAGAAAAAATATTGTTTTATTGAAATAAAAATATGTCTCAGGATATAATCAATTATGACTAAATGGGAATAAAATAAATAGTACATTATTCCAGATTCCACCGTTAGCAGTTCCAAAGCAGTAAGCAACTTAAAAGGATCATCAATCGTTGAGAAGCAACTATTCATTCTCACAGGTTCTTCAACCGTGCAATACCTTTCTACTTGATCAAGTTGGTGACCTGCTGCTTGAAGTAAGCTTGCATCCAACTGGAGAAATGGGGGTCAGTGTCACACGATGTCATATATTTACTACACTTCAAAGTAATACAGTTATAAAGCTACGACTATAACGATGACCTCCCATAAACTATACTGAAGATCTCACACCTAGACTTATTGCAGTTGTAGCAGTTTGTTATAACCCATAATAAATCTCATGGCAAGGCCATCTGGTCAATGACCAATGACTGGCAGATCCTCTGGGAAAATAAATTCAACTGATCACGTCATTTTAGATACTGATCTATTTATTTTCAGCTCTAGGCTAAAAACAATCTGATATTGCATTCAATTATTGTAATAATTATTTATTTTTTATTTTATTGATTCCATAGACCAGGTAAATTTCTCTCTCTGGGAAGAATTTCTATGGAAATTTATTTGGAAGTAAATAGTTACAATAATAAGGATTTATAATTCTTCTAATCAAGCTCAAATCAATGGTTTCTTCAGTGTTCAATACGTTTTCCAAGGGTCTTCGAGAAAGATTCGGACAAAAAGCTCACGTATCGTACAAAAAAATTTGCTGCTTTGAGAGAATGTTTTGACAAATTCTCAAATATCTCAATTCTCAAATAACTTGGCGATAAACTAACTTGATATCGCGCTGAGGCATAAAACGTGTGTTGAGAGGTTTTGAACAATTCGGATTTCGATCTAAAATTGACTATTTTTCGGTGTTTTTTTCGAAAATCAACAACCCATTGCGTTTTCGCGGCTTTTTCAAGAATGAATGGGCGAAAACAATCTAAACTTGGTAAGAAGATTAAAAAAAGGCTTTGGTGGGGTAAGGCTTTTCAAGGATTTCAAAATTCCCCTCAAATTACACCAAAATAAAAAATGTTTAAAAAATCAATGATAGAACAGAGTTTTTTTGCGTTCGTAGTAATTAATATGTAACTGAAAAAGTCTGTATCAAATACAGCAAATGAAGCAAGAAGCCTGCGGGCCTACTGTACGAGCCTAAGCGAGCCTGCCGGCTAGATGAAAATAAGAAGTTTTCAAATTCCAAATTTCAAGTGGCTATTGTATTTATTGCATTATATTGTATTCATTACGATGTCTACTCGTATTATTGTCTGAGACGAGTAAAGTTACTCATCTTAATATTCACCAACAACGAAAAAAGTTTCCATCTGTGGCATTTCAAGAATCTGGAAAACTCCAGAGAATGTGGTCACCTTCATTTTAATGATGTACTGCTGTAATCTCCGAATTGAAAATATCCTCCGGATTCAACGTGATAAAACAGGTACATCTGGTTTATGAACGTGATTATCTTCAGTAGGAAGCCAGTTATCTTGAATTTTCAAAAGTAGTCAACAAGGAATAATCTGGGATGAGAATTTGTTCATTGTATACGGGCTCCTGATATTTTCTGAACATCCTAAAAGTAGATTATAATATTGCCTCTTGAAACTTACTCAATGAATATAGAAGTAGAAAAATCCACAAACAATATTTTTATAATGTTATAGGAAATGTCTTTCAACATTGAAGTCTTTCAGTTTTATGTCCTGTCTCACCTGATCATTCTATTGAAAAATTTTCCAGGTATAGCAAAGCATTTTACCAGGGGATTGTGATAAATTTAAATTATTTTCAAATTCTTTTGTTTGTAACATGTACAGAATTGAAAAAACCTTGTGTATGTATTTTTGGAGAAATTCATGGATTTCTCATTCGAATTCATTTTTCAAGCAAGTAAGATAAATTTTATTCAAATTTATTGATATGAGTAAATGAAATTTTTTGTTGTAGACAGTATACTAGAAGAATTAAGTTAGACATTTAGTTAGAATTATAATAGATGATACATAATTAGATGATTTCAAGCGCAATAGACTTGTGTTAACCTGCTTGAGTCACACCAGGCTAGATGTTTAACAAGAACAAGTGAAAAGTACTCATTAAAAAAGGTTAAAAATGTAATAACAGCTATTAAGCTACTTTTATGCGGGCACGTGCTCATTTAATTTTCATCGTTTGTCTCATACTATGCGGGTGCGAGCTCAGACTACAAAAAACTTATCTTCTGGAATAATTTGGAAATTTTGTTCTTGTGACCCTCATTTCTAATGGGTTAATAATATGAGTGCGTAGACTACAATAAGTTGCCAAATGACCCGTATGGGTATTCTAATTTTTTTCGTTGCTCTTGTTACAAAATACAGAAGCCTTTAGTTTCTATTGTCAATACAGACATTTATAAAACTGATGAAATCATTTTAAAATATTATTCTAAGGCGATTGTATGTAATCACAACCAAATTCATCAAAACAACGAGAGAGCTTCGATTGTTAAAACATGATGTATCTCAGATAAACTGAAAATGATATTATTGTTTATAAAAGCTACACGATAAATGTTTACACAAATTATGTTTTAATTGAACGGTAAGTGGGAGGAGCCTATCAATCGAGACAGTTGAAAACCGGCCATCGGTCAAAACAAGTGAAATCATATTGTTAAGTCACTCGTCTGCGTACGCCATTTTGTAAGTGTGTTGCACCAGGAGGCGTGGCTTGTCTCGACCAATGACAGGCCATCAATCAAAAGAGCCCTCCTACCGGATCTTTCTCCTAAGACCTCTTTCTCTATCGGATCAGAAAATGATTTCATGTTCTCTACCGAGTGTCATTCCATAATAGTTCATGATTTATAATACTGACTGTATTCATCTTATAATATGATTTATAAGAAAAACTTTATAATAATTATTGTCAGTGCAAAATATTATAATAATAAAAATTATAACAAAATGGATGTAGGCCTAGGTACTGTAAGTCGCATTTCCAAAAATCAAATACAAGTGAGATGGAATAGTATCTTTAATGAATTGAAAGGTTTCTTTAATAGATAGTTGACTGTAGATAAAACATATAATTTGATGAGGCTACACTATACACTTGAATTGATGTCTAATGTAATCTGAAATTTCTATTTAAAGAAAGCGGATTTGAGAATAAACTGCAGAGTCATCGGAGAAAGATTCAGCTAACGTCTTGCATCTTCCCAAAGGTTTGTTCAACAGGAAGTTATTACTCAAAATACATCCAAAATTCTGACTCAGTTGCTTAAAATATGCAATGCATGTATAATATTTTTTCATTTTCATCAACCTTATAACAAGAATGTAATTGAGATCTGTGGAATTTTAAATTTTTATAATATAATGGTATAGCCTTTTTATGAGTGAGGGATTGCAATAGTGCTGTAATTTTAGGCTTACCGATACAGTATTATTATAGTGAAAGCCCCTAATTGCTCTAGATTGCCCTCATTGCCCCTAGATTGCTCTCAATGCAATCTATCAGAATAATAAAATATTTTTTAAACATAATGAATCGATTGATTCTATTAAACAAAACATTAAAATTTGATAGAAAATTTCGCTTTCATTTATATAGATTAAAATAAGATTCCCTAGAATGAAAAAAGGAAAAGAACATACATTTGAGTTTTAGATACTGTACTGTATTTGACATAAGTGACAACTGAAAAGCATTAAAAATCTTACCTACCCAAGCAAGTGTTACTTAAATCAAAGTCACTTGAATTTAGTAAGCCTCATTATAAATTTATGAATAAGGCCCATGAGATACTTAAAAAAGTGTGTGGAGGAAAAGACTTCACAGAGAGCCTTAGTAAATATAGAATCCGACAAGGAAGAGACCGCAGGGTAAAATCTAAATTTGAAAGCATTTCACACTCTTGAACTTATATAATTTTCTAATCAGCTGTTCGCTGGCTATTTTTGAATAACGATTGCGCGTCCTTGGCAGTATTCCACCTGCGGTATGTGCCCCTCCCTATAAACGCCAATTAGAAGCCTATTTACTGGTCAATATCAGCTTTACCACTATGCAAGTACTGAGCAGACCTTTCTCCAAATGATACGACCTTCTCACGATTCGACCTTGGTTTATTAGCCGGTGTAATGCAGCTTTTCAATGTTCCGTGATGAATTCGCTCTTGCAATTTCATTGAAATTTTAAGTAAGTAAATGATCAGCATCGCTCAAAAACACAGGGACTTTACATAAAGATAATACATACGGTGATGTACTTCACAATCAGTGAATACTGCTGATTCAGTCATGGATGAGGGCTGTTGAGCCATTGACAAACAAACAAACTTCACAATCACAATACTATAAAACATAAAGATGGAATAAAAGCAGGATGGGATATTTTCTCAGTAATATTCACGTTCAAATAAATATTCATGCTTGAATAAGGAGTGTAACACATCTACTAAAATTACAAGGGTCTGTTTTATAAAATTTAGAAGTCCTATAAAACAGGATCAGCCAACACATCTACTAAAATTACAAGGGTCTGTGTTATAAAATTTAGAAGTCCTTTAAAACAGGATCAGCCGACTATAAGACGCACACACATTAGACAAGCGCTACTGATGTCTTAGCACGCAGTCCATTCAGGCACAGACTTAGGCCTACATACGGGCAGAATAGGTATTTGCCCAGAGCTCTAGGATCTGAGGACCGCCAAAATCTATGGCCCCTCTGGAACTACATATTATCTAAATTTAATATATTAATATTAGGTGAGATTTCAAAATATCTAAAAGACGTTTCACAAATTTAAAAAGTTCATGCTCCACGTAAAACGGGGAAACACAATATTATTAAAAATCTATAATATTTGAAAAAATTCTTGAAGAAAACAGAAAATTCAACAGATTTTTGGTTTTGGGGGGTGAGGGTGTCATTCAGATTCAGATTATCAGAACTTGATTTCGTGGACTGTAGTATACACCGTTTAATACAGTAGTTACTAGATCTAAGGAAAGTTATAATGAAAGCGCATTTCTGCGGCTAAGGAAACTATATGAACTTAAAAACGACATCAATTCACTATCTGCAGATAAGATATACTATACAGAGAAACTAGACTGTAGTTACTAATAGCGCATTTCTGCGGCTAAGGAAACTATATGAACTTTTAAAAACGACAACAATTCACTATCAGCAGAGAAGATCTGGAGATATTTTTCAGTTGAAAACGAGCTGACTGCATGGTAGCATGTCAAGATACTCTCATTAGTGGGTCGTCAGTCGCCTCAGGCATCAGTTTGGAAGGAGAAGGACTGGTCCAAGTAGGCTATTACTGCAGCAGTTTGTAACGACCTTGTGACGTCATTCTAAAACCGCCGTCACGGTGACCGCGCGGTCACTCCAATTTGATGCAACGCCTTCTATCGTTTCGTTGGTTGCAGGTGGGAAAATTCTTGTTATGTAAATAAGTGGGCGAGTGAAAAATGATTTCGGTACAATACTCGTTACAAGAGTAAAATTGTTCATTATTAATTGACTATTAACAAAGCCTCCTCTGTATTACGGAGTAGACTATGATATTAATTGACTATTATTATAGTAAGTTTCCAGTTTCTTGTCGTCTTGACACAAATTTTGAGTAAAACCAGCGAAACCAGAGGTGCTGGGTTCGATTCCCGCCCGGGGAGAAGTTTTTTGTGCAGCAGCATTCATCGAATTTCCTTACTAGCTATTCTTCTGTAGTCAATATTTGCAGTAGCAGAAGTCTTCAGAATATTATATAGCATTATAATTAGGAATTTCGTCCAATTAATTATTATAAAAAATCTAACATTTCAAATATTTGAATTCAAAGTTTGAATTATGTGCTTGCTGGTAGATCTCTACATCTTCAGACAATTCACCTTCCAGACATAAACACACATTGTATTCTTTAATAATTACCATGGTTATTGCTGTTCCTTGTTTTGTGCGTTCAATTGCAGGCATTACTCTTGCACAAGTCACAGACTTATAAAGGCATCAGCGCAACAAAATATTATTTCAATTTTTTCTGGGGGTGTTACCCACATGAGCTCTAGGCTTGTTTAGATTTAATTTAATTTATATTCCCATTAGCAAACAATATTTTATCAAATTAACAAATGAAACCACAGCACAAAGCACTAAATGTTTCTGTCTTTAATTGTATTTTCAATAGGTGAATGAAGAATTTTTTAGTGTCTTTTATCCAACAAAGAAAAATTTGGACGAATGAGTTATTATAATAACATATAATAATATTTATTTCGTGATACGGACATCATAATGATTTGTCAGAGAGAAACAGGCTCAGCTCTTACTATTTCTCTCCCGAATTCGATGAAAATTGCAGCGAATTAATTTAAATATTTTAGCTTCAACGCAAAAAATTGGAAAAATGAAATAATATTAATGACAAATACTGTGTGCAGAGATTGAAATAGGTAAATAAATTAGACCTAGACTATCTCTATATTTGACAAATCCTGAAAAAATTGCAAAAGGAAACCTAAAAATATACGCAAAATTTCGGTGATTCAAACTCGTCTCATTGGTTGAACTCTGGATTCCACTCAACCAATCATCTGTCAAACACAAGCCAAGTTGCCCACAATTAACACAATAATTTATGTGACAGGAATTTATTTTCCTGAAACCGAGCACGCAAATTTCATATCATTATCACAGTTTAACGGCTTCTTGACTTATGCACTTTCTCCCAAGCATGGAGTAGAGAAAGAAATGAGAAGAAGGTGTAGAGGAGAGAGAGTGAGGAGAAGAGAGAGAGAAAGAAAGAGAGTAAAGAGAGTGTAAACCAGTGTTGACTAATCTACCCCGTTCAACCAGTTCTGCAATGTCATAATCACCAGATACTGTACTTCTTTCAAGTCAACACTGCTTCTCTGAAAATATACATGGATATTGTTTTATCGCCGAAACGCTTCAAGTCGTCAGTCACTCTGTGAAGTAAACAGGAAGGTCATTTGGAGAGAAAAAAGAAGGAGCCTTGCGAAAATTTAAACCTGTAGCAGTAGCAGTAGTAATCAAACTTGAATCAAACTGGACCGTCTATATCAATCACCCACTGGACCGGTTGAACTACCTCCAGACCAATCTGTACGCTAGAGGTACTGTAATGAAAACATCGATGATTCCGTTCCTGTTGAATGATATAAAAAAGATCAATAACACGATGTTACATTGCTGGAGGATTTTGTAACGAGTTACATCATTAGTACGAGTAGACTTGTAGAAGTCGAGTGTGTTTGAGATGAAGTGAACTGACCAAAAGAGAAATATAGAAATGGAAGATGGAGAGAATAAAAGTTGTAAAGTACTGAAGCTTGTATGTGTTGATAATTTTGGAAATTATCATTCCTAGTGCCCATTGATGGTTATACAGTAGTTTCCAGACAGCAATATATTATCTTGGAAAGCTCTAAACAAAATATAAGTTTGTCACAAGATTTTACAATCAATGAAAAAAAATAATGGGAAAACCATAATGATCAACTAGATTACTTTCACCAAAACAATAATTACAGTTCATATCTATTCCAATAACTAGAAATATTAACAGTTTTGGATTTGATGTACATCAAACTTATTTGTAATGAGATTGAAATAGTATATTTTGAAAATGTTGGTAGTATATATGGGTATTATGTAGGCATAGGTTATGATACACTGTATTTTTCATATTAAAAACTGATATTACATTCCTGAACTACGATATATTCCAATTTTCGAACTATAGAATAATTATTGTTCAGTACTTAGAACAGAATCTTCAATTCTCAGATCAGAATTATTTACATTATTATGTATAAAACCCTTACATAAGAAAAAATTAGAAATCCTGTAGAAAAAACCGATAGAACACTCTTCACTTATAAATTAATTCATTGTTCAGTACTTGAAACAGAATATGGATTCTGAGATCAGAATTCTTTATGAAAACCCTTTCATACGAATTTAGAAAAAAAAGGGACACTCTCTACTTATACTCTTACTTGAATTTACAATATGGTATTATGTAGCTACAATTCGTAGTATGTGTCACCTTCTATTATAGGACTTCTGAAATTTTCATGAAACAGTTCTGTGATTTGATGACAAGTAGCAGTCCTGTCTATTCGCTACAGACCACGGACTGAACAATTCAGTCGCATGGACCATTGCCAAAACGCAACGACGTGAGAGGCAGAAAGAAAACAAAGATAGATACTGTATCATTGTGTGCAACCCACTTGGCGAATCTCCATCCCATTGAGACCATAGATTTCGGAAGTCCCCTTTTATCGGAAGCATTGGATGCACCCAAGACCCAAGTATCATCATGACACAAATAAACGAAACGAACAGCCAATTCAAGAGCTGTTTTGTTCAGTAAATGCTCGAAGAATCAGACTGATAACCATTTACTGTAAACTCTCGGTTATCCGAGTCCCGGTTAACCTAGCTCTGGATTAACCTAGCCTGTCATTCAAACATACATGAATCATTTATAACATTAATAAGCCTGTCATTCATAACAAACATAAATGAAGGTCTTAATAGCGAGGGAAGAAGACGATCTCAGAAGACGATCAAATACTTCATTTTCAAGAAATAATAGGCTAATATGTTTCTACTTGCTTACAGATCTGTAATAGTGATTATAATATGTTTTTGCTTCCATTAAACCAGATTCGTAACCTTTCATGGGGTTTACGTCTTTTTTACCATAAATTAACTTAACTTTCGTATTATCCGAGTTTTCCCGTATCCGAGGTTGTCCCGGTCCCAATTAACTCGCATAATCGGGAGTCCGCTGTATATTATAGGATCCTACTCAATCTGTTAAGATTCAAATGAATACAATCGATTCATTTCATTATAAAAACAATTAACATTTGAAACTCATATTTTAAACCCGTATAGGATTTCCAATATGTACCGTGTAAAATATCAACAATCAGAATGAATATCTACTGTACTTTAATATTGACGCATAAAATATTTAATGTAATGAACAAAAATAAAATATAAAAATAAAATAATTTAATAATAATTTTAAAATGAAAATAAAATGTTATTGTAAATTCAACTATTTTATTGTTTACAGCTCTGAAGCGCGGTTTCGTGGCTTGGCTTATCAATCAACAAGAACTCTACAAATAAGTTAAAATAGTTTATAAGGAAGATTAGAATAGCATACAACGGGAAAATCTGGAGCTGCCGAACCAATTTTAAAGTACGGTAGCCTATTTATTATTGTAATACTGGATGATTCAAAAAATGAAAAATAATGATAAAGCTATAACAGCGAAGAAAGTGTGAAAATTGTACACTACAATACTGTATTTCATGTACTCCTATTTTTATTAAAGAGCAGTATCACAGTTTAGTTCAAATTCTGTATGGTTCTGAAAAATTATGCTAGCAAGAGCGCTGTTGAAATTATCAGTACATTTTCGGCGTGCAGATAAACACTCCATAAAAATGTTGCAGTATAGTTAGTCGAAAAATACGTGGATTTTTCGCTTTTAAGAACATGTAGTTATCTGAAGGAGAACAACACGAATGATGACCTAGGCTTAGTAAACACGTTCGTGTTGGGGAAATGTAAACACAAGGCCGGAAAACCCGAATTGCTAATTCATTTTGGTCCTGTAGCGTTTCGTCCGACAGCAATGTCTCAGGTAGTTTTGGGATTAGGCAGGATACCTGAAGGAGTAGTGTTTCTTCCGACAAAACGTTTGACAAATAATAACAAAAACAAGAATGTCTGCATTGCCGAAATGCATAATAGAAACGATTTAGTGAATGGAGATTGAAAATACGATTGATGAATTAATATGTATAGAACTTCAAAGGTGAAACTATAACTCAACTCGAAAATTAATAGTCTCAGCACACTTATATAATAAACTATATAGTGCAGCTCAAGTATACAAAAATAGTTGAGGACTTTAAAGATGTGATTATGGACTAAAATGAGATTATGGGGTTCAAGATTTCCCTACAAATTTATATACAATTACAAGAAACGTATTATCAGCAGTTTTGAGTCAAAGGGAAGATAAAGGGAAGAAAACAGGAAGCCTATTTTTGCATCACTATAATATGAACTAAGTGATTGTGAATTGGATTCGTGCATGTGAAAAAACTTTGAGGTGAATCCAAAAATACTTTCATGGAAAATGTATTATTTTTTTGATAGGCCATTTTGTTTTTGAATCACATGAATCGTTATGAGTTATGATCAAATGGAGTTATGATCAGGGAATTGGAAATCAACTTCAACAACATCTGATAGAAGATAGGTTAATGGGGTGTAACCATTTCATTATGATAACAATTCAAACATATTTCATAAACGGTGATTCAATCATTTATTGTGTTTTCCAAGACAATTTTTTTTCTATTTATTTATTCAGCACTGAAAATACTTGAACAATGCTTGACTGTGTCTAAAATTCATTCATGAATAGTAGCCTAATTTGTGAATCATGTAGCCTCCAAACGCCGCCTACGATCTCTTGATAAGCCATAAATGAATGGCTCGCAGCTAGTTCTGAATTCGACCGGTAGATGGCTGCAGTTACTGGATAATTTACATCTTCAATTTTTACAGACACGCCTCCAAGCTCCACCTCTCTCCTCTGATTGGTCGGCAATGCATAACGCAGCTAGTTCTGAATTCTGTCGTAAGATGGCAGCAGTTACTGGGTCATTTACAGCTTCAATTTTTACAGACACGCTCCAAGCTCCGCCTCTCTCCCCTGATTGGTCGGCAATGCACAACGCAGCTAGTTCTGAATTCGGTCGTAAGATGGCAGCAGTTACTGGGTCATTAAAGTTAATACTATTTTTAAAATGTACTCATCCACAGTGCCAATGTTTATAAATTGGCATATTATTGATTGATTCAAAATAAGACTCTCTGCCCAACCTTTATCAATCAAGGGTTTATAAATTGGCAGGGTTCCCCCAGGAAATTTTGTAATTTTTACCCTCATAAAACACATTTTAATGCTTCCTGTAATGTAAATTTTCCTTTTCGGTTTTAGCTGAAACACCATGTTAATGTTTTAAGTTTCAGTTTTGTTAAAGTTTTCTGTCTTTATGGCAACATGGCGGGCCACATAAAATCGGCTCGCGGGCCGTAGGTTGGGCAGCCCTGGACTAGCTTATGACGAAATGGCAAGGTGTAAACAAGGCAAAAGCAATGTCAATTAAGAATGGTCTTTTGTGAAGCTGCGGTAACCGATCAAGGTACAAAGGTACATAATATAAAACATTATGAGATGTAGCCTATATAGTATATATATATATAAACATTGAACATTAAAATATGTTTTATCATTATTCATTAATAAGTTCCTCAGTAAGTTAAAAGGCAACCGGCAACTGAAGTTACGGCCCACGAAAGACTTTCTTCAACCGACTTATGAATCAAATCTATATCTATGTATTCAATTCCATAGACTACTGACAGTATTATCCGATGGGAATACAGTGTGAACACAAGTCCATAAAGTACTGTGCCATTTATTGACTATCTACGCTACGGCGTCTATATCTTCGTCATTTCATTATATTGCCCATTCTTCAAATAGCTTTCACTTTACCTCTTTCAACTGTCAATGGCTTTCTACCGCTGAATTCAACACTATGCTCCTATCCACCACTGTTAGTGGTACCGGTACCAGCTTTTCAATATCAACAATTGAACGCACAGAAATAGAATACGAATAGAGAAATAGAAGAGAATGCGGATTTATTTGAAAGTGAAGTATGATTGCATTGTAGTGTAGAAGTTTATAAAATAGTTGGAGGGGAATAAAGAGGTTCGTTTCTATAAGTTTGATAAGTGAATGAAAAAAATCATTTTGTGAATAGGAGAGTGACGTAAAAGATGAAGAATAATTCTTAATATAAATTCTTTATAGAACTCCAAGTGTATACAGGACCGTCTACCGCATACATTTTTTATTGTTTTTAATCTACCGCATACATTTTTTATTGTTTTTAATCTACCGCATACATACCAGGTTACTAAATAGGCCTATATAAGGTATAGATAGGCTACTCTGAAATTTAATGGAACTAGACATGAGTGAATAAACAAGTCGCATAATACGAGCATCATGCATTGTGCTTCATTTAGGAAACACCTCAATTCCGGAAGTCCGGTCCAGCCATTTCAATGAGGATGGTTAGATATAGATATTATAGCAAATAATATAATACCAAATCTCTCTAAAAAAAAGTACCGTTGCCAATCAGATAGAATAGGAGTTCTTCTTCTTCTATACTCTCTGGTGCCAATACAGAAACATCAAATTAGCACCAGCTAGGTTGTGATAATTGTAGAATATACGAAGGTTATTGACATTGACAAATCCACCGATTTGTGGAGCTACATTCGTTTATTCTGGACAAACTTGGGAATCACTAGAAACACATCATTTAGCTGTGTGTCAAACAATTAGTAGATAATGAGTTGACGTCGTCTATTTTCTGTAGATTACGAGGTAAATCAACGAATTGAAAGTAAACAACGTGTTAGTTGATTAGATACTGAACGTGTTAGATACTGAAGATGAGCGAAGATCCACTACTGTAGTTGGTTTAGCCTTGTTACTTTGATAAGCCATCACTACTTTGGTCATGGGTTCGATTTCCAAACTTCTTTTAAACCAAGGTTTAAGTTATATTTATGACTTTGAATTAATTTTCCTAAATCCTTTAATCTTTTTCAAAGTGACTTGTTTTCCTCATTTACAAAAATTTAGTATAATTTTTACATTTTCAAAATTCACAGATTTATATAAACATAACATAACCAGTAATTAAGAAAGTTTCAAATATATTATTTTATTTAATGATGTTTGTTGCTATATTCAACGTGAATGTGGTACTGTAATATGGAAGTTAACAATTTGAACTAATGTGTCAAACACTGAATAAGTTGTTAAATTTGTTGTTAGTTAAGAGTTATTCGACAATCGTTTGAGTTATCAGGTAATTATTGGTAGTTGGGAAGCCAACTTTGAATATCAAGCTTTATGACTTGTTGTGGATTGGCGTTTCTCTTCCTAGTGAAACTACAGTATTTACTATTATAAAGACCTGCTAGATAATAATAGATAACTTACTTCCAATCTCGGGGTAAAGAACTCATATCACGCCTATCACAATATTCATTCATTATTCTATTTTTCCATCATTCTACAATAATTTTTTTTACAGATTGTGAAACCAAAAGATGTGTTCAACAATCATCCAGTTTTCGATTCCCAAAATTTATACTTCAATCATTGATTAAGGTCCAATATTCAATAAAAAATTCATTTTTAAATTTACGACAATCAGAAACTTGAACAAATTGACATTTTTGTTGTGTTAATGTCAAATTGTTTTTTTACACTTTTCAAGAACGTTGGTGTATCTACCTTCAAATCAAACCTGAAAATGATTCATTACTTGAAAAATTGTACTTTTTTTAGGACCTGAAAGTGATTCACTATGGAACTAATATTATACTGTATACCAGAATGTGAGAATTTTACAAAAGTTCAAGAAACTTGTAACTTACTCTTGAAAAACTTGAATTGAAGTACGTGACTTTTAAATTAATATAGTATGATCTAGCTAGCTTACAGTATGAGGACTATGTTATTTACGAGTATAAGTTCAAGAAGGTAAGGTCAGTAAAAAATTATATCTGCGTTTCAAAAATTATTCATGTCCAAACAAGCGTCAACAAATAATTTTGAAATCATTGATAATTTGACATTCAATTATCATAGTAATCAATGTCTCTTGTCTCACTAGAGACGCAATATTAGTAAGATTGAAAGTGCCAAGATACAGGTTACCAATTAAAATTGAGGGGACTCCTACTTTTTTATCGGATTGATGCGTGTGGACCTACAATAATATTATTCAAATACAAAATGAGATACACATTTTTTTAAATTACATTATTATTGCAAGAAGCGACAGATACCGGTATCACATGTCCAGAAATTTGTTTTCAACACGAAACATAAGTTTACGTATAAAATTGTTACGAGAGATATTTCAAGAGAGGCCAGACAAATTCAAACCGTATATTATTTTGCAACATTATTAGTTTGATCCATCACTCACACTATTGTAGGCCTACTGCCTATTTTTGTTTACAAATGCCATTCTTCTAAATACAGTACTTCAAATGTCAATTGTCCATAATAAATAGGTCGATTCAAATATCGACAATAGTCCAAAAAAGGCTTATTCAAATTTATTATCAATACGATAATCATTTTTGATCTACGGAATATGGTACCACCTCTAATTTTTTTAACCCTGATACTGGTACAGTATTGGGTTATATTATGTCATTATCCCATCACCCTGGGATATTTTTCATCTATAAATAAAGGTTTTGAATTTCCGGAAGAAGACGTGATAGCAACAATTATTTTATACTAATTGACGAAAACCTTTTTTACTTGAGACTGACAAATATAGTTGAATAAGTAACGTTTTAATATTGTCAATAAGGAAAAATATTTCAACCCCTATATGAACAGCCTTAATTTTATGGCTTATCATTCAACAGACCGGGTTCCATTTTATTAATACTGTAGTAAGCTAAATTGATTTTATGGCTGTAATAAATATCAGAATCGTAGTTACTACTCGATAAATTCAGCAAAATTTACTTACCGGAGACAATTCTGCTTCTCCATCACTCAGATCTATCGAGGGTTGGCCGGGGTGTTTAGACCTCTTGCATTGATTTCTGCACTTTTCACCAAGCTTCGGCGAATTCATGACGATCTGATCGTAACAAATATCGTGAACACTCCAAGATTAAGGCAAACATTAAATGAAACACAATAAATACTGCACAAAAATCTAGAGCTAAACGCCCACTAAATTATTGATAACAAACACAAAACAGAACCATTCACAGGAACAGGAATAGACATGCAAGAAGAACATTATCTGAGGCCCGCACCTGCGCTACTGCTGCGCTATCATTTTCAAGCCGCGAAAGTCCATACGTGATAAAAGAAGTTACAAAAATAACCGCCTAGGAAGCAGCACTAGACGGACAAGAAAGCGAAGCGGCCAAAATGCCTACGAAACGAAAACCTAACCTACAAAATCGATCTCGTGTTTACAAAGTACAAAGCAAATGAATGTGAATGCTTGAAAATTTTGTTTCTGTAGAAAGATCTAGAAATTAAACAAACTACTGAGTTATCTGTGAGATTAATTGATTTTGCTGTTCTAGAAGGATTCTTAATACTGCATTATTTACAACAAAAGGTAATTTTGATTCTATTCAATTTATTTAAATTGTCTTGTACACAATCTACTGCAATATAACCTAGCAATAGCCCAATATTATTAGTTTACAGACAGCTTTTAGAACGTTCAGGAATTTTCAGAATTAGGTTATAAATATGTTTTGGAAGTAATATTTTACATAATATAAAACCTTTGAAAGATGAGTTTTACTGTTCTCTCTATGATCCTGTTGTATAGACTGGTGTGAGACTATCTTCAACTCATTTGACTCTATATTTTACAATAGATTGCTATCAGGCAATCCAAGAAGTATTATAGAATGCTTTAAAAACCTGATTACTTGAATTTGCTCTTTATTGCCGTATAAGACAGTTATATCCTTAGCTATAACCAAGCTACATAAACCTAGCATTTAACCTACATAAACCAAGTACATTTACCTTAAATTTAAGTTAATTAAACTATTCTCTAGGAAAACATTTTATTCAACTTTTTTTATGAAAAAGACTGGTTCTTTATAGTCATATAAAGCTGTTATTTCAGCTATATTAAGCTGTGACTGCTATTTGATTGTCGCAGATAGATTGAATGTGAATTGGTTGTAACCCATCTCACTCCAATGTAACCGCAGCCTTATTAGATCAGGTTATCCTAACTAACTTGTAAACAATAGATATACTTTCCTGGAGCAAGTATATTTTGGTTCATGTTGGCAAGATTCTTTAGAATTTCGAATCTGAAACTATGAAGAACTCTGCCAGTTTGGTAATTGAATGTGTATAATTTCATTTTATCAATCCGATCTTAACTTATATTATGAGACTTGACAATTTGGTCAGTGTACAAAAGCAAGTTGGAGGCTATAGCTTTGGGTAATATAATTTAAATGTAATCAATTATATCATGAGAATATATTAATATATATATAGATTGGGATAGGTATCGATAGAAAAAACATCGATGTATCGATACCCATCCCTACTAATTGATTAGAGAAGTCTCGCACCTGTTACTCCCATTGTATGGGTGACCACTTTCAGTTAAGGCCTTTTTCCTCAGAATGTCATTCATTCAAGAGAATCAAAATCGTGGTTTGGAACCCACCTAAAGCTGTAGGTCCACTCATCTCTCATCATCCTTTCCATTACCCACGCACAAGCTAAGAACTCATGTGGGCTTCACCATAGCCAAAAATAAAATTTCAAACTACATTTAAATTATTATATTTCTACCATCGAATCACTGACATGGTCTTGATCTTGGAGAAGTCTTGTATTAGTCCAGATCTTTCCTTCTTTTTTCTCTAATGCCTCTACCCAGCTTCCTCAGTCTTCTCTGCTTTGTTAATTTTATTAAAAATAGAACAATTCTTGTTGGCTTGAGAAGCACCTACGAAATTTAGAATCTCTCTACAGTAATTTGATAATGAACCAATTAATAAGGTTCCACCAAAAAGTAGTGAAATTCAACTAATTGCTTCATAAATTGAGAGTTGAGTTACATTGTTACCATCCAAACACAATACAGAATTCTTACTTGCAAACGGAAATCATTGTCTTCGATAGATGCTGTTGGAAATGTCAAGTATTCAACTTTCTTTCTCAAATAACCTCTTATTCACAAACTTTTTCATTTTCTTTTACAGTGATGCTCTTGATGCCCTGGGTTTGAAGCGATACTGTTGCCGACGAATGCTTCTGGGACACGTAGACTTGATTGAGAAACTTCTCAACTATGCTCCTCTTGAAAAGTGAAATACATTATTTTTGACCTATTAATTTTATTGATCTTTTGTGTACCTACTTTATTAAGCTATGAACAAGTGAATGTAAATACCAAATAAACTAATGTATTCATATACGATTGTTTTATTTGCAACCTTATCAAATTTGTAAAAAAATGATGGAACGATTTCTCTACTAACATACTGTAACTAACGTCCTGTACACACAAAACAGTTATAGAACATGAGTATTGCATGAGTATGGAACGTGAGCCCTTGGCCGAGTAGATTTGTAGCTGTCTTTTTCCAATAAATTGAAATTGCATTTAGATTATCATCAATTCAATAGAGTAAACTCATTCATAAAGTCATAACTTTATTTAAAAATTATTATAAAAACATACACTATAACAATAAGAGAGCAAGACTACTAAACTTACAACATAATGGCATGAGATTGTCAGAAAAAATAGGCAGTATCGCAATAATGAGCTAGAACCTGATGGTTAGTAGACTAAAACATATTACAATATTAGTCTAAAATTATTACTATTCTGTTATCAAAAACTAGATATAATGATGAAAACAATAGCGATGACATAATTATTACCCGTTTTCATAGAAATTAATAAACGTTGTATTGAAAACTACCAGAAACATTTAATTATTTCAAGATTAATTATCACCATTCAACTTATTGTGGACTGCGTCATACAAAGTGAATTGAAAAAACCTAAATTCCCAGAAAAATGGCCAAATGAGTGGCGTTTGCTTAGATGGAATGTATTTTACAAGTAAAGAATGAAATGTATAATAAAAAAAATTTAGTAAAGTAATTATATAGCCACCACAGTAGCTTTGAAAAATCTTAGAAAATCAATCCACACAGTGTACGAGAATACAAATAATAGCAATGATTGATGAAACTAAAAAAACTTGCACATATGCATGTGATGTTTGCAAGTGAGCGTATTCAATATTTCTTAACCCCTGCAAAAAATTGGTTAAAATTGAAATTATGTCATTTAGCACGTTATTTCTTACTTCAAATGTTCAATTATGAAAATGTATGGCACAAGGCAGCCGCTCCATGATAAAAAAATATTGGTAAACTGTATTTGAGGAAGTTGAGAATAATTTCTCTACTAGCCTTCTAATCAATGGTAATCTTCGACCTTGAAAAAATCTGTTGAGCATTCGATGAAAATTATTCCGTGAAAATAGAAAATGCCAATCCCGAGGGAGGTTTAGTTTTCTTTTTGATTTTCATTCGATCAGGCTTTTGCTCGCTTGGCTGCGAACTGCTTTTCTTTTTCACCAATGTTGTATCTTTCTCGTTACCAACTCTGTCAGGCTTCACTGAAGTCTTCAGTTTATCTAAATCCAAGCCACACGCAGAGCTCTTGGAAGATGTTGCCGCTGAACTTTCAGCAGGTTTTAGATCAGTGCTCCTTGAACATGTTTGGCTGTTTTTCTTATCGCAATTACTGGATTCAGCTCTATCAGGCTTCACTGTAATGTTCAGTTTTTCTAAATCTAAACCACCAACAGAAGATGATGAAGCAAAACTATCAACAGGATTGAAATCTAAACGTTTTTGGTGATTAATCTTGTCAGAATCACTGAATTGAGGAACGTTTTGGTTGTCGTTAGAAGGCTGCAGTTTTTGAGATTCAGTTGAAGACACTTTCTCAAATTTCTCGATAGTTGAATCTGAGCCATCCACAATGTTTTGCTGGTTATTTTCGGTGGTATCACAGTGTTCAGGTACTTTCGTATTTTCTTCAGGCGATTTTTCAGACTCGGCGATTTCAAGATCATCCACATGTCCGCTGGAGCTCAATTTATCAACACCAACTTCACAATTCATGACGTCATCATTGATGAGGTTCTTGTCGTTGCGATAGAACTTGATACTCTGGCTATCTTTATCGTCTTCCACGTCGGAATTGTCGCTGTCGTCAGCGAAAAGACGGACTGGAAGCGCTTTCGGCTCGGGCTGAGAAGTGCTTGCGGTCGCTGCGGCCACGGAGCGACAAGAGGCGCTTGTCTTCTTGCCAAAATGGATCATTGGTGTTTGAAATTCGCACATATCCTTCTGGCCAGCTGAAAAAATGAGGGAAAATCTCATTACAGCACAAAAACTCAATAATTCAAAGTAAAACTAAATAAGTAAATAAATTTCATCTCCCAATAAATATGATACAAGGCAATATTCAAAGTACAAAATTCATCGTCATAGTAATACTATGAACATTTCCATTTTTACTCATTTTTGTATTTTCTAATCTATACTATTCATTTGAGGTACAACAACTGGTTAATGTGGCCAATCATTTCTTTTTGTAGACTAAAATTGTACGAGAATGTTGATTTATGAGAAATAAATTTAAATTCAAATTTCTAGTTCAATTTCTTATTAGTGATACTCATTACTGAATGGATTCATTATAGTGTTTGGAACTCAAACGTATGGGAACTGAATAAAAATTGAAATTCCACAACTAGTCATTTTTATCGATATCATAACTAAAATTTCAACTATAAACAATCCTTTCAGATAATTGAGAGTACCTATTAAAATTACACCTTTAGTGGAAGAAATCCAGACTGAATGAATTTAATATATCGAAAACACGTAGTCAATTTCATGTACCCTACGTTACTATATCGGACGCTATTTTTCCATTTAGTAATGCGTGAATAGAATTAATTCGAAAATTACCGGATTCTACTACAGTATAATATATTATGTATTGATTGTGTTATATTGTTCAAAACTAAAAGATAGGGGGTAAACGAATTTGAAAATTTATTAGATCCCTTTGAACAATTTGCCACCAGACAGTTATGAAAGCATATAACTTTTTCTCTTGATGCCTATCCAAGTCCTATGACTCGTGCGTTTGCAATTGGGATGATACCAAGCGTCTGGCATTCATTGTATGATTGATTGCTTACCTCAACATCCACAAAAAATGTCAGGGACTTATCTAGGCATCATAAGCAAAGAAAATGACTTCTTCAAATCTAAAACAGCATTATGATGCCTCGATACGCCCTTGGTTGCCTAACCCCTAATCCACAAAAAATGTCAGGGACTTATCTAGGCATCATAAGCAAAGAAAATGACTTCTTTAAATCCAAAACAGCATTATGGTGCCTCAATACGCCCGTGGTTACCTAACCCCTGTTTCCCATTGCATTGAATCTATATTTAGTGTTATCTGTATTTTTTTGGCAATAATTGAAATGAGAAAACTTACTTTCGATAGCGTGACGTTTATTATAGATGGCAGCTCTGATTTCTTCCAGCTGAAACTCCCTGCCACCAACATAGACCTTGTGTTTGGCATACATAACTTTTTTGGTCGGATCGGGTGCTTCGAAAATGGCCACCGGACAAGCTATATCGACTGCTCTGATCGATTTCAGCGCTCTGGGAACAATTGGAGTCTGGTAGTTGACTTTTTTCTCTTCTTGGGCGTCTTGGTGAACTGAAAAATAAAGGTACACACTTACAATAAATTTTAATATACTTGCACAATTTTGATAGCAAACGGAATACTGTATTCAGTTTGAAAGTTACGAATTGAGATAAAAAATTATTGATTTCATTCTCAAAGATATGTAGTATTACTATAAATTTTCAGTAAGGAAAAAATAAATTATCGATCGCAATTACAAGTTTTTGTGACTTAAAATGAATAATAAAAAATTGGTAAAAATGAAAACAGAGGAAAATTCACTTTATCAAAATTCGAAAACTATTTCAACAAAAATTTATATACAGGGTTGGTGAAAATTATGGAAACGGCTCAATATTTCTTATACGAAGGTTATTTGATGGTAGGTTACATTGGGGATTGTACTAAAATTGAAAATAATACTTTACTGTGACTTCAAAAATCTGGTCCGCCATCTTGGATCCGCCATATTAAATTTAACTTAATTTTTTTAAATGGTAAGGTGGTAATGTTATACATGGTTTCGATACAGAATTTCAAGAGAAAAATAATGGCGAAAACCGCACATCGATATGTCAAACCGTTTTTAAGGTATTTCAATTATTAATTAACCATTGTCGTACTGAACCCAGTCTTTACATAAGATATTATGATATGAAGATTAGCCTTGAAAGTGGCTATTCAACGTTTTATCAAGTAGCTCCTAGCTTCCAAATTTGTTATTGTTTGTTTCAGAAACCAATTATTTAAATTTACTCCTTCAGTTGAGAGAGTTTGTTATTTTTCAACACGAAACCAAAGAAGGCTCTGTAACTGTGGAGGTAGAATTGACATCTCGATAATGGAGATTAACTAATGCAAATCTTGAGGAATTTGAACCATAGAGAAATTATTTGATAGATATTTTCGAAATACACACCATGGAAACTGGGAGTTGAGGGTGGAACAACTGCCGAGCTTCGACTCTTACTGCCATGCGGATTCTTCCAAGGACCAGCTTTCAAGGAGTTCTCCTTGTTGATCACAGATGTTTTTGGAAAGAGATCGATTTGCGCCCTTGAGCTTCCGCCGGTGAAGTTATCTTCGGTATTTTCCTGGCGAAATTCATAAATATCAGTTACGATCACATATTATACACTCATACTCAAATCTCAGATCCCATATAGTCTACTCATGGGATATAGTTTACAAAAACTCATGCGATATAGTTATAAAATACTTGTATAGAAGAAAGATGTAACAGCGTACAGTTTGTTGTATAAATTATGTAATTATTACTAAATATAATCATATAATAATTATTATTAGATGCAAAATAATCCAAAATTGGAAACCTTAATCGTGTAAGCTTTGAATGAATCATATACCGGGTGCTTCAGAAAAATGTATACACACTTTAAAATCAAATAGAAAATACATAAAATTTGTAGAACAAATATTGATGTTGTGGAATATTTCCATAATAGAAAAAACGTTTTGAAATTGTCAAACTCCACTAAGCATAATAAATACATAAGAAAAGTAGCGTCATCTTCCTAAATACTCAGGCTAGGCGTACACCGGTTAGTCAAGACAAGACGAGATTAGTCACGTTTAGTCACAGTACTTCACATAGTTGCTTATGAAGCAACACAGACCGATTAGTCATTGCATCAGTGTGTGCTGCTTCATAAGCAACTTTTTGAATTACTGTGACTAACCTTGTCTTGTCTTGACTAACCGGTGTACGCCTAGCCTTAGCGTTTGATTCAAAAACTTGAAGCCTCAACTTTTTCAAAATTTACAACTTTTGTGTATTTCATAATACGAGCATGTAATGAATACTTGTGAATGGAATTTCCTCAAATTTGAATTTACTCTAGTGTGTCTGGAATGTTTTACATGGTAGATTTCACCTGGCTATTTGTGAATAAAATTTATTTTTATTTCAATTTGGTTAGTCTAGGTGCCTGAAAAGTCTTAGGGCCGGTTCATGAGCTCGGGATTTAGCCAAGTCCTAGACTAAAACGGGTGGCCACCGTAGCATCGACAAACGTTAGCCTCGACACTATGTGTTGAGGGCTCTCTATGCTGCTAAGCCACTAACCTTTCGAGACAAACGTTTGACGTTGCTGTGGTTGCTACCCGTTTTAGTCTAGGATTTGGCTAAATACCGGCCCTTAACTTACCTGGTAGATAGGAATAGCCACTAACCTTTCAAGACAAACGTTTGACGTTGCTGTGGTTGCCACCCGTTTTAGTCTTGGCTAAATACCGGCCCTTAACTTACCTGGTAGATAGGAATAGCCATCGATCGACTGTTGGTGCTAACGAGCGGTTGTTGCAACTTCAAGACGCCCGGATTTCCATGCGGCTGGCGCGTGCCTTTCACCTGCGCCTTCTTCAGCTTGGAGAACGCCTGCCTTGACGGCGGTGCCACCACCTTGCCTTCTTCCTCTTCCCCCTCATCGTTCATCATCCTCCTGCCCACACTCAGCTGGAACTGTTCGTGGGCCTGCTTCAGCTTATCGAGCGGCTCGGCGCGATTCATGATTCCCAGCTCGTAGATCTGGTTGGCTCGTCGCCAGTCGTTGTTCTCGTCCAGCTCGTCGGCCCACGAGTGATACAGGACGGCGCACATCGTGCCCAGGCCTTGATTGTAGGACAGCTGGTACAGTTCAATCGGATTGGCTTGTGCATTGATCTAAAATCAGAGAGAAAAACCGCAAGCTTAGTGAACGAATGTAACAGCAAACCATTGTAATGTAATAGCAAACCATTTGCTATTACCATAGCCCCCTATAGGCAGCTCGTACACCGGAGCAATAAGCAATAGGCAATTAGCAACATTTGGATCATATGATTGTCTACTCTATAGAAACCAATAAACCAATGCACACCTAAAGAAGCTGTTTAAGTGTGCATTGAACTATTGGTTTGTATAGAGTAGATAATCATATGATCCATATGTTGCTAGTTGTCTATTGCTTATTGCTCCGGTGTACGACCGGGGTTAAACTACATGGCCGCGGCCTTCAATGTGACAACCTCGCAGTCCCGGCTGGTTCCATTATAAAATCATACTTATAAAAAAACACTACAAACACATGACCTATAAAACACATGATCGATTTGCATTGCTCATGCAAGCCGATGCAGCGGCGTTGTCTCATTGAAGGCCGCGGCCATGTAGTTTAAAGGGGGCTATGCTATTACACCAAAGTCAAAAGATAGGCCTATCAATAATTTATCTAATGATTTATCTAGAAAGAAACAGCGAAAATAAGTAGTCTAGTGCCACTAGAGTAGCCACTAGCATAAAGGTCAATTCCCACATTGACGACAACGACACGACGACGACATTCTCATTTCGTTCTGCGCATGCGTCACCAGCCCATGCTCTGATTGGTCCATGTCTATCTTTGTTTACAAATGATAGCTGTAGCTGTCGGCTATCAAGCTCTCAAAATTGCAGTACCGGTATGACTTGAAAAGGTTTGTATTATAATTTTATTTACTGATTATTATATTAATATTGTCGTACTAATATTATTAATATTAATTAACAATCGATTCCGAACAGTGAACATTCAAACTTCCTACCTAGTCACTTAACCTAGGAATTCGGCTGGTCAGAAGTTCCAAAAGGATGGACCAATCAGAGCGCGGGCTGGTGACGCATGCGCAGAACGAAATGAGAATGTCGTCGTCGTGTCGTTGTCGTCAATGTGGGAATTGACCTTTAGCCAACATCTATAATGCGTTATACTTTTATTTATATTGAATTAGTTATCACAAATGTGTATGTTTTGTAAACATTGAGAATAAAATTTGATTTGATTTAAGTTGATTAGTGTACGAGTCTCAAATTATTTGTTAGTAGCAAAGACAATAGATAACAATTATCTCATGATTTGAACATTTTATGATTTATTTAAAATGAGAAGGAGAGAACCAGTAGTTGATTAGTGAAAAAGGCTCAAATCATTTACTATCAACAATAGATAGCTTATTAATAATTTACTGAATGAATTGAACATCTAATGATTCATCTAAAAAGAGACAGAGTAAACAAGTACCTAGTAGATTAGTGAAAGGGTTCAAATCATTAATTTGCTATTACCTAAGATCATAGATATTAACAATTTATCTGAAAAAACACAGAGAAAACAAGTAGTTGATTAGTGAACGAGGCTCGAATCATTTGCTATTACCAAAGGCTATAGGTATTAGGTAGGCTAATGATTTTTAGACATATATCTTGTTTTATTCTCTGAAAAGCATTGCTTTTGCGGAAATGAACTTTAATAAATATATAGGATTACACCTATTCGTGCAGTTGACTTCAAGTTTGGACATAACTCCAACGACAATTACACGAAAATCCTATTAATGTAACCCACGTGGAATGATGTCATCTAACGGAACCAAAGCAACGAGAATTAATTAATGCAATGACGTCATTCTACGGTGGTTAAATTCAATTTAATTTTCGTGCAACTGGCCGAAAGATTTTAAGCGCTGCTGGCTGTTGCCCATTATAAAGCACAATTACTTGAAATTATTTTACTCACAAATTTAACCAGCATTTCGATGAAGCGTTGATCTTGCCTGTAACGTTGGTCATCCTTGTACAGATTGATTGTATCTTCAAGAAGAGCAAGAAGTTTACTTTGTGGACCCAGTTTCAGGTAACTTTGTTCAATCCAATGAGCAAACTGGTATCTCGGCTCCAGAGGATCATCTCCTTCATACATACGAATTGCCAGCTCAAATTGTCTGCAAGTAAGAACGTAAGGGAGTTTTAAGTTACAAGAAAAACGATTAGAGAAAATAGATGCCTTGAAAATATTTGCACTTAATACTATTGATTTTATAAATTGTATAGTCAGGTTCATACTCCAAGAAAAACAAGCGTGCTCATTCAATTAAATAACAATAGTAGAAGAAAGAAACGGAAACTAGTAAATAAACATAATGAGTGATTCAATCTGTATATTTTGAGAACAAGACAGGCTGACTTGTTGTAATCTTATCAATCAATATTGATTTTGTAAACTTCAAGACCCATCGTAGGAAACTCATTGAGCAGCAGGTAGGTACATTAATTCAATGAGCAAAAGTAGGAGATGGAACAGAAAACTAACAATATTACCTACATTCATAATATGTGCAAACATGAACATTTATTATGTGTATTTGAAAAAACACGCACTGCGCAATTTCTTCATCAATTTCCAAATTTAGTAAAATTTGCTCCATCTTCAGAAACTTATTCTGTGGATAAGAAAAAATGAAATTTTTGGTGCTAATTTCCACGTTATTGTGTTAAGAGTAGCTATCGAATCAATAAACTGAGTTAGCTTGTTTTTATCCATTTTTCAAACTGTGTAAGTTACCAACAAAATCCAACTCAGTCAGCATCTGAGTCGAGTCAAAAGTATTGAGGAATACTACCTTTTTAAATGTACCAAATAGGCCTACAGATAGCCTAGACCCTAGATTATAATGAAGATCTATGATTTATATCATAATAATGAAATAATTATATAATTCAACTTATATAAATAATAATATTCCATAATACCGGTACCGTGATGGAAATATAACTCGCGAACCATAGGCCCCTCTCAGTTTTACTTGACTCCAAAATTGAACGATTTGAAACTTACTCTCTTTGTTCGTCTAATTTCTTCTGGGCATTTGTGTCTAGTTCAGCATTCAAAGCAGTAAACAATTGATCGGCTCTTCTACCGTGCCTGAGTGGTTGAATATTTTCTTTGGTCAAATCCAACAGTTCTGCATCCAAAGGTTGGCTCATTTTCTATAAAAATTGAATAAAAGAGAAGTCGTTACAAACAAAGTACGGATTGTGAAAAGTTTTGGTAAAAGTCTCCATTAAAAACATTGTGAAAATCATTAAACTAATTTCAACAAACTGGTTTCAACATGCATACCCATTACTCAAGATCAAACTTATCATTCTATAGAACTAGTAAATAATCTATTGCATTTTGAAAACATGAATGATTTAAACTGAAATTCACAAAATCAGATGCAGACTCACCGGTGTAATAAACAAACAATGAATACTTTCATATGAAATTCAAACTTGATGTGCAGTTGGCTTGATAAAATAACACAACATAAATAAACTGCACTTGAAACTAAAATAAGGTTACCAAGAAACTAATCACATAGAGAGTGATATCAGAACGAAAATAGGTTTATGATTTGAATTTACAGACAAAAACACGTGAATAAAAACGAATATTTCGACAAACAAGCAGTCAAATACAAACTCAAAGTTGGATATAAAACATAACATAACCTAAGATAAAGTATTCTGAATTCTCGTGATGTGATTGGCTAAAATCTTTGGAAGGTAGAAACGGCCTTTTCAAATTTCGTGAAACAGATGATAATATTATCAAACGAGAAAGTAAACGGAAATATCATCACCCTAAAGATAATTATTATTCAATCTTTAAGAATTTTTTATAAAGAATCCTTCTTTTGAATAAAGAACGTTGATTCGATGTTCATCAATGTTCGATAACGATTTTTAATGGCACTGGCAACTCATCTTCCGCCATTTCGATTGCCGCGGAGTTTAAATTGACGACAGAACCAATAAATTTAATTTTCTATACACAAATCGTGAACTTTCAACAGAAATTACAGAGTTTAATTCAAAGTTCTATGGTTCTTTGCTTATTAAACAGCTCTAAAATTAATTGAATAGAAACAGAATAGAAAAAAATTATAATTTTGTGGATCTTGATGATCAATTCAATAAGCTAATAGCCAACACTTACTATAATTTGAGCATGGAAAAATCCACAATCTCACATCAATACAATAAAATATCCACAACCATAAAGTAAGCTATCTATTTGGATGAAGTTCACAATCGTTTTATAGAGAATTTTATTTTTCAGTGTTGACGAAAGTTGTAAAATAATGATAATCCACATAGGGCCTACCAAACCCACAGTTTGATGAATGGTGCATTTTAAATGATATTTTAATAAAATGCGCTAATAGGCCTACATTTTTATCTATACATTAAAAAAATAATTCACCTTGCTTTAATGCAATAATTGTCTTCCCTACTCTATTATCGTGTAGTATTGATCTTATAACAAATCAATAAATATAAAAATATGAGGTATGGTGAGCACAAGAAAAGAATAGCTTTTGCCGAGGAGTGGGCAATATAAAACTTATAAATTGATGAAATAGAATTTATCAATGCTACAGTAATCAATTATATGACAACAGAGACAATTGGAATACTTAATACTAATAGTTCCTATTATAGAATAGAATATATAGTTCTATTATATTCTAAATTATATAGTTCTAAATTATATATAGTTTTATTATATTCTAAATATATAGAATAGAATAGAATACTAATATTTCCTATCGTCTTTGATGAAAGTTACAGTATTATGCTACTCATGTGAATGTATAGTAGCATTTTTGCGACGCATAGTTTGCATTATCTCTATCTGAAACGACTGTATTTATGTATTCCACTACTTGGATAGAAACTATTCCAAGATAGACGGGAAGAGAATAGATTCATTATAACACTATATTAAAATGTTCTATATTTTGTCTGATACTGTATAAAATTTGGTAGTCTTACTTTGTGAGGAGTGAGTAAGATTCATCTCTGAGATTTTTTCTACATCAAATTTATGAATGAGTAGAACCATTGTTCTAATGTTTGGACAGCTAAGTCACAATTCCTTTGATGAAGACTCCTGATTTGAGTAATGAGTATAACTACAATTAAATTCTTATTTTATTACATTCATTAATTTCAATATTTTATTGTATTCATTAGATTCAATACTATGTTTGAGGTTTTGGTTTGAGAGAAATAAAACTCGAGTCTTAATTTCAACTTTATTTCACAAAAATTGTTCTCTTGCCTTACAATACATGCAAAATGATTTTCCAACCATTTTCTCAACTTATTGTTAGCAACTATAGGTGATAATTATAAAATGACATCACAATACATAAATATTATCCCACTATTCACAAATTGTGGCCTACCGTACAAAAATAATATATCATATGCAACTGGCAAACAGTCATATATAATTGTGTATTAGAATAAGGAAGAACATAAAATTATATCACTTAGAAGTACTGTAACTATCCAAAACAAGTTTGGAAATTTCACTTATAATTAAAAAACAACTAACAATATTATCATGGAATACACTAGTTGCGCTTATCACAGTCTTTTATCCCATACCACATTAAAAATAACCGATTAATGGTGATCTATAGTTTTGGCATGATTGATTCTTAAAACTACAAACTAAAACTAGAAGTGAATGGTCTCATTTCAGTAAACTGCCATGAAACACATTTGGCATCGTGAGTGTGAGATACTTATGAAAATGTATCATATTTCATAATAAGGGATAAGAATTAGAGTTATACACAATAATATGCGTCAAAAGCAACATTGAAGTTGAAAATTGCCGCTCTATGAGATTGAATTTCGCACCAGCCTAATAAATTTAATTAAATTCAGTATCGTGAATAATATTGAGAAAACAATAATAGATATTTTCCAGATTAGAAGTAATGTTGAATATTTTCAAACAAATTATGCAAACATTAATAAAAAAAGATCATCTATGTTTTCAGTTTCCAGCATTCTTTTCACCAGATTTATACAATTGATAAGGAAGAATTTCATTTGCAATTATTTTTTTCAGTATTAACAATACCTATAAGACTCTATTTTCAAGCAAGTATCACAAAATAAAACATTATTTTACAATATTACTTTTATTTGTTGGATGTTTATAACAAACATTGAAAAAAATTGATAATTTTTTACAAATTTATACAAAATAGAATATAATAATAGAAACCATTGCTGGGGGGCTTCACTATTGTAATAACCTACAAAGTATGAAAGCATTAAGGCATCGAAACGTTAGAAAATGCAATACAGAATAGTATTACACTTCAGCCGAATACCTATCAATATGAACTGATTTGAGAGATTGTTGAGATACGGCTTAATTTGGTTGAGAGATAAAAAGCATTATTCTTCAATGACTGGAGACAAAATTAATCCAAAGCGGCACTAATACTTTAACGCATTTATTTCTAATCAATAAATTACAAATTTATTTCTCACTTTGTGCTCGTCTCTGTTCATTCCTTATTCTCCTGAACATCAGATCATCAAATTGCTACAATAACGATAAAATCCAGATACTGTCACGTTGTAAGAGACAGCAGCAACTCTACGAAATTGAAATAATGTGTAGAACTGATACATATTGATATTGTGGAGCCACTACTACATAATATTGAAATCCATTGATATATGTTGTCAATTCCACCACAGTTACAGTCTGAGGCCGGTATTCACCATGATGAATGATGAAAGATGCATCTTCTTTTAAACTGATTTTAACAAAACAATAGTTTAAATTATAGATTTACAGAACCTATTATCATAAAGTAACAGTAATTTGAACCATTTTTTGAATCTATAGTTTATAAAGCAAGAGAATATGAGTTTAAATTATGTTTGTTACTTTCACTTTGTAATTATGTTGTAAAGATCACAATAAAAATTTTGAAATTATAAAGTAACAGTAATTTGAACCATTTTTTGAATCTATAGTTTATAAACCAAGAGATTACGAGTTCAAATTATGTTTCACTTTCATTTTATAATTATGTTGTAAAGATCTCAATAAAATTTCTGAAATTATTTTGTTTAAATAAAATTGTAGCAGTTTGAACAAATATGGTGTATACGAGCCTGAGTTTGGTGGAATTGACTCCTTACCTCGATTCCCTATGTCCACACTCGGTCGATTTTGTGTGCTGCACATCATGCTACCAATGCAGCATGCTGTGCAGCACACACAAATCGACCAAGTGTGGACGTAGGAATTGATTCCAATAATTATTGAGTAATACACACGAGATCCAGGATGACGATGATGATACATGTTTTATAAATAATGAGATAGTTCTAAAATAAATTAAGTGGTCGATTTAAAGCGAGCAAGGTGTGGTCTCGTTTTCATTGGTTCGCACGAGCGTCAGATCGCAAACCAACGAGAAATGGTCAGAGGGGTAGCGGAAAGAAGGCACCCTGCCCTCCCCGATCTCCTCTCCGTCGGGAAACTGGAGCAGAGCGTCGACCTGGAAGTGTTCTTCGGAGTAGAAGATGTAGTCGATGGATTGCCTCACTTCGCCTTCTTCTCTGATCTTCCAGGTGGTGTAGGCAGGTTCCTGCCCCGAGGGATATCTGTAGGCACTGCCCAGTCTCAGCAAATCGTGCCCAAGAACTGTGCTGTAGATGGGTTCGATAGGTTCGGCGTTGAAATCGCCACACAGGATTACGGGTCTTTGTTCTGCGTTGGCTTGTACAAAATCGAGCAGATCTTTGCCTTGCTCGTTGCGAAGTGTTGAGAGCAGAGCCCCGCTGCGCGCTTTTAGATGAGTGGTTGCCACGCACAGTTCTTGGCCTGACTCCAGTTCTTTCAAGATCGCTAGCACGCCCACCTGTGAACAGAATAATTGTCGATTCTAATTACTCGAATTCAAAAATAAATTGATTCCCAAAATATTTACATTATTATTAGCGTAGGATATACAGAATTATTGTTGATTCTAATAATTAAAATTCAAAAATAAATTTATTCTCAAAATATTTAAAATAGCCTATTATTGGCTTATGGCTTATTTCATAGGCGGGGAGACCCGGTGTGGGTAGTTCCACCTGGCCGTACAACCCAATTTTCCCTTGATAAGGAACATGGTGAACAATGTTCAAAATAGATTATTTATATTTACAAAACAAAATACAGTACCGTAGATGGAACATGCATAATATTTTGTTAAAATGAAAATATTTGATTATCAATTGAATAGAAAAAATGAATATGATTAAGTATAGTGAAAAGTATAATTAAAAAGCTCACGATCAGACGAAAGTCTTTTGAGCTTCATGTTCTCTTGTACTGTTTTTTTTTTTAATTTTTGCAAGTATTGTGTAAATTTATGAAGGACTCATTGGGAGTTTAACCTAGAAGAATTCAAATTCCTACAAGGAATTAGAAAATTCAAATTTGAATTCTATTCATAAAAGTGTAACATAGAACACAATTTTATACTTTTAATAAAACATAACACGGACAAATCAAACCTATATTATTATGTTTTAGCAAAGCTATGTTTAATTTCAATTTATTGGAAAATTTGTGAAAAGAATATAGAAGAAGTGAATGCGACCGGTATTTTGCCCAAAACCATGCCACACAAAACAATTTCAATTATTGTTTAAAGAAAATAAAAATTAAACAATCCATACATGGCCAGCTTGTACAGCCAGCAAGTATAGCAAGCTTGTATATAGCCAGCATATAATAGCTTGTGTGCTGATACATTTGATTGTTTACAATACAATAACATATATAAAAATTGATAATATTGAAACATTTAAAACTAATTGATTGCATCATGTATTTTTATTAATCATTGTAATGAATGCTAGGTAGTATGAGCATAAATATTTTACTCAAAATTGAAATTAAAATGTTACCTGATTGCTTTGTACCGTCCACACTTCTAGAATTCTGTTTTCTGAACGAACCAGATCGAATCTGTCTTCTTTGTAGAATATAGCACATCCATCGGGACCATTGTTGTCTTTGATGTATATACAGGGTGAGTCAGGTTTGGGAAAGAAGATGCCTTTGAAACCTTGTGTCGATAGTGTCTTTTGGAAGTAATTGAAGTGGTCAACCTCCTGTTAAACATATCAATAGAAAAATATTATTAATAAAACTGATTGAAAGAATAAAGTTCTCAAATCATGCACAAGTTATCACAAGAACAAGAAAAAAGAACACAGAGTACTGCTCAAAACAACTCCTCCAAAAATATTGACTAGGCCAAGATATCCAAATGAACAAATGTTCGAATTAAATTAATAATTTATTTTTCAAATATAAACTAGGCTCAAATGTCCAAATCAATATTTATTTATTCAAGTCTATTTCACAAACATTGGATTTTGAAATTAACCACTTTATTAATTATTCGAAGTGTTTTTAGACACACAAGTCGTATAGCAGGATTATTTTAAATTGTCAGAAAACAGTTGATTGATGTACGCTCGTTTACTGACGTTAAATCAGCTGTTTTCTGGCAATTTAAAATAATCCTGCTTTACATAGAATAATTATGAAAGAAAGACACAAAACTTATTGAGACCTGAAATTTGATACTACGGTAGTTTGTTTCAGCCCACTGTCAACAAGAAAATAATCATGAGTACAGTAATAAATTTCACCTAATGTAAGACAAAATTTCTATTATAATGCTCCATAAAACTTAAAGTGGAAAGTAGCCACAAGATCGTTCATTAACTCTCTTATTCAGTATTCAATTATTTTCCTCATAATTTTTCTGTTGTTTCTTTGTACCTCATTAGTTACACTGTATTGTCACTATTTTTGAAGTATTATGCAAAGTTGAAAAGAAAAGTAGATTCAAAAATTCTTTTATCAAAGGAGTCTGTTCCTTTTTATCTTGTTTCCTCTTATCTTTGTCATTATATTATTGCAAAAGATTCAATTTTTTCTCAATTATTTTTTTCTTTTCAACTTATTTTGTTCAAAAGTATAACTGTTATAATTTATTTTTTATTGTAGGCCTACATGGAAGACTATCACAAGAATATCCTATCAAAAAACGATACTTGAAATCTGCAATAAATAATATTCAAGTATTCAGACCAATAGCATACTAATAATTGAATTTTATACAGTACCAATTTTGTTTTGGAACCCACCTGTAAGCAGATGATGTCTGGTTGGTATCTAACTATTTCTTCGGACAATTGTTGCCTGCGTCTTCTCCATTCTAGAGCGGATTCTGGGCAAGCTACGAAGTTGTCAACGGATTCTCCAAGAGCTGTAAAAGAAATCCACCATAAATTATTGAAAAAAGACTGGCAATAGTATGTATTAAAATGTGAACATCAAGTATGGTACTGTCAATAGCATGTATTAAATGTGATCATTAAGTACCATTCATATTATAAACTTTAATCGACATTTGTGTCGATTTACCATCTGCCTTAGTATAGAAAAGTGACCTAGGGTTCTATAAACACCTAAAATGTCTTTATAGAGCCGTGAGGTGACCAAACACCCTGCTATTCATATGAACAATGTACGATTGGGGCACAGAGTAATGTTATACTATTGTTAGATCAAAACGAAAAGGTTGGATTACAATATAAGAACCAAAGAGGATGGAATACAACTAAATAATGCTGGTTTTTATCAAGAAGTGGAATAGTTTCACGAACCACACGGATAATTATAATTAAATCATATTACAAATATGAAATATTATTATTAATAACTTACATTGAGACAAGATATTCCATTGGAGCACTCTTATTTTGGATGAAAGCTTGGTGATGTCATCTGAAAAATTAAAACACCATCATTAAATACAAATTTCACACAAGGAATTCATTCTATTAACACTGCCATTTCTTAAAAAAACATTGTTTCCAATAATTATGATGTCTTAATTTGATAAATTCTAAAAAATCTCTTATATTTTCATATTAGATGGATATTCTGATAAAATAAAAACAGTCAATTAATATTGAATAGATTAAATTGAATATTAATTTTATTGAAAATATTAACAAACTCAAGTAGGCTATTATCTAAATGATGAAATGAATGAATATAGACGATAATGATAAATATGAATATAGACGAGCTTTTCAATTTGAGTGATTTTTAGCAATAGCTTAGGGGAACACTTTTGCAAGGTATCAGCAGGAGTAATCACTACACTGAATTTATTATTATTCAGATTTATTCGATAATGCTTGTAATAAATACTCTGTCTGTAGCATAGTAATAATAAATGTAAAATTGATTATTTTAGTGTTTTTTCTTTGAGAGAGAGACACCTAATACAAAATGTTCTAAAAAATATAACTAAGCTGTATTTAGCTGTAATTTATATAATATAAATAACCTGGCTTGCATCACCCCAACTGCTTAGCTGTTAAATTCATTTTTTATGACCCTTAAATCTTTTTCAATTTTATCACCACAAAAATGAAGAGTTCTGCTTTTGATGTCTCTCAGGGCATCTGGGCATGTCTTATGGAACATAAACTATTTATGATACATGAATATCATCAGTAAAATTCAATCACAATGGAGACTTCTCATACAGGCTGTGTCATAATAGGCTGTTTTTGCATCATGGGTGCTCATATTCTACACCTACAGAATAGGCCCTGACAATAAAATTCGAAATAGGAAAATAATTTGGGAATCAAAGGATCAAAGCTGAGGAAGTAAATAGATTGAATATAGAATTTTGATAATCATCTGCATCTTTTTTATTTCAGACAATAATCCTATTCTGCTTTTAGTGGGAATCATTACAGCAAAAAATGTTGAAAAATGTTCACCTCTTTCAGGATGCTCAATGTTAACAAAGCGTCTGGAAACCAGTGGCGTATCTTCAAGACCTTTTCTGCAATGTTTGAGGAAATCTTCGTGTGTCATTCTAGCTGGAAGATTGAGGTCATCATCCTGGTTGTCATCATTCATTATCTTTGGTGCCGAGTTGAAGCTGCCCATCCTGTAAAGAGACAAAAAGAAAACGTTATTGATGCTGGTTCGGTAACTAATAAAAAGATTGTAGAGGTGCCGAAGACAGCGAGAACTTGTTCAAAGAGTTCACTCAGCACCAAAAGTTTAATTTGAATTGAAAACAAGTTCACCATAATATATACGGTAGGTATAAGCTCATAATAAGTAAGTTGCAAACTAACATATTCCTCTCAATTTGAATTATTATAAAATCATATACAGTAATCGTATCGTACGGTATAGGTTGTTTCTTTCTACTCAGACGTAAAATGTCGGATCGTTTTATCGATTATTTCACAAAGTAACTTTCAACAATTCATTTCTAGAATTCATGTCACACATTAGCAATGGTTGTTACATAACAAGCATATTTTATACGCTCTTGCCTATTCTATTTTCACAGATTGCTGTAGAATTGCTTCATGATATTATCATAAAAACCAATGCGATTCCTTATTCTTGAAACAGTTTTATTAGATACAATACTTATATGTTTCGATGTATTTGGTCTCACTAAACTTCATTATTTTACTATACAGTATCTTGTTTTATAGTAAGTTCTGCAAAACTATATTCTTGCTACTTATGTTCAAGTTATTTAGTCAGCATTTATAGCTTCACTTTATTACAATCTACTGTTTAAATATATAAAAAAATCACAGCTCTTTATTGTTTAGTACTGTATTTTAAAAGGGAAGTTACCTCGTGTAAGCAACTTTTCTGTAAGCAAGTTTTTTTGCTGTCGTGATGCCCATATAAGCTCTCAGCTTGTGCGTGGGTAATGGGATTATGTGTATTAATGGAACTTTTACTTTTATATAGTAAGTTGAATACTGAACTTTTCTTCTGCTTCAGCTTGTTTATTATTATTTTGCAATGCTATAAAGTATTTCAGTTATCAGTTTTTTAGTTAGAATTGAGTTTAATGCTAATTAAAGTTACTGGTAACTGTAACTCCACTATCAGGCTAGAAATAACTCCACTAGTAATAACATAACATAGATTCACTCTATTATGCTCAACTATTTAGTACCGGTAGCCTAATTCCTAATAAAACATAAGCCTAAAATTTCTCAGTATTTTATGGGAGAAGCTATATTTTGTGTTCATGAAACTATTCCAGTAGATAACGACACAATATTGTTTCGAAAATATCCATTTTAAACTACCTTAACTCAGGTAACCAATATTAAAATATTGAACAGTATACGTGTTATTAACCTTATTATATGCACGTAGGTGTCCTGGAGATAAACTCCATGCACCTGTACATAGGTTGAGACCTTGCAATAGCGGGTAACTGACCCATGAAGGGCCCACTGGGTCTTACTTGATGACACACTAGGGCTCATACAGACAGGTCAAGGTCAAGGTAATGAAGGGCTAGTGAAAAGAAAGGGAGAGTGAGGAGGAGGAGGAGGAGGAGTAGGAGGAGAAGAAGGTGAAGAGGAGCTCAACTTTCCGCAGTTACTGACCTTGCGTAGTCGACACTTTTGTTATACTAGGTATAGAGATATAGAGTTCTCTCTCATTCTAATAAACAAACTTAAATATCACCTTTCATATCCTATCTCTTCCTTTGTACTCCCACTAACTCACGTGTTCACCCTTACCCTTTAAGTACTGATTATAGGTTACATCATTGCTATTATCAGTTTTCAGTCGAAGATTATTCAATGCTATTTTCATTTGACAAACATGAAAATGGTGGGAAAAAATAATTAGTATAGAAAAATGATTTTCTTAGCTTCAAATTTTGATTGACTTAATTTTTACCTTACAACTATGAACATGGAGCGAATCCTAAATTTTTTAACCAGAGATAAAATAAAATAATGAAATGTCGGTGATTGACGAGTTCCAATTTTCGACATCTATTCTGGCAATGTTTAATTTGAATGTTTAAATTGATTTGAAATCATCTACGCAACTTTAACTCACAAAATAGGGTCTATAAAGACAGTAAACAACGATTAAAGTAGTGCCTTTTCCAAAGCAGGTCACTCACATACAAAATGTAGTAAATTTCATACAAATAACAAGTACAGTAATTCATTAGAGCGGTAATATTAGAACTTTGAATTGATATTATGATTCGAATGTTTCAAACAACTCGCGTTTTTCACCGCATAAAGTTTGTAATTGTAAACCATCTATAAGAAGATAGAAGATTTGCAAAGTTTTGAGTGGTTTGTAGAGGTCATGTGCTTCTTTTCTCCATTTCACCTTCATTTTCTTCATCCTTCCGGAAAATGTTCCTACATAAAGTTAGAATAAGTTGTCTGTTTGTTCCAGTTACAGTTACTGCAAATTAGGAAAGGAAGCTACTGCGCGGACTGCGCCCCAAGTTTAGGGCATAGAAATACATCCACGTATGTATATAGTTCTATGTTGAAGGGGTTCGGCTACCGTACTGAATCTACAAACATATAGATCTAAAACTGAATGATCTTACTATATTAACTTTTCCTACAAGTAAAATATTCTTAAATCGCGTGAAAATCAGTAGGATACTGTCTACAAAATACAAGAGACATTGACTCATATAGTCCTTGGAATTAAACATTCAAATTAGGTACTACAATGAAAAGAATAAGCCCACCCAAATTGCCAAAATTTGACTTCCGGCTCTTGTATTGTTTTGGTACAAAAGCTATTAGAACGTCATTCTTTGTAAAATGTTAACGAAACCAATGCAAACAAATCCCTATAAAACTCATTTAAATGACGTAATTTAAAGTAATTTAACTAAAACAAAAATGTAATTGGCTTTCGTGCAGTCGGTTATATCACTTCATTTAATCGTTGCCGAAAACCTTTCAAAGTACCTTTTCTAAAAAAGTAACTTTCAAAAATAAGAGTGACAATTGAATTAACTGTCATCGTAACAGTAAAAATTCATATCAGAGTATTGGAGCGTGAATTCGATTGTTGGCTGGGTTTGCTAAGTTCATTGAGAAGTTTTGGGCTAGATTTTGTTCAATTTGTTTTTGGAGTTGGGAAATTGTAATGTTAAGAGCAGTTGGCTAATGATAATAGGCTCAAAGGGCGTTTAAGTGAGCAAATAACAAAACGTATAGAAGATTGTGGAGCTCTGTCCCATTATCTTTAATTGGCCATTGTTCCACTGACTGCAAGTGTACTTAGTTTTAAACCTTTAAGGACATGTCTACATTTAACTCAAGAAAATTGTACAAAACACTTTTTCTTCCTCAAGTAGGCGCCATGTCAAGTATTACATCCTCATTTTAACCTTCATTGAGAATAAGTTGTCCTTATTCCTGGCTTCAATTACTTTGTTGTCTTGTCTTCCCTCAATGTGTAACCTCTCTTCATTTCCTATATATTTTAAAGACATTAATAAATATTATGATATTAAATAACATCATAATATATAACCAGTTGCTGACAACAAAAATAAAAAAAGTGCTTAAGAAAATGAATTGAATTTTTGAGAAGAGCATTCTTATGGAAGCTTCTATAGAAAAGGCCCAGAAACATTTTGAAAATTATATCGATATTTAATTAATACATTATTGTAATGTAGGCTACTACAGAATTGTAATATTGAATAAGGGGCTAAGTTTTCTATGGATCCCGATCTAAAGTTCAACTGATACTGATATTTTATTATTATAATGAGATACGATTTTTCATTTTTCAAAATAATTATGTTGAAGACTTGTTTATTATTACTAGTACAGATTTTTTTTAGAAATACCATAACCGTAAGTCAATCTTAGCTTAGTAGAGAATTTATGTTATTTTCGCGATGGGAGCTCTAGAATATTATCGAAAATTCTGATTTTCTGTATTTCTGAAAAGAAAACGTGTTCAGAAAAGTGTATTGGAAATTATAGAAGCATAAAATAAATTATTAAAGTTGTTGATATAATATTTAAAAAAAACAACAATATTTGATCATGAATGAAAATGTGAAACTGAAACATGTTTATCGTTTTTCATCTAATATCGTGAATAGATAAGGGAGGCTTGATATGAAAGAAATAGTCCGAAAAAATTAGGACGTTCCTCATCTGAAATCCAAATTTACAATATTATTTTATTTTGAAAACTAACTTTTTGAATGAGGATGTAAAATAATAACATGGTGAATCACCATGGTGATGAATGGAATTTGTACTGTAAATAGCCTGAGCGTGCATCATGAATGATCGATCAATGGTGATCAATCGAATCAGTACTGTAAATAGCCAAAGCGTGCAAAGCCCAATAATAATACAAAATGCCCTCAACTTGAACTTGATTGAAGCTTACCTTCGCAATCGCACAACAAACCTGCGCAACAAGAAGCGCATACTACCAACTTAACGGCACTAAAAATACCAAACACACAGCTGATGATGACACAGCGAAAGTTGGTTTGAAATTTTGTTTAAACTTTTGATTTTTGACCCACCCCGGCAAATAACATCACAATAGTATCACAGTAAGCGGTTGGAAATCTCAGTAACACATGAAATTTTGTTGAAAATGATAAGAAACTGCTTGAAACAAATGAGTAGATGCCGCTTGTAAACGAGTGTTCATAATACTGAATTTAAAAATAAACTAGAACGTTGCCGAACGTAGCTCAGTCGAGGTCATTCAGCCATATGACTGTGAAACACTCATCGTTATTCATTATCACTGACATTGGTTTCCATTCTACAAAAATAATAAACATGATGATTTCCTATTATCAGTAGTCAAAATATTAGCAGGTTGATTAGAAAAAATATCCAATTTAAAAAATCAAATAATAAGCCTGTTTACATATTTAGAAAAAAAACCAATAATATTCATGAACATTGGTCCATCATCTAAAAAACTTATTAATGGATGAGCTTATCTCTTCAGTTTATGATAAGGATGGAGAGTAATTTGTTTTGAGGTATTTATGAAATGTAATCATCGCAAAAATAATTATTTTCGATTTTACATTGTTGATTATTTATCTAAATATTAGTGTGTATTGATACTGAACAACTAAGTCATGAATTACGAAATAAGCCTAGAAATTACATCACTTTTTATTGAATGATTAATTTGACTGGTCTGACATGGTGTGAAATTATCACTGATACTGAAAAACTTCAAAAATGATTCATTGTTTTTTAACATTTGGCACTCAAAGTGAGTTTAGTTTTTTGTAACATAGTATAGAATTATTATTCTCATTGTTTCTGAAATCCCTTTTTGACATGAGTCCACCTCCAGTTGTCTCATTCAATTCGGCAGTATTGAAGAGTTTTTGTTGTCAAGTAATTATTAAAATGAGGGAATCAGCAATAACAACAAATGTTCTAAATTGTTCAATAAATGTGTCTGAGGGAACCTGCTACAATTACAATGAATAATGGTTTCATAGTGTTAAATAAAAGAGTGAACGAATTTAATGAATCATGCCCCAGTACCTAAAAATTACTAGAACAAAAATTTACTTGTGTATATCAATATCATACGTTAAAGAGCTTAGAACTTGAATAGTTTCAGATCTGAGAGTGCAAAATCAACAAACAAAATTTTACTCTTAGCAAGAGTAAAAGAGTTTTACGGATACAAAATTTCCAATTTCGTTTACAAAGGAAGCGACGAAAGGTTCAATCTCTGCCCACACACATCTGTTTTTCCCATAGCTGTATCGCGCTGCAATTCGAAAAGCAAAGTAGAGACGAAGTACCCTGAGCTGATCCAACAAAGTGAAGCTTACAAGAGCTTTACTGGTTAAGCTCTTTTGGGGATAAGCGTTGTACTAGTAAAGTATACTTAAAATCTACATTCAACAGCTCAAGAGCTAAACTTCAAACAAAAATACGTTATGATTATAAGTTAAGATGTTTTCTCTATCATTTTTCCCCCTTTCATTTTTGAGCACAAGCCTAGTGTGTTAGCCTATTTCCTATTCTACGGGATTTCTGAAATTTAATGAAACATGCCCCAGTACCTAAAAATTACTAGCAAAAAAATTTACTTGAATGTAAATTATACTATTGTTTTTTTTATGATTGAGGTCCTTGAGAAGAGCAGGCAATCAGTATGCAACCCGCTCAACCTCCATATACTACAGTGACATTTTATTTGACGCACGGCATTACATAGATAGATAGATAGATATATCATTTCTTGACGTTGCTGATGACCGTAGAGTACGATGGCAAAGAAATAATACCTCTCTATCTATCTACATAATGCCAAGCGTCAAATTAAATGAATATCACTGTATATCATATTACATTTTTGTTGATTCCCTGCGAGAAGGAACCCAGTATGCAACCCGCTTAACCTCCAAAAATTATATACAGTACTATTATAATACTGTATCATAATTATATTTTTGTTGATTGCGAGGATGTTTTATGAGCTTTAGATAAACTATCAACATGGTTTGGTACCATGTTACCTGGATAGGTAACAACCCAGCAGTGCGGCCTCAGCTTTAGTAGTAACAGAGACGAAAAATTGAATTTCAATACACGAAATACATGGAGTATGAGAAGACATAATTTATTCTAATACTATTTGATTGATAATATTCAAGGTTGAATCGAGGGTCGATTCATTGTGGGTCGACAATCGACAAGCTGCAACCGATTAAACCACATTCGAATTTAAATCACATAAGCAGCTTTACTCTTCAAATTTACTTCCCTTGGCCTGAGAATTATCACATAATATCCTTTCACGCGCTATTGTCTTCTGTGTGAGTTGAATCACGTCTTTCAAGCTGAACAGCTAACACGATTAACATTCAGCTACTGGTACTGATACTGATACTGTATTGCTACTGTCGTATTAACTCTCCCAACTTCTCGTTCAAACTTCGCAAAGTTTACGGTACAGTTGTAAGCGTATTAGAAGCCTTGAAAACAAAGACAGCATGTAAACGGTTTATCTGTCAAATAAACTGTTAATGGCGTCATGTAAGAGTAATGTAATGGCATGTAGAGTGAAGTAAGGTAAATGCTACCAGAAACTTCTCTATCTCCATTCAGCTGTCAGAGAGCATACATAGTTCCAGTTCCAGACAAGTAATCGGCCTACTTCCAAGATATAATAGGTCACGGGTATCCCTGAACTTATTGAATTCAGTTTTGAGTTTGTAGATTTTTGTGATAGGATAGTCGCAGCCAACATGGTGACATGTCACGATGTTTTAAGACTCCACTGATGTGGTTTGACCTTGAATTTCAGCTGTGAATGTCAGGAGAAACCTGATATCCAGGTGCTGTGATCCATTAGAAAATTGCCGACTGTTGGATTTATCGATGAATTAAATATCGCTTGTTTGAACAATTATGGCAGTACGCAGTTGTCAATATTATTTGATAAAAGTATTGACAACTGAGAGAAACTTACAAATATCATGGATATCTTTGATTGTGTTGGTAGAGGGGTTATTGTAATATTATTCATAGGAAATGAGGAGAGAGTTTTATACATAAACGGACATATATACATAATTGTATTAATGCAGGGCCTCTAAGAATATTTTGAAAATTCCATAGGGCAAAAAGATAAACAATTGGGGAAGATTGTTAGCCTTATCGTTGAAAAATTAGGAGTGTAATGAACAGGAAATAGAAGTAAGAAAAATATTGGAGAAATATATGTGTAAATGCATGTGAGAGACAAGAAAGCATTAAGATGGATATTGAAGGAAGTTATAATTACTTGAAATCAATAAGTCAACAGTACATTAATGATGTAAATTAAAGTAAGAGTGATAAAAGCTTGAAAACCTCCATATCTTGGCAAAACTGGGAATTGTATTGAGAACTGAATTACTGTTTCTATCAATACAGGCAGGGAGAGAGACCTTGGAAGTTGAAACTATGGATTTTGTTCCAGTGAACTCACACTCCTATCTTCTGACAGTGAATGCAATACAACATGCTTCTTAGTCACGATATAGAGCTGTAAAATAATTTTGGGTGAAAATACATCCAACTTTACTCCTGTCTACTAATCACAAACTTCTCATTGAACATGTTTTATTCTATGAAATAAGTAATTCAATAACCGAAAGTGAATTTCTGTAATGTAAATTTTACTGCCAGTTCAAATTATCAAATAAATAGCAGGCAATCCACATTTAGGTCGATAAATCTGTAGTTGAACTGACAATCCAGTCATGAATCTCGAATTTACATAATTGTTGCATTGTTACATAATTTTTCTCATTTATCATGAATGAAATCATGAAAAGTGAAATTGTAAGACATGAACTGATAAGATGGTTTGCATGTTGATTATTTATAGAAAATAATAATAAGTTATATTCGTCCTGTTCTTCAAACTCTATGTAACCTATGACAATGGTGACCAATAATTTCAGTTAGCGTCAAGTTCCATAACAAACTTCACGCATGATATGAGATACAGACGTAATAATGATAAATGGAATGAAAAAAGTGCTCAACTTCATCCTGACATGTAAACACATTATTCAAGAACAACCAATACCTCTTCTAAATTTATAATATCGGCTCCAGTTTCACAGAACTGGTCACATTGAACAAAGGATTCTCCTCAAGTGTTTATATCTATGTAGTGATTTCGATGAGTATAATAATGAATTTAAAACAATTCTAGAAGATTCATGTTTCAATGCGTCTTTTGTATTACAAGAGACTGATGAACCTGATAAGAATTTTTTGAGATGTTTGAGAAAGGAATAAAAATTATCTTCAAAGAAAGTTCATAGTTTAGTACGGGAATTTCATTCGTAATCTAAATTCTCAGGAATACGGAATTAGGTACTCAGTTACTTCATCCAGTAAAACTACTCTACATTTCTTACTATGAATTTAATAATCACTTTTATTAATAGCAGTCTATATCTTGACGATCAATGTTCAATATCACTGTAGACCAAATAATTACCTCAAATATACTCACATCAATCTTCATACTACACACCACACGGCAATGATGGTTTCAGATTTTCAACTACATTCAATTTGTAAGGAAATTGAGACATAACTTGAAAATAATCCATTTTTTAGTGAGTATGATTCCTGTACATAACTAATTGTACATGGAAAAAGAAGTAAGAGTTGATAAGAATGTCATTCAAAATGGGAGTCAAGCCCATTACCTAAGCAGCGATACCAGACTGAAGAGTTGAACCGCTATATTTTAGTCTTGTTACATTATTTTCATTCCATTTATTCACATACCACTTCCAGGAAAATAAAGGTAATACAAAATATAGATAAAATACAAAACAGAAACAGTACCTAATTAGGTAGCCTCATTGAAAATTGTGATGAGGCACCATTATCGAATGTAATGAAGAGAAGAAACTGAATAAATTTTTTACCCTATGAAAGCCAGTGCCCGCAGGCCATTGTAGCAGAAATTGACAGTCATGAATCACGTTTTGGCGGGAAATCACACGTGAGACTGCGCGGGAAACCCGTGCAAATTAGCGGGAAACTCGGAAATTGAACACTCGACAACCAGCACGCAGTGACACTGTCGATCGAGCGTCTAGGGAAAACTAACTGCCAAGAGCAATCATCCCTATTACTGCGTCAGAACAGAACAACCCCCACCACTTTCAAATTCCACCCCTATGCCACCCAGGGGGTGGTTGGAGGGTGGATGGAGTTTTTAGGAATTGTTTTGCGGGCTGACGCGCGCTTTATAGGGGTAAATGCTTCAAGAGTCGGACACATCGACGCCTGTTGAAGAGAAAAACATGTTACCCCCATTTTACTTCCTCTACCAGCCTTTGATCTATTTTTTGTGCTACAGAGTGACCCAAAAGCAGAGCATCAAATAAACTTGTACTCGTTAGTTACGGTTCAATCGGTTGAAAGTAGATTACATCACAATCTGAGTGGATTTGGAGAGAGAAAAAACGTATCACGGTATTTTCAACCCACAACTTCTAGAGTAACTTTGATTTGTTGGGGTGAATTGTGGAACATAGAAGTCCTCATTCGCAATTACATTTCATAGCGTTACTGTGAACTATTCAAGAGTTTGAGTTTGGTTCTTGTTTAATTAAATAACCATGGCCAGTTTTAATAGAGATGTGTGAATTCCTGAAATGCCAGTTTTAATAGAGATGTGTGGATTCCTGAAATGCCATCTTTATTAAGAAATAAAGTTGAGCGAAAAACCAGCCTATATGATTCTGTCTGAAATGCCATCTTTATTAAGAAATAAAGTTGAGCAAAAAACCTGCCTATATGATTCTGTTTGAGGAGAAGCTAAACTAATCAGAAGCAACAAAACCAATTGAGAATCTTCAACACAAATAAACGGTTCAATTAGATTACATTCGAATCGCAGATTAATGGCTGGGTTTCACAATTCTAGTAGACGTTCTACTTACTGGAGGCAGGTACCAGAAGCCTATCTACTAACCTATAAACCAGTAATCTGCCTCCAGTAACCAGAACGTCTACTAGAATCGTGAAAACCAGCCATAAGTTCAAGTTCCTTATATTCAATTCTGATTGTAGCAAATCAAATTCGACAAAATTTATTGTCAATCAAATTTCTGTAATAAGACAATATTATTTCTTTTGAAGTTACATTCCATGAATGAATAATATTATCATGACTTAAGGTGCTTTTATGCATGCAATGATTAGCTGGCGCCAGAGAGTGCTGGACCGCCAGAAAAATTGTACTTGCATGTGTAAACTGATGCTGGCGTGAGAGTTTATAGATTTTGCTCAGTTGCAGAAGAAGTGCATGGATTTTTTAACTTTCATGGAGTTTTTTATTAATTTTTCTGGCGTACTATCACTCTCTGGCGCAGTAAATAATTGCTTATATAAACGTACCTTAAACAATGATCGAAGTAACATCGTGAGAAAAACTACTCACCGACTCAAAATGAGATGCTTGATATGCTTCTTTTTGGGTGATTTCTCACACGCTGGAGTACTTTTTTCAGACATTTCTGCTCTAAACTCAAATCCAAATTTCCACTTGGAAAAATTGTTCATAGGAAATGTTCAACAAGGAGACTACTCGACTCAACAGTTCAGTTCTTAATAAAGTAAATTTCGAATAATTTTTTGTATAATAAATTCAATGTATCTGGAAGTTGACTAGTTCAATAAACCCTTTTTCAGAAGTGGAAATCGTAGAGATACTTTAATGAGGAGACTTTGCACAACAATTCACTTCTTGAATAGATGAAATTTAACAAAACTCAATATTGTCAAGCAGTAGATTCAATGAAACTAGAAATTCCTGATGAAACACACACGCCGTTCTGTTTTTGAGATAGGAGCGTACTGGAGTTTTTTGTATGTTTCGTTCCGTTTTATAGTTGACTGGGAACAAAGCTAGGGCAGTGTGAGACGGTGAAAAATCGATGTGACGATAATAATCAGTCAGATATGGGAGGTGAGAAATGTCGGGTCTCTTTCAAAACTAAGAGCAGAGATGCGAGTTCGCAAAACTTAAAATTCAGTATGTAAATTATTTGTCAGTTGTGTGTCTCTTTGTTTACAATGTTGGTGTTGATAGTTTTGTTTTTTTGAAACACAACTGCTACAGTTCTACTTTAGCATGCAGACTCGTGCGCGGAACCTCACCCTTTGACACACATTATGCAACCCTTCAATAATAGATGCTGATCTTCAGGATCTGCAAGTAGTCTCTCTCTCTCTCTCTTATCCTCTTCTATTTCTTCTCTCCTCTCGACTTCTTATCTTTCCGAATATTCTAAGCTTAAAGGTCAAGTTCAATAAAGCTCGAATACTGAACAGGGGGCAGGGTCTCCAACTCCAATTACAAAATGATTATCAATAATTATTTTTTTGAATTTATCGTGTCACACATTTATGTACATTTATTGTAGCTAAATAAATTTTAAAATCTTTGAACGTATACTGTAAGGCAATTGTATAGGCTACTGTAATGTGGTAAATATCCATATAGAATTGGAAGACTAATGCAGTCACTATCACATTTATTAAAACAACGATATACTAGTTTAGGTTTGTGCATCATCTTAAATAAATTTTACATAAACTCAAGCTGCAAATCTTACTATGTCTTTTGCTATGCTACTGGCCGGTAGAAGGAGCCTACAGTTCAATACAGAGATGGGCCTGCTAGTGGTTGAAATCGCCATTTTGTTAGTATGTCTCGCGAAAGGGCGTGGCTTGTCTCGACCAATGACAGGCCTTCAACTGCATCCATCGATAGGCTCCTCCTACTAGCCAATGATTTGACATCATGTCACATATATGAGTGGATGCTCGTTTGCTTTAGTTTTAGATCATCAAGTAGTGATCAGTAATTCATTTAAAAGTTGTTAGGCAAAGGAAAGTATTTCCCTACAAAAGTTTAAAAACTGGGGAAGTGAAATACTGGAAGTGATATTTTATTTTTCAATTTCAACATAAAAAATCCACGTTAATTAGTGAGATAATACATTTTGATTAGTGAAGCATAAAATTTTTATTATCTTGCATTTTTGAATTGCGATTGATACAATGAAATTGTTGTTTACTCTGTTAGACTATTTGACTTGGTATCCTACAACCTTTGCAACCATATACTATAATTCATTTGTAATTCTTGTCCACTGGCGACATACGAACCTACAACGTTTGTAATATGATATGTAATAAATAATCATACCCTACAACTCATTTGCATATTTTATAACTGTAGGTGACATTCAAGAACGTTTAATGAACAGAATCTAAAGCTTAAAACGACTCATTATCAAAAACAGCCATAACCAATTTGTATATCAAATTGAGAGTGATGACACTTGTCACTTCAATCACTAATTAAATTGTAAACAGAACATAGGCCTATAAACTGACAGCTATTAGAGGCGTTCACTTTCTAAATGTTCATTGACATTTTCTCCAGTCCAGGATATATCACCGAAAGTTGGATATATCCGTTAAAATATTGAAGTTTTGAAATAAAAGCTTTAATGGAATAAACAAACAATGTTCTGTATCAACTTATTAGTAGAATTTCTGTTGATGTTGTCGATTTCTATATCTTCCAACATGATGCATCATATTATTTGCGCTAGATAAGCTTCCTATTTCCTTGATCATTTTGCAATTTGTTTTCTGATGACAGAAACTGTATTAGCAGATACGATTTCCGGAGTATTAAATAGTCATTAGTGGTAGAAACTGAGGCTCAAACATTTTGCTAACTATTTACCAGTTTCAACAGTTCACTACAAAGCTAAATGTTTTTAGACCGTCTACCAAACAGAATTACTGCTTACTAATCGCCATTGAAAAGCAAAATGAATATTGAAAATTTGATAAAAATAATCTCTAAACATTAGTGTTGGCAGTTGAAGGATTTTTGAGAACCTTTGTTAATTTGTTCCAATGTACTCGTATACAACAGAATTGATATTTTATTTGTAATGACAAATTTTTGTTAGTGATAAGATTGACATTAGTGGGAGATATTACAACTAGCGGGAGTACATTGTTCTTACATTTTTTGTCAGTATTGAAATATATCAAGTGATCAGAGATTAAAATCCGTTACTATAATCGATGTGATTGATAGTTATTGAATTATAATACTAAAGAGAATTGGATGAAATACTACAATAAGATCTACTTGAAAATGTGTAGAGATGCTCTCATGCTTGGAAGTGCTCAAGCAGTTATATGTCACAACCACGAATATTCACAAAGCCTTAATTAGTTCAAAATTGATTAAATTATCGATACTGCTGCTCCGGTATAAAAGCGGTAATTCTTATATAGAACCTATCTCTTCTCTATGGTGGAAGTCTATGGTAGGTCTTCTCTAAGGTTCTCTATGGTAGGTCTTCTCCGACTTGATAAAACAGAATCACCAATCTGTTTAACCTGTAATTGAAATCTCTGATCAATAGGCCTAAGGCTGGAATCAGCCTTTGAAACAGAATTACAAATATCTTGTCTACAGTTTTTTTTTTGTGTTGAACCACTAATCACAATGAAGAGCTTGTTAAGTAAAAAACAGTACTGTCTGTGAAAGAACGTGATTGAAGTTGTCATGATTGTAGAGGCATTGTGGTGGTGATGAAATATTGCAAAACATTTGAGAAGTGTGGGATCAAATCTTCATTGCCGACGTGTATTGATTGCCAACATACAGGAATACCTGCGATACAAATACAGTCAAGCCATATAAGGAGTAACGTCTCTAGGAGATGTATGTTCGTCTCAATGGACGAACGTTGAGGGGTCTTGGTCTTCAATTGATAATCAATTTGAATTAGAATTGATAAAAATAAAACTATCAATTAATATTTCCTCTAGTTTTTGAAAAAGACATCGTTTGTTGTGAAAGGATTTGAGAGGAAACGTTGATACAAAAAACTTGCATGATTTTTTGTAGTCTTTACATTTTTGCAATCATTGTTTAAACAGTAGTTATAAACTACTTTATAACCATATTTCACTGACAAATCTAAGCACTTTCGAGTAAGAGGCCCAATTTTAAAATATTTTGATGCAGCACAATTGATTGTTCAAATTGTTCGATTGTTCACAATGCAATTCTTCAAGAGCCTTATCCTATTCACCAACTGATCAATCCACCCTCCAAATTAGAATAGAGACATCTATCCTGAAGTTGAATTAGGAAACTGGTTCCCAGTAGAGGTATTTTGGAAGTGTTTATAAGTGCTTTTAGAAGTAATTTGGAATTTTTGTTTTGTTTAGGAAGGAGTATTAGTTTCCAACTTATTAAGTACCAATGTAGACGTACGGTACACATTTGAGAAGTAGGCAACTACATTTAAAAATTAAAAAAACTTGAATAAAAATCGAGTACAAAGCTGTGTTACAATATTATTGTATTCGTAATGATCGATGATAATATTATTTTTGTAAAATCTTATTAGTTCATTAAAATTTTCTTATTTTTCAATCTGTATTCGTGATACTTGCGATAATTTATCAATGAAGTAGGTCTAGGCCTGATAGAATTTTGATTTGGGAGATTGGTGTGTTTTTATTTAGTGTATTTTATAAGTTACTTTGTTACTTCATTTTTGAGAAGCAAACTCAATTTGTTTAGTCCAGTTTAAGATTTTGAGTATTATAAAATACTCAAAATAAGCAGAGAAACAATAAAGATTAAAGTAAAGTAGGAGATTTTACATTTTAACTTGAAATTCCAAATGCTCAGCTTTATTATTTTTATTTTCCATAACTCCAGTCACCTTGACAGAGTTATTTGACCGTAAAATAACTGGAGTAAGAAGAGTGAACTTTCACTCGAATTGTTCTGTATTGTTCTACTCTGGAGAGTTTCGTTAATTTAGAACTGTCATTCAATGGTAAACAACGTTTCTATGGCTGCTTTAACATTGACGTCATAGTCTATTGTGACATCACAGGTTTCTGACATTCTGACACATTCCTAACTCTAATTCATTGACTTGTAAGCTTGAAACAATGGAAAAAGAGGGAGAGTCATATGTTATGTTAGAGCTAGTAAGTAAACAATGAAATCATTCATTCTAAACAATTTTACTATGTGGGTGTAGACGTTAAAGGATGTAAAAGAAGCTCAAACAATTTCGTAATCAGTATGTGTAGGATCCAGAAATAGACAGTAGTTTACGCTACTAAAATAGAGCTCTTGCCTTATAAGTATTAAAAGCTCTGAAAAAATATGAGAAGTTAAGCACTTATGAACACACGCAACGACGAGTTAGCGAATCTTGAACTACAGTGAATGGGATAAAAAAATCCAATATTGACCTATTTTCAGTCAAAACAGAGGCGAAAAAAGAGTCAAAACATTGCGATGAGGAAAACGAATAATATTCATAAGCATTTTATAGCAATCTGGAGGCATATCTTATCAATAAAGTAATAATATAAGAAAAGTCGAGTAGATTAATTTTATGAATTTTACATTTTGAAGAGTTGGCTTAAGGCTTTACGTTTTGGGAGAAAGGCTTTTTGAAAATTGAACATTAAACGATAAAAATTTATTGAGCACAAAAATGAGGCTATTGCCATTCTAGTTACTACAGTACTAACAAAAAAACTGAGAATTTCAATTTATCATCTAGTTACTTATTTCTCATAAACTGCTAATTCCAATAATTGAAAATTCATCCGCCATCCATCATATCAGAGTGACTATTGGCGTAAATCGTGGACAAGATTCTTGCTTAATCGATTCAGTTTAGTTTAGTTCAGTTCATCTCGTGAAATAGGTAGGATGTAGGCTACTACAGAGACTGTATAATAACAGTGTGGTCATTGGTCATTTCAATGCAAATCTAATGGGAATTGGCAAAAGTATGGTTAATTGATGTAATAATTACTATTATTCTAGGGCTAATAACAGAATTATTAACTAATTCATTGAGGATAATTCATTTAGTTAAGAATCCGTGGATTTGCTAATCAATGAAAAGTGTGACATCAATTAATGGCCACACTGTTATTATACAGTCTCTGTAGGATGTACTACACGTTCAAAACAAACAGTGCCGCTCTCTGAGGAAGATATATTTTCATTAGCTCTTTTCAATGTCATAACACAACCCACTCCATCTGAAATGTCGTGTTTGTTCTAGGTATGAACCCCTAGAACAGCAGAATATTGTCTAAATATTCCAAACCACTAATTGAAACTATTCTGAGATATTTCAATCGGCATTTGGGGTTTTGAGATATTCATGCCTTTGAAAACTAATATACGATATACTAAAACAACGGTATACTATGACCACGGTAAAGAAGGAGAATCTCCTTCTACAATGAACTGTTATGAGATGATATAAGCTATATTATTTCTACCTCTCAGCTGTCACATAATAGTTCAGAAACCTCACTGACAAATCCAATATTAATAGTGTCATATTGTACTTTGATAAGGATGACGTCACCGTCACCACAGGATTCATTGTTATTTTTACCTGTGAATTTAACAAAAAATTCCACCAACAATATTGGAAAAGAAACGATAATACAGCGTGTTGAATTATGGAGAGCATTTAGTGGCTGGTGCGTCATCTCAAGTGAGTAATGGGAGTCATTTTATCTTTTTGACAACAGAACTGCTGTCATTGTTATTGTGGGTGTGCCACAATAACAAATGAACGAAACCTCAGTGCAATAACACGACACTCGTTAGTGACACGTAAAAAATAGACTGCATTATGATGAGCATCTCAATCTAATCTAGTTTATTGTCAAGGTGAATCCGACACCTTGAACTTGACTTCAAAAGATTTCTGTCACTAAGGGAAAACTTGAGTCTTGAGTCATAACTTGACTTGAGTCATAACTAGTAATTGAAAAAGGCTATTTATGTATATTTTTTTTCAAGAATTATTTTTATCCAGTAACATTCAAAAATCAATTACTGTATTACTGATCGAATTCAATTTTTTCATAGAATTTTCATAGCAATTCTTCTTAATTAAAAAAATAATATATTTTTTATTTTCCCCACTTTAATATTTGCATTTGAGTTTATGATCATCGTAAAGCAATAATTATATTAGTAATATAAAAATCGATAAGAATCATGTAGTCACTCTGAGGTCCATAACAGCAATGTGAGAAAATGGAGGAATTCATTTTCTGAGAACAAAATGGCTTCCTAATTTATTTTACAAAAATCAAAATGGAATATTGTAATACTTTTTGTCGAGTAAAATTGACAAGTTCAAGAGAACAGTTTTCAACTGTTTGATTGCTGTGTAAGATCATGATTTGGAAGAATAAAGATAATCATAATTATGAAGGATAAAAACTAGCAGGTTATTAATTCATTTATCAGATATTGTACAATTATTTCAATAAAAGAAGAAACAGACAATGAATACTGTACAATAAGTCGCTCTTATGTTATGGAGGAAGTGGATGAAAACTACACGGAAAAGACTCGCAAGAAAATTGTATGAGGGACATTATTGATTTTCAACCAGGTATAAAAGGCTCGAGGATGATGGTTCATGTCTAGCACACATCAAATGAAAAGAAGCAGCTCTTTGAAAAGTCGGGACTGACATTAATAATTTTGTTGAAACGAGGTCTGACAGCCAGAAGAAAACTTGTACCTTCCTGGAACATCGTCATAGCAGCAAACCCTTTTGACGATTTACAAATGCAATATGAAGTTTTTCATACTCATGCTGGAGAAATACCGGATATGATGAAAAACTGAGAATTCCTTTAGGATTTATCAAATCAATATTCATCCATATATTGCTGTAGTTGTAGCATTTACAAACGGTTTCATTTTCTTTACTTCCATTAATGAAAATCATCTTAATCAAATCAAATCATCTTAAAATCAATTTTCTTCTTGAATCCAATTGATGAAGCAACTCAAAAATCATCCCACTCACTTATTAAACGAATCTTTCAGTCAATGAGTGAGAAATCCGAATTTCGGCAGAAAAACATTAAATAATGAGAGAAAGCCTCTTTACCATTATTGTTACACCGTATAAACATAATTTTGTTACACCATTTTTGATCTGAAGTAAACAAAAACTAGAGATGAATGGCTTGTACTACATGCAAAATACAGAATTCGTTACTATTGGTCAATAGGAGATCGATTCAGGTGAAGGCCTGTCATTGGATGACCGTATCAATCGTTAGGCTCCGCCTACCAACCAATAGGAGCACATCGTTCATTTGTATACAGTAGGTATAAGCAGAAAGATGCTTCATGCTTCAAGGATTCAGTTTTTGATTATCTGAGATTGATAATGGCGTAACAAACAAAAGAAGTCTCTCGTTGCTTTGATGAATAAATAAGTGGACTGGTTTATGTAGGGATTATTAAATTTTGAATTTCATACAAATCCCAAAGGTGTAGCCAGAAAAGTATATACTTGATTCTAAAAAAATCCGTGTCATGAAAAAATAATGTCTCATTTTTGTGTGACTGACAACGTCGGAATATTAACTGATAAGAGTTATCAACACTCTGAAACACGCAAAATTGTTCATGTTAATTCTGCCAAAGTTTTAATTAAAAATCTGATGAAGTTTCATCGGACATCTCTTTTAAGCCTTCAGCAGTGAGCCGGAGCTAAGCTGGATTAGCGTTTAGTAATTAAATTTTACGCTTCTGCTATGTTTGGATGTCCTCTCTGCTATTTAGAAGAGATTTGCGTGGGATTTTCCAGTAGGAGAAAGTTGTGAGTGATATGAGTCACTACCGCGTGTAGACTACAACTTCTGCATTCTGTTCAGCATCCTGAATAGTTCCACTGTATTTTCATCTTGAAATTCATCAGGCAAACCTAGTGTCACTTATCTCTCAAGAATTTAATCAACCATATAATATAAACAAGACGGAGAATTCAAAAATAACTTCCAGAACTACCATTCTAAAAATAATATTTAAAATTTTTTGACGACAATCCAATGGTTAATCTTAGTGAGGTGAAACTTTTCATGCTATTTTTTGTTTGTTTGTTCACCCTAGCACTAGTCTGAGACTAATAAGCTATTTTATTTTGACCTAAGTTGTTAAAGTATCTATGATATTAAACATATATAAAACATCTATGATAGAGGATGTGGAATATGATCTCCAGTATTGAACACAGTTCAAAGAATATGAACTTTAGTATACGGTGGCAATTCATTATTCTATTTCTTGTAATTAAAGTGAAGCCACGATTTTACGAATCCCGATTCAACGAGTCCCCCAATACAACGTATTCATTTGGAATCCCCCAGTCCAAGGCTACACTAAATGAACCAGTGTAGTTCATCTAATGTAGTAGATGAATTACACTAATTCATCTAGTGTAGCCTTGCCTAGTTACTTGCGTACATCTCACCCAATGTATAGTATATTGCAACCCAGTTTCTAAGAATATTGTCGAACCATCAAATCCAAACTGAGATACGTAAAAACTTGAGCTACGTAAAATCGGGGTTTCGAATATATTCTCTTCTAAAAAATATACACTGCAATTCGCACCTTCCTCAAGCAATTTGTCTGAAATTTTAGAGAATTTTTGCTAATTAGGCCTACTATTGATTAACAGATATTCTTGAAATGTTCTTCCACATCTTGATTGGAGCAGATATAACGTGCTGACTTCCTTGTGTGTTAATCAGTAGTCTATTACGCATGGGAAGACTATCATAGATATTTTCCTTAGAAATCACGATTTTCCTTATCTTAGGATTTATTCATTGATCTAATAGTGGAATGGAAATCGTGATGTATACTAGATAAAATGGACTAGAAGATACAGCAAAAATGTAACATCTCTTTACTTGACTAGGAAAAGCTTTTAGTGTAATGCAAGCCGAACAAATATTTATTATTCTATCTTGAAATATAACCTCAAAGATCAATTTAAACAAATCCACATAAAGTGAATAAAATTAATGTTATTCCTAGCATATAATGGTAGATAGTGATATTTCTATATTTATATTAGAAATAATAATATTCTTCAATGTAACTTATAGGTATACGCTCACCTATTAAATAAAGAAGGAAATTAATTTTTACATTTTATCCTTTTATATGTATTACTGTATAAGCGGATGGGAAGTTAGTATGGTATTTATCGTATATTAAACCACAAAATACTTTTAAAATAAGATACACGCATAAAGGAGCAGCAAACTCATAAAAAGAACAGCTCAAGTCAAATTTTAGAATGTGATTCACAATATTGATGAGTCGTATAAAACAGCACAATATAAACTGTACTATCATTGAGTCATTCGTAAGGTATGAATGAATCAACAATTCTAGGTTTTCAAGAGCATCAAAAACTGAAATTTTTAATGATAGACTGAAAAGTCTATTGGTTTTCAAGAGTATCAAAAACTGAAATTTTGAACGAATGAACGGAATTGTGTTCGTTTTGAAAGCAATAGGCTAATAAATTTGTGAGATTTTTACTTGTTCTTCTTTCAGTGTAGGGAATGGAAACCACAGGACTTTCTTTCAAATAATATCAAAATTTTTCAACATAGAATTGCATAATTATTCTCTTTCAGCTTCAATTTTATTTGAACATTTTTGGCACGCTAATTTTCGTTATTCAACGTTTTGCGGCTGGCATCAAAAGCTTTATCTTACAAATTTTTTATGAGGGTCAGATTATATTGTAATGATAAATCAAACTCATTAAAATAGATTCGGGTCTCACTCACAAGTACCAGTACTCTCTCAATACTGCAAGAACTTAATATGTAATACTGCAAGAATTCAAGTCCTAGTCAATAATTTGTATAGAATACTACAGTTTACCAGCGTGTTATTAAATGTTTCTCTTCTTAGAAATTTTGATAACAGAAATCAGGTGTCGAGTAGCTGACCTACAAACCAGAGTGAACACTTTGTTACAAAACCGTAACTACTAATCGTTGTAAAAAACTTGCGCAACTTATTGTATAATCTATTAAAGACGCAGACTAACAATATTGTAACTTATTTGGCTTTGTCATGAATTTTTGAAGTGGCTTTGAAATATGCTCAGATTTCATTTCGTGCTACCTGGCGAATACTCTATTCCTTTCTCTATTCTAAATGCCTTTCTCTAACTATTAACGCCCAATTCTTTCCATTTAAAATATTGACTGGCAATCGTAATCGCTAACAGACACAAAGAAAATTTATAAACTTTCAAATCCTTCATATCTGCTTATATCTACAACTGCAACCAGTTATAAAAATAATCATGCGATTATTCCTACATGTAATATTCCTAGTAATATTCTAGAAATCTTTCGTCAGTAACTTCTACTGTCCTAAGTGTCGATATGTATGATGAAAAATCGGAGAATGTCATTCTATGTCTAGTAGTTGAGAGGATATTCCAACGTCATAGTGTGTTTTTTTCTGAGAATCACTCTGTTTAAAGAATTCAGAGTATGCTAGTATTGGGGACCTCATCCTCATTGACAGTTCGGTTCTATAATATTTTTGAAAAAGACAATGGAGTATATTAAGGAATCAATACAACTAACTACCTTTAGATTAGAGGCTAACATTAAACATGGGAAAAGCATTTTTGAAAAATGTTAATTTTTTATTCCCTTTTCGTCTATCATCTGTAATGATAGTTGAAATCTATTAAAGTAAATAATATAGTTAATTTGTTTATAGATATATTAAAAAAACTGTTGACAAAAGATGAAAAGCTTAGACGAAATTTAATAAAATACATACGTAGTTAATTGTCCGGGTGATGCAGCCGCCAATGCAAAGAACAGTCCCTTATTGCCGGGGGTACTCAGGTACCCCTGCATGTCAAAGCTTGTCTGTATGGATAGCATTTTCACGTAATTTTTGCGCGTTTTGTAAACAAACGACACGAACAATAAATGAAATTGTAACCTGGATCAACGCCAAATTTTACTATTATGATAGTCGCTTGTTGCTCTAAAACCTAGCAACGATATTTCCACGTAATTTTTCGCGCGCTTTCAAAAAAACCGACGCAAACAATATTTGTGTTACTAAATTTTTCGCTTGTTTTACAATTAATAATCGAAGAGAATTCAAGCAGTAGTACTAATGTAAGTTGTTTACTTTTGCAACGATAACAAAATTTACCACTGTTTGTTTTCATGTGATAAGCGAGCTGTTGAGCTTCTTGCCAGTGCTCGGTACCACGGCTAAACGCTGACTGAAATGCAATAGCAAGCTTGGCTTCTTCTATCCTCGGCTTGTACCGTGCCTAGCCCAATAAACACTATCAGCTACCGCTACTGTTCTTTCTTCTTTCCTCACCATTCATGGTAACATCTTTCCATTATATAAAGGAAGCTCATTGACTTCAGGTACCCACTGCAAGTAAAAGTAAAGAGTTAAAGACCACACAAATTGTTCTTATTTGTGGTGGTGAAACGGTGGAAGGTACTATTCCATGGATCAAAATTATTCCAAAATATCTTGAATGTCATATAATATTATTTTCGAATGAAATACATCATCAGTATAATATACTGAAGATATATAATATATCAGAAGATATAATAATATAATATATAAATAATGTAATATGATATAATATATCATGAGAAAATTGAACACTGCTTCCAAAAATGTTGTAGAACTATTCCATAATGAAATAATTACACAATGTTATAACTTATGATGATGTAATGAGCGTTGAAACTCATGTTTTGGCATTAATAAAACTACCTAAATAAAAGAAGACAATGTATTGTGTTATTATTTCATAATCAAGAAAAATTGGAAATTGAAGACAAAATAGGTGTCTACTCAAAGTAACTCAAAGATACTTAATACTCAAGATGCTTAATACTGAAGATACTCAATACTCAAGATACTTAATTCTCAAGATACTTGGAAATCAATTTGTAGAATTCAAACATTATGTATGAACCAAGAATTGTATAATAGAAGAGTTTTTTTTATTAAACAGAATATAATCCAAACCTCTAATTTTTTGATAATAATTTTTCAACTGCACATGGAAGTGATAATAATTAGAGCATGAAAATATTTGAATTAAACAGAGTAACAGAGAGTTGTTAAAGTTTGGTAGGAGGTAAGAAACATTAAAGGTGAGATAGATACTAATAGAGTGCAATGTGTTGGAAGTGTGTTGGAAGTTGCATAATATTAATAGGATGTGGATGTGACTAGCTCCGGCTCTTTTGTATTTCCTTCCTTTGTTTTGTTACACATTCTTGTCCTCTTCTATTAATTTATTACAACTCGCTCTCACTTCCGCTTCAGCTGTCACGAGGAATTAGGGAAGAAACATATAAGACAAGACATGAAAGACATACAAGACAAGAAAGGGAAGTTGAGATTCTTTATGAAGAATTATATAAATGAAAAATGGATGTGGAAGATATGAATAAGTCAGGTAGAAAATACAATAATGTCGTGGAAACAAAATAAGCATCACCGAGATCTTCATTTATTTATAACTTATAGCCAGAATAATTCAAGTGAATTAGTCAACGTCAATATACCATAAGTGAAGTGAATTAATATCAAAATGAATTTATATGGCATTAATTAGGAATTTCGTTCAATTAATTATTATGATACAAAATGAAACCTTGTAATATCTTCTGCTGGAGAAACTAGGTGTTGTAGGAATAGCATTAATTAAAAATCTGATACCGTAATAATTTGAGTATTTGGAACAATTTTTTCTGTTTAATGTTGCCTAAAACTGAAAGTATCATGATAGGGGAATAGTTTAAAGAATACCAGTAATAACATATCTTGTTTAACTGATAGGCTACAGGAAAAAATATTCTCTGACTGAATTAAAAAATGGAAGCATTAGCTTTTTGTAGAATAAAGTTCTATCCAACACATCAAGATGAACAGCATCTAGGTATTTTGTCTGCATTTTTATATATCACTTTAATTTGTTGAGGAAATATTACTTAAAAAAAAATTAAAACAGAAAACTGTAAGAGAGAGAAGTGAAAAATAGGAGCAATTTGAGATATTATGGAAATCTAGAAAACATTTTCTTTAATTTTGCTGATCATTGAATACTGAGTCGACATTTCTTAAGTAATTGACAATGGAATAATGGACAACAATTGATAAAGTACAAATATTAATTTTTTTATCGTGATTGGTAGATTGAAAGGAGGATTACCAAGAATTTATTCTGCATAATGTTTTGGAAGGTTCATACTACTATACATATTATTTATTTCTTCTAAAAGAGAGAAATTCAACTATGAAGAGCTAATGTTTTAGAACAAATTATATCAGATTATATTAAAACCATAGAAACATACATTTTTCTAACTCTATTCCAATGTAATGATGAAACGTTGATAGAGATTGATCAATTCATCTACAATTTAGAAAAATTCTCATGTTTCTCAAGGCAACATTCATTCAGATTCATAGATGTCAGATTACATTGATTTTATTAGAACACGTTTCTTCTATAGGCCTAGCTGAATCAAAATCATGAATAGGTTTTGAATGAAGCTATAAAATTCCATTAATTTTAAGATAATTGATTCAAGTTACTGTTTTTTTAGCTTATGCAATGGAAATACACTTCCTTTCTGCAAATGATAAAAGTAAATTTTTTATCATAAAAAATGGAAATAAATATAGTTTTACCAGCCAAAATAATGCATAATTATTGAAATGAATAGTTTTTATAGTTAATAGTGTAATGTAAATGGTGTAATCTAATCAAGAAAATAAGACATACATGAATTGTTCAATAAAGAGCTCAAATCTAGAATAATATATATTAATGGAATAATATAAAATATCAAGTAAATAATGTGAATACAATTGTAATAGACAATGCACACTTCAAAAACCTAGAGTCATTCATCATACTGTGTGGTTTAAATAAATCTTGCAAGAAGGCCAAACCATATGTTGAGGATGGCCTTAAAACTTGACCTGGACTTATTTCTCTCTCTAGTAATATTACCTGAATGATTGTTACCCAGGCCCACACACATAGTTTACATTGATGCTCATTATCAAGTCCATAAACCATATTCATTCCATCATTCCTATTTTATTATTATCACGGTGACAATATAACGGTTGTTTAAAGGCTCTTTGTCTATTGCTCATATTGTTTCAATTTGAATTATGTTGTAAATCATCAAGCACATCATTTCAGTAAAGATGATGAGGAAATGTTAAGGAGAATCAGACAGACATAATAAAATTTCATTGAAGTTTTATTGCCTAAAATGACAACCAGGCCCCTAGGCTACTTCCCTCCCACCCACAAGAATTAATGTGAAAACTATTCTATTTACAGGCTCTTTTATTTTGATGTGCGCGACTTAATGAACGCACTGTATATGAATCTATTTATATTAGTAATTATTCTATCACCAAACTCCCCTCTACACACAGATGTCTTGTAGGGGGACTCCTTATAAATTATATTTTATAGTATCATCCATCTCAATTGGGAATATTTGGGAAATAAACCGATTTTGAAATTTAAAAATGAAATTGATGTAGCTCAATCAGCCATGCGTCGTTTCAATAGAGATGAATTAGTTCCAATAGAGATGGTACTTATTGGATTTCATCACAAATGTGCTTGCAGAAAGAATAAGAATAAGACAGAAGACGGGAAGGGTACAAGCCCAAGGTAACTATGGAAATATAGATTCTCAATCCAATCAACAACCATCTATTTCTGAGTCCTAAGGAAGAATACTTGAAGTTGAATACAGTAAGAGGCATAACTGGTAGCATCTTATTTTCTGAATTTACTGTAACAGCATTTACAAATATACTGCTATGTATCTATTTATGAGACTGAGTACTCAAGAGCGAATAAGCAGCATTTCTTCAGCATCATTCTCCTTCAGCTATTCCCTCTAGATAACTTTTTGCAAATAACTAAATTGAAATAACTAAACACTTAAAAAACTCAAATTGCCTTCTAGAGCTTCGAAATGGGCTGAGAAACACATTAAATCTCTTTCGAAATACATAAGAAAAGAATTGCTGTAGAACGGAAATGGGAAAATGTCAAGATTGGGGCGTTGACAAGAAAATGAACGTGTTTAAATGTGAAGAAACCATGGAATTCAATTTCACCATCCAGCAGTACCATCAGTTTTAACCATCTATGCTGTTACTGAAACGAACTGAATTAGTGTGCCATTTGTGACGCATTGCTTGCTTTATTGCTACAGCAGCTCATTATCACCCACCTATAAACACATTATCACCTTCATACATCATCATCTACTAATGCTTCATTGCTATTATTATATCTATTGTTTCCTTCAATAGTGTATCTATAGGCATAGAATCAGGAGTAGTTAATATTGGTTGGCTTCATTTCCAATATCAGAAAAAAAAACTAGAAAAATACACTTTTTGGTCTACTGTATTGAACGTTCCTTCGAAGTTATGATATTATTTTTTATGTTAATAATACAGTAGAATTATATTAGTATACACCAGAATATTGACATTATAACTTGGAATTCGACAATACCTGATAATGTTCTCCATGTGATAGCAAATTCGGAATACAGTACAGTAATAAGTTTCAAAATTTGAATCCGTAGACTCTTCGGCTTTCCTACCATTGTTATACTTGGAAATGAAAATTTGGAGCATTGATATACAAGTATTGTTCAAAAAATATAAAGTAAGATTTTGCTGTGGATAATCAAGTTTAATTATAGTTTCTATACCTATAATCTAGAAGTGTAAGAATTAGAGACAGTTGATAACTTTCTGTTCAAAAAGTTACAAGAGTTAGGAAAATCGAGTAGAAAGTGTTGATTCACTTGTATTGATTATGATTCACTAGCGGATGTCACTTTCAAAAGCGATAGCAGATACATTTCACAGCTCTGGGATTCTTAACAGATTATGTCACCAAGATCCTTGAACGGGAAAGGTATTATTCAACTCAAGAGTATTATTGGTAATGAATAATTATTGATTATATTGATAATGAATTTGGAAGATATTAGTGGACTTAGGTCGTAATTTTGGTGATGCGAGCTCACATAAAGTGTGATCATCAAGTTATTATACATTTCCAAATAATATGAAAACTTCAGATGATAATTGAGTTGCAGAGTGGCCTAATAATCTTTCTTAACAGAAATTTCTTCAAATTATACATTTTGCATTGTCTGTAATGTTAATTCAATTCACACAGTTCAAAGCGTCTTTTTCACAGTAAGTAGAAAAGAAATCTGTCAACTCAACAATGCAATTGAATATTGATGGAATAATCTTTAAAAAATACGCATTTAATAACAATTTGTTGTTGTTGTAGTAGAGTGAATTATGTAGAGTTCTCTATTGAGAAGGAAAATATTAGAACTATAAAAATTAATGCGAAGTAGAGATGATAAATTGATAAAATTTAAAGGATATCAATTATTGCTCCATGCCCAGAATTCATAGAATCAAACTGAGTTGTCGAGTCCCATGAAGTATTTGAACAAGAAGATTGTGCAAAGATTATAAATTATTAAAAGATTAAACCAATTGGATTGAATTAAGCTTATATGAATAAAAAGTGATAGTAGTTAGTAGTGCATCTTCGATTTCTGAATGGATTGGGAATTCTACAGCGCAAAAGAGTTACTGAGAATTAATGATTATGATGTATTCATGTATCGTTGGTTCACGCATTGTACTGAGCACAGCCATAATTCTTCAAGAAATTTATGGAATTCACAAAGTACGTGCTCTCATTAAATTATATAGTTCAATTGATTATAGGCGGTTCACGACTTATTTTTCTTGAAAGAGTGAAATCATGTCGACAAGTTTTATGAGCTCTGATCATTGAATGTTTTTCCCATGAAAATGAACAGATGTTCATGTTCCTCTTCACAGAAGAAAACATTTTTACTTTCTAAAAAACATTTTTAATGTCTTTATAGAATGAACGGTGTGGTCGAAATTGCAAATTTATGGAATAAAATAATGTGAATGCTCTCCTTGGAATTGCTAGGTTCAGTCAAATTGAGCAGTACCAGTACTTGGGCAAATAGGGGATAAAACATACTTTTCTTGTTGAATGTAACCCAATGAACATAAAAATGGTTGAATGTTAATTTTTGATCATTCATCAACTGGAATAATCACATTCTATTTAGTAATGACAGTAGCCTACCGTATCGAACGAATTCCAGTTAATTTTTCTGTCTCAAGTCATTTCAATCACAACAAATTGTATTCATCAAAGAAATCAAGCACGTCATTGTAAGATAATAACAATAGCAATAAATAAATGGACTTCATATATTCAAGTTCCAGTTGACCTCTAGAAATACTTTAAAGGATTGACAAAAACATTGCCTCTGTCTAATGAGGCCAATACTCCTGCCTACAATTGCTTACTGGAATCATCAAGTTGATTTATAAGTTGAGAGTAAAAGAATGATGAACTGAAGTCAAGACTCGAGAATGATCCATCAGTTTCAAGGTCTCACAGCTTTCATAACACCGACTACATTCATCAATTATTCCCTAACAAGGTCGAATATTTCACTTCAATCTACTTTTTATTTCACCTGGTCAAATTCATCCCAGACTATTCCCAGTATTCAAACGCAACTGGTTTTAAATACATCCTATTTCTTCCCGTTTTTACGACTCCGGATCTTACAAAATAAGAGACATCAAATTGCTCAAGGAAGAAGATTGATTACAGCCAGGAATTGACTAGAGAAAATTGACATTGGAGTAATATTTATTAGGCTATTGTAAAGGAAAAACCAGAAAGTTTAAATTGCAAACGAAATTCCTTGACGAATTTGAATAATATACTATAAGAGTAAAATACTTATAGAGTAAAATATATCAGTTTAAATATGGGATAAGTTTCGAGTTGACAATAAATCATAGGATCGGTTCTATAAATCTTATTATATAATCAACAATGAAATTCACTTATATTAAAGGCTTCGTTCATGCAATAAAATCAGCTGTTGAAGTACAATGAGATACTTGACTAAGTTGTTACAACATTATCAATTTCAGATGAACAATATCAACAACAACTAAGCAGTAGAGCATAATTATACGATACACGATGTTCTATTGGCCTTGGCCGATGGGAGGAGTCGATCACAGTTGAAGGCTTGTTATTGGCTGAGCCAAGCCACACCCACTTGTGGATGGTACTAACAAAATGGCGTGGCTTTTTGTTGGTGCGTCACACTTGTTCCAACCAATGACAGGCCTTCAAATGGTTAGATAGATAGGCTCCTCCTAACGACCAATAATAACACACGGTGTATGTGATATGTAATTAGATACTGTGTTGCTTTAGTTTTAGTTTAGCTGAAAATGGAGGTTATTTGTTACCTTGTAATTGAATCCAGTTGAGATTAATTCGAAATAGTTTTCAACTTACCTGGAAAATAAGAAAGTAATTATTAATACATATTTTATGTAATCAAATTTCAAGAGTCACAGTTATTCCTAAGTAATGATACACACTGCCTCCACACAGACACAATTGGAAGGGGCTGTAGTCCTTCAAACCCCATCCCATCCTTGCTACGTGCCTGCCTCTCCAGACCACTGAATATTTTTTTCATTTTTTATGGTTATTCATCCATGGATAAGAATGTTCACCACAATATCACTCTTGTCAATAAAATTGAATTTTGTATTATCTCGTAGAATCGACCAGATGATTTGTTCCATTCATTCAATTGTGAAACAATAATATTACAGCGTTTGGTTTGGAGCTCATACTGAATGGATAGCCTATGTTACCTTACTATTGAATATAGGGCCTCCGTAATCGAAGACTACCTACTGTATAGCGATGTTTTTGCCTGTTTAAGGATGCAATACTCTTGTCAATACCAACAGCATAGACTGTCTTGTTGACAATCAATATACCGACTATATCAACAATATAGATATTATCAACAAACAGATATATAGATATATCAACAAACAGATAATATAACATATCACATACGGAGTGCGTTGATTAATAACTATACTCTTCAACGGAAATGTTACTGCAGAAATTTCAGTTCCAGTAGTTACTAAATTTTATAGCCTCCTTGAACAGAAATGCCCATAACTTTCGAGTTATGTTCAGTGTTATCGCTAGGAAATCATACTTTATTACAGATGTTAGAAGAGACAATGCGATATCAGTACCAGAAACTGTTGGAAGGCCATCGAAATGTAGGTCTTTGGAAACAAGGAAGGAAGAAGATACATTCTCCTCAATGACTCTTACTTCTGTAAAATTCAATGACAAATCCAAATTATTGCTCCATAAAACCTTTTAAGTCTTCTATTTTATAAAGTTCATCAACTAAATTCATGTAACATCAATACCAAACTCATGATAAAAGTAATATATATTTAGTTATTTTATTTATAAGTCTGTCAAGTTCTAGTATAACATATCGTCTGGAAATATATATAAAGCAGTAATTAATTTGGTTATGTGGACCCTTATTCACAAATGAATTCAAATGATAATACTTCTGCATTATCATTTTCGATTGATTCATTTTCTAAAATTCAGGAGATGTACAAATTGTACCGTGGCGAAGCGTGGTATACTTAACCGGTCATCGCCGGGTATATGTCCTATAGGAAATATACCCGCCGATGACGTACCGGTTAAGTATTCCACGCTTCGCCACGGTAAACAATAACAGTTCTGTGTTGAAACCTGTTGTTTCTCTTCCAATTATTACGATGATTCGTAAATTGATGGTTAAAGATGAATCTTCTACTTCTCATAAATCCACTCATATGGTTGAAATCATACTCGTACATGAGATTGAGAAAGAAACTAAGTAGATAATAAACCCTTATTTAGCTGAATAATGAAATGAGAGTGCATAAAAAATTCTCGAATAAAATAAAAGTTACCCACATAGTCATGCATGATGTATAGTAGAAGATGTACTGTATGATTATGAAGTATGTGTCATATAATAGTCTGTGTTTCGCAGTTAAATATAGTTGAGAAAAAATTCAAAACATCTAAATACAAGCGATTCAAGATTTCCAATGAAACATCATCAATTTAGCTACAACTTGACTGTAAGGACAGCTATTGGAGAAAGGAAAGGCAAAGGAGAGGAAGAAGATTTGAAGGCAACATGAGAGGAAACGAACTTCAATTAGATCCGAAGATGTCAAAGATGAATGGGCATTAAAACGTTTGCCATTGTCTAGCTAAGACAGGCCAAATTAAGAGCATTATTAGCCTATTAGTAGCTCTAATACCCTGATAATAAAGGTTGGTCTAAGGTCTGTCCAATACCTCGCATATAAACGCCAAGATGTGCTAGCTTCTAGGCTAAAACTATTTGAGCAGATTCTAGTCTATTATTAATAGACAGTAAGTTCTCCATTGTTCCTGTTTAGTTTCCGTAGTCGGCTTTTATAAAGGAGTAATTGGCCTTTTTTCCAACATTAAATAACGGAGCCGATCAAAATTTCATAATAAATATTCTTTCCGTGTACTTATCGGTACTTGTTCATTTTTTATTAGAGAGCCTGCGTCATTCATTAGAACTTAATCGATTATCCAGGGTGGAGTTGTTTTATCTGGAGTGCCCTTGAAGAATATACTGTACAATGTATTGCTGAAATAATGTTTGAATACTGAAAGCACAAACAAGAGATTGTCTTTGCTAAAAGCTTCTCAACATAAACGATATTTATTAATTCATTCACGAAAGTAGGCTACATCAACTCATGAGATGAAAACACAGACACAATGTCAAAAACATCTTCTCTTCCTAATTTTGATAAATATTTTATATGACGGTTATGGCACGCATAAATGAGGAATACACGGTATGAGGATCATGAGTAGGATGCGCAGAAGTCTGCTGCGATTATGACGTAGCTATGAACCAGTTACCATGGAACCGTTGTATAAATTTGTCTATTTCGGTTAAAATGTCATAATTTTCAAAATTTAGGCTGGAATATGCGCTTGATCCTACAGTGTATTCTAGGAACCGTTGGTTATGATGCAAATTATGGAATTTTGTACCTTTATTATTATTTAGAATCAACAGCTCATATTTTATGAATATAAACTACACGAGACAAATGTCATGTATTCAATATTTATGTTGGCGGTAAAAGAAAAAAAGCCATTCTGCTAATTCATAATTTGGAATAGTAAGAATAAGCGCTATAATTATCACAACTAGAATTAAAAAAAAAGTACCAGGAATAAGTTGATGGTTATTGGACCAGAAGTTGGTTATTGGAATAGAAGAAGAAGAAAAAGATAAGTTAGCTAAATAGGGACATGTAGGTATCCTACGAGGAAAAGTGAAATAAGTTGGCTTATATTTTTTTCAATTTAAGAGAAGCGGGAAAATAATCTTGAATTACTTGTATGTCAGCCTCAATTCCGGCTCTACTATAAAAATGCTTGAATTTTGCTTCCTTGAATGCCATCGCAAATTCTATCATCTTATATCTATTATAGTCTATCTATCCATTCAAATACCCCGCATTTCTTATCTAGATCTGAGCAGTTGAACCTGAAAGGCTTGGGCCTGGCCTTTTCTCACCATATTTTTTCCTTCACATTCATTGACTCTTTCAAGTATCACGTTAATCTCTTTGCTCAACTAGAGTGAGAAGAAAGGAGCACATGTTAAAAGCTTATCAGCCCATTATCGTTTTCGAAGATAGTAGGCCTGGTACTGAACAAATTCAAGTGGGGTTTTAAAGAAAAATCAATCATTTAAGAAAATGCATCTATATAGTTATGTTTCCTACTCCGTTGCTTCTACTTTATAGTATAGCATCTAAACTCAATCAAGTACAATTAAGTTTAATCAAGTACAAGATGTTGATGAAATTCGATTTAATAGAAGGGCTTGAAAATTTCTCTCCATGATTCCATAAAAATAACTAGCAACCCGTTTCAGCTGTTAAAAGCTTATCAATCACTTTTAAGCCAAATAAAGTGAAATTTCGTTATATTGTTACACTTGTAAATCCGGAAAAATTTAGTTGTTTCTTGCAATTCATAGCACACAAGAAACGTTTTAGGTTGTGATTCTATAAAGTGACGTACCATAGTATATTTTACGAATTATCCTAAAGATGCCTATATATTTCTTCGGAATGGCTTATGATAGAAATACGACATGTAGCTTGAAACAGAAGAATTGATTCTCATGAGAAGAGCTACAAAGTTGTCAAATTTCTTCTCGGAGGATGTTGTAAGATAATGTAAAGATTGATCAATCTTAGACAGTTGAATGTCTTAAATGAAGTTACTCATATCGTATTGAATAACTGATGATTTCAAAGAAATCGTTACTGTTTCGGTAGAAATGAAAAGAGGGTGAAAGTAGTGGCGAAGCGTGGTATACTTATTCCGGTATATTTCCTACAGGAAATGTACCCGGCGATGACCAAATAAGTATACCAAGCTTCTCCACGAGGTGAAAGGTAGAATAGAATCTTCTCCTTGGTTTGGAACTGTTCAATTCAGTGCACTCATACGGCATTAAGTTGAACTAACTGCTTTCAAGGTTCATCAATTCTCTACTAGAGCGCAGCACTATCTCGGTTCAAAACTACAGTTTGAATAAAACAATATTAGTTGTCACTTGGCCTGGTGCTCAAGAACCACTCACTAGAACCGTTTTTGTCAGAAAGCATCCGATGTCCGAGCAGCTGACCATTTGATTCAATGTTAGCATTTCAGATGATGTCGTTTTCTGACAAAAACAGTTCTAGTGAGTGACCAGGACAACTTGTTTTATTCAAACTATAGTTGCTTCCTAGAAGATGGCATAATATGATCCAGTGAATTTGTATTGTACTCCTAGCGGGAAAGTTGTGGGGTAGTTTTGATTCCGTTGGTATGTTTTTGGGGTGCTGAATCCGAATCTGAGGTTTGCTAACAAAAATTCATGACGCAACATTGACAAAAATGTGAAAAAATTACATTTTTTGTTGTTTTTGGCTTATAACTCAGAAATTATAAACTTTTCATGAATAACCTTTATTAAAATGAAATAACACAAAATTTGCTATAAAATGACCCGCTAGATGTTAATTTGCGATGAACAGTTTAGGCTCCAGAGCTATTTGAAAATTGGAACATCTTGTAAAACTACTTTTTATAGTCCATATTAGTCCAGTCATTGAGTGGTTTTTAGGGGGAAAATACACATAAAGCAAAATTTTCCCCCATCGACTACTACCATATAGTCAAGTGTATTATCATACAACCATATAGTCAAGTATCTACCTGGCAAAAGTCCTCACATCCACCACTCTTGATCCCCCTCAGCAACACCTCGAAGTTTCAGTTCTCAAGAATTTCTTATATCGTAAGTATATAATTGATAATTTCTGAGTTATAAGCCATAACTCAGAAATCGAAGGATTCCCCAAGTGATGACACTTCATAGAATCTCTGGTAGTTTTCGAATCTTATCGGCGAGTTGAACAAAAATTCAATTGAATTCAAACGAAAAATTCAAACGAGAAATGAAATTATTGCTCTCGTTGCATTGGTTCCGTTAGATGACATCATTTTACGGCGGCTTGATTGAATAAAGTTTTCGTGCAACTGGCCTTATGAGTATAATACCAGGAATCATTGTCACAGTAAATTAATAACTTCAATAATGCCCGGTTTTTCAGTCGTTCAATAAACTTATTGAATCAATAACTTTTTTTTGCATTTGAAAACACATGGTTATTGATTCAATAGTGCTATTGGATCCATAAACTGTCTATTGAGCGACTGAAAAACCGGGCATAAATCTATCAATCCAATAAATTTTCAAAGCATCTTATGATGATACAGAACAGGATCTGCCAATCAGCGAAGAAGGTCTTGTTCCTATGTAAACACGACTGAAACTGTTAAGTCTTTATTTCCCGTGGATGTGATAAATAAAGCAGAACTTCCTGTGTTGTCTCAAGGATTGCCAGTTTCAAACTGTGTCGACCGACTCGCCGCAGACGCTATTGGCAACAAGCGTTGATTTAATCGCGCAAATATGACAGAGTCTCTGCAGACTTTGTGCAATATATTATGGAGTAAACTTATCACATACTTGAAAACACGCTATCAAAATAGCGACGAAAAATAAAAATGTAAAACATATTATCGGATAGCGGGAGACTTTGGAGGGGTATTTTAGTTTTTCCATGACACTTTTATTTGTTTTAGTTTGTGTAATATAGTAGTGATACTGGGATAATTTTGCGGGGTACTGTGTAAAAAGCCTGTTTATCTACTATTATTATTAGTATTATAAAAAGTACAAAGTGAATACATTAGTATTATTATTACTATTTATACAAAGCTAGCTACCAATCAATACTTCTTGTTGTAATCTTCTACAGCTGGTCTTAAAAACATAGGACAGAAAATGTGTTTTTTAATCTATCTAACATAATAGGCTACTGTTTGAGAATTCTCTCCGTATTTTTGAAAAATAAAAATATTCTTATTTTTTCAACTCTCACCCTCACCTTCAACTAAATACGAAAATTTGAACAATGACCAATGTTTTTCTACTTCTGAAGACAGTCTGCGTAGCATCTGTCCTTTCAGCAGCCATCTCAAACGGACATTGACTCTGTAAGTGGTTGCCAAGCTACCGTAGTAATCGGCATCACCTTGAAAATTATTCGGTGCATGCTCATTATGTATCGGAAAAGATTATACCTGTGATACAACAATAACTGGTTTGATAATAATGAGTGTAAACGAGTAATAAATTAACATACAATAAGATCAGGTTCTGTGGGATGCCTCTCAATTGCTGGGAACGGAGTAATTGTACTTTTTGAATTCCGCCTCAGAATTATAAAGCAATAGAAAATATTTTATTCTTAATGTTATTGTTCGATACTTTAGCTTGTTGCTTCTGACGCAAAATTAAGCAAGTTCAATAAAATTGAAAGGATTCGTCGTTATTCATTTAACAAGAATTAAAACATCACTCCCGATCTTAGCTTCTAGGTCCTGCTTAGGTCCTATACTAATGAACGTACCTGTAAAGTTGTCAAGTTTCAATGTATTTACTTTAAGACCAATTAAAATTTTTATGGACCAGTGCTATTACGCTTCTATTCATTAGCTGTGGAACACAAAATGCATGAACTAAGGAACCATTTTCAGTACTGAAACTCTGACTATACCCAGATGCCTGTCCTCAATGAATTTCAAATACAGTAATATTCATTTAATTTGACGGATGGCAAATAACTGTCATTTAACATTTTTATGGTAACGGATGATGTTCTGTTGGATTTTTATTTACATAAATACTGTATATAACATGAAAAAAACATATTTAAAAAAAAAAAACAGAACAACAGAAAATCACTGTCCCTTTTCTGTTACCATAGAAATGTTGAATGAAAGTTATTCGCCATCCGCCAAATTAAAGGAATATTAGCCTACCAATCGAAATTTCTAATTTATTTCTAGTTTTATTTAAAATTCAAACTTCAAGTGTAGGATACTTTTACTCTTGTACTCTGAGGCATTTTCTCAATTTCTCCTGATTAACATTTGAAAATCTACCAATTGCTAGTCACTTAATTAATAAATCAACAAAATTCAGAAAGTGCCTGGGAGGCATGTGCTCCATTTCCAGACATCTGCTTACTTTTTCAAGTGATACTGATGTTTTGAAAGAGATAAATTCAAGGTCAGTCATATTGCATTGAATTGATCGGGTTTTTGTGTGGCTAATACAAGTTTTCCAGTCCATGAAAAAGCATCATTGGCGATCTCTGCTTCGAATAATATTAGGAATTAAGGGCCGGTTCATGAGCTCGGGATTTAGCCAAGTCCTAGACTAAAACGGGTGGCCACCGTAGCATCGACAAACGTTAGCCTCAAAACTATGTACTAAGGGCTCTCTATGCTGCTAACCCACTAACCTATCGAGACAAACGTTTGTCGATTCTACGGTAGCCACCCGTTTTAGTCTAGGACTTGGCTAAATCCCGAGCTCATGAACCGGCCCTAAATGTTACAGATTACAGATTGTGTAAATTAAAAACAAAACACAGAACACTATATTTCTTATTGTTTTTATTTATTCTAATCTAGGCTAATCATATAATTCTTTATCAACTTACTGTAAGTACTATTGATCTATCATGAATCTATTTATTTTTCAAGTAATAACTAAATTTATATTCAATCTAGTAACATTTTTCTGTGTTTTGAGTGCAATAATGGGGTCTCCCTGGTGTCCTCTCAACTCGTATATCTTTTCAATAAATAAAATATACCATTCACAAGATTACAGGCTCACATTAGTTACAGGATGCAAACGATAATCCAAATCCGAAAGGCGTAATGCTACATTATAACAATGCTAATAATACCACACTCAAGAATCAAGAGATTGCTATGACGCGTTTGTTAGTATCCAAGGTTGACTGATCAACTCGAGGTTTCTTAGCCGCTATAAAAAATAACAGAGAATCACAGCCAAAATTGTTAAGGAAAACATTTCATATCAGCAAGATAAGATCTTGTCACCGACTTTGGTTCAGAGTAGAGCCTTTCGAGACAACTCAAGTAAGAGCCAGCCATTCAAGAGGCAACAATAACATTCAATGGCAAGTCTAGATTCTTTTTCAACATCACAATAAACTCAATTTAGTGCCTATATTCATAGTATAGGTCTGTAGCATAGAGTATTGGGCTGACTACAATAAATTAATCTTATCTGGACAATTATCCTTTCTGCATCTATGTTCTCAATACGCTCACGCCAGCCGATATCAATAACGAAAAAGAGACAGTTTCGTTCTCTATACGAGATATTCACGCTATGTTAATTTATGAAATAGCTAAATAAAACATACCTATACATTGTTAGTGTATTTCTAAATCATAAGTATACAACATTACTATTGTTGGATTTGTTTGGCCTTCGAAATAGATTGTTCTATCACGTTTCTTAGTTCAGTGGACAATGGAATCAGTAACACCAAAGTCTTTTCAGTCGTGTAAAGATTTTGAATTATATTTTAATATCATGCAACCATTAATTTGTAGGCAAGAATAATATCAGGAGTGTGAGTTTACATTACGAAGTAATGTTAGCCAGGGGAGCTTTTTCCTATCAATATAAAGATTGTATCTACAAAGGTCGAGTGATAAGTATTTCAATAAGTGTTTTAAAGTATAAGATTCTAATGTCTTCTCTAATTTGATAAACGAATAAGTTCGAAAAATTCGGACAATAATTTATAAAAGAGAATCATCGCATGAATGCTCTAATTTCCAATAATTCATGAATGTCATACAGGGTGAGGCAAAAATCACTGGACATTTGGTTGAAAGGTATATGTTTAGCTGTAACCAAAAGTCCTCAAAAATCGACCAGACGATTAGCATCTGAGCTGGATTTATCACGAAGATCACTGCAAAGAATGTTACACAAACAGAATTATAAATTTTATATTCCACTTTTATTACATGGGTTACTTGAAGATGATCGAGATCGCCGATTTCAGTTTTGTGAATTGATACCAACCCAAACATGATCCTAACCTACAGTATTTAATAGAATTATTTGGTCTGACGAGGCCAATTTTAAGACAAGTTAACAGTTAACACAAGTTAACTGAAGACAAGTTAAGTTTTTAAGACAAATTAACGCGGATAAGTTAACAGACATAACTGTACTAATTGGTATACTGAGAATCAAAATCTTTTGTTAGAGCAACAGCTGAATCAACCTGGTGTGAGTGTTTGGGGGCAAGACGGAAACAATTTGAACATAAAAAATAATTGTGTTGTTTGTTTAAAGAATAATTTCAGTATTGTTTTAACTTTTTACCAACTGCCCAGTGATGTTTGTGCCACCTGTATATCAAGACGAATTAATTGCCAACTGTATCTTATGTCTTGCTTATACTTCTTTTACGATTCACTTTGTACTTTTTGTGAAAAATGTTCTTTGACAAATCAATTTAAATTTCATAATACTGTACTTGAATTTTATTCATTATTCCACGGTATTGATTACATACTCCAGCCAATTTTCTCCCCTAATATCCTCATATCAATGTTAGCGATGGAAATGTTAAATCAATACTACACACAGTAGGCTATGTTAAAACTTTCAAAAAAACAAGACCCCTCTAAAAAACTATCACATCGAGAGATTGGATGCATTGAAACATTTGTATTCTCGCGACATATGCCACTTGCTTTTAATAAAGTAAATTTCCTCTTTAAAAAAGAAGTGAACAACGAAAAACAAGAAACAAGAATTATTACATTTTGCAACAGGGTCAACCACAATCACCCTCCGTGGCTTGTTACGCCTATATTGTGATAGTGACGCACTTTTATACTTCTTCAGACCTACTGAACAAAGAACAAAATTTTAACACCGCTCATTTAATGATTATGTCATTCAAATCTGATTTGCAATTTTTTTGGCAAATTGATCACATTACCTTATACTACACCCATTTTTTGGTAGGCAGCTCAGAAAATTATTAATTCTTTTTGAGTTTGAGATATCAGTCATCAGCCCTGGATATGAGGATCCCACATTTTCAGTTTAATTTGTACTGTGTAATTCCATTTGTTCTCAATCTAATATTTTTCATATAATTTTTGCTGTATCATTGTATTATTAGAATCAGCGAATATTTCTGATACCGCTGTTGTCTAATATTTTTCATTTAATTTTTGCTGTATCATTCTATTATTAGAATCAGCGAATATTTTTGATACCGCTGTTGTTGTAAACCAGTATAGAGTGTTCAAATCATACAAATGACAAAGCAAGCATTATTATTTTTTGCTGCGGATGATACACAGTATATTAATTGTGCGTGGGTAATGAGGTAGATGATGGAAAAATTCCAGACGGAAATGGGAATCGAACCCGAGACCGGTGCAGCGAAAGCAGATTGAAGGTATGACGCTTCAGCCAGCTAGAATAAGCCGGCTCGCGTCAATATCAAAGTTATCCCATCATTAATATTGTAATCATTGCAACATAATACTATGGATTCCAAAATCCAAAATAGTTGACAAAATAGTTCCAAGTAATAAGGTAGCCTAATATTTTTGAAAATTGTTTTGTTTGAAATAACATCTAAAATAGCCCTCATTTTCTAGAATGACAACATCAGTTTATGCGAGATGCAAAGAATTTTAATCAATCGAGTCTGTTCATACTTCTTCAAATCAAGCCGGCCCTTTCTTGTAAATTTCAGAAGAATCTATTAAAAAAAATGCTCAAGGAAAGCTGAATTATAATTATTAGAATTATTGAATTGATAAATTTGAGATGGAAAATACATCAAAAGTGATTAGAAAGCAGTAGGACTAAAAAATAATAGAGAAGAGTTCATAACAATAAATCCGGCTCTGTTGCTTTCTGTAATTTACCATATTCTTATAATTTCGCACAGTCACTCAAGTATCATTGGCGCACTATAGTGGGAGAAGAGGATATATTATAAAAAATCGCTTATTTTTCAATGCTCCTCATGTACTGGATTTTCTTTTTCAGGCCCACTACTTTCTAATCACTTCTGAGGTATTTCCTATGTCAAATTTTTTAATTTAATAATTCTAATAATTATTATTCAACTGTCCTTGAGCATTATGATCATCCAGAATGAGTGGAAAGTGACGATAAGAATTCTCGGACTTTTGGTATCACACAGTTTTCAAAGCTCCAAAGGTCAGTTGCAAAAAAATACAGCCAATGAACAAATTTCCATGACGTCACAAACTTCCAAAAGTCACGAACGTCAATTCCATGACGTCATTTAACGGTGGTTAAGTTCAATCGGATTTTCGTGCAACCGGTCGTTTATTTTCTGAATAAGTGATTGACGATAATAAGGTACAGTCCGTTCACTTCGCCAAGGCACCTGGACTGACAATGGATTACTGCATTACAGCTTTTTGAAATGAAGAAAGAATGTAAGAATTCATCAACTATGGAGCAATCGTATTAATATTGTATAGTAGATGTAATCTCATAATACACTTTATGTATTATATTAATATATACAATACTACAATATCCACTTGGGAAAATAAATTTGGCAAAATTTGACACTACATCCAAAGATTTCTAACTTTATTTGTGGCTGTGCTATAGCCCAGGCTGTTCTTTCACTTGGCTCACTCACCTGCCCCATTACTAAAAAAAACTAGTAGCTTTTAAGAATTTGGCAGATTTGCCAATTGATAGCTGGCTGTACATTCTCATTGTTGATTATTTGTTTATTGTAACACCGAAAATAACAAAAAATACCGGTACAGAAAAGCAAATCATTGGAGGCAAATAAAAATTTCGTAACGTTGCTGTATTGTAGCTTGATGTATAGATAACTGAGAATTTCAGGACATTCGCTTGCTAAGGCACTCGTTCATTTTGTTAAGGCATCATTTGTTAAGTAAATGAATTATTGTCATTACAATTTATTACAGCTTCTACCATGTTTGACGTTAATATGATTTATTTATTAATTTAGTTGATCAAGTATATAATATCATAGAGAAGCGATACTCTCTAGTATCTTACTTACTATCTGTATCTGAATCGGTATCTTGTACTTATTATCTGTTCTCTGTGATAATATCCAGGAAAAAACCAGGCGTTAGCCCTAAACTTCTTCTGTTTCAAAATTTAGTCGAAAAAATCCAAAGATATACAATAATATAATAAAACTAAATAATTTTAAAATTTATGTAAAATTTTCACAATGAGAGAGAGAGACAGACCCATGTCAGAGAAAGAGGGAATAATGTTGACGGTAGTGAAAACACATGACTAGTAAATTCACGTCTCACGTCTGCAATAGATTATTTCTCATATACTATTTTCGTTTTAATAAGCTGTAATGAGGTAACTCACAGTTAGTCCAGATACCAGTAGCCTACAGCCCTAAATGTTCAAGATTTTTAGATTTTTAAGGGAAGAGTTCTAGTTCTTATTATTTTTTCTCACTTTCTTTATTTGTAATGCTCGTTGCCTTGAGTGACGACCCCTTCCAATTTTTACCTCAATTACTAGAATTCAATGTTATAATTTCTATTGTTTCTTGTATTATTTTGACACTTAGCAATGTTGCTTTGCATAGAATTGTAAAATTTACAATCAAATTGTAAAGTTACATTTAGTGCAACTTATTGAATGAAGATTATTTGATTTGACTTCAATATTTTCAAATTCTCGTTGCCTTGAGTGACGACTCCTCCTTTCAATTTTTACCTCAATTACTAAAATTCAAGTTATAATTTCTATTGTTTATTTATTATTTTGACACCTAGCAATGTTGCTTTGAATAGAATTGTGAAATTTACAATTAAATTGTAAAGTTACATTTATTGCAACTTATTGAATGAAGATTATTTGATTTGACTTCAATATTTTCAAGACGAACCTGACAAGATAGAGCAGCAAATGCTTTGGAGGCACATATCCTGGCAGTTCGCCGAGACCCAGCTCGAGTCGCCTAGCCTGGAGGCGGCGTTTCGCTGCCGGAGACGTCATAAGAGACGCTCGCGCTAAACTCTCAGCCAGCGCCAGGGAAGCCTTCATGTTGCACAGATCGGGTAAAGTGTTCACTTTCCGCATTCCACCCCCGGAGGCGGCCACCACTTCAGCAAGCAAATCGTCATTATCGGGTAATGCAGTCGTCATTTTTTCGCCGCGTCAGCTGATGCTGTTCACGCGCCGTGTACTGATAAGCAACTAACCAAGCCGCCGCGACCGGCTACCGCTACTGCCTTCGACCTTCGCTCCTCCCCCTCCCGCTCAAGGTGAAGTTCAAGTCTCCCTCTCACTCATTTCTCTTCAGCTCTCTTTGTCCTCTCTTATCTCTTGATGCCACCAAACTATCCTGCGCTTTTCTCACTCACTCTCTCACATTTCTCTTCACCTCTCTTTGTCCACTCTTATCTCTTGATGCCACCAAACTATCCTGCGCTTTTCTCACTCACTCTCTCACATTTCTCTTCACCTCTCCTTGTCCACTCTTATCTCTTGAAGCCACCTGCTCTTCTCAGCTTCCCTCCTTATCTCTTCGGCGTATCAATATCTCACAGACTCTCTCTCTCTAGTACTAGTATGCTCTCTTTGTCCACTGTTATCTCTTGATGCCACCAAACTATCCTGCGCTTTTCTCACTCACTCTCTCACATTTCTCTTCACCTCTCCTTGTCCACTCTTATCTCTTGAAGCCACCTGCTCTTCTCAGCTTCCCTTCTTATCTCTTCGGCGTATCAATATCTCACAGACTCTCTCTCTCTCTCTATCATGTAGATAAACCCCACTTATGTTAACATTATTATATTGCATTTTACATTGTTGAAAACAATTCATAAATTAATAGAATTATATTACTTATAATTACAACTTTTGTAATCTAGTATCTAAGCAGTTATAATTATTGTTATCTACATGAATAAAGTAATCTTATCTTATCTTATCTCTCTCTAGTACTAGTTTGCTCTCTTTGTCCACTGTTATCTCTTGATGCCACCAAACTACCCTGTGCTTCTTAGCCTCCCTTCTTCAGCGCATTTTCAATGTAATAATGAGTAATTTTCTTCAATTTTGCTTTCCATGACGAACTGCATTCTAATGAAACACTTTGAACTTGTTTTTTACACAACTTTGCAGTACAACTTTTTTAAGTAATAAAGATTCATCACTTACTTGAGTGAAGCGCTTTCGGATATTCATAGAGTGTTATCTATTGATGCCACCAAACTACCCTGTGCTTCTCAGCTTCCCTTGTTATCTCTTCAGAGCATTTGCAATGTAATAATGAGTAATTTTCAATGTAATATTATATATAATATCTCACCCACTCTCTATCTCTTTCTAGTACTTGTTTGCGCTCCTTGTCAGCTCTTTATCTATTCAGAGCATCAGAATCTCACTATCAGGTAGCAACTACGCAAAAGTCTCATCTAATCAGGTAATGATTATAATGTTTTGATCCTCGTGGAGGCAGTAATTTTTTTTTATTTTTTCCCCAGCCAAAAACGATTACTGATTCGATGTTATTCTTGTTGGTTTCTTTAATCTTCTTCACTCATTGGCTCTTCTTATACGAGTTGGTTGTGATTTATTTTGGATATTGGAGAACAACGGATTTCTAATCTTTCTAATCAGGCCTAATCAAGGTCATGACATACTTGTAACGTTGTAACATGTTGTTAGATAAAGGCTCCAAACTCCAGAATAATGTATTAGAACGATTCCAATGTCAATCTCTGAAACGAAATTCATACTTCACTCTTATCACTGAGAACAATGCTAAAAATTTGAACTAGCTGTTGAAGGACAGGTAATGCTCCTTTCTGCGAAAACATAATGGCTGGAGTTCCCCATCTGTTCTATTATTTCATTATCTTCAAAAGATTACCTAATTGTCTTACCACAATCATCCTGCTCATTCTTTTTTGATCACATAAAGCACGGGAAGGGTAGGTATAATTATACTGTATGTATTATGTAAGGTACATATTGACCGCAATGACGCTTGTAAGACCAAGATTCATAGATCTGAAAATATTGTTAAGAGGATTGTGTAAGCTAAATTTTTGTTCTCAAGATCTTATGATTTTAAAGTCAATTGCATCGTAACCTAATAGAGCACTGTACTTCTGTACCTCTATGTTCCTTGTAGGAGAATTACAAGCTCAATTTAATTTTTGGTCTATTCAATTCCTTACTTTACATAAGGAAAAATCCTTTTTTTTGTGATAATAAATGCTTGCCACTTTTTCAAAATAACTTTTCTTCCATGCATTGATTTGACCCGAATAATATTTTCATTTGAAAATAGGAGAAGAATTCATTCATTTTATTGATTTCCGTGGTGGGTAATAATACTAATTCATTGGCTACTTGATGGTCATTAATCAAGACATTTCATAGTGACCATAGACGTTTTTTCAATTCTTTTCATATTATTTCTATCCTTATTTTAGAAGTAACTGACAAGGCAATAAATGCTGCTCTTTTCTGGAGAGGAAAAATTTAAGGTCTTGGCCGGACACGGAAAGTAAGTAAGTATCCTTATTTTGCACCAGCCTGATTTCGTACCTTTATACCTTCTCATCATTGAGAATTTTAAAAAAATTTCATTATGTTGAACAAATTTTATTTCCACTGATAACTTGGAAAAAGCTTCCTTCCGTCACATGAGTTTCCTCCTGTTCAATTCCGTGAGAAAAACTTGTAATGGAAACTTGGAATTCACCCTCATCTGTTTTTTAGTTGTAGTAACCGGTAAAACTACATAAATCAATTTGATACATAAATTTTCTCAGTATACGCAGGTGTTATCCAACTCTAATGGTCAATAATGATGCTAAATGTATACCCTCTCGTGTAGATTTTATCAAAATTGATCGTACATTAAACCTGTATTCTCATTAAAAAAATGAAATATACTCTCATTGACGCAACTGATTCGAATTACATAATCAAGAAAAGCAATAATAATTGAACAAAATAAGCTAGAGCTAGTATTCGTTTAATAAAATATACTGGATATGAAATCGAAAACATTCACTTTTTTATTAGCTTGGGTTGTATAAGCAAAGGTTCTAATGATGTTTGATGTCCTTAACAAGTAGGATCTCTAGAAATGACAAATAAATTAATTTCAGAAGAGAACTAATATAAATCATGGATCATTAAGTTCAAAAGTAATACTGGAACCTATTACTCATTGGTCTTAGTATTAAAAGTATTCATATTAAAATTATGTTTACTGACTGACTGAGAATCAACTCCATTCCTAAATTTTTTACTGCTAATTTTGTTACATGTTGTCGCATCAAACAAGATTAATATTGATCCAGGATTAGCACAAGGCTAACTAAATGGGGTCAGCTGATTCAAAATAGTTGATCCCGGTTGGTGCAACCCAATTTATTAGAAGCCTACTGTTATTTACTGTAGCCAATAACAGGGCTTCATTGCAGCGATAGGCTCTTCGGCCAATCATAACACACTCCATTTCACAATGCTTTGCTGCTTTAGGTCAAGATTACTAGACAGATTTGTCTATCAATTTTGGCTTTAGGTCTCATTCCGATATTGATGATGTCCTAAATTGATTTGTTACTGGATTTTATAATGGCAAAATCCAGATATTTTCTATGGATGTCTACCAAAATATAACCCTGGCAAATTTGTAAAAAAAAGGATAGGAGAAGTTCATATCCATATCAAGTTGATGGATCATCATAAGAAAATCATCAATACACTTCATAAATCTGCCTTTGAATAATACACGAAAGTTTACTCTTTTCAAATTCAATTCGTTCGTTACCCTAATGAGCTGTTGTTACATAATGGATGTGAAGGATGACCACTGAATCAAGCTGTTTACAAACCATAATAATGGATTCTCAACTTTTCCACTTATTAATATTGTTCCGTTGGTTGTAAGCATCTATCTTGGTAAAAACTAGACCCACAATAATAAATATATGCATCTAGATGTACTGGAAGTTGATAAACCGGTATTTTAACTCTATTCAATCTATAAAATAATATTGGACCCTTGTCGATAGTAAATTGTGGAAGTAGACTGTATTGACTAACACTAATATATTTTTACACTAACAGTCATTCCTTTAAATTACCTCAGCGTATAAAATAAATACGAGTCTCCTTTTGCGTTTCTTATGAATTTGTGATTGGACAATCTAATGATCTTTGAAATATAAATAAAACGTAAACAAAAATATACATAATGTAAATCATGTTTGTAAACTCTCTGGAGAAACACTTCTTGTAAATTGTGAATGAAAATTGTGGTGAAATTCTCCAGGATCTCTGAGATTATTTCAAGTTATTTTGTAACGAATTTGACGGTTAATTAATCCATGAAATTTAACGAAGATTCACTGATAGTACGCTAGTAAGTGACTATTTCAAAACATCATTATTGGATATCGACTAAAGGAAAGGAGCCTGAAAAAATGTTGGTAAACCCGAGGTAATTATGTTAATTGTAAAACTCAAATTACTGATCAGTTGTTTTTGAGGAATAAGGGACGAGAATCTTGCCAAATTTATTCTAATTTTCCAATGAATCTAATGGTTCATGCGGAAAAATTATGCTGAAGAGCTTTGGATTTGCTTGAATAATTCCCAGTAATTCCCAATTATCTAAGAAGAAATCTATTGTAATATGTTACAAAATTTGGACAACATACGAGGAAAACTGAAAACTCATTACTTGAAAGTAATTTTCTCCCGTGGATTAGCGTATTTTCCCAATGAAATTAGCCAAGGAAGGATTGTCAAAAAACAAAGTTTTATCGTTACATGCATACCTTGCCTCTTGATTTACTGATTTGATTTTGAATTTTCATTGAGGAAAAAATAAGAAAATTGGACTGAATGTGATTGAGGCACTAATTTAGCTTCATCTTAAAACAAAACATGCAAAGATGTGCATTATTTCAGGAGACTGAATTCGTTGTGTAGTGAATACATTGAGGTATTGAAGAATCATAAACATAATACATGTAATAAAACTTTAATACAGATAATAATCATTATGAGCCCTTCCTACCATTGACGGATTTTTTTTAATTGACGAAGTGATTTTTCAAAATTGAGCCAAATTGTTCAGAAAGATCTGTAGAATTGTTGTATAATCTTGAAAAACCGATTTATCAACTTCAAAATAACAGCAGTGTAAGTCGATGAAATTTATTCATCGACTCACATTGCCATTTAAAAGTTGAAAAATAATTATTTTAAAGGTTACACAACAATTCTACAGATGTTTCTGAACAATTTGTTACCATTTTTATGATTATCGGTTGGAAAATAGTGTCCGAAGGAGTAAACTCGTTTTCACCCCCCTTCACCCGCACATTGCAAAAATCACCTCGTTCGTATAAATTCAGTCAATGGTGGAAAGGGCTCTTAACTCGTTCATATAGATTTATTCATGCGCCGCAGACAGGTTTACAAAATCTGTGTTGTTCCTCCTACAAATTAGACAGGTTATAGACCTTTCTTTGCTACGTAGAACGGCGAGCCGGATCTGTTATGAACGGAGCTAATACGTCCTTGCAGGGTGTGTATTATGGTGCAAGAGCAGCCTATTCATCAGTGCACAGATCAGTTGAGTGTCAAATGTGTGTCACGGTCGATGAAGCAAAGTGATGCCGCCGACTAAAAAGAATAATTATAATTATTTATCTCGCTCGGCGACAATTGGGCCTAGACCATCCCTGCAGCTACGTTCGACAATAATAATTATTCTCACCCACTCAGAAGAAATATCCAGCCTCAATTAGGAAGGCTGCACTCACTCTATTTCCTTATCGGCTATTATCTGTCTATCCTTACTACCTGTATGTTTCCTTCCTTCCGGTTAACTCGTCTCATTTCTCGCGAATTCTCTCGACAGTGCATGCTGCAAAAGCAGAAAGATCCAGCGCCTTATCATAAATAAATACACACACACGAGAACCGGTCAGTGGATAGGCCTTTACGGAAGCAATGGACCGCTGTGATAATAATCAAGTCAATGCAACGAGGTCGTTTGGAAGTACACTACATCACACAGAGAATGTATGGACAGAATAACATTTTGCTTGAGGTTCTTGTTTGAGTGTCATCCATCGATTCAACAATTAATTAACATTCATTGAAAAATTACATAAAAACACCTCATAATTGGAGTGGTTCGTAGCCGAGGGCGATAAGCGCCTGTCTGATAATCCAAAGGTTCCAAGATCGAATACAGTTGAGGGAACGGATTTTGACAAAAAACGGCAACTCCCGTCTTTCGGAGGAGACGAAAAGCCGTGGGTCCCGACTGCCTAAAAACAGTCGTCATCTCTCATCATCACCCCTCTCATTACCCACGCAATAGCATAGAGCTCATGTGGGCATCACCCTCAGAAAAAAAAATCAATTTATATGAGGACACCAGAACAGACTAGGTATCAGACTACATCCTTAGTTTGTGGCACCAGATTTGATCTCCCTTATATCGTTGATTATATATTTATTATTTCACTCTCCTATTTATGGATTGCACAAAGTTTCTGTAAACTTATTTATCAGGATTCGATTGTGGAAGATTTTTCCAGAGTGATTAACAGAAATTCAAAGTGATGGATCTATTTTTAACCTATAAGTTCACCATGTTTTTGGGGAACTTGGGATAATTCGGCAAGGCGGAACACCCGAGACGTTCTCTCGCCAAAAAAAGCCATATGCAAATAATAATTGTATATTCAATCTTGAAATGCACGCGCCAACAAGAATAATCATTGTGAATTCTGATTTATTCTAATTACAGAACTATAACAACATGGATGGTTTCTTAATCATTATTAAGGCATTATCTCGTAATACAGAAAATTATCTGGAAACCAATCGTCCCTAATTACACATAGTACGGCTCCATTTATTTCATAGACTGGACTTGAAATGATCGCTGAAAACTTGACCAAATAAACGTTTATTGCACAACGTCCTCATACTCCATACTGAATACTTCGTTACTGATTATATTCCATTATAAATTCATGAGACGGTATTTTAATTGAGCAGTTAATGTAGTCTGCAAATGAAAGTCTGATAATAGCTGCTATAAGTTTGATAATGTAATGAGAAATATGAGCGAAATATAGTATTCCGCTAACTACTATACATAGTATAGTGGTCACAAGAATTTATTTATTTATTCAGCAATATTATTAGTTTTATCGCAAAAGTATCCAACCAAAGCATTTCACGTGGTTAATTACTTTTGAATTACATCAGTCAGCTATCAGAGTAACCTACACGTGGAAAATATCTATTAAATGAGGATGTCTAATGGGATAAATTAGATGGGATTATACAAATAATTCAGATTAATATCTCATGACTGGATTCTAATCTGAAAACAAAGTACATCTCTGACGTGAATTGTACATCACGGGTTAAAACTAAATATTCCTTAAAAGTTTTTGTGATAACTTTTAATAGTTCAGAGATCATTTTTTACGGTACTTTACGGTAGTGGTAATCAGTGAAATATGATAAAAAAATTTATAAAAAAATAATAATTGAAATAATGTGAGTTGTTGATTTGAACTTTGTTATTGTTCACATCACTGAATATTTTGTAGTCTAATTAACTCAAGGTTGCTTTTGTTTGAACGTGGGAAATTCTTCTTCTTCAATAAAAGCATAGATGATACAGGAAGTTATTGTGTCTGCTCAGGAGTTTGAGATATAACTTTTAGTTATTTGACACGAACTATACACTAACTGGTTTCAAAGCTTAATGTATTGTAATTTTTTTAGGTGAATTTCAAAAATAGAGGTATCGATTTCTTCTGTAGACAGTGTTCATGTGGTTATCGATATAGCAAGATCAGACGATGATGATATGAGACAAAACAGTTACTGGTTTCAGAATGAGCTTCCCTGTTCTTCTAATTAAGCAATTAATTTTGTTTGAAACCTTATTCATTTTGTGGTTTTAGTTTTGAAAAGTCGCAGCTCCAAGACGATCAAGATTAAAATCAATAATATTCATCATTTACTACTGACATTTTTAATAATATAATCTTGTTTTCTTAATTCCAATATAAATCAGATCTCTTTATACCTTTGAAATAGCTTGTTTTTATGTTGTTGAGCAAAATTTGTATGAATTTCAATACTGTATTACAAAGAAGAATATCGGCCAGATGCATGAAAATCCAATTGAACTTGAACGCCGTAAAATGATGTCATCTAACGGAACCAATGTAACAATAATCAAGGGCGTAGCACCCCACGAAATTGACATTTGTTGTAATTTTGTCTCTTGTTCGCTTTTTTTATCCCATGAAACTATTACATCCTTATAACCTATATTTACAAGTTTCATTTAGTTTTTCGAGTGCACCCTCTTCTTAGTATCCTATCTCACTCCAAGGCAATCAATCAATCAATCATTCCTCACTCGCATCCAAAGAGTATAGAATGAGATGTTCAGCTTCTCACTGGACTTAATATTACGTTTTAAACGTCTTATTTTTTAATTCCATTCAACTATCAACGTTTACATGTACCATTTCGGTTGAGTGCATCCATCTCCTGCTATCCTTTATCACTTTTACACATAAATCATTATTTATTTATTTAGCGTATGGCTTTTAATAGTGGGGAGACCCGAGTAGGGTTGTTCCACTTCACCAACATAAACAATTATCCCTTGATAGGGAACATGGTGCAAGTTTGTTTTCACTTAGAAAACAGACATCAGCATTTAATAATAAATAATTATCACCATGGTTTGAGTGTTTGAGAGAATTCTTCTGTAGTTGCTTTCATTTTGCAGCCTCCCGTTCCGTGCTGCTTTGTTCCTCAATGACCTTGACTCGGATATAGATCATCCTGTCAAGTCCTTGACTTGAGACGAGTCTCGCCGCTATTATGAGGCAAATGGAACAGTATTGAGACTGCATTGCTTACATCTTAATAGACAATGAACAATGTAGACCTAGACACACTCAACACTTCCATGGGCGGCTGGCTAAATCAAGCCTGTAATTAGGCCACATGCTTCATCCCACCCAATCCCAATTATAACTACGCTTCAAGTGTTTGGACACTCCTAACATTATAATCACCCACGCTTCATTATCCAGTTATAAACAATAAATAGAGTAATATTTTGAAGAAGTGGTTATTTTATTTTCCAATATACTTTACACGAAATTTTCAGGAAAGTGAGTAAGGCTGAGGATTTGTGTGGATGTGATGAGAGTTTCCCGAAATTGCGAAAGAAACTGACGATATATAAGAAACCATCTATTAGGAGTTTCATTTTATGCGCTCATATCCCTTTGATGGAACGCCCTAGATGGTCAAGACAAACGATGCTTGTATGAATATGATTTTTCATGAAGGAGAATGTAGTTTAATTCAACCAACGAGCACATAGTAACAACTATGATGAATAAATGGTCGCTGGGTTTAACCAAGGAATGATTCAAACAAGTCTTCAAACTAAAGAAACAGAACTTTCAAAAAATTATGAATTTTCAGAAGTCAACTCTCTTAACAGTCTTATGGCCGGTTCATGAGCTCGGGATTTAGCCAAGTCCTAGACTAAAACATCGTAAACAGGTTCTTAATAATATATATTGGAGAAAATAATGAGATTGTATTGAATCAAGCCAGCTTATTGAACTAGTGCACTTTGAAGTTTGAACGTGATTATTTCTCAATAAGTTAATTCCTGAATAAGAATCTTACAAACATGTCCATGTCTCTCAAGAAGTAAGAATGCTTCCAGTTTTCTTGCTACGAAAATTCAGTATCAGTTCATAATTTCGAGAAGGTTCGAGAGGAAATTTCCACTGGACTTGCATATTACATGGAAGAGACGATCGAAAGAAAACATTCAACACAATTTTAAGACGCAGAACAGGTTCCGTTTGAATCAACCAGTTTCAATGACCTTGCTCGTGGCTTGTGAGAGTATAATATATGTAGCAATCACATAAACAAGCCAATTCATCTTCTTCAGTCGATCATATCCATGTAAATCACTTTCAAGTTGTAATTAGTTCTAGTTGTCAATTAAGGCGGATCTATTTGTTCATTTTGATTTTCTTGGTTTTCGCCGTGCTTGTAGACAAAATTAGCAAATGAATCATAATAGATTATCAGTTATAAGTTTAATTTTCATCATATTTTTGAATTAGAGAAACTGTCACAAACTGCTCCCAAATTTAAGCTGATCCGCGAATCTCTGAAGGTCGAAAAGAGAGAGAGTTTTTGCTTCCAGTTTTCGACTTACAATATTGATTTGACTGTTTATATGTTTATTTTTAAATACAAAAGTTGAAGCTTTCAAGATTTAGTTTTCACGTAGGAGCCAATACGATGTGATATTGAAATTATATGTGGTAATTATATCTAAATTAGATGTGGTTGTGTACTTGAGGGGATACAATAAGGTTTTAGGATTTAATCACTTCTTTACTTCACTCAAGTTGAAACTGACTGGAAAATATTAATAGTGAACTTCTCGAAGATCAAATGAAAGTTTTCTACTTTGAATGATTACTTTCAATAGAAACTGAAGAATCTAATTTAATTCATTAAACAATTACAAATTAAACAATCGAAAAAATCCATTAACCAGGCTCTACTGCCATCTCCATGAGAAAATTGGAAAGAAGCTGTTGATCACCCATTAACAACTGACATCTACCGGCAGAGCTTGGAACTACTGAACATTTCGCATTTCGACCAATCAGGAGAGAGGCGGAGCTTGGAGGCGTGTCTGTAGGCGTAGTCTCAAACTGGTTCTTGTTTGTGATTTGTCGGTCTTTTTCATTAATCCTCCACCAACTAATTTCTTGGTCTTTGGTACTATTTGCTATTCTTGTTTCTTAGTACTAGTCTCTCTCCCTCTTTGCAATTCATTTACTTTCTCATATTTCTTATTCCATGTTCCAACGAAGAATCACAATCATTATTGAACTTTGAACACGGCTGATCTTGAAAGTTTATTGACTTATATTCATACTATTCACGTAAGTTCTTGAATCATACCTGATTGTCTTCTTTCTTTCTTTCCACTCTCAACAGCTAGCTGATTTTATATTTATCATTCTTTTCATGTGCGTAAGGTATAAAGTTAGCGTGATTTGATCTCCAGTGAAATTTTACACTGTTATCGAAGAGGTGGAAGCCTGTCTCAAACCTCACTTTTTATTACTTTTTCTGTTTAGGAAATTGTGATAGTTGAAAATTCTAATGGTGTATGCGTATGCTCCTAATTTATTCATAGAAACGTTTTTGTTTTATGTTCAAGGGACCAGTGATCACATAATTCAAATTATTTGAATACATTTCATAATTTCGAATTTTGTGGTAAATGAAAAGCTTGAGTGTTTTGGTCCTTAAATTACAATAATCGTGAAAATGTCAAAATATCTTATATACAAACCAACAATTTTTTCTCTTCTCTGTTTCCTCCCGAACTGTTCCTCTTGTGATACCGGTATTTTCCTATGAAAATTACAGTATGTCATCCAAAGAAGAGATGTTTTCCGGCCAAATCTCATTATAATAATCGTCACTACTCCCACCAAATAATTTTCATCTCATAATTTCTTATCCTACAATCTATTCAAATCTTGCTGACTAGATAATAATTCTATAATTATGTGTTTGAATTGGAAGATTATCTTCCCAGATCCGGTGTCACGGATACCATGGATGCAATTTTCATGATGGAATTTCATTGGATGTAGATATAATTGATGTATTCTTTTCAAAAATAAAATTGGGTTCCCAATCAAATGTATAAACAAACAGGATCTAGTTACTAGGTGATTAAAAAAAATCCCAAAATTGAGAAGAACAATGTTTTTCGACCGAAGCCTTGGAGTAATAAATCCATTATTCAATTTTTCAGTTTTTGAAATACTGATTTCTTCAGATCTGCTCAGCACACTATATTCCAAAAAAGCAGGTGAACCATCACACATCAGGTCAACAATATCCTGTCTCTGTCACACTAATAATAATAATTTCAGAGTGTGTGTAGGCCTTTGGTGTGTAGGCCTACAGGCTATTGTGTACACGAACTGACTTAGTTTCTTGCTTACTTAGTAAGAAGAAAGATAAACTTGAATTTTAAGTTGATTACTACCACAGTTGCAAGCTCAAATTTCTTATCACCTGTATTATTCTTTATTCAACATTGTGATATCAAATTTAGAAATGATTGAAATAAACCACAAAAATAATATAAGATCAAAGCAACTTGAAAAAAATTATAATGATTCAATTGGAAATTATATTTTTGAATTATTCATTAAAAAAATCGCGGATATGTTGGCAAGTTTAGGGTCTGCAGCAGTCACTAACAAATTTGAAAAGTGTTTGTTGTCATTTTGTTTCTTGGTTTTAAATTGGGCTTTATTCGAATGACAGGGCTCCCATAATACAAATTAGTTATAAACAACTATGAAGAACACTTGAAATAAACGCTTCAAAATAAATGATGAATCTAGCACATTGTGATAAAAAATATCCAAAGTCTACGTGACAAGGAGCTCACCACTTCCAACTTGTGTATACGTATACTAATCATATAGATAACAGAAATGAGCAGATCAAAACAATTGAGTAAGTCAACTATTTAGAGGTATCAGTGTTGTACCAAAATATGTACACAACATGAGTAAACATGCTTATGTGACACATTTGATGTGATTTCAACAACTATTACTCCAGATTCTAGTCCATTTCTGTAGAAAAGCAATATCGTATTATTGACATTGAGTTGTAAGATAGGCCTAAAAGAGAATAACCACGAGAATCCACTATCATGATTCATTTGGATTGACGTCATAATCAAGGCTACTGCCTGGCTAGTGTTTACGGGTCATTGGCCTTTCAGTAATATTTTTTACAATTAAAAGGTTATTAATTCATTATTAAGAAAGTAGAGAAATGTACTATAATACTGTACAATAATTAATTTTACTCCGTTACATTTCTTGCAAATAAGTTCAAAATGGTTGGTGGGATAATTTGAACGCTTATGAAATAGCAGGGGCGTCATTTGGGGAGGGCAGGGGGGGGCATTTGCCCCCCCCTGATTCCTGGGTTACAGAAAATATTCTGTACTAGCTAATGTACAAATGACCATCTTATCCGGCAAACACCCCCCGGTGTTTGCCTCTCCCCCCCCCCCCCAAGGTTTTGGTGAAATGACGCTACTGTGAAATAGGAAACAGGAACAATCCGGTGATTTGTTTCAATGATAGAAAAAATATTATCAATTATTCGTACTTTGATACATGTGTTGCAAATTGCAAATGAGCTAAAAATGATTGCATTATTTAAACACATATAAAATATGAAACTGGAACTAACCGCTGATTTGTTTCAATAATAGAAAATGCTATGATTTTAAATTATTATATTTCAAGAATTGAACAATTGAATATTGAAAATGAGAGAAATGTTAGGAAATCGAGCTCACTGCTGTTAATAAGTCATTGTGGACGTTGTACAAAGTTTAAAGAACAATTTTATCATGATATTATAAAATATTGTATTAGATTTTTTATATACTCGTTGAAACAATAAAAATTTCAAACAAAATTATTGATAAATTGATAATGGATGATCATCTTAATTCAAAAGGTGACTTATTTCAATCAAGTAATTAAATATCAAGTAACCAAATATCCCAAATAAAGAGAAGAAAATGAAGACGATCAAAAACAGATGCGAGTTGAAAAATGATTTTCATATTTGTTTAGAACTGGTTTAAACTCGCTGTCAACACTTACATCGATGACATTTATATTTCTGAACTAATTGATTATCATAGATACAAAAATTATATAAGTTTTTGTCATATTCATCAATTTTTTAAATTCAAAACAGAACCAAGAATCCTTTAATGTATCTTACATCCTCTGTTGAAAAACTGACTTAGAAGTTAAGCAAAAAATTAATCGTCATTCAAATCTTGATTTGTTGATGTTTAAAAATATAAAAACTGTGGTTATAGATGAAGCGAATGGGAATACAAACAAGCTCTGATTCTTTGAAACTACTCAAAATATCATATCTCTCATATTTACCTTCAACTAGGAAAAATAAAAGTTGAACAAGAAAACAACGTTTTTCTTCTATTCTGTTACTCGTTTCCATAGTGAATATCTCACCTTTGATATTCAACACTACCTGGCTGATGGGCGGATTTTTGTTGGAGAAATGAACGCAAATTTGTGATAGAAAAGTCTAGTTATACAGCATCTATTCTTGTCAAAAGTTAATTATCTTGTGTTAATCCTTTCCTATTGCAGTGTTGTTAAAGTCCATACTGTAGGTATGAATACAGTGCAGTCGATAATCGTGAGTTAATATTGTCATTATTTGATCTTACAAGAATATTGAAATAATGTAACAATAGCTGTTGTTTCTTCTCAAGTAATAAACAGGTGTTCAAATGAGCTTAACGTCGTCAAAATGTTGTTGAGGAAACTCCTAAAGATTATTTTACTCTATTTGAGTTAGAAAAATCTCTCAATTTTTGGAGTGCTCATTGTTTCTTGTTCCCTGTCTGTACAATTCTCTCTGTTGTATTTTGAAGCAAATTTTAATGCAGTTTAAAAGGCTTATAAAACAGAGCTATTAGTTGTACAAAGAAGAGAATTCGCAGATAATTCTGTAGTCTTCTTATTCTTTTTCCTTTCACGGTTATAATTCTGTAGGTCCATGCTAATACTGACTAAACTAATCTGTTGTTCATATTTATGCTAATACTATTTGTCTTGCATTTTACCGACAAAGTGAATCAATGGAATAATGAAAAGAATAAGAAATATCAAGTAAGAACTTTGTTTGACTCCAACTTGCACTTGAATGCAAAATGCTTACTTATTTTTCTCCCTTTCGCTAAGTGGTTGTCTGGAGAAGAAATCAAAACTACTTGGTTGTGAAGCTCGAGTGAAGCTAATTTGCATTTATAAAATACAAATATCATTCTACAGAGTACCAGTACTCGTAGGCCTAGCCTACTCAACTACACGAACAAAAAAACGTTATGTACAAAAATCTTGTAGTTGTGTACATAACCAAATTTAAAGGAAATAATTTTGGTCGAAAAATAAACACTTACTTGATTCTTGTAACAATCCTGACCACTTCATAAGTTGTCACAACTTGTTGCAAGGGTTGATCATGTTGTGCCAATGTTGCAAACTCCGTACCATGTTGCTCGTTGCATTTGCAAAGCGATGCTCTCCCAGCAAGTTTTAAATCATGTAACATTTCAAATCGTCTTTTTGCAGACGACTTGAACACATAGAAAAGCCTGCGTGTGAGAATTTTCCAAACTTGAGGAACACTGGATAAGTTTGAAAATCATGCACAACCGAAGTGTGAAAAAACTGTAATTTTATACTTATTCTTCAACTGTATTTTTGATTTCCCGGGACGGCATTGAACTGAATATTTTCACTGTCATCAAGCGGGTCAGATTTAAAGTGGAGATATGAATATAATTAGTTGGTAGCCTAGTCGAATCGCAGATAATTAACAATTGACTAACGATAAATTAATTATGTATTCATCAACTAATTAAATGAACATGAGAATCTCACTACTTTTATTAAGAAACAAACACTGTACACTGATATAGTCGTCAATTAGAAATGCTCCGACAAAAATAACACAACTGCTGCATTCAGCTCCAGTCTGGTATGAACTGATTTCTTATCAAGTTGAATAATTTGAATATGGGAAAAGTTATTTGTGTGTGCGCGCGCTATGCTGATAATGAGCGGTACAAAAACCGAAAAGACCTACAATGATAGACATTGATTCATTGAATCTTTTCCAATAAACAAAAGTATAAAAAATTGATTCTACTCGCAGAGGAACAAAGGTTTTCATTGCGTCAACACTCAAGTTGACTTCTATTTTTCTGAAGATTCACTGTCAGTTTATCTAAAAACTCTTCAACTGACAGATTGTGGACACAAACTGATTTCAGGTTATTAAACCGATGTTTCTCATAGAGAGAATATGAGGACATGAGAAGTATCACGTATGCATAAACAGAATGAATGAGCTACAATGATGATGAAATCATATTGTAAGAATATATAATCATATTAAAATTATAATCATGTTGAAAATAATTTTGATTTTGAAGTGTTGCTTGAGGATCCGCTGTTCTTTTCCCCTCAATTCATAACTTATACATACGAATTGCTTTATTTTATTTCATTTTTTCTGTATTTCCTTGTGCGTCTAGTACCATTTTCATTTTTGTTCTGTCAATTTATATTATAATAAATTATTCAGTAGACCTATACATAGGCTACCTAGAACTCACCCCTACACACAGACGAATAGTCACGTAGAATTCCTGTTAATTCTGTCAGTGTCATATTATTTTTTGTAATGTACAAACTTATGGTATAAAGATTATTTTTATAGATTTTGATTTGAATTGAAGAAATGTCGTCCACCGTCTCCATCCATCCATTAATGTGAATATGAATACTTGATGCTGCCACAACGTGAAACCATATTTTATTGAAACAACAAGAGACTTTATTTTTGGTATAGCAGGATTAATTTAACTTGTCAGAAAACAGCTGTTTCGGCAATAATTAAACAGTGATTTTGACACAATAATCCAAAGGCTTAAAAGTCTTAAAGATCTTTACAGTCTTTGAAAGACCTTTACAATAATCATCAATATTCAGCATTGTATGTCAAGTATTGTGATATTGATTGTCGAAACAGCTGTTTTCTGACAAGTTAAATTGATCCTGCTATAATCATCGTACTGAACAGCTAACGTCAGTCTGCCGACCCTACAACTAGACATGTACTATCATAATCCGTGCTGTGCACGTCTAGTTTGTAGACAGGTTGAAGTCACCTGTTCAATTCGATGCCGCTATTGAATTGTATATGAGAAATTTGATAAGATAAAAACTGTTTCAGAGCTTAGAGACAAATCCAGACGACCGTCACCTTTGACCGTCAACGCTAGAATGGAGCAGAGCGGACCAGCCGGTATGACTTTCAACATTCAACTTGTGCGCCTGCAGAGACCGTCATTCGAAGGTAAACTCTGTGAAAGAGTGCGGAAGGAAGTGAAGAGGAAGTAAGTGACGGAACAGAGTAGAGTGCGCACGTTTCAAAACAAACGTTGCCTTGTGTACCTTTTCACACACCAGCCGTACAGCTAGCGCCACAAACGTATTAACTTGACACTAACAAATGATTCAAACACAACCTCCTATTATACATATCTAATCTCCTATCCTATATATTTATGAGCTCGATTGTCTGTTCTCTGACAACCTAATTTTGACAAAAGATCACGGAATACATTAATTTATTAACTTCCTTTCATAGACTACTGAAGAATCAAACAGATTGAATAATGGTGGTCTGGAATAATAGTAACAGTAACACTTGAAGGACGTGCAGTACTTTCAAATTGATTGCCCCACCTGGAAATAAGTTGTTACCTGGCCCAAAGAAATTAATATTATCACTGTCATTTTCTTGATGTTGGATACGTTTGCTTTGATGGTTGCTTCCTGGTCCTCCCTCCAGGGCCGGATTTCAACCTATTGCCGCCCCTAGGCACTATTCTGGCTGCCGCCCCTTGGCATATCAGATATATTATGTATGTTATTATATATTATGTTATGTATATTATATAAGTTATTATGAAAATAAAATACCAAATTTACCAATCAATAATGATGGTTTTAATAAAACAATCAGTTACTTTTAGATTTTTATTATAGCCTATTTTAAAATGTCTATGCTCATTCAAAGTAAAGAATAACTGACAATGAAAAATGAAACTCATAAACAAACTTGATCATCAATCACAAAAAATATTATTTTTTTATGAATGAGGTATTTGGAATATTTCATTGGCATATTTCAGTTGTAAAGAATCACTTCCTCTTCCAATTTAAGTAATAAAAAAATCAATATTTCACGAAAAATAAGGGGGGGGGGGGTTTTCGCGGTTTGAAAAAAGGGGGGGACTTTTTCAATATGTCAGATTTTTCCCAATGGTTTGAGCCAAAATTGAATCGATCCCCCACCACCCTCAACCTCCCACGAAACTCCATCATCAAAATCTTTAATGTCTCTAGGTGTGCTTACAGTTGTGAAGTATAATATATAAAAGAATATAGTCTCATATTATGAGGTTACTATAAGTTAATTAATTACGATTATGAATCAATGTAATAAAGAGTGATTCTCCAAAAAAATGTAAAACAATGTAAAACTGTTAAACTCAATGGTGTAAATATTTCAATAGTGCTTCAGCAATAGATTTATTTGGAATCAAGGAGAGACGAGAGACAACACTGAAAAATTGATCACACTAGATAGATTTGATGTCAATTGCATTGAAGTTCATTTTTGAATATCTCATCTGTCTTGGAGAAAGATGACACTTGCGACCCCCGTGAAGTTAGCCCCACCATATCATGCACAAAATATGAAAACTATTTCACAATTCTGTGCATATTATGGGCTTTCAAAATATCCCAGATTTCAATTTTGGGCTCAACTGGAAATAGACCAGTTCTCATATTTTGTGCATGATGGTGGGGCTAACTTCACGGGGATAACATTCTTTCATTCATATATTTTCTTTTATATCAACATTCACACAGCTTGGAATATATTCTTCCAGAATAATTTTTATTTCAGTTTACATTGAAATTTACGGGGAATAATTGATATAGGTCACAACTAATAAAAGAAGTAGACCCCAGAAATCTATAATATAGAGATATATTCATGTGGGTAAAAGAAGAAAGTTTGAACATCCAATCAGGACGAACAACAAAACAAAATCATTATAACAACGCTTTATAAAAATAACATACATCCACGATAGAATACATCAAATACAAAAACATTCAACAAAGAAGAAATTCACACACTATACAATCAAACAATAATTACGGGGTGCAATCTCAATAATATCTTATTCCTCTAGTGTAATCACTACCTTAACAATTTAATTGTGTAGGAAATTACAGAGAAGTAACGAAAATGCAACGTACATAGTACATAGAAATAATTCTAGTTCAATAACTTAAATAATATCAACAATAATTACAAAATTGTAATCAATACTGGATACTTATTGTTTAATTTTTAGTAACTTTCCTGCGGCTTGTATCAATCTACTTCTAATTTTTTGAAACTGCCGGTCAGATTCATTATTTCGGATTTATTTTTGGCGTTGTTCAGTTGATTGTGCGCTGAGATATTCTTGTTGTTTAGCAGTTTCATTTTGTCCAGACTCAAAAGTTTGTCTCTTTTTGAGGCCACTTCTTTCTTCCACATTTCTGAAACAGAATTCAAGTTGAAAAATATGAAATCAGGAGAGTTTTCATGACTGAGAATTGCTAATTACACTGCACTTATACTGAACTATTGCAGTTCAATAAATTTGAAAAATAGTACGGTATTCAAAATTTTAATAAGAAGTTTTTAATAAAAATTTGAGCATGATCTTCCAATGCATTTTTTCTACTTGATCTATGAATGTTGATTGCTTCTCAAACTGAACTGAGAGACTCTGGATATAAATATTCTCAGGTAGTTATGATTCTTACAATAATGATTAAAAATGAATTTGCACAAGATTTTGAACTAACTACGCATTGAACAATCCAAAACAGTTTTGATTGAAAAAAATAATTTAAATATATTTTTTTAAATCCAAAATTTATTTTATTCAATCCATCATATTTTTTGAATTATCTAGCTGACTGATATACCATATACCACATACCTGGTGGTCCTGTAACTTTGAATTGATTCTAAACCATATTTTTTTGTGACAAAATTCTTTCATCGAATTTGTTAATCTGACGGAAGAATGAAATTCTTATTTTACAAAACAGAGAAAATTATTCAAGTACCATTTCAATTGCATGAAACCTCAAATTTGCTAATTTCTCTAATATATTAGAAATATCTATGAAGAATACATTCATCAACTTGCACATAAAATTTTATTGATATTTTTTAAAGTCAAGCATTTATTTAGTTAGCTTTTTTATATTATAATTAGTTATTTAATACGATGCAAGTTCTTATAGTTAGTGGCTCTCCAATCCACTCAATGGAATTATCTGTGATAATTAATTATTCAAATATATTTCAAATTCATAAAGTGGCTCATGCAAAAATGTTTAAAGAATGAGAAATTGATATAAATTATTGTATGGATGGATGCTTTAAAAAAATTGTTTGATCGTTAATTAATTAGGATCTGAAAAACTTCACTTCTAATGAATGAGTTGATTTCAACTTGATTTGAATTATTTACTGCCAAAAAATGTTCGGTAGCTAACATTATTACCTGTATGTGCTAGAAAATTATTGTTGTCGAAGCTGGCATAAGAAAATTTGGATATTCGATAGCATATTATTTTGTTACTAGCATGTAAATTATTATAAGCAAGATAGATTATAATTCATAATAAATATGATAATCGTACCTATCATATCACTCATTGGGACCACTCCACCATATTCCTTGGGCAGGACTTTGGGGTCCAATTTTGTGTGGCAGTCTTCAAGAGAAGTATGAACCTGGAATTGGAAAAATGAATAGAAATTCAATAAAATGAATGACACTCAACATAAGCCATTCATTCAATCAATTAAAATAATAGCCTAATAGCCTTGCAATGGACTACATCAATATAATAAAAAATTGGGGGAGTGACAGTAAGCGCTGAATTTGTTTTTTATCTCTCTCAAATCATTATTATGATTTTTGTGGCTTATGATTTGTTTGGACAATAGAGAATAAAGAATGATATTCAGCTCTATGATACCATTATAATACTTTAAATTAATATTTTCTCTAATAATTATTTAAGAATATTCAAAAGTCGTAGGGAACATTTTTTTCTAATAATTCATTTTACATACTTTGTGATTGGCTACACGGTTACTAATTGAAAACAAGATCATATTAGGCTACTTTTGAATTGAAAATTCATATATTTTGTATTGAAAATAATACTTAATATTATTTTTCTATTTCAATCAAGTCAGAGCAAGTTGCTGAAGAAAAGGTTTAGAAAATTGCTCAAGGTAAAAAAGTTGTAGAAATAAAGATGAATGTAGCCTATCTTAACCCAGAATTGATTTCATAAAAGACATGATTTATTTTATTGATAAAATATATTCTATTGCTGTACAGGAGAGTCTCTATAATCCGGCCATTTAATACACCGGCACATCCAGTAATCCGGCACTGTAAAATTTAATTTTCATGTCTAGTCTGTAGTTTGCTGTTTCATTTCATTGTTTCTTTTTCATAATAATACAGTTAACAAAATTGCATTAGGCCTATACTGTAAAGAAATTCAAACGATTGTTATCATAGTTTTTGTAAGCAATAAAAATGTTGTTTATTGTAAAACTACTTCATTTTCTGATGCATTTCCACTAATCCGGCATTTTCGTTAATCCGACCCTACTAATCCCCATATATAGGGCCGGATTAACGATATCCTACATATATATAATTTTCTTGATTATTATTTTTACCACATTGTAATTAATAATTAATCTCTATCACGAATTATTACAAAAAATTAACAAGCTCTTTTAAAAATCAGATCAAGCGAAACTAATCAAAAACAAATAAATCAGTGATTCTTAACAAATCAAACAAAACATAATCACGCAAAAACTCAGAGCTAATAAAATTTATTAGACTTACATTGATTGATAATGTAAGCATCATCATAGTATAAAAATATAATAATTGGACTTTCAAAATTTAAGTTATGAAGACTAGACGTGTATTGAGAGTAGGACGATTGACGATTGACATGTTTTTGAAATTTGAATGCTCTATCTATACTCTATAATAATGAACAAAATGAATTTAATGGAAGCTAATTTACAAGTGAATTTTCGTATATAGTCCGATTCACGTCAAGAAGTCAGCATTGTTTATATGAGGAGCATTGATGCCAAGTTTCATTGAGAGATAAAGAGAAAACTGCACCAAACGTGTTTGTTGGGACTGTGTGCGACAACAATGCACAGTGCGGCAACTATGCACAGTGCGAATAGGATAGAGACATCAGCAACTGCCTTGTGCTGAACAAGGATAGCAAACTCCCATCTAAGCAATGCTGACTTCTTGACGTGAATCGCACTATAGATTTTTCATAAGATAGAATAATAAAATATGAACTCACAGTGAACCGATTCCTGATCTTAGGACTGAACCTTGTTCGCGCGAAGTCATATACGTAGCGAAGAGCGGCTGGTACGTTGATCAAATGGATCTCCTTATGCCTCATTGGTACGGATTGCTGCAATTGAAGTTTGAAAATAATTTCAGAAAATTGAATTTTAATTCGTGGGTCCCTTTACTTAGCCATTATGGGGTTTTGATTATTTTTAATGGTTTTATTCATTTTTCAGTTATTTCTATTTAAAAATAATATTTGAAATGGATAAAAAAAGATGAAGAATTTTCTGAAGACCTGAAATTTTACTTCTGATCTTCCAGTATCCATCAAGTCCTCTGCCGCCCAGGAATGACAATAACTTGATAAAAGGAAGCAGTAATTATTTAATGCCCGTTGAATTTTCCCATATTGTAATATGGGAAATTCAATTCATATTCAATTCAATTTTTATTCACATTTATAGAAATTGTACAATACAACATTTTTCAATATGCACTTGAAACAGAAATATAAATGAGAATAATTTTTTAGAAAAACATTCAAATAAAACAAAGAATACTTAAAAATTTATAGTTTGGAATTAGCTTATTGGCAATGTAAGCATAATCGAAATGTCTGATCGATAGCAATGAGTTTTTAGATTCGAAAGATTGAATGAAGTATGCATTGAACTAACATAGAAATATTTCTGTGAATTCGACAATAAATTTCTACTCTCAAGTCAGATATTTTCTCACTTACCATAAGAAAATTATTATGACTTTAATCGGCGGAGCTTCATTTTTTTATGATATTGCAAATACTAACTCAATCATATTTTTCAATCGTTCAACATTCAATAGGTTCAACTACATCATTACATCATGTATGTGTGGATATTGCACTCTACAATTATAGAATATTTTTTTTTTATTTGTACTTTTTTCATTTACAACATTCTTTCAGCTTGCACCTCACAGTTAATAAGCCACATGTGCTTACTTATATGTTCCTTACATGCTCTTTATACTCTTTTCATGGGGGCTTGTTCATAGAAAACTATAATAGAAGCTTATTGAGAGGGCATAATAATAATAAAACTCATACCTCTCCCCATTTGATGACAGTGGCAAACTCTGTCGGTCCCCATAGTGTGATGTGGGCAGCTGAAACTCCCTTGAGATCACCAAAATGTGTGAAGCCCATGATCTGTGATTCCTCGTCTTCCAGCAGTGTCTCATAGGTTACAAGGTGGGCTTTGGCCATATCTTCGTTCGAGTATTTGTATGGGTTGAAGTTATCTGTAGAAAAACATCAGTTTAAAACGTTAAAAAGTATTTTTTCAACGCCGCATTTTCAAGTTGACAGTGGAATAGTTTTCAGTAGGTAACTTACTCTATTTCGAAAATATTAGATCTGGGTAAGCTCATTATCCTTATAAGTGACATTTTTTTATTAGGTTATTATAAAGTTTGTTTATTATTCGAAATAATTCATGAATATTTCGACTGGCTGGTATCCAGTCGATTTATTCATAAGAACATTTTTCTGAGAATGGTGCAAACATGAGCCTTAGGCTGAGGCCACACTGCTACGCTTCGCTTCTCTTAGTGACATAGTATATCTATATCGTATGGTATATAGATATACTATGCGAGTCACTAAGCGAAGCGAAGCGTAGTAGTGTGGCCTCAGCGTGGCTGATGCTTTTAGTGTTCCCACACTTGAAATTTTCATGAATCAAGTTATAGAAAACTGTCAACTGGCATAACAGCAAAAATAGTTTATTCTCAAGGATTTTTACCTATCTATAATGATTTATGGGGTTTGGAGTGTAACAGTATTGAACAAATTTAGGACATGGGTATGTGATAGAGAGTAGTGTATTGTACTCTATATTGGTACTGGTGGTTCTTCTACTGGTGGTAGATATATCTACATCTAATTTAATTACAATGCAGAATAGTCTGATCTACTCTAGTAGGTAATACTCTAATTTTAATCAACAATTTTTCAAAGGAAATTGCTGTCATCAATGATGATGGTATTTTATAGTGTATTGAAAATAACTCATGATAATGATCTACATAACGTTTGCACTTGTTATAACTGAATTATTATACTAGGGCCATCCACAACGTTTTTATTAATGATTAAGTGAAGTAGTCATGACATTTTAATTTTTTTTTCAAGCTTTTTAGGTACATACCAGCATTATACTTCATTGGGCATATACTTGAAATTTTTCTGGTATCTGAATAGGAATAGACTAAAACACTAAACTTCTTGTCCATAGCTTATTGAAATAAAAATAATATTGTATATAAGAATATGATCAAAATATAGCTTGAAATAAGTTCTCATGCATGATCTATATAGTGAAATATCATATATATTTTGATTCTCAACCCATTTGAATAAAATCTATTAATCATAATGAAGGATCACCATTTTCGAAATAAATTGAAAGGAAGTGTTTCCTCTATTTAATTTTTAAGTCTTATGTGAAAATAATGACGTGAATGCTCACTTGCAATGCCGATTATAACTCTTCGGCCTTGGCTGTCTCGTATTGGGGATGCGAAAATGTATCTGAAAAAAATATAAAAAGAGGATAGAAATATAATTTTTATAAAAATTGCAATGACGTTATTCCAAGTTTGTTAGGGTCATTTAATTTAAGACTGTCTGTTATAATTACGATGCTAATAACAAATAACTTACCACATGGAATAATTTCATACTAATTTTGTAATCGTCTTAACTTTTAAACAAATAATGGAATTACAGACTAATAATTTCTAATTGTCTTCAACCACCTGTCATCCATATACTATAACTACAATAATAATGTTTGTCATAATATTATACAGCCTACACTATAAGTTTTTTTATGGAATTGAGATTGAAATTGAACTCTATTGTATTGATAATGATATTAATGTGAACTCTATTGATATTAAGCTATGAGTTATATTGTTACACAAATTATTAAAAGAAAGGTCTTTCTACAAAACATACTGCAAGCAGTGATTGACACCGAATCTTCGAGTTATATTGTTACACAAATTATTCAAAAAAGGTCTTTCTACAAAACATATTGCAAGTAGTGATTGACACCGAATCTATGAGTTATAGCTTATTGTTACACAAATTATTCAAAAAAGGTCTTTCTACAAAACATACTGCAAGCAGTGATTGACACCGAATCTTCGAGTTATATTGTTACACAAATTATTCAAAAAAGGTCTTTCTACAAAACATACTGCAAGCAGTGATTGACACAGATTTTTGTACTAATCTGTAAATGGTACTCACCCGGCTTCAATGAGCTGCTTTACTGGTGGATTGAGAAAGTCCAGTCCCATACATAGATGTGGAAAAGTCTGTCTCAAGTTGAGATACTTGAGAATTGTCGTTTGAGCCATTGGAACGCTGAACTTTTTCACTCTGAGGAATCTGAGCAAGAAGCTGTCATCTGTTGAAAAAAGAAACGAAGAGCAATGTTATTATTCACTTGGTTGATTTGAAAATTGAGAAAAAATGATTGCATACCGTACGAATTATTTGAAAACAAATATATTGTTATTTTTATTGCTATAATTATTACAGCATGGAAATTCATACAAATTTGAGGTGAGAATTTCGGCATTTAAATTCTGAAAAAGAATCATTACAGCATTGAAAGACAACAGAGAAGCTATTGAAGCTGTACAATATATCTAACTGGAAACAAAGAGAATAATGGTATTCATTGAACGCATTAGCCTATTATTGAATTTATATTATCTTTAAATTCAATCAACTAAATTCAGATTTAGAGTATTTAATGTTTTTATGATAAATAAGCTATTAATTTTTTATTCAAAAGAAATTATTATACGAAAAATCCATTATTGCGTTTTCCTTATTATTTCTCACTATTCGAGCATTTATGTAATAATTAAGACTTTCTCTCAAAACCATAGTTCTCGTGTTCGTGTTTCGTGACCTAACGAAATGACTGAATTATGTTTATGGGTCATAAACTTATCAAATCTACTGGTATAAATTGTTCAAAAGTGCCGGTACCTACAGAGCAACTCATGTCTCTTTGAAACCCTTATCGACATTTATCAGACATAACGAATCTGGAGGATTTGAATAGTCTAAAATTTGATAAATTCTTATAATATTCAAGCTTGAGATAATGCCTTTTTCTCATTTTTATAGTAATATTGATTAGAGTGATCTTTATGTGCTAAAATGCTCAACAATAATGTTGTAGAATTTGAATTTTTAAATCTTGGAGCTTCATATACCATGTGTTTTTTTAAGCTCCTGAAGATTTTGGAAAGCTATACCTGTATTTTGAATAGCTATTTAATTTTTAGCTTTTTATTTCGAATAGCTAAATGACTTATACATTGATTACAATAATTGATAATCTATGATAATAATATTTTATTAATAATAAATATACAATAATTATTGTATATTATGATCTCTTTACTTATAGTTTTCTGGCTACGCCGGTATAGTAGTGTTCAAAGCAAGAAAGTTGATCTGTTAATTAACGCATTCCTTGAAACTTACAATGAAGATTCATGGAGTATAATAGTGCAAGTTGCTTTATACGTTGAATACTATCCTTCTTGAGTATAATGGAATTCTTTTCTGCTTCACTCTAAATAGCTCATGGTCCACTGGTGTAAGAAAACATCAGTGGCATTGAAACTAATTTCCTTCATAATATACATTAGTAGCCTTTAAAGCTTTAAACCTTTCTAAGCATGTACATTAATGCTTATTGAATATCCAGGATTAGCCATCTATTTTATGAAAGTATGATTTACACTTGATAATTTTCGAGAGTGAAGTGTGTGTATTTATCCAATTATTGATACAGTAGCCTATAACTAAACCAAGTTGATGAAGAATATGTACAATAGAATTAGAAACAACATGGAAGTAACAGATAATTGATCAAGTTTCTACCAGTCACTCATATAAGAATAGTTCAGGGGTCTCTTGACTGAATTCATTGTTACTAAAGTAACAAAGTTGACATAATTTTGATAATTCAATAATATAACGATGCTGCTACTATGAGCTAAAGATTCAGCTTCCAAATGAAAATAATAAATAATTTGCAAAAGGTAAAACATAAATCAATTACATAATAAAGCAATTTCAATAAGGATTTGTCATCCTTGAACCAGAGGTAATTTTCTGCTGCACCCAAAATGATTTAAAGTTATAAAATTATAGGATTACTGATGGAATGAATTACTAATGAGCTTGTTTCATACATCCACAGATGTATAATAGATGGAACCGAAATAGATACGTCGTAGACCTAAACTAGTTTGCATTGAATATTTTTCTTCCTATATGTTTTGAAAGACAAGTACATTAGCTCAGGATGATTGACATGACTAGTTATTGATATCCAGGGATGTCAAGTTGATGATTTTGGTCCTTGAACTTTATGTTTGACTGACACTTGTTTAGTCCTGATCGAATTACTCTTGTTTTCTTATTTGTATTACATTCAAGTTGATAATATTCCATTATAATTTTATTATTAATATGATCCTAAAAGATATTTCCTGTAGGCCAACTCATTTTTCAAATTTTGAGACTTATTGAATTCGTGTTGATAATGGAATTGCTTTCTAAAATAGATAGACTAATAAAGAATCACTATGAAATAGTTACGTTATTGTGATTAATTCATAAGAAATTAGGAATCTATACAAAAACAATCATACTGAATAATTACCATAAGCGTTTCAACAAACATTTTTGACCCTCAAAATCCATATACGGTATCAATAATAACAGAAGCGATTGAAAAATTTGGTTTCAATCAATAGTTCTTTTTGTGATGCAATATCAAAGTGTTTTTTCAAGATATGGACTATTATATTCATATAATTTGTGGAACGTTACAGATTATTATCAACAGTCAAGTGAGCCGAATATAATAGAATTAGGCTATCTACAATAAAAAAGTACCTAAGTAAAGTAAGCCTGAATAATGTAACTGGAAGTAAAAAAGTGAATCATCCCTCAAAAAGTGAATAAAAAATAAATTAATATTATTCGCGCCAGTTCGTAGAGAAACTCATAATAATTTGTTTGATTTTGAAAGCATATTTATAGTATCTTACCGGTCTTGTTCAAACTTTTTAGTTCATCAGAATATAACAATTACCGTATCAGTCGAGTCATACACCAGACTAGAAATAAATATATTTACACGATATTTCAAGACTTTTAAAGTATAAAGAAATCAAATCCACATTGTTTCAATGACTAGTTCATTAATGATGTTTGTTGATGTCCAACAACAGGACGAAATGGTCGGCACAACAAAGAGAGTTTCATGTTTTTCTACTTTGAAAATTTTTAATTCTAAAAAATTTCAAAATCGGTGTTATTCAACCAGCAGACAGAAGAATGAATCTACAACTATTATAATATATTATGGATAATTCATTATTAAACAAATATCATAATTTATTATACAACCACTTTTATAGTATTGAATAATTAAATTTTCTTCAATTTAATTTTGAATTGATTTGAGGCAACTCACCAGTTCTGCAGTACTGGATGTCATAGTTCTTCTTGATCCATTCCCTGAGCTGATTTAGCGCCTGCGCCCTGCCACTCTCGTCTTCCCTCAGCTCACTTTTCGCAACCCCCAGCACCTCAGCCGCCAGCGTGCAGATATAGCTGTCCTTGTTACACTTCTGACCCCAAGGGTACGACATTATAACTCGGGTGGTCGTCATCCCTGCCAAAAAACGAACAAAAATTAAATTTCAACCAATTTGTAGAATTTTTGGTTGATGTTGTTGAGCTCCATGATGGGATAAAAAACTAAATTATATTGTCAATTCTACTATTCTATTGTTTAGAGAACTGGACCGCTGTTTCACACCAGTCACATTTTCAACAGTAATGATGAAAATTAGACTGGTGAAGCCACGAAACCGCGGTCCAGTGCTGTAAACAATAGAATAGTGGATTGACAATATCATTTAGTGTTTTATTTCATAAATAAAATTATTAGCTGTCAGAAAATATGAACTAATAATTTTGTATTTGCGAGTAATTGCTTCAAAAGCTTGTTAAGTTGAGTTAGATTACAAGATACAAGAGTATGTTGACAAGAGTAAAAGCTATGTTAACAAGAATAAGGTAAAGATGAGTGATCATCAGGTTAAGTCACGAACACTCAAGACTACTTTTGGATGGGTGACCGACAAAATAATAAGGCGATGTACAACCTACCCTTAAGGGTCTCCCCTTTGATAAAGCCATACAAGCATTTGAGTAAAAAATCTTGTCAGTTTCTAATATCACAGTCAAATTATATCTTACGATGTTATTCAGACACAAAGTGATGAAATTCTTAAGAACATTATTTTCCTACCTGATGATCAACCGATAGGATCCACCTTTGAACGAGGATGATTTAAAATAAAGTGATCTGATCAACGTTTGATTGATCAAAATAGAACGCTCACTCAAATCAAAACATATTTGATGTGCGACTCCAATAAAACCTTTCTTATTGAGAGACACAATCTACTAGAGGAGGGGAAAGATTTGTCTTTGTCATTGACTGTTGTATCTCTTTGCTGCACGTTCATAATCTGTATCAATTGTCTAATTTCATAGAATAGTCCTAGTACTAACAAATGTTTACTAAACAATTACCGGCTTTGACAATAGGTACTGAAACTGCAGAATAACATTTATTGGAAGGAACCATTGAATAAACTATTATTATAACACAATTTGTGTTCAATTTGTATTCATGAATTGTAACTGTTGGGGACTGTGTAATTGTTCTTTCAAAATTGAATATGGAGTGTCAAGGAAACAATATGATCAGGAAATTATCAAGGAAATAATAATATGGTTTATTGCAACATGATCGAATAAAGATTTTTGTTCAATTAAGGACTTTTGTGAAGGTTTTTATTCGTTGAAGTACAGTATTATGTTGAAATTGGAAATCTATCAAGGTTTTATTCATTGATAAGGCAATGTTTTGAAGTAACGTTAGACTGTACATTAAAGTTTGATTATTCACAACGCTTTATTTTATGAGAATATTGTCGGTAATTGGAACTTTGAATATGAAACTGGTTTTGGGGAGAAAAATCACAATGCAATATGCAACAATTATGCAATAATTTACAGATGTAGTTAAGAAATTATTGATAAACAGAAAAAGAGTAGCTCTTTCGATCAGAGAATAAATTTAAAGAAAATCAAGCTTCTTCTCTTCTCGTAATGAATAGCCTAACTACTGAAAAAAACCAAATATATTTTCTATAACGTTATCAGTTTGGGAATGATATTCTCAAGAACGTTCATAGCCTACAGTGTAATGACCAGTAGGCTTACACCTTTTTTTAGTATAATTTAAAGTAGATTAGGCCACAGTTCCTGACAATGGTAGAAATACAAATTTCATAAAGTCACATTACAAGTAACAAAACATATTTTGCAATATTAATCGTGAGATTTTTGTCATAAAAAGCAAGGACTGAGAAAGTAGGAACAGATAATGCGTGAGATACTTACTGACCGGCTTGATAATAGTTAATGTTATACTTGAATGGGAATGTAGGAGGTAATTTTTGATGGTGCAATGCATAAATTACGAAAATCTTTCACCGATTCATTCATGTCAAACTATTTCGAAATGAGAAATTCGAGGCAACTCAGTACCTACTCTTGGAGTTCAACAAATGGATGACGAATTTAAGGACCAAGGTTAAATTGAATACGTTTCACTGTGACAAATTTTCCAACTCGTAGTTATCAATTTGATCTGCTATAGTTTTCGATAATTCGTCACAATATGAAATGTCAGTAGTAATGTTTCTAATGTTGGTAAGAGCTCTCTGAACTTCAGAAAATTTCATGTGACACTCTTACAAACAAAAAAAGAACAATAAGAAAAATTTTCATTTTTCTTCAAGAGCAAGATTCAATAATGACTTAGCCTAGTTATTATTCACAGATTTGCATTTTCCCATTGGAAGAAAATCTTTTTTCTTACATAATATTCCACAATTATATTATCACTCCACCTAGTTCTTTTAAATCAAAACATACTTTTTTCTTATTTTTTCATATTCTATAACTATAAATATGAAAATTTTATCATATAAAATTTCATTCAAAATTAATCAGTTCCAATAATAATGGCGTGAAGAGAGATTTGCGAGAGAGTGTTAGGTTTCAATAAATCTCGAAACTGTTATTTAATTATGTGATTAGTTTATCACGATAGTATTAAGTAGATTATTGTAGATTAAGTAGTTTTCAAGTAGATTTAGTAGATAAGTAGATTACCGTAACTGTCACTAGAATCGCATCTTCCGATTAATAGAAGAAAGGAAATGGACCTTCAAACAAGTAGGTAAAAGTGCACCGACAATAACATCATTCATTCATTGATTCTCAGCACATACTAGCTTAGTTTCAATTTATAATCGTCATTGTAGAAATGGGTCAAATCTACGCTTTTGCCCATCTATGGCGGCTAGTATTCATTGAAACAAGAACAAAAATGGAGCTGAACAGAATAGATTGAGTTAGCTGAGAGTAGGTATGAATTAGTCTGGTATATGGAAAGAAAAAGTCTTCTAATGGTCACTTGCCAGTTATGTAAGACTATTCTAGTTCTTCAGTCTGTTAATTCAATGTACAATCAGATCAATGCTGGATAATTTAGTGGGAGAATGCATCAAAACTGACATACTTTTGTCACATGATCTAACAGTTCTGCCGCCAAAACATGACCCACTTATAACTTACTTCAAGTGTGAACACACAGACAATAATTTGGAGATTCCCTCATTATGAAGAGCCTCAAGATTGAATAAGATAGAAGCAACTGTTCAATAATCAGGTCATATTACAGTAGACTCCCGATTATCCGAGGTAATTGGGATCGGGACAACCTCGGATACGGGAAAACGTCAAGTTCAGGTTCACTAAAAAAGACGTAAAACCCAGTGAAATTTTACAATTACAAAACTGGTTCATTGGAAGCAACACATATAATAATCACAATTACAGACCTGTAAGCAAGTAGAAACATAGATTATTTCTTTAAAAAGTATTTGATCGTCCTCTTCCTTCGCTTGGACCATGCAATTAGATCTTTATCATTTATGTTTGTTATTTTCGAATGACAGGCTCGGTTAACTCTAAAGTTCGTTAACCGAGACTCGGATAACCGGGAGTTTACTGCATGAGTTATGATTTAATCATATTTAATATGATAGGATATTCTGATACTTGGTCATGGATTATGAGTCTCAGAGACCCAATTAAATTCAATGAATTCAACTTCATAATGAATTTGCATCTTACTGGAACAGTGGAACATGCTTGAATAACAACATACAAAATAAAATTTGAATTTAATATCATGTTCAAGCTGCAGTTTCAATGAAGTACCGTTCCTACCGCGGTCTATCTATCTAGTTTGATAAAAATGATAAGAATAATTGGAATGCAGCGTAAGTTCGAATTGCATTCAGGAAATGTGTGGGTCCTATTAATTGCACTTCGTTATCACATATATATAAGATCGCCGTAGCATTTCCAAGGGGAACGAGTTAAAAAGTTCGTATTATAGCTCGCATGTCTACCATATAATGTTAACTTTAATCAGTGCCTTTCATAGAGGATAGAGCATATAGAGCGAGACATAAGAATGCATTGTGTTACAGTGCAATGATTTTGCCAGTTGAAGTGCATTCCATGGGTAGATTTTCGTCCTGATTGTTAAAGTATAAGAAGGAGGAGAAGATGATAGAATCAAAGACAATTCAATCTATAATGAGAAGAAGTAATGTAAGGTAATAAAGTTGAATTGTCTTTGATAGAACTTAAGTAAAACATGATCCCGATCTGCCTTATTGTCGATTGTCTGTTATCAATAAGATATTTTGGCAATCTATAGACAATATTTTCACTCTAGTTTTTTGCATTCAAATAGTAGTAGCATATAACAAAATTCATACAAATTGACATCAAAAGGATTACACCAATAAACAATACTAAGAATTATCTTTATTTTGTTTATTGTCATCACTTTTTTCACTCATCTAGCAATATTATTTTTAAAACCCTTCTATTATTATTCAACATTTGGAGCTACCTCTTCACCATTATCATCATTATTTCTAGGTTTTCAAGAGAACTTCTTTACATACCAATCGTGTGGTAATTATTATGTGCTATTTGCATTTTATGAAGAAATCATAAAATTATGAGAGTATATCTCACTTTTGATAGTCTTTTCAGACTATATCCAGAGAGTACAGTCTCTGTGTGTGTATGTAACATGAAACAATATGTTAAAATGTAACATGAAACAATGCTCCTATTGATAAATCAACAAGTGATAAAAAATGTAGAAGTTGAATTCAACAAGTTTTCTCACTTTTCTCAATATCGAGAGAGAACAGAAGTAAAAAGAGGAATGGAGAAATAGGGAATGGAAGTTCTCCGTCTGTACTCTATGACTATTAATATCGTGCCAATTTTTTATAGACGAGTAGCTGCCAAACACTAGCGCTCAAGTGAGAGACAGAGGAACAACTTGTCGGGATTGAAGATGGGTTAACATTGAATCAAATGTAAAAATGTCTGTTTTCAAACCCATCGTATTTGATAAATATTCAGCCAAAATATTCCAGTAACTTATAAAATCAAAGCTAGGATGTTTAAGAACACTTCAGTTGCATTTTTAAGAGAGAAGAAACAAAGATAATTTTAATTTGACCCTCTTTCCAAAAGCATTCCCTTCCAAAATATAGTGAGATAGGTACTGATATAAAATATAATATTGAACGTGAATAGATGAAATATAGCAAATATAAGATGTAAATATAATATTGTGATTGAATTAAATATTATTTGTGTAAAATAGTTGATGTCTCTGGAATAATAATGTCTTTTTTACTCCTGACATTGATTGTTGCACATATAATATTGAACGTAAATAGACGAAGTATGGAAAATATAAGATATAAATATAATGTTGTGATTGAATTAAATATTATTTGTGTAAAATAATTTATGTCTCTGGAATAATAATGTTTATTATACAAACCATACTGATGGTTACACATAGCGGGAAGTTCAAACTTCAAAAACCTAACCTAGCAAGAAGAGTCTAGCAACAAGATGACGAAAATTCTGATAAAAGTACTTTAATCCAACTGATACATTCATTAAAACACCTTGAAACCACTAAATAATAGATAGCAATAACGTATTGATGATACATTAATGATTTAATTGAATTCTATCCTAAAATCGTGTTTTGTTCCTATCTCACAATGTTAAAATCCCGACAAGTTGTTCACTCTCTCTCACCTAGAGCGCGCTGATCAGGTCTAGGAGCTACTCCTCTATAGCATACAATTTAGTTTACAATAAATTGAGTCACAAATTATTGTTGTCAGTTATTCAACAATAACAATATGCTGAAAAAGGAGGAGGAATCATGTTTTCCCATGCTCTGATGGGATGTTGGGAAGTGGGACAGTTGGCCAGATTACGTTATTGGGCGAGTAGAGAATTTTCTGGACAATGACGAATTAATAATTCAGTGTAACTTGGTCACAGAGCTTTTCACAATAGATTTGCAACATCCGAAAAAGTAGCTCAAAACTAAAATAAGAACTAAGTAGACCACTACGTTACATTATTTTGGAAAAATGTTCTACAGTTGATTCAACTACTGCATTGAAGTCGAGAAGAATACTTGGAAACTCGTTTTCACAATAGATTGAATGCTCTTCACAATTCACAACTAATCTATACTTTGATTTAAACTGCTTTAGGACCGGCCTAGAGCGGTCCACCATTAAGGCCAAGCGGGTCTCAATCCTAAAGCAGTTTAAATCAGAGTATAGCAAGTTAAGCTGGGGTTTAAATTATCCACTGAACTCTCATCCTCATATTGGTCTAAGTATTCTTCATACTGTTCAATTCAACCATCAGCTTTCTTACGATAAGGAAAATAGCCTCTGTGCTGATCTAAAGCAATATAGTGATTATTTCCTGGTGTTTATTCACACTCATCTATATTTAAATAATAATATTTAAATAATAATATTTGAATAATATTATATGATAATATTTAAATAATGTTTAAAGGTAATGTAAAAGGTAATGTTTAAAGTTAAATGGAAAATAGTTAAGGTAAAGGTAATGTTTAAACGTTTTATAGTAGAATATTGTTTAACTATAGCCCGGTCTAGTCGCTACGACTTGTCATACAACAAAAGTCGTAAGCAAAGTTGGATGAGTTGCATCGCGTCTATACGTTACGACTTTAATTTCGCCATCTAGACGCTACGACTTTGCGACTATTGTAGTAGGACTATTGAGGTATGACAAGTCGTAGCGTCTAGACCGGGCTAAGGCTAGGCGTACACCGGTTAGAAAAGACAAGACAAGACGAGATTAGTCTCGTTTAGTCACAGTAATTCACATAGTTGCTTATGAAGCAGCACACACAGGTGCAATGACTAATCGGTGTGTGTTGCTTCATAAGCAACTATGTGAAGTAATGTGACTAAACGTGACTAATCTCGTCTTGTCTTGTCTTGACTAACCGGTGTAAGCCTAGCCTAAGACTACTATTATGCTTATGACTTTTTTAAGTGAAGAGACCCTCTCGGGTGTTCCGTATCGCCGAATTATCAAATGTCCGCTAATTATTCGGGAAATTTAATCAATGAACTTTGAATGGATAATATTTGTTAAAATAAAATAATCATTGAAATCTGTTATTATTATAATTATTATCAACTTTGAAAATAAATATATTCAAAATAATTCAGATTTCAAGAACTCATAATATTGAAGTCAATCACCTCATCTTTGTAAGCTGAATAATACTGTATTATGACTAAGGCTAGGCATACACCGGTTCATTAGTCAAGACAAGACAAGACTAGGCTAGGCATACACCGGTTCATTAGTCAAGACAAGACAAGACGAGATTAGTCACGTGTAGTCACAGTACTTCACATAGTTGCTTACGAAGCAACACACATCGATTAGTCATTGCATCAGTGTGTGCTGCTTCAATAAGCAAATATGTGAATTACCGTGACTTAAAGTGACTGATCTCGTCTTGTCTTGTCTTGACTAACCGGTGTACGCCTAGCCTAAGGATGACCCAGACACTACAACGTTTTAGACAACAAAACAAATCAAAATGAATCAGACTCATGATCAAGTATGTCGATTATATACAGAAAAGTGGCACAATTGAGCTACAGCAACTGACAACGTGCAGTGAAAGTAAACAAAGTTCACGATGAGGAAGCCTGGAGAAAGCCTTTTCAGCCAGCAGAGTAAATCTGACTGACCCACAGGTTAGTGGTACTCCCCTTGCCTTACATAACGCAATCGCGTCATTTTGTTACAGCCAGTGAGTTACTTTTGGTACCTAGGTCAAACAGGTAACCGGTTACTTCAATGCAACTCAATTGTCTGTTATCTCAATCGGTATTGTGAATCTGTGAACTCATGCTGAGAACATGGGAATCTCCATTTTACGTTGAAATACGTATATAGATAGAGTCGACGACGATACAATATCAAGACGATGTTCTCGAGCCTATATCAGCTACAGGCTACAGCTACTCATTTTTGAAGTACCGGTATGGTAGAACAGATTTCCAACATGGGTTTTGTAGGAATCTTAAGTAAGTACTCTGGGTACTTTATGTTTGTTCGGTTACTCGAATATACGATGAAATTCATTGATCAGAGAAAATATTTGAGTAACTTTACTCCTTCATACGAGACAGCGTGTGAATAGTGAATCAAAATATACAGTGAATATCACTGAGAATAATGCTCACCCACAATAAAGAGAGTGAATAGCCTGATAGATGTTCACAGAGATAAATGTCGTCTTGTATGAGAGAATGTTCAATGAGTATTTTGTCATGGAAAACATCATGGAGCTATTTTAGCACCAGAGATTGAATATATTATGTATTATGGGTTTCTTTTCCCCAGATTATAGGGTGAGAATTGAAAGTTAATAACACTGGATATACTATTTTGAGTGAGTAGGCTCTTATATGATTCTAAGAGCCTTGATGATGAGGAAGTTTGCTTGAAGAGTGCAAGAATTTTAGAGTTAAAGAATATTTTTATTGGATCTTATAATATAATTTTGATATTATCTATGGTACCTTGATAGTACAGTGCTAACTTTCCAATACCTATAATATTTTTTGTTACTGATGTTGTAGGAAGGCTTAACAACTTCACACAAATTTCTACTACATAACCAGCTCAGCATTATAATATTGCTAAGAAATAATTTAAAATTAATTTCTAAGAACTTTGGAATTGACTCATTATTTGAGGGGAATTACCTTAGAAGTTGAAGGTTAAACACACGAGCCTACAGCTCTTTAATGATATATTCTACTGGATCAGATATTGTACATTGGTGCCATGTGGAAATTTGATATCTTGAAATGAAAAGGAGCTCGACCTAGGAATCGTATCATTTTCAAACCTAGTACTTTAAGAAATTTCCTGGATTATTATTCTAGACCGGACAACATACATCACGCAAGCTATTTGAAGGTCGAATGAAAGCTTCTTATATAGGAAATCATACTTAGGCAAGTCAAGTAGAGCGAGAATAGTGAATAAAAACCTCTAAAAAAAACAACATAAAATCAGAATAACATGCGATGGAAGTACTGTCTGTTTTATTGTACTGTATTGCCAATTGTTTATAGATAACATGATTTATTGTTAAATGAGGAAATTGAATAGGATAAAAAAGAAAGTTGGTCATTGTCAGTACAATATGGTATCAATTATTGTTCACTTAATTGAAAGAGCAATGAAACCTCAATTGAAAAAAGGAAATATTTCCTCATTAAAAAACGTTATTGTAGTAATGGCATGGAATCAATCCACTACTTCTTCAATCATCAGAAAATTGTTTACATTTGCTGGCAATACGATGAATCAATTGTTTTAGAATTGTTGAATTGTTTCAGATCAAGAAGTTATCGAGAGGATGTCAAATTTACAAGATATCCAAATGAATTAAAAAATTGGGTTGAAAATTTAAGTACAGTAGAACTCCAATTATCCGAATTAATGGGGACCGGGACCCATTCGGATAATCAAATATTCGGATAATCGGAGATTTTTTTAAAAATTGCCATTGGAGAGAAAAAAAGCTACGTTTTGATATTGCACTATTTTTTTATTGAATTAAATGAAAGAAACATGATATTTTCACATGTTTTAAATATAAATAAAAATCATTGTTTTTTAAACATCTCCGTCAATGTAAGCTGTTTTGCGGTCTTCATCCGTTTTTTTGGACAATTTTTTTTTCTGAAAGTGATTCGGATAATCGGCGATTCAGATAGTCGGAGTTCGGATAATTGGAGTTCTACTGTAGTGTATTGGTGGAAAGAAAAACTGAATAATTATGATGAATGTTCTGAAGTTAATGAGATTTCTACGGTTGATTCTATACAGTATTTGTCAAAACAGACTATTTAACAAATATAAGCAACGTAAACTGTTACTTATAATGTTCACGGTCCCCTTTAAAGAGTCTAGGCTGTGCAATAAATTTTAAACGATAATCATTGAAATACCAAACATTCGTATTATATAACAAGGAAATGGTGTTAGTAGTGAGTGGAAGATCTGCATCTTAGCTACTTGCTGACCCTGTTGGTCCTAGTTCCTAATCAAGGCCTAGAAAATATCGAATCCAGTAAATAAAATGTACATTTTATACGCCTTAGTTCCTGTAGCCTACTTTAAAACTGTTTCAAATCTGCAAACACGTCTGCTGAATCGCTTTTCTGTCACCAGAAAAGTTTTTGTCACCATTAATGTTTTTCTCTTCACCGTCAGGAATAATATAATACAGTATAATATAATTATCTCCTTTCCTCCGGTCTTTTTTCGAGTTCAATTCAGATTCAAAAATCTCCATGCTATCTATTAAATCAATACCGGTACTGTCATGAAAATACATCTACGGAATTTTAGAAATATATGAGCAGAATCTTAAATGTATCTTTTCATCCATTGATTGATCTACAGATCTGATCCTTCCCTATAAATTATTTACAAAAACTTTTCAATTCGGTACCACTTCTTATCAAAAATGCTCTCGTTTTTATTTCTAAATAAAATCTAGTTTTTTCAAAGACCCCATTTCCGCATCTCTCTTCAAAAAAACTGTCTAGTGTTACGTCTAGCCTTGAACTACAATCGTCTCTCTCACAAGGTTATTCATTGGACTCAGTTGTTATATAACGGACTGTCTTTGTTGTTTGTCAATATAGGTATACACTCCACACAACTATTATGATTGTTCACGCTTCAACCATTATTACCGAATGACAATATTGTTATTTCATAGCACATTATTGTCAAGCATGTAAACAAAACATTCAAGTTCACAACATCGAATTGTACAGTATATTTTTTGTACTTCATAATTGCATATTTATGTTACCTTACATTTTTTCTAGAGTTCGTCGTGCTTATGTGAATTTAATGATATGAAGAAATTGATTTTTAATGAATATAGTGATTAACATGCTGCCTATATATTCATTTTTTTATTTTGACCTAGAATCATTCTAAAAATAGACACTACTGTAAACAGTGAATTGAGTGTACAATGTCTCACTTTATCATTTCAAGAATGATTATAATAATATTATATTAATGGTAATTAATAAATTACTAATAATATTGATAAATAATTAACATACATATTAACATAATATATTATTATTATGAAATTTTTTTCTTCAGTAGGACTACTAAGTACTAACTCTGCTATCTCAGAAGTCTTCACTTAGCTAGATGCAGTAAACTTATAGTTGAGAAATGAAAAGTAAGTGAGCTTACTGAACACTTAAAAATTGATGGATCCTGATAAGACTCAACAAGTTGAAATAAGTTACGCAGGTGAATTTAACGCGAATTTTTGGTCCATAAGGAAAGCAGCCAAGTAAAATGTTACATGATCAACATGCAACTGTTAAATAACAATTTGGTATTTAGAAGGTTCGCTAGTGACGCCTTTACAATGTGAAGGTAGGTACTGACTATATCATACTTAAGGGCTTGTACAAATTGATGCCAGATATAATGAATGCTTCAACCGATTACATAATACAGTTTTGCAGTTCAAAGGAAGACAAATGATAAAATGACAGGAAAACAAAGAACGCTAAAGAGCAACAAGGAAGGCAAGTATCTATGAATGTCTTTTATTCATATATGTAACTTGCATGTCCTCAATAGAGCTTGGGTGATTCTGATTATGGCATTTAAGGAAATACTGCACTTTTATCCTCTTATGATTATCTCCTAATACTGTATAATACTTCAAAGTAGACATAATAATATACGTCAACGTCTTCATAATACTGTATAAGTTATCAATGATCCAGTAATACTGTACATCAATATTGACTTCAATGGAATGCTATTCAGGATACGCATGTATTATAATTTCTTTGTTTAGTGAATCAGTCCACCAAATTGATTGAGTGACAGTTCATTAGTCATTTATGTAACAAGCGGTGGCATTTTTAGAATTGAATTGCGTTCTCGTAGATAGTTTATCTGCATTGAAACTTCATCCACATCATCAAGGAGTTAATTAAAACTGAGGCGGAAATTTGCGTACCGTACCGTATATGTAAAGTTCATGCTTGCACATATACCCAAGTTTGTGATTTGTATTAATTTATAGAAGTTGATCCACTACGATTACTGATTGGTAAATAGGATTCTACGAGCTTGGAATTTCAGATGATTGATTATGAATTTGATGTTGTAGTAATAGTCATTTGTCCTCCAAATGACAAATAATAAGTAATATTAATAAATAATAAATTGATTTTGTATGCGTTTTACATTGGTAATCTCAATTTTCAGATGATTATCTCAATCTGTGAACTAATTCTATGGAAGTATCAAGAGTGTCAAGTATAACGCTTGTTTGTCTACATAATGATCTTGTGATAATTTTAATGAGGAACAGAATTATGACATGTGGTAGTAGACTATTAAGAATGAAACAAAACTCAACGATTGATATTAAAAATCCAAACGTAACAAACGCTAATGTTTCAAATCTGATCAAAAAGCAAGAAGAATCTCTGCTAAAGATTGTGCTTTTCAAAAACAGATATGCAGAAAAGAAATACTACTAACAGAAGGAGACAATCTCATGTATTAGGCTAGGAATTATGAATATTTTAATGAGGTCAGTTACGAAAAATATTGAGGACAAAAGACCTCAAATAAGGAAACTACACTAAATAATCAAGACAAAATAGAAACGAGTCCCAGTTTCAATATGAACCCTGAATTATGTTAATTGGATCACAAAATTTTACAAATCTACCTATTGTTGACAATGTAAATCGTGAATGAAACAAAAACTAATTACTATTCAAGATGCAACCTGAATTCTGTGAAATTAAGTTTTGACTGCACAATCGATTTGAAGGAAGATTCAATAGAGGCACTATTAACAACCTTGACTTGCGGTACTATTTCGAAACTCTTTCTTCGATGATCACTGAGATCAAGCAATTCATTCACGACCTTTGCACCTGAATCTATTCCATCCTGGAGTAGATTCAATACCGTAATAATGAGAAAAGCTTCAATTATTTTAGCTCGGTAGCTTCGACGTTTGCTATCGCTGCAAAATAATAATTGACTAGAGAGTTTGCGGTGAAATGACCTGTAACTGGAATCTGGAAGATTATGCTAGAAAGTGAATTCGCCAAAAAGCTTTTAACCTCAACCGATCATTCTCTCCTCTCACACTCCCAGCAACACTGAACACTCATCCATAACAGTTTGTAATTTTACAAATGAACTGTGCTGAATTCAGAATTGGATACAGGTGTTCTCAGAACTTCGTCTCTCTGTCCACCACAAATAAGAAGTACCGCACACATTATCTTTCATTATAAGTGAATGCACAATTTGTTCAACTAACTTAAATACGAGTTTATTGAGATAGGAGAAATAAATTATGAAATTACTGCTGTATGATTGGAGAGCTCGATGTTTCATCACAGAAAGTGGACAACAAATCATAATATAGTTGGCCCCAAACAGGTGTGCCCATCAATGTGTTTATCCTCTACAAGTCCGTTATAATTCAATAGAGATGCGACCGCTACTGGGATTGGTTCAATTGTAGACATTTTGAACAACGAGAGATCAAGCTTCAAGGGAATAGAGTAACACTTATATGAATGAATCTTGGAATTCATCAGCATGCTCTAGTAAATCTCAATACAAAGAGTATAAATTACTCTCTACACTCTGAAGATAAGTAAAAGGACGGTACTCAGGCACAAATACCCCAGAAAAGAGTTTCTCAAACTCAAGGATGTCGCGGATACCCAAGTGAAATTATATAGGATTTGTTGCATGTCATGAATGAATTCAATGAATAAATGAATTCTATGAAATTAATTCAAACATTGGATTATCCATGTAAAATGTATCTTCCTTGTCTAAAATGTAATCTTGTTATTGTCTTCATGCACTGAAACTGCTTTTTTATGTTGAATTTAAACTGTGATAAGTGATGGTGAAATTGAAGCTTTATTTCAGAGCAAGTAATTATCCCCATTAGTGTGTAGTGTATAGGCCTACCATCCAACTAAGCATGGATTTAATAGAAAACATGAGAAATGATGGGCTTGATCTGATGCAAACTCAAATAATTATTATCAAGAGAATATGGGATTCCTCCCAAAATCAACTTTCCGGCTCTCAAGAACTAAAAGAAACTTGGATAAATAGGTCAGCGAAGCAAGCACACCGCTTCACTCATTTATTTATCCTGGTTGAAAATAGATCAATAAAAGATTAATAATAATGTATAAAAAATAAACACGAAAAGAAAGAAACAAGCGGTCTGCTCAACGAACGCCGCTCGGCAATTCTATTGGTGGATGCCAATTTCAATGTCAGCCAATAGTTTTGCTACGTCATACAGCGTTGACCAATCACATGCGAGTACTTCTACTACAAGCTTTCGCCCACAAAGCTCTCTCATTGGCTGAAGCTGATGCTTCATATAGAGACTCCATTTTGTTGACCACTACCATCAAATCAATGTTATTTAGGTATGTTAAATTTAGAATCTCAATTTGTAAAGAGGTCACCAGTGCAACGTTTAATAATGTATCTAATCTCTCTGCATTAAAATGTTTTAGTAGGCCTACACTTATTTTTGAACTAGAAATTATTGTATTGAAGTGGAGAGAAAATATAACCTAATGTTCGACTATATTAGTTATTAAAATTCGGGAAAGATGCAATTTCGATGCCTGTTTCTCTTTCGTAATTTATTATGATGATTTTTCAAAGTATTAATTGATGGATTTTTGAATTGAAGATAGTGATTAGAAGTATAAGCGATAACTGATATTATTGCCAAAAAGAGAAAAGATTTTCAAAACAATCAAAAGAATAGATAAGGATGAATGAAACGTTTCTTTCTTACTTTAAAAGAATTTTCATCAATAATTAACAGCCTTCCTTCCACTATAGCCTATACAGCTCAATTTTACGCATTCATATTATGTTATGGTTATCAGGACTCAGAATTCTTATCAATAAAAATAATCAGCATTCCTTCTTCAACCATTTCTCTCATTTACACTTTTCTTTGAAAATGTAAATATTATTTTTTTGGGCAAGCTTTCGCGGAGGGAAAAGAATAGGCCCTTGAATTTGATTCATGAATAGGCTTGGAATCCCAAGGGTCAACTGACCACTCTTTGAGAAGCTCTTATGTTGATCTGTACCAACCGGGATAAACTATTTTGAATCAGATGATCCCATTCGATTATCATTGTACTGATCCTGGATCAAAGAATTGATTTCTCATGGTGCAATCCAACATTGGAGTCTTTAGACGATAAGTATGTTGTAGCCTAAATAACAATACCAATCTGCAAGTCTTTCCTTACCATTCAAAGAAACTCTTAGGCTAGGCGTACACCGGTTAGTCAAGACAAGACAAGACGAGATTAGTCACGTTTAGTCACAGTAATTCACATAGTTGCTTATGAAGCAACACACACCGATTAGTCATTGCATCGGTGTGTGCTGCTTCATAAGCAGTGAAGTACTGTGACTAACGTGACTAATCTCGTCTTGTCTTGTCTTGACTTTCAATGTACTAATAACAGATAGACGATAAAGTAGACCTATAGTAGCCTAAATCTCCATACCAATCTGTAAGTTTTTATCGATAGCAAAGCTCCAATCAGCTCTTGGTGTATCACCAAGCCTCCACATTTTGAATGGCTGAATAATTTCTCGCAGTTGAGTGTCCCATTATCTGTGCACCTTTCCTCGAGAGAGATAGAGCGACTGAGAAAACCCGTTGGTTACGTGAAAAGCTGGCGTTTCCGCGTCTGATGGACCTGGGTCGCTGCGACCAACTATATTTATACAACTTTTGCTAACTATATAGACAGGCGTCTATACAGCTATATTATAGGTATACTGTTTGAGGTTTGTTACGCTTCCTTCCTAGCCATTCACGTAATACCACCACTGACACAGTCACTTACTTTTGCAGACCGCGTCAACGTAAACAACAACATTCTATAGACAACAGCCGGCTTGTAGATATAGATATAGACATCAACCAAAATGCCGCACTTTTTCTCAAGTGGGTCACTGCGATCTTCAACTCATAATCTTCGTCACTACCATATCGCATCCTCCACCGGCTCAAGTTATGTTTCCATCATTATTATTACGAGTGTGTTCCGTGATGCTTTAAATCAATTGCTATAAACCTATTGCACCTTGTTACATATCTAGGACCTACTTTTGTGTTGATATAGTAAATGGGATATTGTTCTAAATGATGTAGGTTAATAATAATCTTACATGTTTTTAAACGATTGACCGATTGTTAGTACCGGTACGTTACATGACATTATTTGGTATCAGATTTCAGTTAAATGTGGTACCAGCATAGACTATAAACATAATATATTTATTATTAAACATATTCTTGACTATTTATTTAATTAATTGACAATACACACACCATGGGTGGGAAGAAACAACAGGCATTCGCCCAAAACTGTTTCAATCCCTAATTTTAACTAAATTGTCCAGAGGTTATCGAAGAGATTTCGATTTCGATCATCTCTGGTGGTACTTATCAAAGTTATTTTCCCCGTGTTTCGGAGGTGTAGCGTCATTGGACGTCGAGCCCAATCAAATTGAATAGGCTCCAAAAGTGTTTTAGAGGGTTTTAGACCAGCTGCACAAACTTCCAATTGAATTAAACCGTTGTTAAATGATGTCATCCAACGGATACAATGAGCGAATCTGACGCCAATGCAGAATGCAATGACATTTTTCTATGATGGTTAAATTCAATTGGATATTCGTACAATTAGCTGATTGTTTGGTAAGCATAATTGTATTCAGGCCCACTACAAAATTCAACCGAGATGGAGGTTCTGGATTACAAATTCACCAGACTAACGTAATGATAATTAATAATGATTTAAAAATGACTTAGTTTTCAGAAAATGAGGAATCACTATGAATTAGTATCAATTTATTAATAACACAATGTATTGATGAGGAAGACCTAACAACAAGGCACATTTGGATCTGAAATTATCACTCAAATTGACATTTTTTTGTTGGTACTAATCCGAGTTGAGGCATATTAGAACAATAATACAGGCTCATTCTTCGACTAAGAACAATGCGTTAATGTTATTGAAAACTGTGCAATAAACATTTTATGATAATATCACCAGTGGGTTTCCCATTATTACTGTGTGTAATTGATTTGTTTTCATTCAAATTTTCCATTCTTGAAATTTTTGTATTGAAACTCGTGCATTGAACGTGTCAAAAAATCGAATACTGGTCATATACTACAATGGATTGTGAAACAAGGCGGACTGCTGAATCATCGTTTAATTGTTGAAATGGCAAGGTCACACGCACGCTTAGCCTAAATTCAAGTAGTCTACCTGTCAAATATTTTTATTTTCCAGGACAGTGAACTATGAAAATATGTGATGATTTCTAATAAGAGCAAGAATAGAAAATATTTTAATTCAACTATTAAATTTTGGAACTGAAGCAGTTTTGCTCCAACGCCTGTTTTTTCTTCCTTTGACAATGTAATATTGAACAAATCAATTAATATAAATATATCAAAAATACTCATTAACAACATTAATAAAGAAACCTAACGCATTCAACTCACAGTGAAACACGTAAAACACGTGAAAAAGTAAAACACAGTTAACAAGTAAAACAGTAAAACACGTAGGCTAATTGGATTGGAATATTAAACTTGTAAAAAAATCATTATATTATTAGGAGTTTCCATGAAGCAAAAAGAAAATTATTAGCTACTGAGGGTTGTGAGATAAATACTGTGGCTTGTGAGATAAGTGGAGTCACAAACAAAATCTTGGTAAAGTAATCATAATAAATAGACAACTTGGAACTGTGTTATTAATTTCATTATGGGATATCACAACACCTATAAAAATGTACGAATTGCAATAATTAAACTACAATATGAAAATTTAACATGCCCCAAACCGGGGCATGTCCTACTAACACTAGATAGTAGAATCATAGAGAAGCAATACTCTCTATTATTTAGTCTATTATCTGTGATAGAATGCATTTTGGAGGAGTTACCAATTTTCAACCACGAATAAGGTTTAAAACTCCTCAAAGTATAGTTTTAGAGTACTTTTTTAGAGAAATTTTCCGGGGGGAAACCCCGCAACCCATTTCAATGAGATTACAGGAAGAATTCTTTATTCTGCAAAGTGAATTTTGTTCATAACGTTGATGATAATAATAAGAGGATTCATGCTCATCTGAATTCTGATGGAGGATTTTGCCAGCAATATGCAGAGACAGAGTGAATGCTCTTTCAGCAGAGACTCGACATTATTGATAATCTAACGTTTAATCTCATAACCGGCGAACGGGAATTATATAAGACGTTGAATGACCCGTATCCAGGCTAGACAAGAGTCAGAAATAAAGTTGCTCATTCACCATATACAACCTACTATAATCATCCTCATTCTACATGAATGTAAGAATAAATAATGAATGAAATGACATTCTTCAAGTTTTAGTGGATTCTCATTACTATATGATCGGTAAACTATTAAACTAATAAATTTTCGATTTGTTTATGTTGGGCTACTTTTAGTGACCTTTGAACTGCATTCTGCATTCAAAAACGTTGGCATTCCAAATATTGATGGCCCAAGAGTAAACGACTATCTCTCTATGATATTGCAATTGATAAATCAAATTTGAATTAGTAGATACGTAATAGATAAAAATATGTTATTCCATTTTATAGCCCAAAGACAACTTTGTCTCATCCTTCATCAAGGATCAAGTCTAGTAGATTTACTTATAAGGAAGAAGTACAGTGACTTAAATCGTATGTAACTGGAATAACGGTAAACGATGAACTGATATTGTATAGCACAATTTAATATGTAGCATGCAGTGTATAATCATATACGAGAAAATGTATTCCTTACTTTAATTTAATATTTTCATTGCAATTGAAAAGCAATATTATAATTGTGTATTTGAAACATGAGTTCCTTCATCCGAAGGAATTTGAATTTATTTGTAACGATCTCGTATTTGAATTGATGTGAGATATATCAAACAAATTATCTCGTAAATCGTATTTACTACAAAATTGAATAAATATTGGATAAATTTTATCGAATTGAATGCAAAAATATATTGTTATAAGTTATTTTTGAGGTGGGCACTAATATTGTCTCCTGCGAGAGACATTTGCAGAATAGCCTATTATCTTATGCTTCCGACTTAAAAATTTCTCCAACCAGAATGTCCAGCTTTCCATTTCAAATGAGCTCTCACTATAGAGAACTGGTTACGGGAAATTAGAGTCCAATTTATAAGTAAAAGATATAAAAGTTTTATTCAGGTCTAAAGTTTTCTAGTTTGAATTCACCAATATAAGTTGAAAAAAAAAGTTGAAATTCTGATTGAATTTCAGTTCTTAATTTTGAATAAAATTGAGGCCTACATGTATACTTTTATTTATAAACTATTTTTTAATAATTAGTTTCATGCCTATTTGAATTCACTGTATTTTTATGTGTTTTCTCCTGTTAGTTTTTAATCTACCGTTTTTATTTCTCATTATTTTTTTCCATTATTCTAAAGTATGTTGATTGTGTATTACTATATTACCTTTAGAGTTCCAATCATTGAAATATTTTCATTAATTATTTCAATAACGTATCATTTCACTTATTATTTTTTTCAAAAAGTAATATGAAAAATGTTAGCATAGTACAAAATAAACAATTGTAGCAGAGGGTCAAGTGCAATAGAGGGCCGGCTGCGCCCTAACTTCGCCTTCCCAGGAACAAATAAACGCAGTCATTCTATTCTATCCTAAGCTTCACAACTTTCCTGGCAATGAATTCCAATTTCAAGAGCGAGAGAGTAATCAATCCAGAATTAAATACCGTACATATATCTGGAATGAAAACTTTGTTTTCATCAATATTGGTGGATGAATCTTTTTAAATCTGAGTTTATTTCTTTATGAAAACAAAAGATTATTTAATATAACATAAATTTTTAATAGTAATAAATTATTAGGACTTAGGAAAATAACCTACTAGACTGATTTCAAATCATTTTTGTAAATGACACTTTTCCTCCATATATTGTTAGATTAAAGACAAACTAAACATATTTAATAATAATTGATCATCTATTTTGAATTAAGATTATTTTTGATTGATGTTTAATAAATAATTGTTCAATATTTTCAATAATATAATATCAATTTTGGACTTGAAAGAGATTGGAAACAATCTCTCATTAATGATAATGATTTGCCTAAAATATTATATCAGGTACTAAAACTATTTTATAGGCACTATTATTATTTAATAGAGAATTTTATACTAGAAAGTAATGTTAAGGAAACTTTCTGTTAGAAGCGCATGCAAAATCAACAAGAGTTACTGATACTTTGATAAGAAAAATTATCAATTTCTTACCTGCTAATGTTTAACCAGAGCCGCCGTTTCCGAAAACGTTAATTCTGGTTTAAAATCAAGGAGCGAGTTCTCGAATGTGACTGACTGACTTGCGAGAAGTGGAGACTCCGATCTCAGCTAACTGCTGACCGTGATGGAAGAGGGGGGAGGGGCCGCGCGCGAGAAAGAGAGAGAGAGTGTGGAAGAGTATGATGGAGTGGAGGAGGAAAAGGAGATTCTTTAGAAAGAGTAAATTGACAACTTTGTAGGGAAATGATTGGAGAGCTGGATGAGAGAACAGAGGGAGAGAAAGTGAGAAAGAAAATGAGAGAGAGATATCAAAAAGTGAGAGACAAATATTATTGAGAGAGAATAATTATGATTGAGGTTTGTCAGATTCTTCAAGATTTCAATAGAGGGGATTGAAGTGTATCCTCCGAATAGAGGAAAAATTCCTAGAGGAAATGAGGTAACAATAAAAAATACATCACGCAAATAATATACATCGACCTACTTGTATCCTTAAAATAATAAAAAAATGAAACTCAGGTAATTAGTCTTCAGAAACTGAGATCTGTTATGTTGTTGATTAATATTGAAAATATTTGGTGAATTTCTGTTCCTTCGCAGGCCTATCCAAGATTCCAGTCAATCCAGGAATATGAGACTGAATTTATGATTAGGCATTTTATTATATAATTGTTGATTAAACATTATTTTCGAGTTCATTAAGAAAAAGGTTTTTCATCAGTATTTCCGGTGCAGGCCTGCAAGAAATATGAAATTGATTTAGCATTCAGTAATTTAGTGAGATATTTTTCTCAGTTTAGATAGAAGTCGAATTTTTTCAAGTAAATTATAAATACAAGCATATACTTTCAAATTCAAAGCCAGACACAGTGTTATAATCATTACATTATATTTCAATTGAAAATCTCATTTTCCTTGAGAGCAAATGAAATTATCTTTTTATTCGGTAGAGAAAACAAAATACAAACCATTGAACAGGATTGGATTTTTCTGAGAGAAGGAAGGAAGCATAAAGAAATTGTCCATTACTAGGATTCACAAGATTGGTAATGAATAGAAATTGTTTTCGAAATTCTATTTCAGGAATTACAATTTTTAAATATTTGTCTTCTATGATGGTACAGAGCTTACTATACTAATATTATTAACTTGAACCGTTACTAGAAAAATAGTTTAGTTTCAATAGAAATTTCAAAAAAATTCAAAGGAAAGTTTCTTGAAAATTGCAAATCTCATTGGAATTGTTTTACACACAATTTAATTCTTCATTGTTTGTGTAATACATAATTGAAACAAGAACTACCGATAATATTATTCTGTATAGTACAAATGGTGGATAGGAGATAGGAAATTTATGGTAGATTGGAGAAATGTCACTGAACAGAGGCTGAAGTTCCACAAAAAATTAACTTTTCCGCTCGTCTTATGAAAAACTCACATTCTATGGAATTAATAAAGGGGAAATGATTCAATTAATAAATCAATTTCATTACTTGTAATTCCACAAATATGTAACAGTTGTCTTCAACTGAAAATATTGATAACGGAAACATTTTTTCGTAACACGTTCTCATCATAATTGGAATAATTCAGAGAGAGTCAGTAGCGCGTAAACTTATGTTCTTGTTCACACGACAAGCTGTCTTTTTTGACGTTTCTAATTTTTCCAACACCATCCTTCTTTTCCCGGTTCGCGATTTTGAAATAGCTCATTAGAGTTTTTAGTTACTGTACGGTACTGTATAGTAATATTCATTTAATTTGGCGGATGGCATTAGAGATATTATTTTTTTGCCATCGGACTCTACGGTCATCAGCAACGTCAATAAATAATATAATTCTTTATCTATCTAATGCCATCCACCAAATCAAATGAATCTGACTATACCAAATGTTGGAGATTTCATAGAAGACGCCAAAAATTATTATGAGAAACTATTTCGCTGCTATTCAAGTTAAGTTTGCTAAGTTCTAGTTTGAAAGTTTCTGAACGACGCTTGGTTTTTTCAAGAACTTGACGTTTATAAACGTTACGAATTACTTGAATTAAGTAACACTTAAGCAGATATATGGAGTTTCCAAGTGTCACTCAAGTCAGGCAATTCTCAAAAATATTCTTAAATACTGCCTCCAGACTTGTAAAGGCTTCATAGCTATTTTATCTATTCACTTATCTAATCATAACTCGAAAAGTTGTAATAAATATATGGTTTATTGAAAAAAAACTATTTTAGATAATCAATAATTTTATAATCTCTTGCTTTTTTCAAACATTACATACAACAATCTCTGCTCTCCTTACTTGAATATCTTATATTATAATATTAATATCATTTATTAATCTGATCCTTCCAATACTAATCCTTAACAGCCATCTCCATTAAAACACAAATAATAAAGTATGGACAAATTTTCACAGAACGAATTACAAATAACTGAGTATGATACAGATTTTATTTTAGAATAAACTACGCTATTACAATACTTTCGATTGTAATATGAAAATTCTGTAACCTAGGCTGTACAATAATACACAAATCATTAATAGTTTTTCAATAACAATAAATATTTTTACAGAGTATTAGACGAAAAATGAGAAACTAGACATATAATGTACATTTAAAGACACCACAAGTGAGAAAAATAAACATTTAAGGAAGTTTAATATATGGCCAAAATAAGCAAGTCACATACCGTAATATTGTCGATACTATAATAAAACTCACGTTTTATAACGAGAAATCTATTATATTAATAGTGCGAACAATATTAATAATATTATAAGGAAGCATACGAGATAAAAGTGAATGGTAATGATTTTCAAGATATAAATCTCAATTTAAAATTCTCAAGAATAACATAATAATTTGCACACAATCATTCTGGACGAGAGAATAGAGTTGATGTCAAGATAGTTCCGTCTGAAATATTTCCATTATTTATTTTTTAACATCATTATGTCGGAAGTAGAAGAAACTTAATCAATATTTAATTTCATCCATGTCAATTGTGTATCAACTGAAAATGAATATGAAAATTTATTTGAAAGATTCCCATTATTAGTTCTGTGTTTATCTTTTATAGTTCTATGTTTATTCCTTTGATAAGATTTTAGATAGCCATACTCATCATTGGGAATTTTGTATGATTCCTTTTGACTCAGGAGCTATAATTTAATAATTTAATTTTATTTGAATAATCGAATTTTAAATTGCAATTGCTTCCCCTGAATTGGTGAACACAAAAAATTAAAAACCTTTATTGTATTAATCGAACAAGAACAATCTTAACAAGTAAATATTTTAGCAAGATAGATTTCAGTGGACCGTTTACTCAAGCATACTCTGGAATTAATAATTGATGGAAATTTTCAGTTTATTTATTCATGCTTATTAACATAACCGTTAAATCGATGATTATTTTAAATTTTAGATATACTGGAGTCTTACATGTTTATGTTCTTTAAAACGATGATTTGGAAATGATTCATTATAATTGAAAATAATATTAGAAGAGCTCATGCCCCTTTATTGTCTCTTGATAGATTTTTATGGTGATGGAAATTAATAAATAATTATATGTATAATTTACTCCGCATATAATTAACGTAATTAAATCACGAGTTCGGTATGTAAAATTTATAATTTATCACAATAATGTTTTAGTAGCAAAAATGTTGGTGATGTAATAAAATGAGTAATCCCCAATCCAAAATTTATGAAAAGTATAATGCTAAATGTCACTAATAATATAAAATACATTGGTTTGGAAGAATTACATCCAATAAAAATGTTCATCCTAAAAATTAGTCGCATTCTAAATTCAAGTTCGAAATAATTTCAAATTCTACAATCAGTAGAAAATCTAAATATTTATTGCTATAGTAAAACTATAAAATCTCCCACCACAACTTAGAAGCATGATATACACATGAACTTGTAATGAAATAATATATAAATATATAAGTCATCATCCATGGATGAAGTTACTAAAAAATCTTGTTTTATCACTACCCACTGGGTAATTAGTCTTAGAATCAGCAAAATCGACTTCTCTCTGGACATGGATCAGAATTATGACAATAAATGCTTTTATTCTAGCTAGATACACTTCTTAAATAGTAGATCAATATCACAGTAGAACAGTGGTAAGTTGTTGGACCAGTTTCAAATCAATTTCAATAATTGATTAATAGAAAATATATAATCAGTTCTTTGCTATGTCTACCTAACTACACACATGTATGGATGATTGGCGTTAAATGTATAAATACAGAACGGTTACAAATACACAATAATGGTAATACACTGAAATGAAGCGGTTACACTGAGTACAAATAGTTTTCGATTTTCACTTTGGGAGGCGGCCGTGTGAAGGGTGAAAACCAGGCTAGAGAAAACCTTCCGAAAACGAATTGAATGTTTTTCCATCTTGACTTTTTCACCCATCTCGCTTCTTCCTTTTTGAGCTGTTCTATGCCCTAAAAACAAACAAAAATTGTCATCAAGTAATTTTTTCACATGAATCTACAAATTATAGCAGGATGCATTTAATTTGGCCGTTGGCGATCAGTAAACAGCTGATGTTACGCAGCTTTGACACAATACTTAACCTACAAATGCTGAATCTCGCAGATTATTGCAAAGACTTTAAAAAGGTTTCTTTGAAAGGTCTTTTAAAGACTTTGAAGGTCTTTAAGACTTTGAAAAGTCTTTGGATTATTGTGTCAAAGCTGCGTAACATCAGCTGTTTACTGATCGCCAACCGCCAAATTAAATGCATCCTGCTATAACTTCAAAGTTAATTTCATTGGAGTTGAATTAAGTTATCATAGTATCATCCACAAGCAGCACTATTCTATTTTCCCATAGTAATAAATGAGAGAAAACTCTGTGGGCATCATCCCTATGATTTTTTTCCAAGTATAAAAGTTCATCCACTATAAAGCAGCCATGAAAATATTGTCTAGTTCTAGTGGATGAATTCTTATACACTTTGAATAATGTAAAACGTTCAAACGAATATGTAATGAGAATGATTAATTCTCAATCGAGGAGAATAAGAAAATGAACCAGCCAAACTTGTGCTGTATTATCCAATTTATATACCTTACGTTCATGATTATACTGGTGGTCACAATATAAGGCGGCTGAAACTTTTGATCTGTTGTCAAGTCTTGCCATTGACTACTCAGATCAAGCAGGGGAATCGTCTCCGACACTCGGAAAAGGCACCACTGGAAGCTTAGGCTAGGCGACTAATTGGTGTGTGTTGCTTCATAAGCAACTATGTGAAGTACTGTAACTGAACGTGACTAATCTCGTCTTGTCTTGTCTTGACTAACCGGTGTACGCCTAGCCTAAAGCCCGGTCTAGACGCAACGATAAGTTTGTCAAACTTTTCAGGATTATTTCAAATTGTCATAAAACAGCTGATTCAACTTTAGTAAACGAGCGTACATCAATCAGCTGTTTTCTGACAAGTTGAATGGATCCTGCTAAATAGCAGGATTATTTTAAATTGTCAGTAAACAGCTGATTGATGTAAGCTTTTTTACTGACGTTAAATCAGCTATTTTATGGAAATTTAAAATAATCCTGAAAAGTTTGAACAAAAAGTTTGACAAACTTATCGTTGCGTCTAGACCGGGCTTTAGTTGCCAATTAGTGCAAGTAAATTCAACTTTCTCTGGCTTTACCGGTTCCAAATCTGACATCAGCGCAAAATCTCTCAATCGCCTGATTTCGTGTCCTTATAATAGTCTTCCTTTAAAAATTACTAGAGAGTAAATTAACTAGATAAATAATTCTAGAGAAGATTTTATGAAAGTAAGAAAATCCTCACTCACAGTTTCATCGTTCCAGATGGCCTGTAGCTGTGTGCCGAGCATGGCGGCTGTGAATATGGCAAAGAGCAGCGCCTCAAAAACAAGGAAGACGAGGAAAAAGACGGTGGTGGGTGGTGAGAACGACGAACAGTCCTTCCACTCGACGCGAACGCACGTCACAAACTGATTGCCCGCCAGAAATAGCGAGTGCACCGAAATTGACGCTATGTAGAACTGCAAAACAAACGAAATCGTATCAAAATCCATTTATTACCAAAGACAAGTATTTTACAAATATAGGACACGTCATGAAAAATTGCAAAGACATTATTACAAGAAAAAAAACACACACCATCACATCTATGTCTTCAAAATTCTACATGAATCTTTAGGCTAGGCGTACACCGGTTAGTCAAGACAAGACATGACGAAATTAGTCACGGTAATTCACATAGCTGCTTATAAAGCAGCAGACAGATGCAATGACTAATCGGTGTGTCTTGCTTCATAAGCAACTATGTGAAATACTGTGACTATACGTGACTAATTTCGTCTTGTCTTGTCTTGACTAACTGGTGTACGCTTAGTCTTATTCTCATTATTCTTATGAAAACCAGTTTCCAATCAGGAAACCCTGATTACATTGTTTTATTATCATGGATGTTGTAAGAACCATCTACAATCCTAGTCACCATTCAGCAGTGCTTGCCCAGCTTTACACTTGTTTAGGTAAGGTACCCCTAAACAAGACATCCATGTGAAATTGGGCCTCATTATAAGGCTAGGAGTACACCGGTTAGTCAAGTCAAGACAAGACGAGATTAGTCACGTTTAGTCACAGTACTTCACATAGTTGCTTATGAAGCAACACACACCAATTAGTCATTGCATCGGTGTGTGCTGCTTCATAAGCAACTATGTGAATTACTGAGGCTAAACGTGACTAATCTCGTCTTGTCTTGTCTTGACTAACCGGTGTACGCCTAGCCTTACAGTCCATGTCTAATGTAGGGGCGCCTTACCTGATCAGCTGTTATTAGTTCAAGGTTATAGCAGGATTCGTTTAACTTGTCATAAAACATATGATCGACGAGCATCACAATACTTAACCTACAAATGCTGAATCTCGCAGATTATTGAATAGGTTTTTTAAAAAGTTATTCTTTGTGAGGTCTTCTTTAAAAAGGTCTTTTAAAGACTTTAAATGTCTCTAAGGCTTTTAAGTCTTTTGATTATTGTGTCGAAGTGACTGTTTAATTATTACCAAATCAGCTGATTTATGACAAGTTAATTGAATCGCGCTATACTTTACCGGATTGAATTGGATGAAAAATTAGATCGTGGATATAAAGCTAAAATTTGTAGCAATTAATAGGCGAAGGGTTGGCACTGTAGATTCCATAAACAGATGGCCCGAAATGGATAACACTGTTAAATGAAAAAATAGGCTAAGCTAACTAACTATTGTTGTTAGGTTTCATTCTCAACAGAGAAATTATTATTTATTTGTAGTTTTCAATATTCATTACGAGATTAGGCTAAATTCATATTCTTACCGTGAAAAGAACAAAATACTTTTGATTGTCTTCTCCAACACAATTGTTAACCCAGGGACAATGATGATCCATCTTTCTGATACACCTGAAAAATATCATACAATGTTCAAAACACCTCTATCATGATATCAAAATATTTAAAATGCATATGATAATAATTATACAATTCAAATACCAAAGCATGTAGTTCAAATAAAATGCTGTTACACTAATGCCCGTTTTTTCAGTCGCTCAATAGACAGTTTATGGATCCAATAGCACTATTGAATGAATAAACATGTGTTTTCAAATGCAAAAAAAGTTATTGATTCAATAAGTTTATTGAACGACTGAAAACCCGGGCATGAAAGTCATAGTTAAAAGCAGGTAACACCTATATTACACGTGATGATTAATTTTTTACAAAGTCTTCAAGGAAACATAGATAAGGTGTTAAACTGAGTGACTTTTTAGGTTTACTTTCCTCCTTTTGAAGAACGTCATTTTATATGCCTACTCTGCCAGAAAATGTTGACAAAGATAATCAATGCCAAAGTTTAAAACGTAAATAAACAACATTTTCCACAAATTTTCTCAATTATGAATTAACATGACAAACTCAATAGCTATAACAATTCCACTATAATTGTGAATTTTAATAGCATTTCTTAAGAGGTTACCCAACCACTTTTTCCTTTAGTGTATTGAATCTGTTTTGTACTATTATTATATATTGTTGAGAATTGTGTAGTGCTAGAATATAATAGAATAACTTCTTTATTTATATGACGTGTTAATAATTAAAATGAATTCATTGCACAGGTGAAGTTGAAGATTGTAAAATTCTAAGAAACTACTAAAAATAACCTACAGTTATACATAACTATGAAGTTATGAATTAAAAATTTATGAATTTATTTATTAAAAAACAATTATGAGACTTTTACCTCTGACAAACAGAACAATGATGAGCCCTGTCTGGTTTAATACTGCAGCATTTCAAACATTTGAATACAATCTGTCCATCTCTACATCCCATTTGTTGAATCATTTCTCTTGTAGCATTTCCTTTGGGTACAGATCCCTAGAAAATTGAGGGATCAAGAATAAAATGAGTACAAGAAAATGAAAAACGCTGTGGGGAAACTCATAAATAAGATTAAATTCGTTCTCAAAGTTTGATATTAGGAGATAATAATTTGAGAATGAGTTTGAATGTATTTTTTGACACAATTGTTGAACTTACACTGTACAGTACTTCATTAATTGAAATTCGGTACAGGAATACTTGTCGCTTTGGAACCTGTAGTTTCAATCACAATTTTTTTTTCAAATTTTGCAAATCAAATTAACAATGATTTTAAACAATCAAATTAAAAATCATCAAGTGCAATACATTTGAATTCATTTGAAGGTACAATGTTATGTTGAATTCTTGTCACATGAATCTATAGTAGTTAAGTCAAGTAAACGTAGTGTGTGCGTTGTGCGTATCCAATTTTAATTGATAAGCTTGATAATTTATAAAATATGTATATTAATTGTCTTAAATCTTGGATCAAATTTACGAAAATCCTATTTGTTGGAAAGCTAATAAGACACAGTTCAAATTGTTCATTTATTATTTCAAATTACTGCAGCAAACGCAAGGAAACGATTATGTAAGCTGTAATAATAAATGTTAAGTCGTATTATGTCATCCATTTGAATGATTGTAAAATAAAAATAAAATGATTTGATAAAGTAAAGTGAAAGCTTTTGTCTAAAACCTGATCAATTTAAAGATTGGAATTCAGTCTAAAATTGGTTATATTACCAATAACGACATCCCCAGATGAAAAGAGTTTCAATTATACATCACTATCTAAAGATCTCTATAATCTCAAATAATAGTATTGATACAAACAATTGAACGGTTTCAACTAGGGGGAAATATACTGTTTCAGGCATTTGAACGGATTGAATTGATTTTTTTTTTGTTGTAAATAATAAGAATTATTCGCAAAAGCAATTGGCTTTTTGTTTGGTACCTAATTGGAATAACCAAGGAAGGCAAGTCTAACAAATAACGTGAAATAGACAATTTTTTTCGTTCTAAATAATTGAGGGAAATAATTATTTCGAGTTCTGAACAAGGAACCGACAGTAAACCAGAGACCAAAAGAGACTTTATCAGTGTTGTAAATTTTCCTTGAAGGTCTAATTATCTAGCTCACAAAAAAATGAAGATCGTGTTTAGATCATACTGTAATATTTGAATTTCAACAAATTTCACCTCACAATGTTTTACAATCAAGACTTCACATTCCTAAATATTCAAAAAATGATATAATTTCACCGAGAAAACGTTTCTCAGTAAATTTTGAATGTAATGTGATCTGAAGCCTCACAAATTTAGGTAGGTATATTGTGAATAATGGGAAGTATTGTCTGGTTAGGGATCAAACGTCATTATTGAGGAGAAATTACTTTTTTAAATTAATAATCCAGGGGATTATTATATAAGGGCTAAGGACAGTTTTGAAAGAAATTAATTCATCTTGACAGACCTGAAGTAGGATACTCATGAAAAAAGTGTTCAACCTATCATTGTGCTAATTAATGCCATTTTAATAAATTTTTTTCTTCTTTTCTTTCTTTTGGATAGGCCAACTAAGGACTACAGTAATTCACCTTCAACCATTATCATTATTATTATTATTCACGTTGGTCTCCCGCTTTCGCCTCCAATACTCTTTCGCGCTCTGAGCGATCCGTCTTTCTATCGACCAAGTTTCAATTCTTGGTTCATCTGGGAAAACATTAACTTTAAGCTGATTCCGTAACCCTGCTCTATTCTGTAAATCTGCCTCTGTTATATTCAATTTTTGCATATCTTTCTTAGACTCTATGAACCAGTTTAATTTGGATTTTCCACTTCTTATTTTATTGAAGATTCTATTTGTTTGTCTCCCGGGATCCATTCTGAATAAATGAGCATAGAACGCCAATCTTCTTCTTCAGATAACTTCTGAAATTTTCTCAACATGTCTATAGATTTCCTCGTTGCTGCAAGTGAAAATATTATTCTCATTATGCCTACCAAAAATCTTTCTCAAAATCTTTCTTTCTTCCACTTCCAACTTTTCACGGCCGCCCTTCCTGTTGAGAATTAAGCACTCAGAGGCATAATTTTTTTTCTATTGCAATGATTTAGTGATTATTTGAGGATTATTGAGAGAAAGCTCATTCTTCGATATTGATGTTATTTACTTTGTAATGTTATTTCTTATTGCATCTAAATAATTCAGTATAAATTTACCTTAATACCTAATTATGCATCCTTTACCCGCGATACAAGATCGATGGCATCAATACATAAACACATATGAATCAAAATATACAAAAAGCAGTCTAGCAAGATGGCATTCTTGACAAATCGTCAGTCATAAATCCATCTAATTTAATTAATTTGAATCGAATTTATCAGGATGGCCTATTTAAAATATTCTGTTTTATAAGTATCGGTAACTTAACTCATTGAAATAAAAAAATTATTTCAGTTTCACTGCACTTGTACTTACAGGGTCAGTGAACATGGTACGTAAATGAGAAGCAAAGGCGAGAAAGGCTAACGTCTGGAAGATCAGAATATTGATGTAGCTGTAAACTGGGTATGGACTGGGAATCAGCATCACCATCATCACCACAAACTCCGCATATAGAATTAGAAGCCATGTCAGGATTGCACATACCACACCACATATGTCCTGAAAAACAATGAATTAAAAAACTTTCATTCAAGTATTATACCATTGGTGGGAACCGAACAGTAGAGTAGAATTTCTACCAACCACTGTTTCTATTCAAGAAACACATAGAATGTGAGTCTACACAAATGCATATCTAATTTATAAACGAATTTTTTTTAATTGTAATGTTCCAATTATTATGTCAAGTTACTCTTGTTATTTCAATGAATAGAAAACCTGGGTAACCAGATATTATTTGTTATTACAATTCAATTCTATAGCTATAACGATTTTATCTACAAGCTCCTTGCTCAATTATATTTTTTATAAGAATTTAAATAATCAGTTGAAAAATACAGAGAAAGGAATTGAGATTTCTTTGCAAGAGACTTTTAGTAAAACTTTTGTAAACGGCTTGTATCGATGCTTCATAGGAATTTTGTAAAAAGAAGAAGGCTTATTGATGAAAAATGAGAATAAAAATGAGCCCAAGGATATTAAAAATAAGTTAATCAGAGAAATTAAGTTTTATTTCTAACCTTCACACACCACAGCCACCCTCCACAGCATCGATTATGATGATCAATCTTTTGCCTGAACTGTTGATCATATTCCATTCCTCCATTCATCCAGCGGTTTGTCTCCATTATCCACAAATCACATTACAATACTGTAAATAAATCAAATTTACAATTAAGAAACTATAATTTAATTGAGTTGAATATCAACTGAGAACCTTTAAAAACAATTCAAGAATTTGTTTGAAATTTGAAAACAAATTTACATAGAAAGTACAGATTTATTCAGAGAAAATTTATTGAATGATGAAAGGATAAAGTTGTGAATGGAGATCTGTTTATGTAAACCACAAATGGTTAGCACAATAATTATTCTTTCAAAATGATTGAGCATTTTCAAAAACAGGAGATGAATTCCTTACTTAACCTATATGATGACCTGCCTTACCTGTCCTTTGAAAATGTCACTGCTACTTTTGCTTCAATGATAAAGGTTTCATTGAAAAGGACAATCACAAACACTGTTTACAGGAAAGTTTATTACATAATTTATTCAAACTACATTTTTAAAACATTTACTTGCCAAAATCTTCAAAATCTTGACACAAACAGCAGAAATCAACTAAAATCTAGAATCAGCGAACTCAAACACAAACCACAAATTTCCCCAAAATCAAACGGAGTCGATCAGCTGCTGTAGACCGAATTCTCTTCTGTCATTTCTACACAAATACAATCAACAGGAAAATCTGAAGGAAAAAATAGTATGAATAATTATTTGATTAGGAATAGAGCTATAGTTTTAAAAAAAACTTAGCCTAATATCAGATTGAACACATCGACTTCTTTCTACATCCAACGTGGAACCCAACAGGCCTTCTGCATTCTGCAATCAAAAGTTCAAAACAACTGTTACCAAAAGCTGTCTGCTTTCGGCATAAGTAGTTTTTAGTAAAATGTGAAAAGAATAAATTTCTTTAAGGGCCAAAAAGCAATTTCAAACTTCCTAGATGCAGGATAATATTGCTAGAAATCCACATTTTATCAATCCCTGGAAATACAAGAGAATCCATCGTATTTAGGTTTTCATAACCTAAAATTTGCATGATAATTTGACTTGTAATCTTGTATTTTTGAGAATTTCACTGTTGACATGGCTGTGAGTATCATTTCTACATTATTACTCTTATATTATTGTTTTGTATCTATTTTCAATCATAATATTCTGTATAAATTGTAATATCTGGTGTGTTCGTACACTGTCACCAGTCACCACTCTCATTATTGATATTACTGTATTTGATATGATTTTTGGGATGAATATTAGGGTGTACTTTTGTAACAATGTATTTTCAACAAGGAATAATCAAATTTTGTTTGATTTCAGCCCAAAAAAGGGAAGGAAGGCACTAAAGGCCAGAAACAGATATTGGAAGAGAATGTAGCAACACTCAATTTCTATAGAAATATGGTATTTGGAGCAAATGGTATATATTTGATACTCACTTTCCTGCTTGGCGACTTCTTCTCACTCCAAAGTATTGTAAGACACTGTCCAGTTCAATTGATATTATGATATTCAGTTGGTATTTTTTTAAATGTCTGTTGATAAGGCTGGAATTCATTCTGCCAAAGTTCCATGAAAAACTAACAATTAGGCTCTCCTCACACAACTTGAATTCTTAATCATTTGTTTTCAAATGATGACGCTCAGACGACCCATATTGTCTGAACGTCATCATTTAAAAAACACATGTTTGTTTTTTCAGTCGCTGAGTACCAATGTGAGTAGAGCCTTAATACTGTTGGCAAATTACTATAGTGTTGAAACAATAATACATTATTATTCAATTACTAGTAAATTATTCCAATTATCTTTCAGTGCATGAGTTAAATAATCTCAACGTCTATTTGTTGAAAAATTATTGTAAGTTACAAAGCATTTGATTTGTCTCAAGGGTAGACTGATAAAATTAATACTTCAGTAATAAATAAGTAATATCAGTGGTCACTCGGTGAGAGCGGTTGCCAAGTAATCATGTGGTTAAGTAATAGCCTAAACATTCAATACTGCTCTTGTATGGGTGACCGAAACAAAAAATTGTGCAATTAGGCGAGGTGGAACCTACCCGTAAGGGTCTCCCCACCGATAAAAAGGCATACGATAAAAAAACTAGCCTAATCAACTTGTCCAGAAAACAATTATGGCTTCTATTTTTCAGAATGGAAAACGACTCTATTTATTTTGCTTGAACCCGAAATAGAAAAAAAAAATGTTTAAAAAGTGTATTGGGAAAGAATGAAAGGCTTATTCACACATGCAAAAACTACTTGAAGATCAATTCCAATGCTTCTTGCAATTTTCAAGAGTTTGTAGCCCACATCATTTTGTGTAATGGTAGATCCAATCGAAACTGAATTATTAATAAATATTGAATACATCTTCATATTATGAATGATAAGGTTTTTATTCAACACAAATATTCTATTTTGAAGTTGAAATACAGTATTATAAATTTACGGTTCAAGTATTTCTATTTTAAATTCACTATTTTCTATCTGTTATCTACTTGCTCCATTTCAGTAAAACATTGTCTATCCTAGAAAAACTCTGAACTCATCCAAACCATTCAGTTGCGTTTTACTCAATCTAATTTCTTATTATTTACAGCTCCTGTTCATATTATCCACTGCCACGTTTGTTGGAAGTTACCAATTTCTGGTATTCATGTCCAGACCAAAACTATCAGAGACTGGACAGCTGATCGATGGCGGCTTAGATCTTAACATGGAGGGCGGTTTATCCGAGTGAGTAAATTGAAATAGAAACTTCATTGCCATTATATTTTTCAATTCTTCGCCCTAGCGCCCACTGAGGTGATGTGCGCTGTTTCATTTAGTTACATATGTTTATATTTCGCGTGTGGCCACGCCATCGCCACTCCACCTCAGTGGGCGCTAAGGCTTGCATTATAATAGCACCATTTGAAAATGAAGGATACTGTAATTAAATGCAGAGACAAGACTGAGCGCAGTTGTGGGAAACTTAAGCTAGGCGTACACCGGTTAGTCAAGACAAGACGAGATTAGTCACAGTACTTCACATTCTTGCTTGTGAAGCAACACACACACCGATTAGTCATTGCATCGGTGTGTGCTGCTTCATAAGCTACTATGTGAATTACTGTGACTAAACGTGACTAATCTCGTCTTGTCTTGTCTTGACTAACCGGTGTACGCCTAGCCTTAGTAACTGACGTAAATAACCAATAACAATAATAATGGAACGGAAGAAAATTAGAAATAATTCATTCTGTAATACATTATTATTCAAAGTCTTGAAAAATATATTGTTATTATTTAGTTCAAAACATTTTGAAAGTGTGATTATTGATATTAAATAAAGTGATTATTGATAACTTTATCTATTTAAATTAAATCTCCGAATTCGATTATAACATTAAATTTAATATAAAATTAAATCCCCGAATTTTATACAAAATACAAATACAATCATATATTACTTCCAACAAAGACAATCTTAATAGAAATAGAATAGAAACTATCTCAAGAAGTCTCCGGTTTCAGATAGCTAGGACCTATATTGCATAACATGATATCTAATGGCCAGTAAACGAAAATTCTAAATATCTTGAAATTATTTTTTGCAAAATTGTAAAATTAGAAATATTTTGCAATATAAATTAGAGAACTGCTGTGAACGATGTTACTTAAAGTGACTGTAATGATTGTGATTCTGATTCAAAAATTAATACTAAAAACAGCAAAAGTTTTCGTCCAAGTGGATCAATCATCAATCCTAGGTGTTTTGAACATGGATTAATAGATTCCAAAAAATAAAAACGTGAAAGATTTCAAGTATTCAGTACCGTGATATAACTCATTCATTTTTAACTCTCAAATTGTTTCAGGCATTTCAAGGATCTAATCATATTGACATCTGGTGTTCAAGTATTATCTCTGATATCAAACTATTTCTGGTTTCTGTGGCTATTGGTGAGTATCTAAGAAATTTCAATAAAACTTTAAAATAATATTCTTCATGAATAAGGTTGAAAGTTATCAGGCCCTATCAGTATCAGTTCTTGAAATATCACGAGTCGCAGCTAATGGAAAACTGCGAATGAAAAATTTATTGGTTCTTGAAACAGAGTTGATGTAATACTTTGGAGAAAATCAATAATAGATTTCATAATATTTTTAGTGTACAGTTACTGCGATTGTCGTATAATTCTAATGAAATGTTTTCATTTTCAATAGAACTTCTCATTTTTCGACTTTAAAAATTTTGAGGAACCAAAAAGCATTGTAATCGTTATATCTTCTGATATAATGTACATATAATATCTTGATATCTTGTGATATCTTGATATCTGATATAATATCTTCTGACACAACTGAAATTGATGTTTGACTTGAAATAATTTTTGTATTTTTCTGAAAATGTTATGTAAATATTAAATAAAAAATTGAATAAATTCAAATAATTTTTCTAAATGTTTCAGGCACCAGCCAGAGGTATTTGGCTACTCTGGAAGAATATTCTCTCGCCCTACTTCTTCCAGGAAGCTCCAGCTCAAGAAATCGACGAAAAGAAACAGAGGAAACTGGAAAGAAAAATGATGAGAAGACAATGACAGTGTACTGATAGAACGGTTACAAAACTCAAATCTAACAAGAGAGGTTAGAGAAACCAGACTTTCAGAAGTGCTAAGTGATTTATAATAGATCGGAGCATCAAGATCAATTGCATTTGAACATAGATAATACAACTATCATAGTGACCGATTTGAATTTAAAAGTGGTTTGAACTATCAAAGTGACTGGGTACAGGTTTTAACAGAGTTCGGTTTGGTTTTCAAAGTGTAAATATTGTATTTCACATGACACAATTCATCAAACTTCAAAGGTCTTATCATGTATATTTTGATTTATAAAATGAAATGAAATACCAATAAAGATTAGACGTTATTGCGGATGATTTTGTGCTCTTTATTTTCTTTGTTGATGATTTTTTCGGTACAAAATTGATTTAGGGTGATAGCCAGTGGTGTAGTGGAGTGGGTAATAGTCACTCTGGTTTCACTCGTTCAAAAAATCTTATCATAAAATCGTTTACTTGACATGAGTTTGTAAGCTCAATACTTTTTTTGACTGAATATTATTCACTGTAGTCATAACTTTCTGTTATCTTTTTATCTTTGTCTCCCTTCTGTGGTCATCGACTATAATATTAATGGATCTAAAATAATGGATTGATCACGTGTTTTAAATATTTTTCTAGCTCCCAAATGTAAATCCATGACAATTTTCAAGGAAGCTAAAATTTAGGTGTGTTGTCTTAGCTGTGATGAATCTAGGAAATGTTAATTGTGAATCTAGAATCATAGAAATTATTGTGCATTACCACAATGCAGCTATGACAGCTCCTACTGACCAAAGTCAATAATAAAGTCGTAATTTTTCCGGACTTTGGTCAGTTTGTTTTATTAGTTTCAGTATTGTAATATCACTTTCCTCCGCTTGCAACAGAAACTGGATGTGTTCAAAAATGCATTGAATAGATTGAGTTCACGCTGTGAATTGAATTATATTTGTTCCATTTTTCGTTCAAAGAAGAGTTTTCAATCAAAAGAAATTTTATTGGCTTTCAATGTAAATCTTATATTATTGTGAATGTCTTGATGTTCGACTTGAAATGGAGCTCTCCTTCTGATTGCATATATTCAGTCATTCAGTGTAAAGTTGAACTCTTGTCTTCTGAAGTGTTGTAGAACAGATTCGAATTAATCACTCAAGAATAATCCAGTTTATTTGGATTTGTTCAATGCTGAAAAGTGCTAGTGCTCTTGTTAAAGCACGTTGACGTAGCTACGTAGCTACACGGTCAGCTACTAAATAATAAATATTATGTACTATTTCTATTGAGAATGTTATCCAAATAGAAAATTTGTAACAAAATTTCATTTATTCAAAACAACTTCCACTGCTGGATGGTTACAAAAAGAAAAGATTCTCAGCTCTTTTTAATAGCACTCATTTGAGAGTGAAGACCACAACAAACTACAGAGAGTGTATAGTACACTATACACTCTCTGTACAACAAACCAAGCTGTTAATACAGTGGAACCTTACGGGCCCCGATTCAACGGATATCTCGATTTAACGTATCTATTTCAAACCCTTTGAAATGTGCAAAACACTCAATTTAGTGTATATTGCAACTCCATTTTTACGAATACGATTTTTTCTCGGTCTCTTGAGGTACCGTACGTAAAACCCATTCGCAGGTCCTCTCTTACACCATTGAATATAAATATAACCTTTCATATATATCCTTTATATATATCCTTTAATATAAATCCTAAAGGATATAATTATATTCAATGCTTATACACTCAACCTTACGGTAAGTACCTACCTCTTTTATGGTAGGTTCTGTGTGTAGTATGGCCTACTACTGGTCCATTAAAAGGTACCGGTACTGGAACAGTAAAGGAATAAGTTACTGAACCAGAGAATATTTTTATGAAACTTCGAGGACATGATTCATCGATTTAATAAACTTTCATACTGGTCTCTAACTTTACTTACTGCTCCAGTAAATTTACTGGACCAGTAAACTATATGAACGACTGAGAAACCGGGCATTATAATCATATCATGAAAATACTTTCTTGCTTGCTGATGCCCACATTTATGAGAGCTTTGCTTGTGCTGTATGGCTAATGAGGTAAGTATTGAAATTTAAATTAAATATTTTATTCGTCTTCGTGTACAGTGTAAATCAAAAATATATAATAGTTTGAAGAAGGCTCCTCACATGTTCGAATGCCTGTGTGTGAGGGATAATGTAATAAAATACCAGGTGGTATGGGAATCAAACCCATGACCGAAGAAGCGACAATAACAGGCGATATCCATATAAATCAATCCTGTTTCTTCTCTGCTTTCCTCCATCTAATTGAACAAATTAAAAGCGAAAACAACGTGTAGGAGTTGGAACTTCCCAAACTAGTTGTCTTGGCCCGATTTTTCTCGGCTCCAAAATTGCAAGGCGTTGTGTGAGTACCTACATCCTGTGTCGTAGTTAAGACCATTGCGACGTTAGCTAAGCTCTCAAGATGAAAGAGAAAGCTAGGCGTGCAGAGGTTACCGCTAGCCTCTAGGTAATCGTACGCACTGTACAAAAGTAGTTGCAGACGTCATCTTTATTGAACCTCAGCTTTACGCATTGTCTCTCTCCAGAATTACTCAAGGTGAGCTTGGAATTACAAATTTGTAAATTATCATTCAAATCGTTGAAATAATCAATCAATTTTTTCAAATTTGATTAATACAGGTAGGCTACGCTTTATATTCGGGCGCAATCCATGAAATAACTATAGATATAGAGGGTACCTATACTCTGTTGTAGTACGGTAGGTGGTTGTCTTTTCTTTTCAATTTGATAAAGTATCAGAAATCAATAGCTAAATTATTACCAGAGATAATCCATTCTATGTTATTTTTTATTACCATCAAACAAATCTTATTATCAAGTATTTTAGGTTCAATGTGGATATTATTGTGAATGACAGAATGACATGGTACTTCAACGAACTTTGAAGACAACAAAGGAGAATAATCAGGATTATTGTATGACATACTGCTGCCAGCAGTCTGCTGAATACTAACTTCTAGTCTTGCTCTGTCCTTTCCTTTTGTCTGAATGTTGTTATGTGTAGTTATGTCTTTCGAGTTGGAACGCAGGTTTGTCCAGGATCAGAAAGCAAAATTTCCCTCTTCAATTTCACATTATCACTTTCACTGGAAGCTTAAATACAAGTTGCTTATTAGCCAACATGTCATAAAACGTCAAAAATATTAGTTCATGTGACTGGTCTTATTATTATTAAGTGTGTCTGTCTTTAAAACAACTACTCATGCATACCCTAATCTGCAAGAGATACTATCCAGCTATATAGGTAAAATACTATTTTTTTAATTTGGCGGATGGCGAATGACTTTCATTTAACGTGTCTGTGGTAACGGGTGATGTTATGTTGATTTTTTCAAATAAATACTGTATACAATATGTAAAAAACATTTTAGAAATCAACAGATCATCACCAGTTGAAATTACCATGAAAAAGTTAAAAGCTTAAAAGTGCTTTGTGGACTTGGACAAAGTCTCTTAATTCTATTATTTTTCAATGAATTCTTAATATCATTCAAAATTTATTCAACATTATTGAACATGATCGAGTCTTGTCATCAAATTATTTTGAAAAAATTGCGTTGAAAGCTGAAAACAGTAGATTAGTAATATTTTTCGGGCCTGAATCAACCAATTTTAATGTTAAACAATGTATACAATTCAGAAGAATGAATAAATCAATCAACCAGTTATCTTTGTAATTTTGAGAAGAGTTGAAAATGATTATGATTTATATTTGAACTATTATATTCTTTGTTTGTTCTGAATTAGGTAATACAGTAACTCAAAATTGCATAAAACGTTTCCTGTTCTCATCTCTTTTAAACTAAATGATGGCGATAGTGATGATGACTATCAATGATGATGATTATGATGATAATAATTATGCTTTTTGGTAGGATTATTGCGTGCGATAGATCGGCTCATATCCTTTACTCTACGCCTTCATATCAAGGCATAAACAGTCAAGTGTAAAATGTTCTAGTGTTAAAGTTCAAACTGAAAAACTGCAAGTGAGAATTCGTTCTCACTTATCTTCATGTAGACTTGTAGAGCTTTTAATTTCCTTGATAATGGTGAAGATAATTAAAAGTATTACTGTTAATCTTTTTATAATTAATCTATCAATCTATTGATCTCTAGATGGCGCTATTCAGGCCAGCCCTTATCCTGGCCATGATAACTGCAGTAGCTCTCGCATTGCCCTACGACCCCAACGATCCCCTTCTGGACACCGTCCTGCCCAAAAAGGACGGCGACTTTGAAGCGTTCTACTCACGGCAGGCCTACGGCGTGGCAACGGGCTCGTCACGGCCCGCTCACGGTCACGCCACCTTCTACCAGCACCGTCATCCCGCTCTTATTGACACCAACAACTCGCCCGCCTACGGGTTCCGGTTTGACGGCGTCAGGCGATTCAATTTCGACTGATTCAGAAAAAAATCATCTGAGGAGACTCTGAATAAAGGTTATGAAGCAGAAAAATATTGTTTTCTTGAAATTTTCATTTAATAATCACCATATCTTGAAAAACTTATCTAAGAGGACACTGAATAAACACTATGAAGCAGAAAAACTGGTTTACTTATTTTTTATTTGATAATCACTATGACTTGATAAAATCATGAATAACATAATGACACTTGTCAAAACGCTATGATACGGTAATATATATAGCTATATAGCAGGATTCTTTTAAATTGTCAGAAACAGCTGATTGATGTACGCTCGTTTACTAACGTTAAATCAGCTGTTTTCTGACAAGTTGAAAGAATCCTGCTATATATTGTATCAATCTAATTGGAACCAACAATATCGTGACAATGATTGTAGCATATGGACAGAAGATTACTGCGGTATGTCAGGGTTGAAACAATAATTTGATAACTCTGGCAACGATATCGAAAGGTTACTATTATACTATTAATAGTTAAGTAAATGGTTAAGTAGGCTTACCACGGATACTATTATAGAATAAACGGTGTTATTATTGGCAGATGGCTGGTGGAAGGAACCTATCGAGCGGTACAGTTGACGGCCTGTCATTGGCTCCTCCTACCAGCCAATAGTTAAACGAAGAGTATGGAATAAGCTTAGATGCCCTGCTATACTCCATTCAATTTCCATGTAATGGTAATGGTGATGAGTGCAAATGGTACTAGTGGAGAGTGATAACGGTAATGGAGCAAGATCCGTTTTTAATCTCTCCTTGTTTCGAAAAATATTATTCTACGAATTTAGTTTTATTCAAAGAGTTATACTTTTAATCCATACTCATTATTCTTGGTTGACAAATCTTTGACCGATATTCGAATGTTGGGTGATAGTAAGGTACTTTATCACGCTGATTGCTGAGCTTACAAGCACTACTACCAAAGTAATCAATCATGTTAAAGTCGATTATGAACTATTGTTGAACTCTACACAGCCCACCCTGAAAAAACTACTTATAAGAGTGAAACAAATGAGAACCCAGCTGCACTGTATCAAGATCTTCGGGTACTCAAGAGCATCACAACGCAGCAAGGAAAAACTCCTTCAGATTAATCTGCAACATAAAAAATATTATTTTAGTTGTGCTACGCTACAGGACAAATAGGTTTCAAATCGAATCTTCATTACTTAAAAGTCCAAAATACTACTTGAACAAGATTTTATTGAAAGTCGTATGTACTTGATTCCTTTTTAACAATAGAAAACAAATAGCTGGTAGGCCTATTCCATGAATGAGTCTGAATTAATGAAATAGATTGAACGATTTTTATAGTTCTCTAATGAGGGGATTTTATTTGCCTCTCAGTTGTTCTGAGGCTTTTCAAGTTTGGGTGGTGCGCAGGAAATGGGAATAGTTTATCAGTTTTATTGAGAAAAATAGTGGAAACGGATAGATCGTTACCTGCAGATAACAATGACAACAAACTTCTAGAAACAATTTCGGGGAAGGAAGCAAGTGGTAGCCCAGCCTGTGAACCTAAACCTGAACTTCGAATCCCTCTAAACCGGAAACCATCAACCGGTTCCGAACTCTGAATAACTGTAAACTATTTAGAAAAATCATCAATAGCTCCAGATCACAATTATTTTCGTTAAGGAATTGGTTCAGGACACCCACTTTAAAAGAGCTATAGGAGTAGGTGATTGATCGTTAAATGGAAGAAAATATAGCTTTCTTTTCAATCTTGCATGGTATTTCCACGAATTGAAAGTTTTATTAAGAATTTTTTGAGTATTTTACAGTGCCACTCCATTGATTTGCACTTTTCAATTGCGAATCTCATTTAATTTTTAATTGTCTTCAACTTCACTTACCTGGTTCTCCTTTGAAAGGAGAACCAGATAAATAAAGTTAATAACAATTGAAAATTGGCTTTTAAAAGAGCTTTTCTGTAAAAGCTCTCACACTATAGATATAGAGTTTTACAAGAATATAACTGTTTCTATCAGATGCAATTTTTTGTTGGTTTGTACGGTTATGAAATATTATCATTATTAAACAATAACACTGTAAAAGTCAAGAATTGGATATAAGGTGCTGTAATCCAACTGACACAAAGTAGCAAGTGTGAAATAGGTAGTAGCTTCTAATAGCAGCAACTACCTATGTGACACTTGCTAGTATTTATTGTCGGCTATTACACTAGCAGCTAATGAAGTTGCTTGTTGTGACTCAGGCTTGAAGGATGAATGAAATCTGGGACTAGGTACAGATACCGTGATACAGGACACATACCATATAAGGTCTCTGGGGGAAGGCGTAAAGAAATAGTTCATTCATTATTTTGATTATATTCAGTATTTTGAATAGAATTCATACGAGACAGTGATGAAAAAATGAATCTCCTACTTTAAATATTGATATAGTAAATATGAGTGTATTAGAAGTTGGCCCTCGAAGGCAGGTGGTATGATAGCCCTTCTACACAAAGTCATAAAGTTCTTTCGAGGTATATTGGTCAAAATTACCCAGAATAGTCGTGTAGACGATCATACTTTTAGTTTGTATTTTATGGTTGGTCCATATTATTATAAAACGTTGGTATTTTGTTTCAAAGAAGAGTAAGAACAGCAGGTATCTCTCAGAGGTTACACATGAGCCGGCCAGTTATTTCCAGCCCGATTTGATGGGAAGATGAAAAGCGACTTCAGGGAACGAATTATTACCATAATGGAAATATGAGCTACAAGCGGGACCAGGATGCTATAAAGACCATTCAGTATACATCTAACCTACATTATAAAAACTGAAGGAATCTCGAAATATTCTGTAAGAGAGGTCAGTGAACGGGTGTAGTTTTTGTTTTTGTTTTTAGATTTATTGCTCGACGATCGGTGCTTGATATCGAACCGATAATGGAAGGGTGTAGACAACTCTGCTTCTTTTTATTTTTCCACTTCTTCCCTCTGTCGCATCCACAAAACTATTTTCAAAGTTGTTCCGGCGCTAAAGCAGAAGAAACTAGAAAAGTGTGGAGAGGGGTGTAGGGATTTGTGAGAGGGAAGGGAAGGGGGAATAAATTAGGCCAGTATGTTGATGGCCAACCGTGGGACTCTATTATATTGGTCTCATTCCTTGACGTCAAATCGATCTCGTAATATTTCTTCTTCATATTAGAGAACTAGTAGAACTACTTGTAGTTTTTTTATGGTTAACAATGAACAATAGAATAGTAGTTCTGGATATTTGTGAGTAAATTCATAAAAGTGAACTGAAAATAGTTGTCTGAGACACTTTTTATAGAATCAAAATAATAATAATATTGATACCAATTCTAATAGGCCTATAAACTTGAGTTGCTCCAAGAATCTCACATTACAATACCACAACAACTATTATTACGAATTTGATATGAAATTTACTTAGGGGTTTTAAAAATAAAACTCAAAAAGTGATTAAATTATACAAGCAATAACAAACTTTGTGAATTTTTGCATGAAAGAATCATTTGAAATAATAAAAAATAATAAACTAATATTTTACTCACATTCATGAAAACTGTCACAGTAACACATCTTTCAAAACCTTTAAGGAAGCAGGATATCTAACTCACTTCATTCAAATAGCATGGATCAACTTATTTGTAGTATAGAATTGCTGTTGGCGTTATGGAATCCAAGAAAGTTAGAAAACACTATTAAAGTAGTGGAATTAACATCAAATAATAGCATACCATAGATCAGTATGAAGGTTTCAAGAATTTTCCATTTAATTTAATAATCTATCATGGGAAACAATATTTGGAAGGCTGAGACTCCAACATTGTAAGAGTGCATTTTAAAATACAGTACATTTTTAAAAACTTGTGATTTGTGGTATATTACTTATAATCAGTCTCGACCACATAAACGTGCATTGTATGTTGTACCATGATCATTCTAGGCCTATAGATTGTCTATGACCCTTTAGATTATGTGGTTTACCACAAAGCTTTACTTCGTTTTCCAAGTATGTACTTCGTTTACCACGAAGTATTATATTGAATTGCATCCCATGGAAAATCCACAACAGTCAGTAACTATATTAACAGTTACCAATTAGGCCTACTTCTAAAAACCCCTGGATACTAATGTTTTTCTCAAAGTGGTTGTTGGTATTGGATATTTTCTAGAAAAGACTTCCCAATTAGGCCTACAACAGTCATACCGATCTTATTATCCTGGTATAATTTAAGGGGCAGGTCCGCACCACGCAGTACTGCGGTGATAGTTGGGTTAGAAAATTATACAGGAAAACTAATTACGTTAACTTTCGATTTTTTGACCTCCCACATTGAAAATCTGGTGGTCCAGAACCCTCCCAAAACGTATAAGATTTTCAGGATGCCTGCTTAGGAAAGATTATCAGATAATTATTGATGATAATAAATAAATTTCAATTATTTCTCCAGTACCGTACTGTGAATATTGAACCTCCTTTCTCTATTATGTTTTGTGTTGATATTAGAAAATTTGTATTTTTCAGCTTGTTTCTGTGAACATTTGATCAAATTTATTGGTATTTTGGTCTACGATTCAATCTTAAATATGATACAGTACATAAATGGAGAATGAAACGGCACGACCAACATGTTTACAAGGAATAATATGCTGAAATCATAATTTATTCTGAAGCATTCTTTCTCAGAAGGTAATGCGTTAAAAGAATAGGATTGAAATCATTATCAAATAGATTCATGAATTTTATAATAATAGGTAAGAATGAAAACAATTTTATCTATTCCACATTGGCTCTTACCTATTATGGAGAAGTTTCATAATATCTCTGATACAAGTGTTAATTTTATAATATTTTAATGTAATGTAATTTATTATTGAATTATACCGTCAATTATGAATTATATAAATTATTTTTTACTTAATTTCTCCTCATGGAGAAATTGATTCAAAGAAAACAAACCCTTCACTTAATAACACAGCAGATTATTAAGGAGTGCTGTCCCTTATTTGGAATTGCATTATGTTCTAGCTCCACTACCTTGACCTAATTAAATTTTGGGAAGGAATAAGGTCAACAGTTCACAGTGAAGAATCATAACATCATAAACAATCGGGTCATACCGTTATCAGAGTTAGGTTTGTAGACAATAATTCACTGCATGTCATCAAGATTTATCGATAAGAAAAAATTATGTAGGTCTACATCTCTACCCTTTAAACTCGGTAAGTAACACTCTAAATACCTTTATTAAAGTGTCAGATAGTCTTCTTTTTCTACAAACACATAGACATGGGGAGTTCTCTAGAAAGGTTGATCGTCTTTCAAGAAACCCTATTGGCTCATTCTTGTGAGAGACTACACTACAGTGTTTTAAAACAGATGTCAGTAGTTAATGGAACAGAAAGATTACAATGCGGTTGGTTAACCTGAAGCGTTCCTAAAAAAATAACAGCATCTTTCCTGTCTGTTGGACAAGTGCGTGTAGTAATAAATTTATTTCATTCAAGGAAAATGGATTGCTCTCAGCGCACGCAACATCATAGAATATTCTATTAACATTTTAATAAAACATATCTTTCAACATCTAAGAACTTGGTAGAGCTGAAGTACCAATGTTTTTGAATCAATCCAATTCCTGAAATATCTGATGAGATACCTTATTATCTTCAAGGACATAGGCGTAGCGTGAGCTTTGAATTTGGAGGGGGGTGAACAAATCAAAATTAGGGTGATACTATGAGCCGGGAAGCGTAGATGTTAGTCTACTCAATAAAATGCTCAGAAATTATTTTGTGTAGGTCTGAACAGAAACAACAAGTCTATTACAACTAGATATTTGTTTCATATTTGTTTTATCTTTATTAGTTTTTTCTATGATGTAAGTTTTTTTATTATTTGAGATGAATTGATAATGGGTAATTGGAGTGAAATATGTAAATAAGAATTCAATCTATATTCAATTAAGAAATAAATAAAATGGTATGTGATGTGATTCATGCTTCCATGCAAGTATTTATGTAGTAGTGGATCGTAATTCAGTATAATTATATCTAATGAAGAAATAATTTGGGAAGAAGTATGTGATTTAAGCTAGTGATCAATCAAGATAATTCAATACCTGAACTTAAGATAGTTTTATTTAGTTGAGGATGTTTTACCTGATCATGAATTGTGTTTTTGTGAAGAATTCTTCGCTATGAGAACTACTTCAAACGAATTTTTCTAGAAGAAACTGCATTTTTCTCTATGATCTAACACCACTCATTCAATGAGTCCGTCACCCATATTCTCCCAGAAAATATCCATGTTTTGGTGGTGGTAGATTATCATAATTGTCTTAGGAATTTGCCGTGGGCCATATAATTACTTGGGCCTTAATTTCCCAACAATTGGTATGAATTATTCAAATTCATGTCTATTAACGAACGTATTAGGGGAGTGAGAAGAATACAAAGTAGCTACACGGAGAGTTCAGGTAATTGAATAAAGGTTTACATTTTTTCTAAAATATCCATGGAACGTTAATACAGTGTGAATGCCGCCTTCCAATCAAATTAGTGATGGGGAAATTAATCAATACTAGGGACTGCAGTACTGGTATGAATGTAATGGATTCAAGATAAATTTTGTGGTACTAATGTTGATATTGTGAGATCCCTTCATGATTGGAATGCTCCAAAGGTTGTCAAATTTCAATAACTATTCACAGGATCATGGTTTCAAACAGTCGAAGAGGTTGGTATATTAAAACACGAGAATATGGTTTTATGACCTGAATTGTAAATTTAGTAGAATATAATATTGTGACCTGTGACAACTCTTATTAATTTGATTAAATTTCTTGTTCAGGATTTAATAACCTCGTTGTTGAGATTGGATCAAACTGATAAACTTAAACAATTTCAACTTTTTCACAAACAATAGATTAAGTAGTAGATCGCTAGGTAGGTAGGACCACTTCATCAAATGATTGTTAAGTTAAGGTACCGCTTACCGGTGAGCTATCCACAATCCTGTAGAGATTCTAATCCTTGTAAGAATATCTCGAATATTCAAAAGCTATAAAATTGATGAGAAAAGGCACTTCATAAAAGGATCCATTCTTCATGAATGAGATTGAATCTAGAAGACACGTTTACTTAACGGTAAGATGAATTTCCTAATGAATAACTTGATGACCAGATCGTAAAATCATGTTTGTAGCTTTTTAAAAAGAATCCCGACTATTTACAGTAATGTAGGTTAACATATATAATCTGATATCGAAATGTTAAATGGTTTGAGAAAAATTCATGCCCGCTATTGCTTCAGACTGGCTTACAGTATTTTTATGACATTTTTCAGTTGATCAAATCTTCCATATTCAAATCCTTTCCACCCAATTTATATTTTTGTTTACTCATGAATTACCCTGTCTTTTCGAAGGAAGAAAGATGCATTCTCATGTACGTAGAACTGCGCTTGATTAGTTTTCAATAGCAGAAACTCCTCTGGAGAGGAATGAAAAATTACTGAATAAGAAGACTTGAAGTTGTCAAAACCACATAGGCCTATTTAATAAAACAACGAGATACTGCAGTCTCGGTTGTTACACCATTATCAAACTCTGGTAGACTAAAACAAAAGTACAGTGCAGCAGAATTTATACTCGTGACCGAGCGCTGTGATTGGCAGTTGAATGGCCTATCAGGTGAACGACTGCCATTGGCCTAGATAAACTCCTCCCACGATGGTAGAGACAGCCCATTTTGGGCGCAATGACTTGATTAAACCTGAAAGTTGATTGATTTTCTGTTACTGCAGAAAACTAGTAAGAAGTATGATTATGTATTGTGAACAACTCTACAGTGGTTTTAGAACCCCTTATTGCGTTTTTAAAAAGCTTTATAGCTGATAGGCAAGGTTATTGGAGAGAAGGTTGAACCATTCCTAATGCTTCAACAATCCACAAGCTGTTGGAGTGGGGATACTGATTCGGATGACGTCATTTTGATCACTTATTTTTATAATATCAGCTGTTGATAATTGACTGATAATTGGCGGACCGCGAGTGTGACGATACATGAATCAAGAAATCAGACTTTCCCCTCCACTTTGCGCCTTACACCAGCGATGGTTCAACCTTTTCTCTAATAACCTTGGCTGATAGGGTTCTTGAAATAGTTTCAAGTGTCTGTAGAAACCTTTCATGGGACCTATTCATAGAGTCGAACTGTGAACGGACATGGAAGCAGAAGATATATCTACATATAATACATGTTCAAATATAATAATTATTATACTATAATAAATTTAATAATATAATACAGTCATTACATGTGAATATACATATGTACTAGTAGCCTACATTTACATACTACTACAGAAAAACTCGATCTAGGTACTTCTGCAATTAAACCTACTTACATTTTTATGAGAGTCGAGTCTCCATATTATAGAGTTTCCATATGATGGACTTATAAAGATCTTAGGCTAATAAAAGGTACTAATAAAACGTAGCTTACTAATAAAGCCTACCTTTTAAATGTAGGCAAATAAAACACGCTATAAGTTTGTTCTCTGGTTTAGCACTTCAATCAAATTCACGTATTCGAAGTTGTATTAGCCATATGAGTAGAAGAGTAAGTTACCTACCATTCAAGATTGAGTTGAGGGTGAAGCGCAGTCCAAGTCGTAGACTCTACAAAAGAGACTATCCCAATACGGAGCGTTGATAATTTGGGGAAAAAGGAAGAGAGTGTTTTCAAACAAGTTAACGGAGCTGTCTTTGTTTACTCCTCCGTTCCGCACCTCATCCTCGGGAGGGTTGAGGGAGGTTATGGTCCTTATAAAACAGGATCAGAACAGGTATACGGGCTAGTTAGTCCCAAAGCCTGTCAGGATGATGTTCTCTGCATATTTCGTGAGTATTCTAAATAGTTAGTTATTTGTTTTCATTGTTAATGATGATCAATCTGTTTAGCTTAAATATTATGTTCTACGTGCTTTGGTCTGGGCCACATTCTTTCTGATTAGCGTTTTTCACATTTGCTAAATTAAAAATTTATTGGTGAGAGTGTGAATTTCGAAAATTAGGTTACTCCTACATCTCTTACTTCTTACTCTTACTTATTCCAAATTACTCATTTTCGAGATTTTTCAGCAAGGATAGTTTTGAACTTCTGGACATGATTCAGAATTCCTGCTATTCAACGTTGAATTAGTGGAAAATTATTTCTAATTTCAATTAGAAATTGAATTGCTTTTTCATTACTTAAAAACAATAATACTTCTTGAAACTGTTTTATAAATAACTCACAATGGATCGATTGGAATCATTTTTTGAATCAATACTTAGATGCTTTTTTAAACCTCTCCTAATTCATACTTTTTCATTAAGTATACCGTATACCGGTACTTATTAAAAATAAATTGAAGCTAAGTTTAATGTGAACGCTGCAAATGTTTTTTTGAGATACTCTTAATAGAGTGGAGTTCACTTTTCTGTGAGAACAGGTTTCTAAAGTCCACAACTGATGGCGATCAAATGAGCTATGATTCTTGGTGATTACTATAATTGAGCAGAGCCCGCGATGTAATAAGGATTCCGTGATACTATCACAAATGCAAGTTGTAAACTTCTGATTTTGGTGTCTGAATTGCTTTTTGCCTGTTATGAAAATCCCCGCAGCAATAATAATGGGTTATAAACAACAGCCATGAAAAAATATTAAATAATAATGAGCCATTCATCTACTGTAAAAAATTCATTCTGGATTCTACTCTTCAGTCGCCTCTCATGGTATGGTAGATAATTGACACAAACTCATCAACACTGACAGCAATCAATCAACTGGATATGCTCCAATAGCATCTTAAAATTGGAATAGAAATATGAATAGTACTGTTGAAAATGTGACTGGTGTAGCCATGAAACCGCGGTCCAGTGCTGTAAATAATAAAACAGTGGAATTGAAAATATCTTTTAGTGTTTTATTTCATTATGGAGTTCCACAACATCAATAAAATTTCTACAATTAAGATGAATAGATTCTATTAAAATTTATAGGATGGAATGTACAGTATTATCGTTCACGATGGCAAAGAACAAAAGAGGGAAAAATTCACATTAATCATTAAAAAAATGTTAAGCTGAACTAAATTTAATATTGTGTACGTGAATAACATTCCAACAAATTACCCAACAAATTTAGAATTTTCTAAAAATAAATTAATATAATAGATTCTTAATTCTATCAAATATTAAGATCAGTAAATATAACTAGGAATGCAATACATGCTGCTAATCCAGTAGACATGTCATGATTCTATCCTTAGGGCGTACACCGATTATGTATAGATTAAGTCACGTTTGGTCACAGTATCACATTGTTGTTGTTACACCAATGCAATGACTGGTGGTGTGTTGCTTCATAAGCAACTATGTGAAGTACTGTGACTAAACGTGACTAATCTCGTCTTGTCTTGTCTTGACTAACCTGTGTACGCCTAGCCTAATGAAACTTGGAGCAAACTCACCAAGTTTTCATTATACCAAATGTACGCCATCGAATTTTATATCAAGTTCTCTAAAAATGGACTGTTAAAATACGGCAAAATATTAAATGGATGTCTTGTGTGTGGGCTCCTCACCTGATCAGCTGTTGAAGATGTTTTATTTTTGAAGAAAGATTTGAACATGCGGCTTTCCTCTGTTATAGCAGGATGCAATTAACTTGTCATAAATCAGCTGATCGACGAGCATATGATCACAATACTTAACCTACAAATGCTGAATCTCGCAGATTATTGAAAAGGTCATTTAAAAAGTTATTCTTTGAAAGGTCTTCTTTAAAGGTATTTTAAAGACTTTAAAAAGACATGATTATTGTGTCGAAATCCTCTTTAAAATCAGCTGATTTATGACAAGTTGAATTGAATCCTGCTGTTACTCTACAATTCAATAAACAATTATTATTTTTATTCATTGTTTACGCACAAAGGATGGTAATTAAATTACCTTCATGAAGGTATTCATTGGTGATTAGAAGGAAGTAAAAACGCTGCAAAATATCAAGTATAACTACAGTAATGTCTGTGAAGTCCCATTCCAAAAGTATTCTTTCTTTGCTGGTTTTGAAGTGATTCCGTTTGGGAGTTGGATTCCAAAACTCTCCACTGAATGGAATGCTCAAAAGTAAATAAAACTCACCTCTGAAGCATTGGTACCGGTATGTCAACCTGGAATTATCTAAAATGTCTTCTTTCTAGAAATCTCTATGTTCTTTTCCATTCTAGGGGGTGGAGCTTATCGTCTGAAGGTCAATGATAAATGCTGTGTTGTGTCTGTTGTCTTCAGGAATATCTGTTATGAACATGGAATCCTTTTTTCGAATGTCATTCTCTTTCTGCTCATTATTAGGTTATCTAAATCTCTTCCAAAACAACCTTTTCTGGTCTCTTTCTGAACATTTCTTGCTGTTAACTCCATCAACATGATAGTAGAACACAGGAACACTGACTACTCCTATCATAGACGATAGACCAGACCTGTTTTTCAACCTCCATATTATTTATTTTTCGTTGTTTCTCACATTCTCGTTGTCAGAGTTCTCTCATTGACTCACTCCCTCTTGAAATAGATTTTTCCATATGAATACTCCATCTAAAGAGAGTTTAAAAAATTCTATTCAGGAATTTTCACAAATAAGCTTTACATAATTTAAAATTATTTACTACATCATACATTTCTCTTCTTGATGAACCACATCATTAATAGATTTTTTATCAAGAGCCTAAAGTTCATTATGGAAACAGTGGTAGATTTAGCCTATTAAGTTTCAATCAACCAAACCACCCACCCCCCAACGGAATGAATTTTTGTAAACTTGTGAGGCTTTGCGATGGTTTAGAGATAAAGACAGCCAAAATCAGACTCAAACTTGAAGTTCAATGTGGAAAAACACAAACAACAAACCAACATGATATTATTCGAAAAAAATTACTTTCTGAAGTCCTTTTAATAAAGTGATAAACTTTTTTATCCCTCAAACATTTTATACCGTAAATTGTTTCATCCAGATTTTTTTGGAGAACATGAATAACGTCATAATTCTCTTCCAACGAAGAAGAGTTAAGAAAATAGTTCAGATTTTCAAATTGAGCCAGAAATTGTTTTTGTTATTCTTCAGAACTAATAATTATTCTTCCACACCAAACATAGCCTGTACAGTTAGTTCATGAAACGGCAGTCTTCAAAATGAAAATCTGGAATATTTACGAACAAAGTCTATATGCACAGTGCTCACTTTCAATTCTAGAATAGCTCAGAGCTGCTTGGTGCTTGCTCTCAGAATATTTGTTCTACTCTAGAACGATTCATGAATAAGTCATCATTTGAATCACTTTTAAGAGCCCTATTTTGAAAATAAATTGGAAACTCATGATTAGACATTCTAAATGCTACTTGAGGTTTTGACTAAGTTTACTTGTACCATGAATGCCTTATGTTTATCTTGTATAATGCTTGTACTGGATACTAGAGGCTACATCTTTTTTATCAGAAGAAATCTTTTATCAGAAGTTTGTACTTCCTCAATGTAAAATAATGATTGTACTAGAGACTTAGTTTGTAGTCTACTTATAGTAATTCATAAGTTGTTATTTTATTACCTCTTCTGTATAGTTCGAGAACATAATTCCGGAAAGAATACTCTATGTCCTGTATATTTTATCTACTGGGTTATCGGGTACTTTGAGCGACCACTTGAGAATTGTGATAGGTAGAGCATAAAAATAATATTTCCTATTCACTTGACACGACTATAATGCGTGAAATATGAATAAATTATTACATCTAGGTCTAGACATGTTATGAAAACCAAGCATACTCGCATTTTGATTAGGCTATTCAACTTATGCAACGAATGCAGTTATTTACAGTGCGTTTTTATTTCCTTCTTTCCAATGCTTTAGACAGTTTTAGGGATAGAGTACCGCACTCTGTAGTTTCCGTATCAAATTATCAGAGGAATAGCTGTACAGATATGATCTGCATCCGAAGTGAGAGGCTAATTATCTCTTGATTGACCAAATTTTATAAAATAGCCTGAATTCAACCCAAACTTGAGGTTCGAATATTGTACGAATCAATTCCTTACAGAGAAAATTTGAGGAATTAGTACTGAGTAAAGAATTAATCTGAGCTTAGTAAATAATATTTTACATTAGTACATTATTTATTTTGGGAAAAAACGGAATAACATAGAGTTTTAGTAGTCTACGGTAAGGAAAGCTCCTTCTCAAGCTAAGAATTCTAATTAAGTGGTAGAGTGGACTTTACTGTCCAAACTTTTCCCCATCAGAAAAATAAAGAAGTCATTCGATTCTATTCTATTGGAAGCTTTGAATTTAAGATAAAAAAATAGCCAGTATACTTGAATCTTGAACTTTGCGACTATCAACAGAGATAATCCAAATCTGGATTGGTTAGCTATTTGGTTAGTCTATGCTATCACTTATATTTTTCCCAAATTATCAGGGATAATTTTGCAAAGTTATTGATAAATCATTTGTGATTTTTGTTTCAGAAATCAGCGTTTCTCCTAACCGTCTTCGTGTCGTTAGGGGAAGGATTCTTCCTCTATGGAAAAAAATCGTGAGTATTTCTCCAAGTAACATAATTATAATAAAATAATTTCATCAATCTATTCATTTACAAGAGTAGCAGTACTGAGTTCACTCTCCAATTACTCTGTGACTAAGCAAAATTGTTCAATTACGTAGCAGTAGTTACGATGAAAGGGAAATGTAATTTATGTCTACACATGCACTTATCTATGCAAATATACAAACGAGATACATTCAAAATGATAAGTTAAGAGCATCGTACTTCTTGAATGGAAAGAAATTCTACTGTCAGTTGTGCCACCGGAAAGTGATTTTGAAATTGAGAGGCTAGTTTGTTTTAATTTATTTGCAACATTTTTATTTTTGCGCCTTTTTTCAACTTTTTTCTCCATTCTGTTGGTTTTTGTTGAAAAGTTGTGAAAGTAAGAGGCAAATGACAACGTAGAACAGCTTTCAATTCCATTGCTATTACCTTAGCATTCGCTTCTTCAAACATCTGCCTGTGTCGTTAATAGATTAACGGTTCGATTCACACAAACATCACTATTAATACAGTTCAATTGGTAATTGTGAAGCATATTTACTTTCACTTTACATTAATTTATTCGCATTACAGCTAAAAACTAAACTTCTTTCTGACTTAATTCTATTGAATTTCACAACACTTCATCACTATTTTTTCTTAGGCAAGTGTGGAAAGTAAACTCATTGTCATTCAGTCGTTTTTCCACTGTACTTAGATAGACATAAACTCTATTTGCCATAAAAAACAAAACATATATACAATTTGTAGCAAAAATGAACTTATCCACGCTTCGCCACGGATTATTAAATATTCAATATTCTATACATAGTAAAGTGCCACTCGCGAATATTACAAATGATTTTCATCACTTCGAGAATGATGGAAATCATGGAATTTGAATTTTCTCCTAGAACAATGTCTTTAAAACTGTTTGGGCTTTGGACTAGAAAATTTCGAATTGTGAATAAATTTTTGAAAAACAATAATAATTGAGTAAGACATTTTAATCTATATAAACGTTTTGTGATTGATCATTGATTGCAGTTCTTCATTTTGTTACTAACTTTTACTTTACTCAATCTTTTGTATATTGTTTTCCTTAATCGAATTCTCTCTGATTGTGTACAAGAAAGGAGAAATTGAATTCAATAGAGAATATAATTCAACTGTTGAAGCTTGAAAACTAATCAGTATATCATTTTCCGATTCAAGTCAAATAGCTTTCCGTGATCATTCCTCCGGTAAATCTTGAAAGAATTGTGATCTCGAACACTTGAAAACAATGGACTTTTCCAATCAAGTTTTAGTTGCCAGATTGTGATAATAGTCTCTTTTCGTAATGACTCGCAGAAAAAGTCAAACGTTCATTCTGAAAAAAATGAATCAGTCAGTAACACCGTGACTGAGTCATTTACTTGCTATTGTTGCCGGAATCGACTCTTCTAGAAGGGTGAAAGGAGAAATTTTCCCTGCACGATAATAAATTTGATGACTTTGAATTTTTACGAGCTAAATAGTTCTTGTAATACGATAGAATTTCATCATAGCTGTATAGCGTTATTGATACTGCAATACTGCTGGGAGATTTCTCGTTGATTTTACAGAAATAATTGGTTGGAAAAGATATTGTAGAGATTATTTTATTGCTATTGTTTTACAAAGCGTTAATGCTAATGATGTGACATTCACTTGATGTAGAACATTTTTTTTAAATATGGTTTACTTAATGCCTCGTTTCTAAAGCGTTCAGTGAACATAGTTTTTGGACTAGTAAACGTATCCACGGGGCGATAAACCAAGGAAACCAAGGATAAAACTGAGGCCCAATTCTCAAATTCATTATATCCGTTTTGATGACTTATTAAACTTGACTTTCATTCACGTTTCTCAATTGAACTCAATCACTATTCTAGTCAATAATATATAACAATGTCCTAGCTCTAAAATACATGACTTCCGACCCGATTTAATTCCATCATTAATAAATCATTGACAGTGCGTTCTAGCTTACCTGACTTCCGTTGTTTGAATTGTGACATGTGAATGAACTATCAACAAGCACATCATTCTACATTCTACTGTCATAAGAGAATGCATTTTACTGTGATTCTCCTCTACTGTATTGATACTTTTAAGTTTCATGAAGTTCAGGCCTTTGTCTCCCTAATATCACGGGCGTCATTTGTGGGGGGGGGCAGAGTTTGGACAAGGCTCCCCCAAAGATCAGATAAGATGATTTGTGAAGATGATTTGAGACTTAATATTTGATCAATCTCTTGTATTCTTACGGACGGTTGCACGAAAATCCATTTGAATTTAACCGCCTTTGAATGATGTCATCGAACGGAACCAATGCAATGAGAATCTTTACGACAATACAATTTATTTATTCATTTTACGGTGGTTACATTCAATAAGACTTTTGTATTCTTATGCAATATTTAACTAATAACATCTCCATTAGATTAAAGAATAGTAGATTATAGTAACTAATAACTTCACTATACTAACAAGTAGTAAACTATGTGATTAACAATCTTCACTAGGCTAACAAATTTTAAATACCAAGTATTTCATGTATTATAGTAACTATGACTTCACTAACAAATAGTTAGCTGATATAAACGCAATCTAATATGGATATAAGATAACCTATAATTATAATAGAATAAGAATAAGAATGAATTTTATTTCTTCTACAAAATTTCCAGTTATAAAAAGATTGGGCGAATTTAACAGATACAAATAGATGTAACAGACATAGCAAATTCCTTGCATGAGATTCTAGTTTATATGACGTTCTGGATCCGCGGCAAGAAGAACTGCACTCCCGGTACTCGAGCAATATATATAATAGATGGTTTACTGTAAAACGTGTTCTAATGAAGCACGATAACAATGCTAAATGGACATAAGAACAAAATAAGTGAGTAATATTTCAGTTTTTAAGTTACATTAGTGACTATATGCAACCCAACATTTTGATTTGTGTTTCAGTTCGTCACCGAGAGAATCATCGCCGCAATGGCCGCAACAGCAGTACAGCCTACGCGGCGACAATGGCGGACTAGGCTGGCCGATCCACATGTCGATACCAGCTCAGGGAGGACAATTGCCGCCGTTCGCGTTTGACGCGGTCGCCAATCCCACCGCAGTGACGGTCGCACTTCCGGTCGCCGTTCCTATTCAAGCCGCACACATGACTAAGGTGCCGTTCATGACAAAAGTATCATATATGCACACTATGCATTAATCCGGTACTCGGATTTTGAAATTGAATTTTGTTACAGAGACTGTATAATGACAATGTGGTCATTGGTGTGAAAAGTACCATAACAGTGTGTTGAAACATTTATTATTACCGGCACCGTCGGTATATGTGATATAAGATAACAGGCAAACATGAACCCATTCACTCATTTGTCAAACTTATTTTTAAGAGAAACAACATCAAAATAACTTTTCTAACATTAAAAATTGTCTCTACTCTTGGTATTGATTCAAAAACTTAAAATAATGAAAAACTTACACTGACAAAGGCAAATTGTAGGTTGGAAATGTATCACTTGAGCTCAACAATGATTCGCATATCTTTTAAATGCAAATCTTATGGGAATTGGCAAAAGTATTGCTGGATTTAACCGAGCTAACTAATCAAAAGTGTGACATCAAATGGCCACACTGTTATTGTCTCTGTAGATTTTGTGATATGCATTTTAATCAATCAGGAACACGTTCTAATAATAAATTCGTACTGAACGTGAACACTCTACATAAATTCGGTGATACCAATGTTTCAAGATTACAAGGTCACATTCTTAACTACAAAGGCCCACACTTAAAACATACTAATCGGTGAATAGGCCTAGTTACTCTTCAACTCTTCATAAACTTCGTTACAAGTTCAAACTTACAAGTGAAGGTCTTATTGTTACTTACAGAGGCTAACACTGAACACATATTAACTGTGAGTACTTTTCGTGGTACCATTGTTTCAAGGTTACAAGGTCTCATAGGTACCTATAATATAGGCCTGCACCGATTCTGATTTTTGAACACGTACTAATTTGTATTGGTTTCACTGAAGTGTCCAGTTTGGTGTTCAAGAAAGTTTTTTAGGACCACACACTGTTGATTTCACTACCTGTGGTGTGTGGAGTAGGATATTGCAATGCATTTATTATTACACTTTCGATGCGCTTGTGTGGAGGGTCAATGAGGCCGATCTGAAATGTAATTTAATGAATCAACAAACAGTACTAGGTAGAGAGAAAAGCAACCTGCAAAACCAAATGAAGAGAACAAAATTCGATTTTAATTTAACGGGATCGGATTGAATTGAATTAAATTGAATCTGAAATTAGATTTCTAGTTTGGAATGAATTGTTCAAATCCTTCTAATTGCAGGTAATTGAATTCAATTTGATTTTAGTGGATTGAATTGAAGAAAGTAACAGTCAAGTTGTACAGGAACAAAAATTAGAGGAAGTAAAAAGGATGCAATATTGGAATATTGCATTTAAATTGAACTCTCAAACTCAGGCTACTTTTTATTTTTAAAAAACAAAATTTCCCAATTTTTTCACTAAAAAACCTACCTATTTTGACAACATTTTTAATAAAGGTTGTTCTTAGGCTAGGTGTACACCGGTTAGTCAAGACAAGACAAGACGAGATTAGTCACGTTTAGTCACGCTGCTTCATAAGCAACTATGTGTATTACTGTGACTAAACGTCTTACTGTGTATTACTGTGTAATCTTGTCTTGTCTTGTCTTGTCTTGTCTTGACTGACCGGTGTACGCCTAGCCTTACCATTTACCATTCAATTCCACTCTCACTATAATATGTAATTCACTTCAACCATACATTATTCACCACTATTTACCATTTAGAATTTTTCACCATTAAAATTTTTTTCGCCTTAACCTAGGAGCTAAAACACTAACTTCAAATAACCTGTCATGTAGGAAAGATATAATTTTCATTAGATAAGATATAGTTTTCGGACGAAAACCATTTTTAACGTTATAGTTCTTGTTGTTGAAAATACTCTTGATATGCGTATTCTTACTCTTAATACTCTTGATGCGTCTAATCAAAACTTGAAACTTGACTTCAATGCGGTTTCGGATTCAAGTCGATCGGTTTATCGACTTATATTGATTTTTATTGTTTATCGTCCTATCGTTCATTGAAGTTTTATCAGTAATCATCAGTCTTATCTTATCTTTCGGAGCATTTGATGACGGATATGCATTTAATGAAGGATATGCATTTAATGACGGATATGCATTTAAAAGGACTCATGAGAAGTAAATCGTGAGAAGCCAACAGCTGAATAACTTCAGGAGCTGATGACATCCATAAAATTTCTAATAAAGCTTATTACTAATAAACAGGTACTCGGATATTCGCCTGCTTTGGAGATTACTGCAAGTGAAAGTGACTAATGGCAAGAGGCAAATGTCCTTGTCTTGAAATTTCAGCTGGAAATTTAAGGATGGCATATTTCATTATTAAGATCGGGTTCTCAGTTTTGATAAGCCGACATTGCTGTTTTCACCGGATGACAATTTCGATTAGAAAATTATTAATTTCCTCCTCCTCTACATTACTGTATTAGCTTGTGAAATAAGGGATAATCAATATTATATTATGCTTAAACGATTACACGCGTTAATATGCTTATAAGCAAGTATATTTCAAACATATCATAAAATTTCTTGCTTAAACTTCATGTCAAATGCTTATGACATTATATTTTGCTACAATACATTATCAGCTTTTGGAATTTTCGAAAATAGGCCTATACAAATTTTAGAATAAGATAATATTTTTCAATTTGAAATTAAAATTATTCAGGAACTTAATCAAAAACATAGCCAACAGTTCAAAATAATGAATAATTTTTTACAGTTGAATGGTAAATGAAGCTATTCCGACTCTTCAAATTTATTTATTTTAATTACCAGTTTTCGAAATGATGAATGAAGAAATAAATCTGCACATTCCATTCTCTTTCGTGTGTGCATGAAAATAAGAGCATCCTACTTATGAAACTTCTGATTCTACACATTAATAAATGATTGTGATTATGGTAATTATTTAATTAACTTTCACAATTACTGGAAACCCCCAAAGATTTGGGTATCACCCCTGACTGGGAAAAACTACCCCCTTCACCATAGCTCTACCGGTTCTGGCTATGTGCTAAGAAATTTTGGCCCATCTATACCTACTTGACACTTGAAGACTGCTACTTGAAGACAACCAACTTGATCCTGCAACTCTTTGTTATTATTTTTAATCTTGGCTTCATATCTTTGATGTTTGAGATGAAAATCTGATTTCTTCTCATTTCTTTGCAGATGTCATCCCCTCCACAGATGTCTCCCCCGGCGCAGACGCAACTACACAACGTTCAACTGGTGCCCTGTCTGTGCCCCGTCTCCAAAGACTACGATCCAATGCCGCAGGCTCCTACCCCCTCCTCCGCTTCCCCATCCACTGCTTCCTTTGTCGCCAACTCTCAAAACCAACAATAAACATCTATTGAACGATTCTAAGACCAACAATATTATAAAATATATCTATTATTAATTATTGAACATATTGTAGATGACCTCAACATTGAGCTTAGGCATCAATAATTTCTCTGCAGCTTCACCATCCACTGTTTCTTTTGCTGCCAAATAACTCTCAAAACCAATCATTAACATGAATAATTGACGGAAACAACTGAAAATATCATCAAATATAATTATAGCCTATTATATTATTTATTAAAATTATTGAGGATCACCTAAACACTGAACCTGATCAATAATTTTTATTCTATCCATCAAATATCTTATTGTATGAAATCTATGATAGCGTTGTATTTTAATGTCATTATTAAATATAGCGGGGTGGAACTACCTACGGGTCTCCCCATCGATCAAAGCCACACCCTAATAATAAACTTAATGTCATTTATAGCGTTGGTAGAAGCTGCAATTATTATGAATTTGTTGTAATGTTACACAATACACAACATCAATTTTGTATTAAATTTTGTAATCTTGCGACAGCTTTCAATAGGAATAGAATTTTAGTAGGCTACCGATAAAAAATTAAGATTACAATGCAACAACTGATAAGTGAGTTTCAATTGAAATTTTTAATCCATTGGAGATTTTTTTAAACGACGTGTGGATTCTTCAATCACATTATTATTGATATTTATTTGTATTCTTCTATGTTACAGTCAGAGAATATAGATAAAGAAGAAGAATAATACTTAACTGCTATTATCTCTGGATAGAGTTTTCGCCAAGGCAAAAAATTGTGAACAAAAATCAGTCACCAGTTGCAAAACACTAACAATTATTCAATATTATCCATTCAATAAATAATATTAAATTATCAAGAAACTTGTCAACCAAATCTATTAATCTCTTACTAATTTTTCTTTTTGAAATCTTATGAATGGGTAAAATTTGATAAATCTTATGAAACGGTAAGAACATTGAACATATCATTCTATCATTCTGTTTTGTTGCTTATTTGTATTCTTCCGTAAAAGAATGAAACCTTTGTGAATCTTAACCTACTACAACAGTTCCATAGATTAATTTGTCATTGTTCTAATTTTTTTTAAGTCAACTGAATCGCATCCAATTTGGAAAAAGATGTTTGATAATAAACAAAAAACAATAAACATCCTCATGAGACTGATTTTAATAGAATGATAGTGAGTGAAAGGAGAATGAAATATGGACTGTTTATACAAGTATTTCTTTAATAATAATTATTCAAATAAGACTGAAATGAATATTAAGACTGAATGTAGTTATTTATAATTTATTTTGAATTATCTGAGCCTTGATGAAACTTTGAGAACATTAAAAAGTATTATTTGTCGTGGGTTTAATGAAACTGTCAGAATAAGCGTCTTACTTAGCAAAACCTGATTGTAAAATTGTCTAGTGTATTGTAAATTGAAATTAAAACTTTCCAGCCTATCGAACGATTGGTTTTCAAAAAATTATAACTTATGTTTAATGTTACACGATATGAATATTTCAAGGTGTGAATAAATTACTTATTTATTGATTGAGTTGTTTTCAATTTTCACTAACCTATTTCCTTCTTTTGCATTTGTGGTATACGATACCTACTACCTAAACCTAAATCATCGATATTCTCAAAGAACGACTCCAAGAAACATGAATAGAATAGATCAAGAATATCAGTTTTTTAATTATTTTTATGATAATATATTTCACTTTCAAGATATCATACTTTTATGATAATTAGCTAAATTAATCCGATACATTCTCAATCAACGCTGAACAAAGTAGCATGAAATGTCGAATGAAAAATTCATGAGAATGAATAAAAGATATAATGAAAAATCTCGATAAAGATGGAACTAACGAAACTCCATACACTAACAAAAGAGGGAGTGGCAATGCTGTTGTAGTAAGTCATGCCTCCAAATATAACAAGCCGTCTGATTGGCCAATGGGTTGAACAGTCGCCATTTTACGATATTCACCAATCAGGAGCAAGCTGTACGAAAACTTCACAAGACACCTGACAGTTCATCTGACGGTCAAGAGCTGCTAGCTTCTGATTGGCCGAATCATAGAATGACGTCTGTTCATCATTGTCGGATCTGTTCAAATTGAACGGTTCTTTTCAATTGTGTGTGTAGTCGCTTCACGTCATCAGCATTGCCACTACCATTTTTCTCAGTGCTTGATGATTGTTCAAGCTTGCACCAAATTTCGAATTACTCAATCTGATTCTATCTATTTCAAATTCATCTATTTCTCTTTTTATATAATTATTTATTGTAATAATCTATTATCAAAATCCTAAGGAATAAAATACCCATATTGTGACTGATTTCATCCTGATAATATACAAATTTATACCGCCTTGATAGCTTATGGGAATGAGCTATCGTTTGTTACAATCAGTTCAGTTTTACAAAAGTTAGAAGCGTCATATTCTATGATTTTTGGCTCCCATAACAGATTTCAGGGTGGCAACCTGACAAAGTGAGAATATTCTGATAGAGCATGATCTCAGATTACTGTAGCAAAAGTCGATACAAGACAAGGTGTATATGATAAAAAAGGTGGGTCGGAGTGAAGCGGCTTGTAGACCAATTTGTAGACCAAAAACCTCACGAGATAGAAAACTTATAACTGAGATAAAACACGAGATAGACCAATGACTGAACTATTTTATGATTCCAATATTTTAATATATTTTTAATAGTTATTAGACTGCAGATCTTTTTGAAACTTCGTTAGGGATTAGGCATATTTTCGACTCTATACTACTAGTTCTATTAAAATTCAATACCTCATCAAATTAAATTGGATTTCATATTTTATAGGTGAGGCATTTCAACATGGGCCTTAAAATGTGTAGATCTGGCCTGATAGTAAGTTTTGTTGTTTTTTACTCATGGTGTACCAGCAAAAGGTTGGTGGTCTCTGAATACAAGGCTTTTATTTAGTGCCTTGAATCGCGTCCGGAAACTATAATTTGAGGACAAGATTTGAAGTTCAAAAATGAATAAAAAGGATTTAGGAATATTTTCCTCGACAGTTTAAAAAATGAATACTTTAGTAGAAGTAAGAATACATCTAAGCTACTTTCTTCAGTTTCTCATTCATCTTACCACTTCCGGATAGAGTAACTCCTATTGATTTCAACTTCTAATTGGTGATCGCTTCATCATTTTTCATTTGCATATTAATCGCAACTTCAAGGAATAACAGCAATCAAAACGTCATCCTCCTACTCCTATCCTATGTCTGAATCACGTTTTTGGAACCGGTTCATTGTATTGAACTTCATTGTAAATAACGCTTTCTAGCTACATTTATTATGTGTACCGTACAGGAGTTCTTGTTCAAACAAACGTTCTGTTTTTAATGATGATGAGAATTCAAAAAATAGAGTATCACTAAAAATAATTGTTAAATACTTTATTTAAATAGTTAGGCTACTAATGGAGAACGTTAATATTGCAAAACAGGCATTTGCGCAAATCTGTTGAAATAAGTTGCTTTGTAAGATTTAAAAATATTTCTGTTAACATGTAAACATGAAATACTCTGAATTATCTCTGCTATAAACTACTAAAAAGATACTAGATACTAATACCACAGATACAACTTGGCCAATTGGACGGTGCGTTTTTATTATTCTATTAGGAGAAACAATAATTTACTATTAAATTTCGACAATTTCGGGGGAGGGGCCTGGGCCCCCTAGGCGCCCCCCTGGCTACGCCACTGTCTAGTTTATTTATAACAGATAGTGATAGCAAAATTTTTCAAAACATTGATGTTTCCATACATCGATGCATCGAGCAGTAAACATCGATGGCAACAAAAACATCGGTACCAAAACATCGATGTTGAACATCGATTATTTTCACCTGAAACATTGATAAATCGGTCTCAAAATCGATGTTTTACTGAAAAAAGCTTGTTAATATACTATAAATAGAACATCGATGTTGAAAAAACATCGGTCACCAATCATCGATGTTGAAAAATCTATTTTCTTAGCCCAAAACATCGATGTTTCTTTGCCGTCACTAATCACAGAGAACACACAGTAGATGACCCTGCCGGTGCTTGGTTACAACTGTGAGGAATTCCCTTCTTCATTTTTTAGAAAGTAGAAGGATACACAGACTACACAGATCTTTTCAGATCTCCTGTATCGTAAGTAAAACCGGAAGAGCGTCATCAAATAAAAATTTAGACCTTACCTTTGCATCGATGTTGTCTACTTCTCCTATTGTAATAAACGATCCCGATACTGATGCTTTGTGATTATAAGATGACAGTGGAATGGTTAAATAATTACCGGGGAAATAAGAATCGTTAGGATAAGAAATTTCAAGGTGTTGCTCATGGATATTATCCCAATGATTCCATTAAAATCAGGATAAATATAGATGATTTGGTAAGAGATAGATATCGGAAACCTTTTTCGATAAAGTTTTCCGATTTCGATAAATTTTTATAAATTATTATTAAATGTTATTATAATAGACGCCGGTTTCCCGTCAATCTAATTTTAACATATAACTAGTTTTAAAATTGGATTGGCATCATGAGATTCTCAAGATTTCTTACCTCAATGTTACATTTTAAAAATCTAGATTCTTGTACTCTGATGGAATAGATTAATAATATTATTCAATTTTTAAAATGAATTGAGATTTATCAGGATGAGTTTATTTATAACAGGCCTATTACAATAGAAAGTTCTAAATAAGCTGTGGTGCAACACTTTTCAATCAATACCTTAACACAAACAGCCAGTAGCATGAAAATGAAATTGAATTTAATTGCCGTAAATGACGTCATCTAACTGAACCCATGCAACAAGAACCAATGAGCAAATTCTACGTCAAAACAGCGTCATTTTAACGTGGTTAAATTCAATTGGATTTTCGTGCATCTGACCGAAAGACTGCAAAAGATGATGGAATTTACAGTCATGCAAATAAAATGAATAGTCAATAATGTTTTTGCTCTTCTAGAGATGAATGAGAGAATGATTACATCACGGGCTTTTGCTGAGAAGGATGATAATCGAATGGACCAGAAAAAATGAACTCAAATATAACTTACATTGATTAAATTTAACAATGTGAGATGTCAATGAAACGTAATCACTACAATAGTTCATTTCCATTTCATGTCAACACCAATAAGTGAGGAATTTCATAAGTTCATAAGAAAGTGAACTTCTTATTAAGTTATTTAGACCCCAAGGTTGAGAAAGCTCCTACAAGTCATGAAGAGGTTCATCGCATTAAATCTTGAAGAATAAAATAATATTTAATTGATTAAGGCTAGGCGTACACTGGTTAGTCAAGACAAGACAAGACGAGAATCACGTTTAGTACACCGATGCAATGACTAATCGGTGTGCTCATACAAAATCTGTCTTGTCTTGACTAACTAATTGTCTAATGTCTAATGAGAAGAATTTAACATAAAATGATATACATTTTGATCAATCGACAGTCCTCTGATTTAGAAACTGCTTGGATTTTTATCGAAAAAGTGAAGACAATCCAAAGCTTTTGTTGTTACTGGTTTCAGAGTTTTCCTCTTAAGTTTCCTCAGAGTTTTCCTCAGAGTTTCCTCTTACGAAACAAGTTTCGTCTTCCACATCCTTGTCATTAAACTCCTTCGTCACCCCAGGATCCAGCTGGCTGCATCTTGGATGTGTGCAAAAAACGTCACCAAAATGTAACGTCGAAGTTAAAAACCGTCGCCGTAATCACTATGATGTGACAGATCGAAAGAAGGTTGGTGCTGGTTGATTAACAGCGTCTTTTTGTCCCTCCAGATCTTCGGATTATCGCCTGGTTAGGAAGGGATCCCCTCCATGGCCGCTGTATATAAAGTTACTGGAAGAAGGTCAAGATCTTCACAATGCTTGTTTCAAGTTCAACGTAATGTCTCCGCTGGTCAGAGTTGCCACTCTCGATTTTCATTTCGTGTGTTCGATTTATTTAGTCGGCAGGACTCTTTCTTTTTTTAACCTGTAGCTAACACGCTTGGTGTCTGGTGAAGTGTGCGTAAGTGGTGGGAGAACTTGAACCCTTATCAGTAACTTCCCAACTTGTACAACTTGCTACACAGGCTCACACGTGTGCTTGACTCTCATCAATAGCTTCGAACTTGCAACTTGTTCCACATCAAAGTTAATCACTCTGGGTGCAACATGTAGTAGTCAATCGTGCAGCATGTTCCAAAAGAATAAATAACAGTTTCACATGAGATATTATCGATTCTCGCATAAATGTCTGTCGCGGTGGTGAAAATTAATTATTGTGCTTGGTGATTACAGACTACATCACAATTGAGATGCTCGGCTTCCGCCCTTGTGTGAGTTCTTTATTATAATAATTATTTTCCATATTGATTTATTATTTATATTCATTATAAAATTGAACTATGTTTTCTACACCAATCTGATATTAAATATACAGACAAATACAGTCTTATTTAATACAGTCTTATCAGTCTTAATACAGACAAATTTTGTCTGTAATCAATGGAGAAGAAACATTACCATAAAAATTGAAAATGGGAAGTCAAATCAAAGAAATTAAATTGAATGGTGTACTTGTAATCATTAGGAAACAAATTATTTGATTGGAAATAAAAATATAATTCCTAGTCCAAAAGCATGCAAGAAATATATTTAAGAATCCAATTATATTTTAGAGCCCTGTAATTACTGGAGATTTCATATTACCAATTTATTATAATTATAATTTTCAAAGTTAAAGGTTACTCTGCATTGAACCAACGTTTGTTATTTCCGATGCTATGTGAAAACTTTTCTCCATTCAGTTTTTCTCAATTACTTCATCTACTTTCTATGGAAAGTGTGGGTTCTGATATTTTTATTACAACTAGCTTCATTTTAAATGTCATTTCATTCTTGTTGCTTACAACCTGAAATGACGAAGAACAATAATTGATTTGATTTTTCAACCTGCTTCTTATTCCATCCATGGTTTATTCTCCATTAATTAATATTTCTATCAATTGAATGACTATAGTGGTACTGATCGTTTTGTATAATGAGAAACTAGAATTCTAGTGTTAGATGAATAAGATAGACAATAAGTAGTAGATGAAAAAGAAACTGATACTCGATGATAATCTATAAATTATTCAATATAACTCCACATAAAATACCTGCAAAATGTTTCTGATGAGACTGAAAATTTATTGGGTCTTTATCATGCGTATAAGAGTTGAGTTACACTCCTTCTCACAGGGTGAAGTTTCAACTGGAGTATCGATTGTTATTAAAAAGTTGAATAAGACAATAGACAACCAAATTCAAATTAGAGACAAAACCACAACATTCTTGGCAACATTGTTAAATGTGTAGTGATATCTTTTAAGCTTAGGCCATACTTCTGGATGGTTATACTTTGAGGGTAAATGGAATATCTATTGAACATCCATGATAGTACTACAACATAATATTCAGATAAGATGTTGTATTACTATGGATATTCCATTCACGCTCTACGTAACCATCAAGCAGTGCAGCCTCAGTTCTGATGTTTTCATCTTCATTGAGAGGATACCAAAGATCAATGATCATGCTGAAGGTTTTGTGATAACATTTCTAAGGAATAAGCTGTTGCTTATTCTGCTGCATTACCTATTAACACTTATATTACCACTGCTTCCACTGGATTATAATGTTGGCACGCTACAGATGCACTGTATAGCAGGATTCTTTTAACTTGTTACAAAACAGCTGATTTAACGTTAGTAAACGAGCGTACATCAATCAGCTGTTTTCTGACAATTTAAAAGAATCCTGCTATACTACAGTGCATAACGTATTACTTTGAAAGTAAATACTGAAAGAGTTAATAAAAGGAAGAGTGAATATAGTTATAGTAATTACAGAGCTTATTAGAATCATAAAGGAAGAAAAACAAAGAAGAGCAGGGATCCTCTTATTGGCTGGGAATGACACCTGTCTTGGAAGTTAGTTGTCGCCAGCAGAAAAACATGAAAGTAAAAGTGATTTATATTGTCCAAGTCTTTTTCATGAACTTGCCAATCCATTTTTCTTATAACCATTGGTTACTTAATGAAAGTGGAAGTGTACTTTATTGTTCAAGTCTTTTTATATTTTATGAACTTGCAATTTCATTTAGAAAGTTATTTACAGCTGCAGATGAAGTTCATTATCAGCGATCAAGTAACCGTTCAGTTTTAGTACTGGTCTATTTTGTGAAAACTTAATAGGCAGAATGTTGGAATTTTTTGATAGGATACCGTACTTGAGATTTAGTTTCAATACAAGATAATTTTATTGTAGGTGGCTTTAAAATGGAGAGGTTCAGGACTCAGTTTCTTTATTCGAATTAAAATGATAAAACAGAAGGGTTTGAAAATGTACACTAGGAAGAAAAGTAAATTTTCAACAAAAATTCATCGATTTTTATCCGGCTCGAATTATAAAGTAGATCAATTTGGAATTTATAACATAATATTATCTCACTTGGTCTTTGTAGAGTTGATAATAATGAGCCATATATCTGCAAGGGCTTCCACTATTTACTCAATGACATTTCACAAGAACTTTATAATCGAATATTGTATAATATTTATTTAATAGTATATTTAATTTTCACGCAATATTATTCAAGTAGTTGATTGAACTTATGATAGTCTAATATTTGAATATTTCTAGTTTCTCAGGCCGTTTTCTTTGCTTTTGAGCAATTATTCATTTCATTCTTCGGGATTGCAGTACATTCTCTGTATTAACTCACAGAAATCATGTTTAGATAGAATCATATCCACATTGATTTTTTATTCGTATTAGTCCTTTTTTGACAATTCGTGAACATTTATTTGGGGTGAGTTTGTAATGGAACATGAAATTTTCAGTCTTCTAAACTTTTCTCACAGATTATTTGCTGAATCCATCAAGTTTCTATCATATTATGTCCCGTTCGCATTCCGAATGTTCTACAATTTATCGAATCTTTCCATCAACCTTCCATTCTACCATTAATTATTATTGCTGTACGGTAGGATGAATTATAATTTCATACTCTTTGAGTAGTTGTGAAGGTGATATTGTGGTAGTTATCCATAATAAATGAAAAGACAAGATGTTGTCAAACCACTGATTTATTAGAAAATCGAGATACCGGTTTCGGTTGTTACACCATTATCAATCTCTGGTAAACTAAAAATTTAACGTACAGAGCAGCAGTATTTATACTAACGGTAAAGCACCGCTATTGGTAGACGCTCTAGCCAATGACCGTGAACGGCTGCCATTGGCCTAGACAAGCTCCTCCCCGATTAGCGGTTCATTCAAACATTACAAAATGGCGATTCAAACAGAAAACACAATTGAAGATCAATAAATAGCTACAATAACCTAAGAAATAAATGAAACAGTATTACGGAAGAATAAGAAAAACAAAGGAATAAACTAATACCGTAATATCTGCCTAACAAATTATGATAAAATGAGATTTGTGGTGTTGTATTGATTGAAATGAATTTGGTCATTCAAACTCAACTGTTGATCATCTTTTGTTACCCTAGTTATTTCTAGAGCTTCCAGTATGTTGAGAATTCTGCCCTTGTTCTTAAAATGCAGAAACTCAACATTCTCCTCGGCCTTGAACTTGTGATTATTTGGTATCAAATGTTCAGCAAAGTTTGAATCTCCATTACACTTATTCCAATCTTTGATATGTTCTTTTACTCTGATTTTGAAACTTCTACCAGTTTGACCAACATAGGTCGCATTACAATCCTCACATTTATTAAAAGCCTATATACCCCACTTCTATCCCATACATCAATTTTATCTTTACTGCAGCTAAATAGATTCTTTAATAAAATCGGTTTGGTTCTAAAAGCAACATGTCTGTACTTAATATTGTCTTAATTACTTGTCTGTATTAATATCCGATTAATATTTACTACATAATACCAAAGCCAGAGAAACCCCATTCATATTTGGTTAGTCTATGATAAAATCTTCAAATGTAATAAATAAATAAATAGAAAATAAATAAATGAATAAATAAATAAAATAATTAATTAATAGATAGATTAGTAAATACGGAAAATAAATTTATCATTTAATGAATGAATGAATAAATAAATATATTTAATGGATGAGTAAATAAATTTATCTGTCTTTCATAAGTCAAAACAAAACAAAACAGTATACACAAAAAAGAAATTCTAAAATATATATAAATTATTTATTAGACGAATGACATTTAAAAAAACCTTGAAATAATAAATAATAATTAATTACAGAACTGTATCCATGAATATACAAAAAAGAATTTCTCGCGGATTAATCATGTTAATATTGAGGGGAATACACTGTTATACTGTACCATGTTATATACCATGAATACCATGTTATACTGTAGCCTATAGGTACGACTCCAGGTTGCTTCAGTGCTTCTTTAGTGGATCCTCATATTTATGTCATTATGGATCCTTTATTTACATCAAGAGATCTAAATAATTTTTCGTGAATCTTCACCGAATTTATTACCAACTATCTCAGATGTAATCTCACATCACGATTGGTCATAACAAGAGAATTCACCTGGCAACGGCGTAACACCACACCAAACCTTTCTCCTGGCATTAATTCGATGCTGCTTGCGGCCACTCTGCATCTGTCATCATGTTGAAAGTCAAGGCGTCCATCATAATTTTTAGCCGCCAGTCATGAACATGACTAGCAATAATTACAGCCTCTGCTCTGACAGGTTGGACCGTGAGCAGAAAATCACTACTATCGAAAAAGTGATGGAACTACCTCTTCATCTTCCACTTCACCCATGTCACTTTCATTAATCTATCTTCAAAAAACACGTGATCTAAATCAATTCATTCCACCGATAATCGACGGTGGTCCGAGAGGCGTTTAACATATTCGATCAGTATAATTATCAGCATAAATTACACGGAACATGTTCTTCCACACTTGGCAGATATGCTAAACTTTTTTTTCAACATCTGTATCCACAACAAGTTACAACAATTTTGGCTGAAAGCTGACTGTGGTGAGTGATTAAATGAACTTGAATGATTATAATACCGAACTCTTTTTTAAAATCCTCAACAAGTTATACACATTTAATTTCGCTGAACGCTATCTGTGATTAATAAATAACAGGCCTAAACGACGAGAATCGATCTACGGATCTAAATATTGAAGAACTTCCCGATTTTTTACAAACTTTTTTTTGGAAAAGAAAGTTACGCTCCGTAAGACATAGTCGTTGTAGTTGTTCTCAGTTTAGCGCGTCTCTTCCGTTTAATCTCAACGTTTGAAAACGAAAGTTTTCGATTGGGTGACTAACTGAAGTCTGGCCATGTTTAGTACCAATACGCGATTTCACGCTTAGCTAATTTCATGACTTACCTTGAGCTTGAAAGAAGCTGTTGGAAATTTTGTTAGCGCACAGCTGAATAACCGGAAATTCAGCTGCTGCGGAAGTTCAAGGACCCGGAAGTGGAGAGGTTGTGAACTTTCAGTGTATTACACTCTATCGATAGCCGGTCCCGTTATCAAGTACAGTACCGTACTTTACAGTGATTGAATATGTAAATGTAAGTTGAGAAAGTGAACATAACTTTGATTCCGAGTGGAGAGATGATTCGTGTGATCGGCATACAATATTTATAATATTTACAATATTAATACAATACTCAGTTAATATTCAAGTTGCTTTGATTCACTTGATTAAAAAATGACATTCTTGGAAGTGAGTTGGCTCTGGGAACAGGAGTGGATGTAATGTTTTTTTGAAGGTGTTGGAGAAAGTTAAAAAACCCGAACTTGTTTAAGATAACAATGTTGCTCGTTCATAACAAGATTTAAACCAGATGAATTAGAAATACATTTTTTATTACATCAAAAAACAGGAACTTGCCGGGCTGAAATGTCATTACTAATTCCTTTGCGAAAATATCTTTTAAAATTTCACTCTCTATTATCAAAACCTACTATCAGTAGGCCTACCTGAACGGTACTGCGAATACTCTAGGCACTTCACTCAACAGTAGGCTACAGATGCTCTAGAAATTAATCATCGTGTCTCGTTTAATCTAGTGTTACTGGAGGCTTTCCTTAACCAATCCGTGTTGGAATCGCAGACTCATTTAATTTTGGAGAACTAGTATCGTTACATCAGGCTTTCTCTTAATTCACTCTCCCTTGTTCGACGTCAACTGATGGATATACAGGTCCTTAGAATTCTTGTCAGTTGTATTCTCTTGCTGTGGAGTCTTTTCCAGACATACAAATTATGTTAAGTCAAAATTTATAACTTGAACTTGAAAAATGGCTGGCCCAAACCAGGGCAAATAACTTGTAACTGTACTTAGTTTCAAATAAGAGATAGTTTAAGGCTAGGCGTACACCGGTTAGTCAAGACAAGACAAGACGAGATTAGTCACGTTTAGTCACAGTACTTCACATAGTTGCTTATGAAGCAACACACACTGATTTGTCATTGCATCGGTGTGTGCTGCTTCATAAGCAACTATGTGAATTATTGTGACTAAACGTGACTAATCTCGTCTTGTCTTGTCTTGACTAACCGGTGTACGCCTAGCCTAATACAAAAGAGTCAACAATGTATTCGTGCATCCAAACCTACTAGCATACAGACCTACAAGCTGCGATAGTGAACCCGGCCTAATTCAATTGACACTGAATTTGATATGCATGCAATGATCACTGTGAAATCCATAAGATAGAGCTGTCACATTATCATAGCTGTAATAGGCCTAAAACTCTTGCTTGAGCCAATAAAAACACTAGTCATGCTACAAGGAGAATTCTATTCAAAAGACATTATCGCTGACATGTTTTATTATTGCTTAGAATGTTGCACATCTCAATATTAATATTTGAAGTATTCATGTATTATTAAAGCGTGACCACCAAAGTTTCAGCTTAGGCTAGGCGTACACCGGTTAGTCAAGACAAGACAAGACAAGATTTTGGAAGCAGCACACACTGATGCAATGACTAATTGGTGTGTGTTGCTTCATGAGCAACTATGTGAAGTACTGTGACTAAACGTGACTAATCTCGTCTTGTCTTGTCTTGACTAACCGCTGTACGCCTAGCCTTAGGCTCAACCAACACTGAAGATGACGCCATGAGCATCGAAACTTGAGTTTGTTTTTAAATATATTAATGTGGTATAGACAAAATGGTTTTTCATTCTTACCTACCATGGAGAAATTCCAAATATCTCTGATGCAAGTGTTAATATTATAAGAATATGATTAGGGTTGAATTTCTAGATTCTAGTTCATTTTTTTAAAGATAAGTGACATGAAACTGAAGAACAATTGTTTTCCGATTGTTATTAACGACATGCAGTCATGATTCCAGTAAAAACTTCCTATTTAAAATTGAATAAATAGTTACAGTGATTCAACAATGAAAATTTACAAAAAATATTACATGTTACACGTAACCAAATCAATTGGTATGAGCGCGGATCGATCTGCTCTCTGAATAGATTAGATTCTTGTAATTTGTATGAATTTTCTGAACTTTCAAGAATATCAATAACTTTTGAAATCATGGCATGGAAAGATGACTCAAATAGATAGTTTTGTTTCTTGCAATCATTGTGGAATTCTATTCCATATTTTGCTAGATAAGTGGCTTGAACAGGCGTAAAATTATCCACTTTTTCACCATTCAGCTCGGCAGTAGTAATCAGTTTCAGTAAGTAATGAGTGATCAGTAGTTAATCAGTTTTAAAAAGTAAAACATTTCAATTTCTCTTGCACGTAAATTCGATTAGAATGAGCTCAAAAAATTATTGTAAAAAAACACTGAATCAAACACTGTACTTCAACTTAGTCTCTGATTTTCCCACTATATTCTCTTGCTAGTATAGCGCCTCCAGACATTTTTGAAAGAACGTGTACGCTCAAGTCGGCTTCATCGGTTCACTGTCCACTATAATCATTGCCTATGTGATGTGGTATTTGAAACTAAGTATAGTTATTTATATTTAAAAGTTGGATTAGTGTTGTTTTATCGAGTAGCGAAAGTGGTTTCTCGATCAATTATAGGCTACTAATGCTTTTAAATTGTTTTTCTTCGTTTTTCTAACTTCTTCCGCTTGAACGGGTCGCCTCAGTAAAAATATCCGACGGTTGTACCTTCCAGTCATCAAACCTTTCAGACATTTTTTCTTGATTTGCTAAAGTATAATAAACACTAACTTACTAAGATGAATAACTCCTGTGCATTGCTTTCGTTAACTTTCGCCTCGCAATAAATAACTTTCTCTGTGTAAATGAAAATGCCTGAGTCATACTCGCGTCATAACCGTGTCTCAAAATTACCCTATGCGATAATTCGAAGCCATCACCTGGTTTGCCAATGTGATTTTCTTTGCAAGTAGCATAATTTGAAGACGAAATTATGAAAGATGTCAGTCCGATTTTTTCAACGATTTTGCCAACCCATCTGAAGGAAGCTCAATCACGTATTTTTAGATTGAGGCTTTTAAAAACTGGTTGATCCGTGAATGTCCTTATGATTGGCAGGTCTTGATGAACCTTTTATTTAATTGCCGTTATTTAATGGAACCGTTATTTACTTATATACCTATTCACCGTTATTTAATAATACCCCAAATATATTTCCTAAAGGATATAAACCCGGCGATGACCAAATAAGTATACTACGCTTCGCCACGGGATTTATCCACTAAATAAGTGAGTAAGAGAGATTGACTAACCAAGATCTTGATTATGGAATAACCATAACCCCTTTAAGCTCTGCCTTCTCTCTTCTGATTGGCAAACGAAGTAGAATGTTTTATTTCTGTATCCAGTTCCAAACAAGTTTATAGACACGCCTCCAAGCTCCGCCTCTCCCGATTGGTCAACAATGTGCTTCTGAATATTGCCGGTAGATAGCAGAAGTTACTGGGTGACACGCAACACAACTTCTACTTTCTCATGTAGATGGCAGCAGGAGCTGAGTAATGTGCTTTTTTGTTCAATGGATGAGAACAGACTTTATATTCGAGTCTTCTGTTACTTCTGAATAAACCTCACATGAAAAAAAACTTAAATTCTGTTGAGATCGAGTTCAATTTTAGCATTTCTGATTTCTTCAAAAACCAATGAATAACAAGATCATAAATATTCGAGTTGACTGGATACTATATAAAAAGTGTTAGGGCCAATCTTATTGCGTTTGAATTGTCATCATATCTTATTTTTCAGCTTTCAAGAGTTAGATAGTACCAGCAATTTATTTTAGAATACTTGGAACCAGTATCTGCCCAATAATAGAATTACTTCAAAGTTTCCAAAATCAACAATCTATACAGCTATTCTGACTATGATGCCCGCAAGACTTGTCAGAGGAAGGAATGATTAGAGGAATTATTATGAAAGGAATATTGAATAATAATATTATTACTCTTTATAAGTTATATTCCAGGTTGAACAGTGATCAAATCCATGACCGCAGCGCCGATAGTAAACTGAAAAGCACACAGAAAAACGATTATGATATTATCGCTGACTGAAGTTGTAACGTTATATATAACGCTCCAGTCAATAAACCTGTACTGTAAATGGAAACTCATATCATTGATTTTAGTTATCCAATAGAACTCCTTGATGCTTGATTTAAAAGATCTAAGTGCTTCAGACTTTGTAAACTAATTCAACATTAGTCTACACCGGCTCGCCTTTCATTGCTTATAAATCAATCAACTCTTCCACGTGTCGAAGTCTCATAATAGTCGCATGTTAATATCCAATTTCATGGAAAGTAATAGCTGTACTTATCACACTTCGCCACCAGTGGAAATAATAGGCTATTAGAGACGTCTTCGGAGGTACTCTGGCATACTGACAGAAATAACTTGCTCTAACATGCCAGCAGCTTCTTTCAATCATTACACTCTAATCTTTTGGTCGATCGGCAAAAATTTGTTGTAATTTTCCTGTTCAAACATAAATTAATTTCACAATCAGGTTTGTATCCATAACCCGTCCGCATAAGGACTTAATAGCACCGTAAATGCCAAGTTACATGCTACACTGCTACAACACTACCTGAGGAAACATATTTTCCTGGAAGTTTGCTATGTCCAGTGCAATGTGAGAAGTGATACGGATTCATACAAATTATAGTGGTGTTGAATAATTGATATGTTCAACCAGTTCTTGTGGCAATAAATTCTCTACATCTTATTCAAATACCTTGTTGAATTAGTGGTACTGACATCTTCCAAGTTAAAACCAGCTAAATCTTACGCCTGTTCATGATTCAATTTGTAATTATCTCTAACATGATTTCTGAACAGTAGCCTAGTAACACATTTCAATCATTGCATTCCTTAACGATTTAATTTTCAATTTGCATTCCAAATTTTGTCATTAATGTCATTCATTCATTACGAGTAAGACTGAAAAGTTTCTTCTACGACAATTTATTTTATTGATGCAAAAAAATCACATATAAAATAACGTACTCCAACGTTTATTCCAACTTGTAACATATAGGCAACTTATGTTATGATAGATAACATGTGAGGTAAGTTGGGGGTGAATATAAAATACATAAAGTATTATGAATTTATTTGAATGAATGATGGATGACTACTAAAAATGTTGAATAAAGGGTTCTGTGGATAAAAGCGTTATAGGCCTATGAAGGCCTACATTTCTTCCAAGAAATACGAGTGAAAAGTGAAGTTCCCAAACAATATAGGTTATGAAGAATGTTAATTCGAATTATTCATATTTATTATGAGGTTGAAATTTCAAATTTCTGTTTCTTGGTACTTTCTTCCTTCCTCACTGCCAATCAATCACGAGAAATATCACGAACGGAATTAAGAATGATTATTTAAAAGACATAAATGAGATAATTTTGTATTTTGTGATGAATTTGTAAGTTGATATTTTTTTGTTTAATAAAAGATTAAGGTGAATGAATAAAACAAATTTTGTCTATTCCACATTAAATGTGGAATAGAAAAACAATTTGTTTTATTCATTCACCTTAATATGGAGAAGTTCCACAACATTTCTGAATCAAGTGTGTGTTTTAATAAAAGATTATTTGATTTGATTAATGATTCAATCACGAAGCATGATTTTTTCCCCATTGTAGTAGGAAATATGAATTATTGCTGATATTTTTCAATAAACTCATATTACTTGAACTGTTATACGAATTGTTCAATTTCTGTTGCAGGATAGTTTTGTCCATTTCAACTTGCTACATACTTATTCATTGGAAAATATTACTCACATGTCTATCTAAAATTACGTACTCTAGAATTACTCAATCACACACGTTTATTCCAACTTGCAACTTGGAAAAAACTTAGAGCTTGCATTTTAGAAGGTTTCCCTAGCCTACCTTTTTAAGTAGAGATCGATAGAATAGATCTGTTCAATACACCTTGGTTCAAGTACCCCACTTAATTTGAGCCTGCGAAAGTATTTCTTATTTACATTTCATCAGTTTGCCTAAACGAAAGAGAATCTCCGAATAGTAGAGCATGACGAAGCAATCGGTCAAGGCATCCGCTGATCAAAGAGTGGCAGTGGAAATCATGTGGAAAATTGTTTTTCCCAATTTTCCAGGTCTGCGGATCGATCATGGGAACTTGGCCTCCTCATTAATTTCGCTATCAATTAAGACATTTGTCAAGCGGAGTTAGTCACTGTTTTCTTCTACAGTATTTGGAGCGACAACGAAGATTTTTCTCAAAAATCGAATTTAGGGGGAAAGAATTAGTTAAATACAGAAAACATTGTTTTATTTGTGGAGGAACTTTATGAGATTTCAATTGATAGAAAATAGGAATCAAATAGTGGAGTGAGTGATGAACGTCAATATCACTATGAAAAATATAGGCCTGTTAAACTAAAACAAGATTCAAGTTTTCAACGAAAGTACTATGATTCTTATCAAAATTTTTAGTATGTAATTCTAGTATATTCTGTTAATATCTAATTTATGGAGTGTGAAACTCTACTAGTATAACTATAGATAACTGAAGTGATATTATTTTATTGATGACTACGTTTAAATTAATCGAATTCGTATTTATAATTGCCTTTGATGTTCAAGTGTTCAAGTTAAGAATTAAAGTTTAATTTAGTAAGTTTAAAAAAGTGAATTAAAGCTTACTCAGAATTCTAGGTACAAAAATTTCGTAGCTAACCAGATAATACTGTTCTTCAGGTTCTAGCTTATACTTTATAATATTTTTATGATATGATAATGTTGGCATGATCCGAACAGCCGTGTCGGGTATGCTTTATAATATTTCTAAAGGAAATAAGTATAATGTTGGCTTGATGAAGAGATACTTGGGATACAGAGTTTCAATGTAGCTCACGCAGTAATTTTGTGAAATGTAGAAAATAAGAACACATTCCTAGAAAATTATAGCACCCAGGTAAAATTGATCTTTTTTACTGGAAGCATGTTCAAGTCTATGAATTCTTTATTGTGGAATTGAATCAATTTTCCTGAAAGCATGTTCAAGTCTAAAAAATTTAGGAACGTTTTCTAAATAGAATTCATTACATGAATACGTGAATTACTCGTAGAATCCATTGCATTACAGGATCAATTGATACGAATTTTGTCAAGGATTGATAACAGTTTATTATGTTTGTATGACTTCCCGGTGATCATCGAATTGAATAAAAAATTGTTTTTTTTTCTCTTTTTTTCCAGGTGTGGGCAGTAGCTCTGATTCTCATAGCAACAGCCTGCCAGGTCAACTCAAAGTACGCAGTAAGCTATTCACAAAACATAATAGCCTTATGAGAATATGAACTTAAATAAATTGAAAAAGTCGTTATAAATTCGTATATACTTCTGTGTTGTAATGAAGGTCATATTGTGGTAGTCTTGAGTTATCCATATTGAATAAAAATCTCGAAGTTGTCTTAGCCACAAATGTGTTTAAAAACCGAGGTACCAGTTCCGGTTGTTACACAATTATCAATCTCTGGTAAACTAATGCCTGGTTTTTCAGTCGCTCAATAGACAGTTTATGGATCCAATAGCACTATTGAATCAATAACCATGTGTTTTCAAATGCAAAAAAAAGTTATTGATTCAATAAGTTTATTGAACGACTGAAAAACCGGGCATAAAACTGAAGTACAGAGCAGCAGAGTGAATCAAGTGCTGTGATTGGTAGTTGAATGGACTATTGGCTTCACCGGGCCATGCTGCTTCACCTTGAAGCCTACGATTAAAGTGAACGACTGCAATTGGCCTAGATAAGCCACTCCCACAATGGGCTGTTCATACAAACGACACAGCAATGGCGGTTCAAACAACGAACCCAGCAATGAAAAGCAATAAATATTCACAACCGTGGCGAAGCGTGGTATACTTAACCGGTCATCGCCGGGTATATTTCCTATAGGACATATACCCGGCGATGACCGGTTAAGTATACCACGCTTCGCCACGGATTCACAAGTATATTACTTATATGAAAGAAATAGAAATGCTTGAAGAAAACATTGTGGAATAGAGAAGCCAAAAAACACTAATACAGTTCCTATCCGAAATTTATATCAAACATTTTAAATCATCATTTGGATCACTTGTTTTAGATTAAGATAATTTGTTTCTTGATTTGGATAATATTGATTAAGATCAAACATCTGGATTCTAGATCATCCAAAGTGTTCATAATAATGATTAATTGCACTGAGTTCGAAAAATATTATAACTAAAACTAACAATTTTGAATATCTAATATTACTAAATGACAAACACAGAATTTAGGAAGCTGAAGCTTCCTAAAATACCGAAACCAAAATTATTTATATCGCTTAGTTTTGTTTTGAACATGAAAGGAACACAGGTTACCAACACATCATCAAAATTTGATAACTTATTATTTTATAAAATAATATATCAATTGCGGAATAGAACTTTGAATAATAGTTTTCCTGAAAATTTACGTTTTCCGACCTGCACTCTTAATACGAGCACTTTAGATTAATTTCCGCTCGAATTAATGACTTTATATGAACTTTCTTCGTTCACAGGGTGCCTCCGAAGTTCATCCGAGCAACGCGAGGTGCTTCAAAAGCAATCTACGGCACGAGGAGTGGCTACCCTCCGATATTCAGTGGGCCCCGTAAGTTGGTCGTCGGAAGCACAAGTCTAAAGCGAGAGATCGGCTCGCCTCCGGCCAACTTCCCCTCGCCCCACGGTCGCAGGGTGCGGCGACGCAAAACTGTCAAAAGGGCGAAAAAGCCCAGTCGAAGGCCTTCGTCCTACGCGTACGGGCTACCTGTCTATGCGCAGCGCTACAAGTACTATGCGCCCAGCCGACCTGTCAGGTATAAGACAAGGTGAGATCATTTTAGATAATTTAAAAATGTATTAATAAAACTGTAATGTTAAGTTGCACCAGCATGATAAGTTTATCAATTCAATATTGGGTTGCACCAAAGACGATGACTACAATTAGTATTCTAATGTAATCAGATTGGAAATAGTTGATCCCGTTTTGATTTGATCCAGGATCAGTGCAATGTAATCAGATTGGAAATAGTTGATCCCGGTTTGTGCAACCCAAAATAAGTATTATTCAATTACAATATAAATAATAATTAATCATCTACACCTTGTCATTTATAGTAGTATTTTTTTAATTTGGCGGATGGCGAATGACTTTCATTCATCGTTTCTATGGTAACGGGTAATGTTATGTTGAATTACTTTTCACATAAATACTGTACATATAACATTTAAAAAATCAATATAACATCACCCGTCACCAATCAATCAATTTATTGAAAATAGATTATTACAATTTCGGGCCCTGATAAACCCGTAGGTTTTCAGCATGTGCCCTTTCAATACATTTCAAATTTTACAAATAAGTATAATAGTATGAAACTGAAAAAATGTACAAATAATTTGCATGCAAATAGTGAGAAAGAAAGATAATAATAAAAAGCAAAGAGAGAAAAAGAGGAAATTCCAACCAAAAATCAAATACAGTAGAGACATTTTAAATACGCCAAAAAAACCTGCCAAATTCAAAAAATACTGCTATACGTGAGTTATGAATAGTACTAATCTCTCTAATAGCTAGTTTATAAAACATGGAACAAGGTTTGCAACATGAAACATAGATTGTTCATATATAGATTGCAAACCTGCATGACAGCAATACCTCAATAATTTTTGCCATAAGCCCAACAACATATCACTCACAGCAATTAAAATTTGTTACTCAACTTGAACGCTTTATTCAAAAGTCATGAATAGTCTACTAACTAGAACAAGCTTCAATACTTTGAAACACATTGTTCTTGAAAATAACCAATAAAATCAATTAATTTAATATGGAGAGAATTGTTAGACGTTGCAATTAATCAAGTGCTATATGAATACATGATAATGATTGGTGAAACTTGACTTTTGGGATTCTTGTTCCAGTAATTGCGATTATGGTTTTTGAATACAAGCTTCGAACGTTATATGGGTGTTTGTGCTTCATTATTGAACAATTCAATTTTATGATTCAAATTAATTTTATTTTCATTTTCCAGGGCGAAACCAGTGGCTAAGCTGAAACTACGTATGCCAACCTACACCCAACTGCAAGATCCCGACGATTACGAGGAGGAGGACAAGCCCTATAATCCTGACGAGAGCTACGACTATTTCGACGAGCCCAAGCCGCAGGTGATGAGTGTCACCCCGATCAAGACCCGGCCCCGTCCCGTCATCACCGTTGTGCACCACAGAAAAAAGAAGAAAAAGAGACCCAAGTACAGCTCCAAACCTAAATCGACAACGCCACGCACGGAGGAGGATGACGAAGACACAAAAGACGAAGACGACGAAGATGATGAAGGTTACCACAGAAAACCACCATCCAAACCACACAGATACCACACGGAAGAACCACCACATCGTTACCAGAGTCATAAATACACAGATTCAGATGGTTCATACACTCAAACCCCAAATCCCTCGAAATTTATTCCACCTTACATACTAGCTTCAAACAACAATTATGGTGGTGAACATAACCATGCCTATCAAAATCATGGGTATTATACCCAGATGCCCCCCCAGTACACACCCCCACAATACACCCCACCAAGCTTCACCCCTCCTGTTTATTACCCCTCATCTACTTTTAATCCCCATCAATACAGAGCTACGGGACCCGCTGATACTGATATTGGTTTTGGACAAGGTATGGAGTATGTTGCCGATCAGAATCCTAGTCCTTGGAAATAGTGGAGAAATTAATTCCCTCGAAAGTTTAAATTCACTCAGAAATGATCAGAGGCTAAATTAGATACTGCTCTGTGCAATCGATGGAAGACAGACTCTCTAGTCTTGAGAAAAATCACAAATTTTCAAAACAGAACAAATAAAATGAGCTTAGAATTAGAAATAAAACAAGGAAATAAAAGTTTTTTTATAAACACAAGTCTTTCTGTAGGTTTCAATGATACTAAAAACTTCTGGGCCTGAGAGAATGGAAAATATTTAATGAGAGTATATGATATTATATTTTACTATTAAAAAGACGTCATTTCACAGAAAGTGAGGTAGTGAGGAGCTCCAAAAAAATAAAAGCATCTTTTTAAACCAATAATTAGGTATATTCAAATCAAATTCGAATTCGAATAAAATTTATCCACAAAATTAATGATTATACATGTTTACTGTATATACAGACTCTGTATAATATAGTTCTAAATTTTATTTCCAGTATATGAAAAAACTATCATTCGAATAGCAAAGAATATTAAAATATTAATATTTGAGAAAAATTGCTGAAATATTATTTGATCAATATTACTAAATAAAATTTCCAATATATGAAATGAAAATATTATTCGAATAGTAAAGAAAATTGATTAAAAGCAGTATGGAAGACTATTATTCCACATAATTAAACAAAATCTGAATCGTAGTTGAGTCTAACATATTGCATTCGAAATTATTCTTCATAATATTCACTCTTGTCAAATGAAAAATCAATAAATGTGATTATTGGTGTTATTCAAAGTTCAAAGCAACTTATTCAATCTATGCTAGGAGGTAAACACTCTATTAAAAAATAAGAAGACTCTGAAATGAATTTGAGTTGAAAATTAAATTAACAATCCCATGATAATCTGATTCAAAACACTTGTGTTTCGAGAATGAACCTTCAGTCAGAATAAAGTTGGATGAACCGGTTTTTAGAATCTAGACAGTGAGAGATTTAAAACAAGTGTATTCGGTCTGGGGTCCTAGGCTTCCTAGTCTCCAATCCGTTATTTTTTTATCAAGAATCCCCCACATTCTTCAGTCTATTGAGAAAATATCCAACATTCTGTTGGTACGACAATATTTTAATCGAAAGTGTTCTGAATGATGTTAGATAGACCAGACCTCAATAATTTTATAAAGCTACAATGAATAAAAAATACATTCACTTTCAACACATGATTTCAAACACGGGTTTGTAATCACCGTGATGAATAAATTAAAATAGCTTTTCTGTGAGTTTACAGGAATTATTGAGTTTAAATTAAAGATAATGTGCAATAACATTGAGTGAACTTAGTGATTACGTGGATTAAAGAATTGTTATAGAACATGATAAAACAATTGAACTAAGAATCATAGGAAAGAGTATAGATTAATATTTCTGTGTGTTTTTTAATAGATCTTAGAATATTTTTAAGATCAGTGTCAATTATTGTCATCAGAACTTAGTAAGGTGCTCTCTATGTTAATTGCAATAACTCTGTAAATGTTGAGTTGAATTTCATAATGTTTGATGTTACAATTTTCTAGTTATTTAGTATGTAAGATTGTGTATAGATTTTACCAAAGTAGTAATTAAAATAGGAAATTAAAGATATTTATTTATTAATATGAATGCACTAGCTTATACTTTGAGTGTATTGAAATGTATAGCAATATAGCTAATTGGTTCTACATTTTCGGTTGAAAATTTTATTTTTAAAGAGAATTTTTTTTATCCAGTTACATTTCCACTCTGTGACACAGAACCTGGATTTGAACTATAATAATCGTAGATTGGAAGAGCGAAAGCCTCCTGTACCTTTCTTTGAGTAGCCTACCTAATCAATATGAACATTGCTGAAAGAAATAATCTTATCTAAAGTAAGACAATAGTTGATTTGGATAAAATTTCAGCAGTGTACTGTGGTTTTTTGTAGATTAGATGTTGATGAAAAAATTCAGCAAGATAATATTCATTTCAAAAACATGAAAATCAATATTAAGAAATTTTACTTCATGCTTCCTTCATTTTTATTGGTGATTCTACAAAAACTGGTATTGATGAAAGAATCATTTCAAACTACAAGCTCCCATTTTTCTATCATTGTATATTTGAAATACAGAAATCCAGCAGATTATTCAATTCTAATTATCAATTCAAATACTTGACAATGATATACTGTGATTCCTTATTTGATAATACTCTTCAGAATGTAACATTGACATTTACTTACTTGCTAAAGCATCAGATTCTAGCCATTCAAATTTCTCCACATTCTAGTAGTAGCATTTAGTAGGAGTAAATTTCCAACCTATCGATCTCATCAATAAAAAACTGAGCTATCAACATCTACACTGCATGTCGTTTAGTATTTTTGGTTTCATTATATTGCCATAGACTATTAAACGAAGTACCGTATATATTTTCACAAAATTATTTTGTTTAAAACTTATTTAGGCCAATGAATTTAATATTCTATTCTACTAATACCTTTAAAAAAACTTGCTGAATTTTATGTTGATAAAATGTTGTTTGTTGAATTGAATTATTTGTTTCAATATATTGTTCATATATCATTGTTCTCATCCTGCTCACTATATCCAGAATCAATTTGATTTTTGAAAATGTAACAGTGAATGAACAGATGATTTTTGAACAAAATATAGTTCTGAATTCATCATTTCATTTTTCATTATTGCATACTTCCCAATATCATTATAGAATTCATAATAAAGTATAACTACTCAATTGATACAGAAATAAACATGGGAGCTTTAAGAAGTTTTTATTTCCAATATTGGAAAGTTTTTAATTAAGGCTACATCCGTAATAAATTTTAAAGTTTTCATTTATTGAAAACTCAATTTACTTAACAATCGTCTAGTTTGAATACTAAAATGAGCTAACTCCATTACCATAATGTGTCAAAAATCATATTCAATTACTTAGTTGATTATCAATTCATTGTGTTCAGATTTTGGGATTGTCACTTGACAATTTAATTGATGATGATTATTCCATGATCCATTACGAACTGCTATCAATAATTATTATTTTTATAAATACAAATATGAGATACCCTCAATCAATCACTGTTGAATCAGTTATTTGAAGTTATTGACAATAGATTATTCTTACAAAATAATCATAATATTAATATAGTATAGCCTATCCCCATACTACAATAAGATGAGAAAGTACATAACGTTAAAATGACTCAATTAATGAATTGCCAATGGCTATAATAAATCAATTTCAAATGAATTTAGAAATCAATAACTAAGCGAAGGAAATATTTTATTAAGATTTCAAGACTACTCTGTTTTGATTCATCTAGAATAAATGTTACAATTTTTTTTTGTGTTCTCCTCTACTTATTTATTACATTCACAAAACATTTAAATCTTAAGAGATGTGCATGCCATGGTAGTCCACGTTGGGAATACATGGAAATGAAATTCTGAAATATTCAACAAAGATAACACAATAGCTTATAAATAATTTTGAAACGTAATTTGATACAGATTTTTTAATATGGATACATGACAAATTCTACCAAGCTCAAGTTGATATCTGTGTCCAATCGATTACATTTGTAGCCTATTATCATTGATTTATGTATTATATAAGAAATCGAAATAATGTTCAAGTAATTAATGCATATTACCCAACAGTATAAACCAATTACAGTAGAACGGAACTTTGTTTCCAACCAAGCAAATTGTAGTTATGAAGTAACTCTATCAAATCAAAACTGTAACAGTTCCGGAAGTTATGAATATCGCATAATATGTAAAATCACTGGTATTACCTACCAATCTAATAACTATAATAATAATTGTTCCATCAATTTCCGTTATCGAGTAAGATTCAATGCGTCCTGGACATCTTGATCTTATAATAATTTGTCTCTCATATCGTCTAATGATACACTTTTACTTTCGCTGGAGGCTAAACGTTTCCTAATCCAAAGTTATGGTTGTTGCTTTCACTGGCAAAGTCAAGGGCTGACGCCAGTTTTTTCAATGATGACCTTTTGAAGGCAGCAGATGAATTTGAATAGAAATTCATACAAAGCCGAGGCCATTAAAAACGAGTTGCATATTTTTGCTGTTTTTCATCGTTCACTGGCCCAACCGGAATTAGACTTGTTTTTCGTGGGTCTTTTGAATTGTGTTGCAGGTCTCGTTTTTTATTTCCTTTGATGTCTCCTCTCGTATGACGTCATTACTTTCACTATTCCAAATCTTGCTCGGAAGAATTTTTATTACATTTGTCACTGGAGAGAGGATCAATGATGTAAAGCTGTCTTTGGTTATGAAAGCAGGTTCATTTCTGTTTTTGTCAAAGATTTGTGGAGTGTCTATTTCAAAAAATGCAATGAAAACACATAATGAACTATAAAATATGAAAGGCAATAAGTGTTGAATCTACAATAGTTCATAGGAAATAGAAAATTGAAATATTCAAATCATTGAATTAATAGCCCATTCCATTCAGCTCATTCCATTGAAATTATACATTACCTAACAATTAAATGGTATTAAACATATTTCTTTCTTTACAAGGCTCACATCAATTGGGATGATGAAACAATTCCACTTATGCTGAAGTTGAAAGCCTCTTCAAATATCAAATTATTGCGTCTTTGTGTTTTTTTTTCAAAGACCATGGTACTTTGTTGAACGATCCTGCTATCGAATAAACTGCGAATTTTAAACTCAGAAGAAATTATTAAACGTAGTTTAATATTGATGAAAACTACCACATAAAAATCCGCAACAAAAATTCTCCATTTTCAATATTCGATGCTGCAAAAGCCTTTGAAATATTTTAATAGCATGTTATGATTCTCGTTCAATGATATATTATTATGAATTTGCTCATATTTTTCTCTAGAACAATATCTTATGACTTTTTCAATTCTTTAGAGACGATTCCTTTCAATTGAGACGCTTCTGTTGTATTGGATGAAATTTGTTGATAATCTTTGTTTATGACAATGAGTGGCAATGAATTCTCAAATTATTCGTATAAAATTGCTGTAGCCTATTCAAATAGTCATAGGATTGAAACATTTATGAGTCATTATAACAAAGAATTTAACATGATTTTATGATTAATGGTAGTCACCTACCGTATCTAAAAAATTAAGAGCTGTATACGAAATAGCGAAATTCGAGAATCGATCTATCTATCACTTTTTATCCATCAAGTAGGATGAAAGAGTTTTGATTAAAATCTATATAGATCAGTTTACCCGAAGTGAACCTGCGTCTCAATATTTTTGAAAAAAAGATAATAAATATACAGTATCTCTCCAAATATTCAGTCTCTCCAATTCTGAACTTTTCCAAATATTCAGTCTCTCCAATTCTGAACTCTCAAAATTTACGATAAATCGCATGATTCTCGTCATAGTAGGAGGGTATTTCAATGAACTTTATTGAACTCTATGAATTACCTGTCAAGGAGACGTTTATTGGAATCAAATTTTATTCCTTCATTTTAATAGCATCTTATTAAAATTAGGCGTAAAGGCAAATGCTGCACCGCATGCATCATGCATGTGCTGCACACCAAACAAAAATCGACCAAATGAGGACATAGGGAATGAGAACTTCCGACATCGGACCACAGAGAACAGACTTAGTAATGAACAGACTAGTAAGTATAGTCATAGTGAGTTAGAACATACTAGAAAGCATGCCTTCTCTATGATCGAACTCTCCAAATTCATGATAAATTGCAAAATCCTCATTACAGCAGGGTTCTGATCGAGTCATCTCTCAAAAAGACTGATAGGAGTCAAATTGTATTCCTTCATTACAGAATAACATAAATACAACATTGCAAATCAAACACACATCACACATACATAGTATTACCTCGTCATTGTTATTAAAGTGGAAGAAACAAAATACCCGCAAGGAATATTCTAAACGCAGATTAGATTCTCTGTGAGTACCGAAAAAAGAGTTTTAAAAAAGTACATTGGTTAAATTGAAATTTATGTTTCAGTTTTATTGATAATACCTTATGATTCCATACAAGATTTCTTGTGACTTCTCCAATAAAACTGTGATTATGATTCAGTTTAAAATATTTAAGATAAAACCGCTTTATGATTCGAAACAACATTCTTTAGTTAAATTGAAATTTTCAGTTTTATTTTAGATAGCCTAATACCTTGTGATTCCATACAAGATTTCTTCTGACTTCTCCAATAAAACTGTGATTATGATTCAGTTTAAAATATTTAAGATAAAACCGCTTTATGATTCGAAACAACATCCTTCAGTAAAATTGAAATTTTCAGTTTTATTTTAGATAGCCTAATACCTTGTGATTCCATACAAGATTTCTTCTGACTTCTCCAATAAAACTGTGATTATGATTCAGTTTAAAATATTTAAGATAAAACCGCTTTATGATTCGAAACAACATCCTTCAGTAAATTGAAATTTTCAGTTTTATTTGATAGATACCTTGTGATTCCATACAAGATTTCTTCTGACTTCTCCAATAAAACTGTGATTATGATTCAGTTTAAAATATTTAAGATAAAACCGCTTTATGATTCGAAACAACATCCTTCAGTAAAATTGAAATTTTCAGTTTTATTTTAGATAGCCTAATACCTTGTGATTCCATACAAGATTTCTTCTGACTTCTCCAATAAAACTGTGATTATGATTCAGTTTAAAATATTTAAGATAAAACCGCTTTATGATTCAAACAACATCCTTCAGTAAAATTGAAATTTTCAGTTTTATTTTAGATAGCCTAATACCTTGTGATTCCATACAAGATTTCTTCTGACTTCTCCAATAAAACTGTGATTATGATTCAGTTTAAAATATTTAAGATAAAACCGCTTTATGATTCGAAACAACATCCTTCAGTAAATTGAAATTTTCAGTTTTATTTTAGATAGCCTAATACCTTGTGATTCCATACAAGATTTCTTCTGACTTCTCCAATAAAACTGTGATTATGATTCAGTTTAAAATATTTAAGATAAAACCGCTTTATGATTCGAAACAACATCCTTCAGTAAAATTGAAATTTTCAGTTTTATTTTAGATAGCCTAATACCTTGTGATTCCATACAAGATTTCTTCTGACTTCTCCAATAAAACTGTGATTTATGATTCAGTTTAAAATATTTAAGATAAAATCGCTTTATGATTCGAAACAACATTCCTTGTGGTTCCTTCAGTGAAATTGAAATTTCCAGTTTTATTTTAGATAGCCTAATACCTTGTGATTCCATACAAGATTTCTTCTGACTTCTCCAATAAAACTGTGATTATGATTCAGTTTAAAATATTTAAGATAACCGCTTTATGATTCGAAACAACATCCTTCAGTAAAATTGAAATTTTCAGTTTTATTTTAGATAGCCTAATACCTTGTGATTCCATACAAGATTTCTTCTGACTTCTCCAATAAAACTGTGATTATGATTCAGTTTAAAATATTTAAGATAAAACCGCTTTATGATTCGAAACAACATCCTTCAGTAAAATTGAAATTTCCAGTTTCATTTTAGATAATACTTTATGATTCCATACAAGATTTATTGTGACTTCTCTAAAACTGTGATTTATGATTCCAGTTTAATTTAAGATAAAACCGCTTTATGATTCGAAACAAATTCCTTGTGATTCCTTCAGTAAAATTGAAATTTTCAGTTTTATTTTAGATAATACCTTATGATTCTAAACAAGCTAGGCCTACGATTTTAGAAGCGGCCGCGCCGTAAATTGCTGCTACAAGTAGGCCCTACAGACCGACACTAAACATCCTCTATTTTGCAATAGAAATGAACAGAATATCACGTCTGCACCGAAACTGAAATAGGCGGGCTGCGGCTGCATCGGTGACAGATTTGGACGAACAGCTGATTCAACCGAAAAACCGATTTCCTCCGACTCGTCCCATTCTACTCTTTCATTGTTTCCTCTCTTGTTTCTCTACCAATACTTCTCTCTCCATTCGTCCCTATTACACAGTGGCCTCGTCTCGTTACTCAACAAACGGTTCGGCGGCTGTCAACTCACAGTGTTGTCAATTTTGTCGACTGCAGTTGATTGCCGTCAATCTCAGCGGCACTCGCCCCGAGGTGATCCTTAACGGCCGATCACCGATAATCATAGTTTTATGTCATCTTGTTGTTGTTTAACTCCTAAGTATTCGCACACGCACACGATCCTACACTCGATTTGTAGCGGTTTATTTTTCATTATTAAATTCAACCTACTTGTGTGAGGGTGAGTTATTGGTTGCTGTGAGGCGGTGCTTACGGTACGGTACCGCACTTGTTGCCCACTAGTATCTTACATGAAGAATACGGTTCACTTATCCATTCTATTATTCAATTCTACTTGTTGCCAAAAAGCCTCTCACATGGAGAATGCGGTTCTCTCATTCATTTTATTATTCAATGCTACTTGTCACTAACAAGCCTCTTTACTTGCAGAATGAGTTCCCTTAATTCATTTACTTTTTCAATCATGTTTACTTGTTTAGGCCTATATATCAGAAAAACGACAACATATTTTTGTTGAAAAATGCTCATCTCCCAATTTACACAAAAATTTCGAATTGGCAAATAACAGATCCTATCAATGAATAATGGTCACAAATTAATAATATTTTTATTTACTATGAGATTTTCAAACCATTTTATTAAGTTTCTTGAGTGGAGATTTCTCATTACATCAATACTATAGTCGTAGTGTTAAGATCTGAAACATTAATTTATTACATCAACTTTACCTTTACGCACCTGCTGAAATCAAAACAAACTGTTTTTTCTTGCTGCTGGCAAAAAACCAGTTAGTAAATCTTGAAGTTAAACGGTTTATCCAAAAGGCGACTGAAAAGCAGAGAAAATCTAATAGATCAATGAAAAGCCAGTAGGTTACAGGTGCAACTGAATACAATAGCCGGTGTAGCTAATCCAGTATAATAATGTATTGTCAAAATTTGGTAATTGTGTTAGCATAGAAATTACTTGAACAAGGTTGAATCGATTTAAGATTACCACTATTTAAACACTGCTCCTTGAAAATCCAACAATAGTGGAGTGGAAAGAGATTTAAGGGGGATATATCTTAGATATTCTGCCGAATTGATGATTTTTTGAGTTTGAAAAAATCTATCTCAATTGAATATTTCAAATCTATCTTAGTATGAATATTTTTCATTCCTATATTATTTGAAAGTACTCTTTGTGATTTACTTCTCTTTGAAGAGTGTAGATCATGCTGAGAAATGGTGACTATAAAATTTGAATTGAATTGAAATGTATTTATTCTCAAAAACAAAATACTGTACATACATTTGAATGAAATAAGACTATACCTCCTCACCTAGAACGAGTCTGTGCGTGAGGAGGGTCGATTGTAATATTTACATAGAGAAATATTTCTTCACAGATAGAGAAAAAGAATGTAAAATACAATTCATAGATAATAATCAGGATTATTTAACACTCTTAAGATTATTTTGTCTTATTTTGGTTTATAAATAGTGATATTAAAGAAAACAAGATATAAAGAAGATAATATAATAAATTTAAGATTACAAACTTATAATAACTTAACTCATGGTATGTTCAGAAATAATAAAATAAAGAATGTCCATCAGAACAGGGAGAAGAAATTGGATAAAAAATACTGTATATAGAACGGGGGAAAATATGTAATAGAAGCAGAAGAAAATTAAAGCAAAAGAAACAGAACTAAGGTTATGTATAATATTATGGCGACCTAACAAACAAACTCTTCACATGCTGTTTGTCCAATGCTGGGCAGCCACCCCCTCAGTCTCAGACAGAAATTCTGACCCCTCGGTGTGCAAGATATCCCAGGGAAGGTTACGGAAAAGTATCTAACTTTAATCATTTTAATAAATTAATATAGTTGAGTGGAACTTGAAAAACAGATGAAACAATATCATATTTGAATTTAATTAGAACTCTCATTTTCTATAATGTTTATTCACGATACAGTACCAAGTTTATAATTTTCTCCATGGATGTAGCATTTTCATGAATTTTCCATTCATTTACAGAGGCTTTTTTGAGTTGAAGCCTCATGAGAGCCATATGAACTTCATCTTCATCGATTAGTAAGTTATGTGAACATTCTACTCCATAAAACTTATTTGAAGTCAGGGGCGTCATTTGGGGAGGGCAGGGGGGGGCATTTGCCCCCCCCTGATACCTGGGTTACAGAAAATATTCTGTTCTAGCTAATGTACAAATAAGCATTTTATCCGGTCAAATGTTAAAAACTTAGCGGCAGAGTAAAAATCTTTGTATTCTTGTAATTTAAAAAAATATTAATTTATTACACTATTCAACTACTATTAACAGTCTTCAAACACGTAGTCCTATTCAATAGTCAATTCAGTAGTACTTATTAGTGTACTGTATATAGGTATACAGTATAGGTCTGAATATTAACAGCAGAGCCAATGTATTATTTATAGTACGAACGTCTGAACGTATTGATCACGTTTATCGTTTTTATCTAAGAAAATGATCAACTCATTTCCAATATTACTATGATTCTGTCTTGTCAATAATAATACTTGTCGTTTTGGCTTTAATTTTCTGTAGGCCTATATTTAAGGAAATTTATACACGATACAGTACTAAGTTTATAATTTAAAGTGCATTTGACATTTGAAATAAGCTTAAACCATCTTTTGGTTTCAAAAGTGCTCAATTTTCCGGGGCCGGAAGCCTCTTTAGGGTATTCCATAACCCCCATCTTCATCGATTAGTAAGTTATGTGGACATTTTACTCCATAAAACTTATTTCAAGCAAGTGTCTTTTATGAAAAATCTTGTACTTATGATGTTATCCACTACAAAACAAAATCCTTGGAAATAAAACTAAATTTTCTAAAATAGCCCATTTTAGATTTTCACTGACGAGCAAGCAAGCTTTGATAATCCAAGATACTCGTTCACGACTAGAAAACCCTTTTAGAAACATTTTTCCAGGGTAGTTATATATTATTTTTAATCTCATAGAATTCTTTGAGAGAACTTCAGCAATTCATTGATATTATTCTATTCCATCTATTGAAAGATCTATCTTAGTACGGTATCTTCAATTTTTTGTAGAAATAATGTTAATGAGATCTAGGAGAAGTAATAATTTACATTTTACAAAACCAAGTATCTGCATAATAGTAACATAGACCTTGCTTATCACCAAGGAATGCATTTAAATGCACTTTCAACTTATTACATCGAGAAGAAAGGCATTCACTTTTCTAAAGCGATTTGCGGTTCAAAATTGGTTCAGTTGCATTATTGGCAAAATACAGGAAGTGAAGAATGTGAATGCATTTGACCGCAAGAATTAGAGAAAACATTTTATGACTTCAGTTTGTCCAGAGCAAAATTATTGCATAACGCTGAATATTTCAGGTTTATTCCGAGACAATAGCACCCTCTAACTTTCTTTCAATGGTGTAACAATGATTATTTTTTACTATTCTTTGCTACTAGACTAGTACTTGAATATTATTTTGCCAACTATTCAAGTTAATAATATGCCTACATTAATCTGTTCATTTTCTAAAACTGTTAGGCCTATAATACTTGTCAAAATATTGATTATTATTTTGTATCAATAATTTGATAATTATTGTACGAGATAGATTATTATTGAAGGTAATTTAAATATACTTACCGTAGCTGATAATTACAATAAATTAGGATGGTACAAATAGGATACCGTATTGAGAGGATAATATCCCAATCAAGGGTACCAAACATTGGCTTGAAATATAAGGAAAATTGTTGAATTTACCTATCATGAATCACTAAAATTTAATACTATAACTAATAATTTGAACCATAGGCTGAAATTCAACTGAGATTGGGATGGTAATCATTCATCTTGAAGAATGTTAGAATTTTGATTGTTCAAAATTGCTTGATTTCAAACAATCATAGGTAGGTTACTTAGAAAAGATTAAAAAATGCTTGTCAGAATTTTATCACAATAGCATAATATTCATGCCAATATCATATTGTACTTATCGTACAAACTTATTAGTATTATGCTGTTTTTAGAACATATAGAGGAGAAAGTTATAATTTATTTATGGTAAAAGAAACTCCATTGAATCTCCAATAATCTTTCAAACGTTTTTGGGTGTTTTGAAATTATTCTAGTTCATTTATAGTGTATTTTTATTTCTAAAAAAATATTATGAGATATCACTCCATCCTCAATGATGTTTAATAAATGTGAAATATGAAATACCCAATAATCTTCTTCTGATGCTATTTTTTATCTATTTATCATAGCAATACTCCATGTACAACTTCCATCACAATTTTATCTATCAATGTATTTTTGTTAATACAGCTCTCACACCTCAAGCCTACATTCTTGGTAGACATCATTGTTATTAATTAGTATTCGTCATTCGTTATCATTATTTATCATCAGTAGCCTTATTATTCATTATTCACATCATTATTATTCATTTCATTTCATTTCATTTATTTACACACAATTTCCAAAAACAATACAATAATACAACATATAAATACAATACAAAATTGGAAAAAGTGGTTAGGTGACCTCATTGAAATCGTGTTGAGGCACCATAATTATTATTAAAAAATATAGATTTCCTGTCCATCTTCGATCACATAAGGGAGAAGAAATTAATCATTACAGTACTTATTATACTTCAAAATACTTTATATAATATCAATTATAACCAATGAGTGGTTTTCGATTTGCGGATATAATCTGACATCTTTTTCACACTTCCAGACATCTCTTTTTTCCATCCTGACATCTGATGCACGTGCACAATCGCGCTAATCAGTTACACTCCGTGAACAGCTCAATACATAACAAGGGAACTAATAATCTGTTTCCACATCTGAATAACAATTACCTCGCAAACTTCGATGTACCATTCCTTGTTCTTATTATATTCTTGTACTTTTACCTCTACTATTTCTTGTAGGACCCATGTCAGCGCACTATCTTCTTCCTTTAGTGTACGGCACACGGCTAGTCTAACCGCAGTGTTGTAGGAAACAGAGCATTTTAGCATACCTTTTACCTCCTGACCATAGACACTTCCTCTTCACTCTGATTGCTGGCTTGTGTTTGTGGTGTTGTTACACTCTATGTTGTTCGTGTCCAATATGGGCTAATTGCTGCTGTGTGCAGGTTACATATTGTGTGATTACTCTGGCAACTGATAGATAGGCGCATGAGATGATTGAACTGTTTTTTTCGATCAGAATGAAAGTTGAAGGAATTAACGGTTGGGAAGGTATTCATCAAGAAATAATATTATAATGATGAATACATTATGAATAGTATCCAGTGTTCGATTTTATACTTTCTATAACCAATGAAAATAAGTTATAATGTCAATATATTGACACAAATATATATCGACACAATTCAATATTATATTGACTTGAAAAAACATGAGTCTTGCTAAATATATTTCATTGATGACTCTATTCATTATTAGAATGATGAGAGGGAAATGATTGGATATCAATAAATAAACATAATATAGAAACTCTTATATAGTTCCTTGTAAACAATTTGTACAAAATAATGGAATAAATACATAATGAAAATATGGACTAAGGGGAAAATATTATAAAATTGAATATATTATAAATATAAATATTAAAAATAATAAATACTAAGGGAATAGATAAAGGACTAAGGGAACTATTAAAATACATAATTCCATGAGAAGGTGACAGAGAAAAAAATTATTGGATAAAAACGAAGAATGTTGTATTGAATTTAATGATCTTTTTCATCTAATTCATCCAAAGTAATGGAATGTGAGCTCTTATAATGTGCAATTGCATTAATTTTTTCTGCCAATTCCTAAACTCAGATAGGTGAATATAGGAATTGTAAATCATAATAATTATTCATAGGAATTGTAAATATAAATGTGAATAAGAACATTAAAATCATATATTATATTGAAACAATTTAAAATGGGTACATTTGAATTGAAAAACGTTGTGATTTACAGAAGATTCATTTAATATCAATGAGGAAAAATATCTTATTTCACCAACCGCATAATAGGCTACTAGTTTATCATTCTTGTTTTCATTATGGGAATACAGTATCCTTTTCCTCTTCACAATTATAAGGAATTTGCTTCACATACTATTACTATGACGCTATTACTGATGATTTTAGAATGAAGTGAAGTGTATGATCTCTTGATGGCCTGCTTATTCTAGCAATTTTCATCTTCGGTTTGAAAGTCCTCGTATTTCTTACTTGAGAAAGTCATCCAAAACAGTAAACATGTCTCTTCCAAAATTATTCGAAAATATTCTAAATTTATTCTACGTATTCTAACATTATTCTAAATTACTCTTGAACTTCTGCAAAGTATAGTAATCAGTTTCATTGCAATGCTCAGTTACCTTACAAGTCAGTGACCCGATCTCAAGGTCGTTACCAAGAACTTGCCGTTCTTTCCTGCTGAGTAAATATACTAAATAAACAAAGAATGCCAATTACCAATTTGATTTATAGTTGAATGCATAAAATTTGTTGAGCGGAACCGCAAAAATAGATTATTGAAACAAATCATGAATAGTTTTTGTTAGTGAGAAGGATCAATATTTATAACCAATTATTAGTTTTCACTATAGGTTGCACATTTTTTTTGAAAATATTATTCCCAGGTAGTTTGTTAGAATGCCTGTGAGAAAAGTGATTACTATCCACACTTAGTAGATCCGGTAGTTCCGGTTAGCTGATTGGAGATTTATAAACTTTAGTTTGAGAACTAGATTATTCGTCAAAATTTCATTGTGATCTAATAATATTTGAGAAAAATTTAACTAGATTTAGAGCTCAAGACAAATATAAAATGAAATGAGATAAAATTTGTGTTAGAAAACGTTCCTTGCAATGGAACACTCAATTTATTTTCAAATAAATTGAAAATGCTGAACTATCTGTTTTGAACTAATTGCTGAAATAATGGAATGAAATGAAATAATGAACGTTATTCCTTTGAACAAAATCATACAAAGAATTTCACTTGAAAAACAGGAACTACAGTTGACCATACTGTATTATCCAGTATTCGTGGTCAACTTGTTATTATTAATTACTTGTAATTATTGGATTTGATCGTTACAGGTGACCGGTACAAACTTTTCATGATCCTTCTCAAATGAAACTGATTATTTTTTATTGCAGATAAAACAGATTGAAATATGTATCGAATTAAGTTTAAATGATCATGTTAACTAGAAAATTTTTATCACATTATAGGCTACACGAAAGAAGAATAATAATTGACATTTTTTTTTGCTAGGGATGATGCCCACATAAGCTCTAGGCTTGTGCATGGTTAATGGAAAGGCTGTTTTCGAAAAATTAATTCAATTGATTATAAATCGATTCAATAAATTAATTGAAATGATTAAATAGTAACAAGTAATTGAAAACCAATTCAATTAATTGATTAAAATGATTGATTGGACAAAGTGAAATAAACTACAGTACAGTACCTAAGAATATATTAATTATACTAGAAAAAAAGAAGATATTTTCACAAATTTTTGTGTTGAAAACTGGAACTGTACCAATACTATTATAGAATCAAATAAATCACAACAATCTAATTGAATGGAAAAATATTTTGATATTGTAAAATAAATTTGTATTATTTGTGATAATAAATGCCTAAATTTTGGGATTTGAGTAGCGATCATTCAAAGAAGGAAACATGAGAATTGTGCATTCCAATAGTTAATTCGAAAAAATGTAATGATGAATATTAATGATGAAATCAACAGTAATTCAAACTGTCTCATAAATTTCTTAAATTTTTGTTTCAGTTTTGAAGAAGAAGTTTACAGTTTACATTGTAGTAATATATGTAGAGGAGGAAGAAAATGGAATTCTACTAGGAAGATCAATAATTGAAATGGAGAAGAGAATCAACTCAACCTGAATAACTGAATCAGTTATAATGTCTCGAATGATAATCAGTTACATTCCTCAATGATTTGTAACAGCAACCGTTCCCGGAATGAAAATTTAACCGGAAGAGCAATCATTGGATGATATACGAATCAGATCGTGAATTGAGTTGATGCACATGTTAATAAAGCAATTATTGCGGGAATGCAGGGGGTTGTGTATTGAGAGTAGCATGCATAAGTGCATCGTTGCATAGTTGTATCCCGGGAGAGGAGAGATGTAATGCGCAAATGAACTTATCAATGTTGATGACCTCCTCCCCCTCCTCCTCCTTCTTCTTCACCGTCTCCTCCATCACCTCTCCTGTCTAGAGTACTGTCTCCCGCCAAACAATTAGACTGGCTACCCGCCATTGTGAAAGGGGATATCCCGTTTTTATAGATTTTAGTCTCAGTCGACGGTTTGTTATATATAAAGTGAATTGAGCCGGTTACGCAGTATTCAGTAGTGCAAGTGTTTTCGAGCGCAACAGATCACAACATCAAGTCCGACGCCGCCGCATCATGTCAACCTCCTTGCTTTTATCGGTGAGTTCTCTGCAGATTGGTTTCGACTGGATTCGACGCCTAGAAAGATTGTTCAAGACGCAAGTGAATCGCCGACCCGTGTAACCAGTGTTAAGATTAGAATAATCAAATTTTATTATCATTTTCTCAAAATGTGTCAGGTTTGTATAGGAACCATGTGATTTATTATCGTCGAAAAACCCAAGTGTCTGTGGTTATCCATAAATATTAGAGTTTCCATCAGGTTTGTATTAGAATCGTGTGACAACCTTCGGGCTTTCACAGTGAACAAGACTTTTTTCTAAAAATGTTTATAATTTGCCGAGGTTGTATCAGAATAATAATCTTGGCCAATGTTATAATTAGTCATACATTCATATATTATTCCATACAAATAAAATTTTAATATAGGGAGTCTAACCATAGGGTTGTACTTTTTTCAACAAACTTTAGCAACTTAGGTCAAAATAAAATAGTTTATATTAGTCTCAGACTAGGTGCTAGGGTAAACAAACAAAAAAAACAGTAAACCTGTCTAAGGCGGACCCTGTGTAAGACGGAAACCTGTTGAGACGGAATGGTTTTTCTGGTCCCAAGGAATTTTGTATAAAGGTAAAAGTACCTTTGTAAGCCGGAAACCTGCTAAAACGGAAAAGGTTTTTCGCCACACTAGGACGTAATGAACTGTTTTCACACCTCAAACGGAGGCCGAAAGCGTTCTATTTCCGACGGGGTCGGTAAACGTTTACGGCCCTAGAATGAAAAAGAAAATGACCTTGAATGACAGCTGATCGTGTCTGATCACACAAATCATGAAGAGATAATCACATAATTTTTACGGAAATAAGCTGTATATTTTATATTATATTCTGAAATAATTATTGTTCCATAACTTAATATGTATTATCCTGTTTTTTTTTTAATAGTTTTTCTTGAACCAATAGAATACGATGATATTTCCTTAACCTCAACAATTATTGTGTTGGCTGCATTGTGTAACACAGAGTTATGAATTTTGAATATTGAAAAGTGAAGTACAGTAATTGTTTCTTTTTGAAATAGAATTTGAAATCTAAATAAAATAGTTCAAAAAAATAATAATAGAAACGTGGTATTTCTTCATAAAAAGTATAGCCTATTATTTCTTTCAACAGTTTTGATATCAAACAATAGAATGCGATAGTATTTTCATAGGCCTAACCTCAAAACATTGAATTCTTCCTAGAATTTCACTTTCAAAGTTGCCATATATATTTATTTTTTTGGTGTGGCGAAAAATAGCGTTCACACCACGGGCGAAAATGTTTTGCCGGCTCTCGATCGCTTCAAGTTCTCGACATTCGTCTCGAACTTGAAAACCGCGATCTCAAGCCGGCAAACACACATTTTCCGCCCTAGGTGCGAAATATACTATTTCAGTCCGGTTGCGTTCCGTCTTAGACAGGTTTTACTGTATATAACTAATGTCAACACCAACACTCAGTCAGGCTTATAAAACCTAAACTATCAGAGTCGTGAGATGTTAATTTTTCTCGAAGGGCAAGCCTATCTTCTATTATTTGAATGGACTGCCAGGTTTTGTAGTAACGTGAACATGTGATCAACGATGGCTTCCCTATAGATTGGACAGAAATTTGTGCGCAAGAGATTCCTTAGTGTTTGGGGGAGTGAATTAGAAGTGCATTATCATCATGAAGGTCTATTTTTTGTAATGAGGTGTTGTCTTATGATAGAATTTATACAATTATCATATGACAAATTTTTCCAATCAATCGGTAGTGGGACTCCTTCATGAATGTTGTCGATGAGTCATAAACATGAAGGTATTCTTTGTATCATGTTTAAATTCACTGGTTAGATGTTTTAGAATAACCAATAAATGTATCTAAACGGAACAAAATAATTACACAATGAGAGAGGATAACTTTGAAAAATTAAAAATTTGAAATTTGAATTACAAAAATGACAAATTTTACATTATATGGTGATCGTTTTATCTGCTTGAATACTTGAGCAAATGAATCAATTGAAAAAACCATTGAGCATTGATCATGGAGCAAAATCACAAAAATTGAGATTCAAATTGAAAATTCCTAGTGTAAAAAGTTAAATCAATATTGCCTATATACTTGCTTCTCATAAACTGTTGAACAATAATATATTACTGTATAATGCTAAAAATCCAGTTGTAGAAAAAATGGGAAAATCCATTTTATCTGGGTTATAGCGAAAACGGAGCAATGATATCTCGGTGACAAAAGTTATGACATAATAATAAAAATGATAATTTAATTCGTGACTAGATTGGTATTCCATACCAAATAATCCATACCTAAAACTAGATTCAATATTAATTTGTGCTTTTCATGAAATTGGATTGATTAGTAATCCAAAAAGTAATATAGATGGCTCTTAGTACAGATGATTTCACTTTGATCACTCCAGGTGAATAAAAGCTTAATAGAGTTCTGAAAATGTGCTTCCTCAAAAAAATTGCAATTGCATAATTATGCAGTATATTTGTGTCCGGATTGAGAGAAAGGCATTCTGACAGCGATTAATTGATATGACTGGAAATAATAATTATAACAGTGGACAATAGAGGAGAAAGGGCTATTAAATTGTTGGCATGATCTCTGAATAATCTAGAAAATATCTTCCTCTTATATTTCATCAAGTTTTTTTCATCTCAATGAGTATGATCATTGAGGAATTTCATTTTTTCCAACTTTTGAAATTTTTGTCTACATAAATGTTAAGAGATAACATAGAACTGGAATCTATTCATCTATTCCATATAATGATAAGGGGGTTCGAAACAATGTTTTGTCATTTGTGTTTCTAGAAGCTAGAACATTAAAACCCAGAGTCTGATGTTCTCCTACAAGTCCGATAAGTTTTTGATGTTCCCTTGTAACTCCAGTAGTTCTTCTAAGACTCTCAAGTTCTTCGAAGTAGCAACTTCTAAGACTCCAGTAGTAAATTACAACAGTCTCCTTCAAGTTCCAGTAGCCTAGCTCAACTTTAGAAGAAATTACAGTAACAGTTGTGGAGAGTGAGCCCAAAAATTGTTCCAGTATTACGTGAAGGCCCAATAAAATTCTAATTCGATGACGATGTAGCTCGGAGCTCACCGGCTTGTTTCATGCTGCGAAAATTGTTAAATTGTTAGTCGAGGCTGCAATTCAAGCCGCACAACTGCAGTAAATTTCACGCTCTTCATGGCTCTAAAAAGATAAGAGAATCGGTATGAGTTTCAGTTTCAGTACTCCACTATACTACTTTCGATGATCATTATGCCTCCAATTCCAATAAACTAGGAAGTACATTGGCAACAGATATTTCAATCAGACCTGCTGGAGACGTCAATTTCTCAAAATCACAAAAGGCACGCCTCCTCCCACTTCATTTCATCCGTAATCAGTTGGTTCTCAATCAGAAAGCCTACAGTCAAACCATTTCATGCCTCTTTAGAAGCCTGTGGACATCTATCTATTGGTTCCCCATACATAATCAATTCAACGTTCAATGTTGTTATCCATTCTTTTTAAATATCGGGACGATCAATTAAGGTCATCTATTCAAAGTGTTTCATTTTCATGCGAGGAATTAATCTGTCAACGAAAGAGTAGCCTGAACAAATTTCACATACCGTACGTCTGATTGCATAACTTTATTTTAAAACGCACAGTATTTTGTTTTGAATAGTCCTTCCTTTGAATCTCGTTGAAGTTTGATGAGAGTTAGGCTGAGTTATTGGAATGCCTTTTCATTTCTTGAATCCTATTAGGAAAGAAAAGAATGAAAGGATTCCTGCACTTTCCCCACTTGCAAGGTATTCTTTCAAAGAAAACTTATTTTGTCACCGTCAAAGATCACCAATTCCCACTTTAGATCTACTTTTTTTGAGTTAATGACTTTTTTAAACTATAGCCTATGTACAAGAACATTTGCTTTACATCTTAACAAGGACGGTGCATATACAAGATGGTACTTGGAATTTTTTACATAATTTTGAAAGCCAAATTAGTATTATTAGAACATTTCAGATAAATTATATTCTGGTATGTATTGTTACTTCTCTAGCATTTCAAGGCCTGTGATCACAATAATAATTATAATTGGAAAATACTAATTATAATGGTGCTCTAATTTGCAGCATCTTCATAAACTTCATAAACGTTTTTATATTGCATTGAAAAAATTGATATAGGGATGAATATATCTGGTTATCCATAATGAATGAGGAAACTTGATATTGACATTATTGTAGCAAGAGAAAATTCAGGCTGAAACATCCTAATCAAGCGCAGATAAATTGAAGCTACAGCGAGCTTTGGCAATTCGTCTAATTCTTTTTCGTTTCATCCATTACAGTTGTGGGATGAATGACAGTTTGATTGAATGATCAATATCAACTGTTTAAATAATACAGGAACAACCCCTTCTAGTAAACTACATTCCTTATCTCGCAAAATAATTTTAGTATAGCCTACTCTATTCCGTATAGATTGTGCATCTCTTGAGTAGATTATTGACGTATTCTTGTTCATTCCTTTACGTTCTACAATTATTTTTTATTTATGCTTATGGCTTTTTTTGGCGGAGAGACCCTTTCGGGTGTTCCGCCTCGCCGAATCCAGTTTTCCCTAATGTGAAATATGGAAAACATTATAGGTTAAGTCCAACACTGAATTTTCAACTTTCCCAAAAAGTCCCAAAAAATCTTCAAAATCAGAATCTTTCAAATCATAGATTAACAGCACTAATACGATACTCACGAAAGCACATTTCAAATAAAATAATGAATTATACGAGAAATTTAAACGAGAAATTTACGTTCTACAATCTATTACAAAACTTGACATTAAGTGCGATTGGGAAAAAATCGTTACTAAAGCCTCATCCCCTTCAAGATCCACATTCTTTGTCCCTTTACTAAGGGATGCACTGCACATGTTGAATATCTCTTATCAAGATTAAACTTCGTAACTGATATTATCTTTTCGTCTTTCAGCCAACATTATTTCACTACGAAACAATGAGCAATGAAAAACACCCAAAGTAGATTTTAGTCTTACCTATCTAATACTTATTATTCTATTAAGCTGGTGGTACAGGGCATGACAACAGCTTCACTCAGCTACCTTTGCTCCGTCCAAGAATTCGTATACATAGTATTCGAGTTATCGAAGTATGATCGCACACCACTTGACCATCGCTTCAGTCATTATTTCGTGTGCTTCATTATCAAAGGATGAATATAACTCGACAGTAATAATTCATTTCATTTACAATTGAACTAGTGGCGGAGCGTGGTATACTTATTTGGTCATCGCCGGGCATATTTCCTATAGGACAAAATATTTCCTATAGGAAATATACCCGGCAACGATATACACGCTACAGAGATGGAACAACTCATGCTATTGCTAAGCTAGGTGAAGACTAAAGAGTAAACTACTAGATTACCGTATCAGAAGTTCACTGACATTTGACGCGGGAAAATCAGCTATTTACAAACACAAGCTTAGGTTCGTTGACCATAATTGGCGTGCTCATATTTTGTAATTTCGTCCGGGGTTTGAACGGATACAGTGCACTGAAGTTTCCATATAATATTATCAGAGGCGTAAACAGCAATAATTACCGTACAGTTTGTTTCATATGCCGCGTAAAAAGCCGTCTGTAGGTCACATTTATGGAACCTTGCTCACGTATTCCACGGATTACAACACGCTTCGCTGCGTTACACAAGATTATTACTGTCACGGCTGTATTAAACGTTTCACGTCGCTGTAGAATCACGTAGGTCGCTTGTACTACAATAGACTGGAATGCAGCTCAACCAAACAGATTAGAATGAGCACAAGAGTCATTAAATCTCTCAATTTCCAGGTCGGTGTTGATAATTCAATAGACATATTATTGGTTCGATGATTCGCCATGAACAATTTTCAATTGTCGATGAAAATTCGAAATAATTTGGAGTGCAAACACAAAGGTTTACAACTCTCAGGTCGGAGTTGATAATCGTTTAGTTATCCAATAGACTGGATTTACTGTAATAGATCGATGATTCAACATGAACAATTCTCAATTATTGTCAATGGGTACTCGAAATAAGATTTCAAAAGCACAAGCCTACTACAAGTTCCTTTTCAAGTTGGGACGTATGATTCAATGTATGTTCAATGATTTCAAATGAACAATTTCCTCTCAGGAAATATTTTTAATAAATAATAATCAGTTCATAAACATGATATATATTTGTATGAGTTAATAAATATTAAGAATAATTTTATTTTGAATTTTTCTTCCAGGCCGCAACAATATGCATTTGTGCAATGGCGGTAGAAAACGTATGGGGGATGGGTGACAGCGAAACATCTGATTCGTAAGTAAAATTTATTCGAAAACTATTTTTGTTAATCCTGCGTTCTGATTATAATTTATTGAAATCACGAATTCCATTTTAATCCTTCAATGTAAAATCATAGAATTGATCAGTTAGATGTTTTGCCAAGGGTGACAAGGAAATACTAAACACCAGAAACATGTCGGCTACTTGTATAAAAGATTCTCATCCAACCAGAACTTTTCTTTTCTCACAATACTGTTGCTTTTTTGAGCTTCTACCGAAGGACAACGATCAACGCAAAGATTAATATTCAACAATGTGTTTTGTTCATTTTATCGTAATAATCGCATTCATTAATATTATTGTAATGATGGTGCAAAATAAATAACACTGTATGTAATGAATAGATGTATTGAGTAGCAAATTACTGTTCCAATTCACAAGTGAAGAATCAAATATGGCGATAGGCCTACACAATAACATGATTGATACATAATTTGAAATTAAATTATACTCAAATAAACTTATATATTGACTTATGACACATGCGGTTGTTGCCACTTGCCACTAAGTGAAATAAGATTGACCAATCACAAGCTAGTAATGGCTGCGTAGCAGTAGGCTTTTCTCTTATTGGTTGACGCGCTCTCATTGGCTGAATTATTATCGCCATTTTAAAAATGAAACATTGTTGACATTTCCACCAGAAAACATTGACGCAGAAAAGAATGAATTTCAAAATGTTGTAAATAGGGATAAGTTAATTTCAACGAGACAAACATTTTGATTAGACCAAAGTTGTCGAGGACTTTGAAGAGATTTGTAATTAACATGAACAAAAATGATAAACGTAATTTTTTTGTTGCTGTTATTGAAAAATTCCGCAACTTCCAATGTCCAATTCTCGTATTGAATTCTCTACTTATTGTTTAGATGTATTAGAAATATTGCTGTTATTAGAAATGTATTTTTTTTGTTGCTGTTATTGAAAAAGACCGCAACTTCCAATGTCAAATTTTTAAATTGTATTTTCTACTGATTGTTTGGATGTATTGAAAATGTTTGTGCAGTGATTTGTAAACTTATAAAATTCATTTGTTTTTCCGGGTATCAACTATCACTCTATACGCAATATGTGTTTTGTATTTCGGGTTGTAAAAAAGACCTCTTTGATTCTCCATCACTAGAGAAAACGGGTTTTACGAAATCCGTCTCCTTAAACACGTGATTCTGAGTTTTTTTGTAATATTGGAATCAATATTCACTTTCAAAATCTCACTTTGGATATCCCATTAGAAGAGTATTATGATCATCCATGGATACATGGATTGTGAGAAGTAATCATCTATGAGCCATCCTATGAAAAATATCGTAGGCCTATATTGTTATTCTATGAAAACACACATCACATTTTTATATTTTATATGGTTTTTATCATTTTTCAGACACAAAAAAGTGATCATCCACGTGCCATCCTATGAGAAGATCATCAAACACACGCACACAGTGTACAAAATAATCGACAAAGGTGGAAAACATGGACACAAGCACCATGGAGAAGTAATCCACAAACACCTGCATGGGGGACATGTGGACCACATTCACAAGCACGAAGGAAAGCATGGACATGACCATAAGCATAGTGGTCACGCAGGACATGATCACAAGCACAGTGGTCACGCTTCTCACCATCACGCTCATGCCGGACATGCCGCGCATGCGCACAAGCATCATGGTCATGCTGATCACGAGCACAAACACTCAGGTGAGAGAATCAAAACTAATTAAATTGGATTGGAAGAGATGAATAAATTGAATGAGGAAGAGAAATAAAATAAAGAATATATACATACAACAAGCACTCAGGTGATAGAATCAAAAATAATAAAATAGAAACAGAAATAATAAATTCATTGAGTGAGAACAATTATACAAAGAATATACACATACAACAAGCACTCAGGTAATAGAATTAAAAAGAATAAAAGAGAAAGAATAAATTCACTCTTTATCTGTTATTGTACACGTTTCTGATAAAAAGAAGTTATTTAATTCATGTTTGAGTTAATTCAATACTACATCTTACAACATCTCACCAGACTCTGTGTCAGAAGAATAAATTCAATGAGGAAGAAAAAGAATAAACAGATAGAACAAACACTCAGGTAATAGAATAAAAAAGAATAATATAATAATAATATTATAATGAAAAATAATGGGCCCTTCCAGAAAAGAAGAGAAGCTCGAGCTCTGGGAGAGAGTTCAAAATAACTGAGTAGATGGATGAGTCATTTGAATACAAAAGAGAAGTAAAAAATTAGATAGGAAGAGAAGAATGAATTGAATAAGGAACTGAAATTATATGAATAATGAACACATAGAACAAAATATTCTATTATCAAAACAGAATTATTACCCCTACAGCCAGTTGCACAGAAATTGGATTGAATTTAACAACCGTAAAATGACGTCACTGCATTGACTGCATTGTCACTACATTGAGGTTCGTTCTTTGTTTCTCATTACATTGTTTTGCTAGATGACTTCATTTTACGGCTGTTATATTCAATGGTATTTTCGTACGGCTGGCTGCTAATCTTTAAGATTATTTCAGCAATCTTGAAATCTTCAAGTCCACTCATATGGAGAGGCTCACAATTTCAATACTGCAAAATTTTTATGTTTATCTCATTTTCTAGGTCACGGTGATCACGGACACCATCACGACGGACACTTTGGCCACGGACACAAGCATGACGGACACTTCGGACACGGACACAAGCATCACGGACACGGAACACACGAGCACAAGCACCACGTGCACAGTCACGGAGGTCACGGACATGGTCACGGTCACGATGATATTGTACGCATCGGTCACTTCTACCCGCAAAGTTTCCCCGAAAGCTACCCTCAGTCCTTCTCTTCTCCAGACTTCCACCAAGGTTACCCACCGAGCAAATCTCTCAGCAGCAACTTTTTCGAGGGCAAAAATAACAACAGAGACAGTTATTTCCCCTACTCTGATAACGTCAACACTTATGAGGTGATCGAAGACGATAATAAGAGCACAATTGATGAGACCACCCTGCCAAGGTCAAGGCTTTTCCATACCTACGGAGGAAACTCTGGATTTCGAGTCAACAATAATCTGTTCCAGCATTCAAATCTTTATCATCATTCACATCTTGATGGCTATTAAGTGACGTAGTTCTTTCGAATCTTGAATGGAACAAAGTGGTTCCAACTTTTTAAGCTCAACTAATTCTTAATCAATTCGAAACCTCTGATGAATCTCTCAAACAGTAACTAATAATCCCTATGTCCACACTTGGTCGATTCGTGTGTACTGCACAGCATTCGGCCAATACTAAAGCATATGAAGCACACAAAAATCACCAAGTTTGGACATAGGGGTAGATAGGTTCAGAGCTTCAGAATATATACAAAGATGGAATCCTGCATTGTGTGGAAAATTTATAATGTGGAATTGAGGAAATCCTCTATTATTATACAGTGCTGTGATTGAATTTCTTCAGTGAATAGAGGACAATGAAAGGTTGTCTTTTTCTCATTAACGATGTTCGATGGCATAATTTTCTTTTAAAAAAATGCCTGTTATGACCTGCTACAAATGCATGTATAAATTTGCAGATTTCTAGTTCAACTTTTCAATTAATGAGTATCACAAATAGATTCATCAATTATTATTTCTAACTGAAATAATATCTATTCACATCCCGAGACCATAATTTGAATATTAGTAGAGGCAATTCTTCAGAGAATAATGTATTTTCCATACCGTTTCTGGAATCAAATAAATGTTACCATTATGGGGAGAATGTTACCTGATTTATATTGACGTTTATGAGCTCTATGTGATTGATATTGAAGAGTTTGAAAGGATGAACGGTTGAGAATTGTATGGAGATTCCAGTCTCCACTTGGATACAAACAATATGTCAAGCTAATAGTGGTTTAAATTATCTTTCCCGGAGAACGAACGGAGTACAGTAAAGTGGGTAATGTCTTTGTAAATTTCGAAGAGAAAATCTAGAATCTATTGTATATCTAAGTGATACGACTTTGATGGAATGAAGTGCAAGAATAAAATTTCTTGGGATTTTAACCCACATTAAGTTTAAAATATTTTCATGCAGTGCAGATATTATGTTAAGAATTGATACGTATACTACTGTAATGTACAAATTAATGTTTCGTCCAATGGAATGATCCTATTACATCCTCATGAGACCATAGTTGCTAATTTTGTGTTGTAAATAATAATTCTGTAATAGCTTTAAGATGATATAGTTATGTTTTTATATTAATTGTATATAATATTGTTTTTATTACCAATAAAATAGTTACATTTTGTTATGTTCTGCGTCTGCATTCATCCTTCAATCAATGATAAATTTGAATTACTTTCAATTTTTAAGCTTGGGTATAGCCATTTAGCCATTTCATCAATGAAATGGAGTCCGACCTCCTCACCTGAGACTTCAAAATCTTCTTAGCAACATTTCAAAACAATAATTTTCAATAAGACCTATTTCAATAAGACCTTATTAAAAGTAATTATTATGATTACTGAAGATTAAGGAAGGTACTCTGCTAACGCTCTCAATTCTAATTTTCAAACTAAAAAACTAGATACAGAGAACTGATTTTGAAGTAAAATAATGGAGTAGGATGAAATTGACTATTGATTAGATGGAAGAATTCAGTAAAAATATGGATCTATCTTTCATTTTCACTAGTTCGGATTCCAAAGATAAACATAAACGACTTTAAGAAAAGAAAACGAGTCATAGTAAACATGATATTCTTCCTACTTCTCTTCCTACTTTCAGCAATTTTTTTAAGTTGATTTTTCAAGTAGAAGATATTCAAAGAAGATATTTCAAATGAGTTTAAAAGATTATGATGTTGATGAACTCATGAAGATGATGGCTTCATAGAAAAAAGACGGTTTCTATCTCTATCTATCATACATTCAGCATCAGAAACAATGAACAAAACTTTTTAAAAACCGTGCCACGTTATCTTTCAGCAGATAGGGTGGGAACATGTAGAAGCTACATTATAAATGGATGGATTTTATCTCAAAATAGTGTTTTGACAGATATAGAAAACCTAACTTTGTGTAAGATAAACCTTGAAGATTTGAAGAAAAATGTGTGAGATGTGGGTTCAGTTCCATAGACGTTGGAAGCAATAATATGTTTTGGATAGATAGACGAATTCCTAGCATTTTTAAACTACCAACTTGGCTATCGGTGACAGTTCATTCAAAGACAATTATGTCCCCTCTGTTTCTGTAACAGTTTCCGTCTAAAACACTTCCTTATTTGTTAAAGCGTCAAATGAAGTCTCTGTCCGTTACTTCATGGCTATTAAAGCCAATTCGTAGAATCCCCAATTTTATTTCACAGCTTTAATATAAGTGCAATTGCACTCTTCATTGATTCCTCTAGAAAATTTTTATTTGTTACCAATTTATTATTTAATGAAACAAGGACATCAACAGATATTCTACAAAATGAGTTAAAATTTATTATTTGACAATGATGGAAGAGATAATTACCATTACCAATACCATGTAAGAAGTTCAAACATTCAGTAAAGTTAAACGGCTTATTATAGACGTAATAATTATTAGTGAAACGAGAGTCAAAGAAAAACTGTATGAATTATAAATATGGTTCTGGAGACTTCTGCAACAGAACGAAATAGCGAGAGGAAATTCGATGAATGCCACTGAATTATTATAGACTATTCATTATGTGAGAAAGAAAATGACAACCAATTCATAATTTGACATGGAGAGAGGACCGATTGAGAAGTAAACTATCTTTATCAGCTTACTAAATACGGAAGTTTTATTTTGAGGAAATTATAATAATACTCTACAAAATAATATCCTGTTGCGACCTACTGAACTGGAGACTCTCTTTAGTAGGGCACCTCACCAACCATGAAGTTATATTATAATAATATTATTATTACTTCTCAATCGTAACGTACTATTAAAAATGTAAAAAAACGGAAGTAGACTTTTAGCCCAGTAAAGCAGCATCTAATTATTCTGATTAGATGAGTGACGAGCGTTTGGTACTCATGTTGGACGGGTGACCGCTTGTTGGCTTGCATTTCGAGCATTCACTTATGCTTTGCATATGCTTATTAATTTAAAAAAACCATTTCTCATTGCTTGGAGCTTGCGGATTCATATCGCATTGAGATCCTTTCATTAAATGTATTTGACAAAAAAGTGTGATGAATCTCTCTTTCTTGGTATGATTATAACACCTTAATATCGGGGTACCGAGCTCTGCTCGGGGGTAGGCCTAAAAAGGCACAGAAATGGAAATTTTAAAGGAAAAAGGAATGAAATTAAACAATTTTTCAAGTACAGCCATCAGTCTTATGCACTGAATCATCATTGCACTATAAAAAATCAATCTCAGCTTTCGAAATATTATGGATAATCGAGTTAGAATGCATATCATTTGAAAAATCTCACTTATAAAATTTTGCTTCATAGAAATAATAATATGGGGTGATATCGTGGGATCATTTTAACATAAAAAATATTTTATACGTCAGTAAACGAGCATACATCAATCAGCTGTTTTATGACAATTTGAATATAATTCCTGCTACAACAATTTTTAGCTCAAGCTGTTTGATTAACTTTTGAAGATTTTCTTTTTTCAAATAAATAGAAACAGATCACATGGCTGACTTCATGCCTCAAATTTAAAATAACAATACAATAATTATGGAATATTTTCAAAATTTCAAATTTCTTTTAATTTTCTATATATAAATCAGAAAGGAATAGGAGCAGCTTATGTGTTTCGATATTTTTCTCAATTCTAGTAATGGAACCGCTGGTTTTACCAATCGTTAGAGCCGTTTCAGATCCGTTGGACATACATACATACAAATTGCTCGCTTTGTATAATAGGATTCTCTGTCATCAATGTTTTAATTCCTCTTAATTTTAATGATTTTAATCCCTTTTTATTTTTTAAGATTTTAAATAATTTTAAATCTGATGAATTTGAATCAGTAGGAAGAGTTGATGTGCTTCTGCATTTTCATCAATTTCAGTAATCGAGACGCTGTTTTACAAAGGAATTTCAGTCGGAGATTGCGTTCATTTACATATGGTCAGATGATTGAAACAAATTATCTCAAGCTGATAATTATAATCTCCTCACTCTCTCTCAACATCAAGAACCGACGGAAAATTGTTTCTTCAGGGTCCTGATTCTCTGTCACTGTCTCAGCAGCTGAAATAATAATCTTGTCTCACACACATCATCATTTGTCTGTCAGCTGATTCTTAAAGGATCAATTTCTCCTTTTAGGTCCTTCAGCGAGTTTATGAGACCCGGCTCAAACTAATTTTTGTATCACAAACCTCCTATATTAAATTTCGTCAAAATCGTTAGAGGCCGTTTTCCGAGATCCGTTGGACATACATACTTAAATATACATACATAAATACATAAATACATACATAAATATAAACATACAGAAATTGCTCGCTTAATATAATAGGATATAAACATATAAACATATAAACATACAGAAATTGCTCGCTTTATATAATAGGATAAACATACAGAAATTGCTCGCTTAATATAATAGGATAACACCTTAGATTTTAATCTTTATCGATTATAAAGCCAACATAATTTCTTTATCCAATTTCTTTGTTCTTTATTCAGCAATGTTGGGTGTTGGAATGTAATAGTAATAGCATAGACTAACTATACATTCTAACTAACTAGACTAACTATACCTATAGACTAACTAGATACATTGTTGTCTATGGTAATAGGGGAGTATAATCTTCTAGATAGATGATAGATAGATATCTATAGATGATAGAAGAAAACTTTAAGCCAACTTGAAGAATTGAATAATTTATTAAAAATAACAAATATGAAAAATTATTATTATTAGATAGAAATTGAATCTGAATAAAAATATTCGCAACACACATATTTATAATTATTAGTTTTTTACATTGATTATTGGTAGAATCTTTGACATCGGATTATTGTCATGTATAAACTCTCTTCATATGTGAATCTAATCACGCACTTAAGTACATGAGGATGAACGACACTTTCACCATAGACTACAAACAAATATGTATGGATTATCTATCTCCGTATATGCTCAACTAATTTCACAGCTCCGGTAACTTGACTTGCAGCAATGAGTATAATAAATTACGAAGAGGAGTTTAGAGTGGTAAGTAATGATACCTGATATGTATAGAGTAATTTGTATCCTCCCGAACTTATTAGTAACGATGAATGATTTATTTGTAATTGAGACTGCATTTCATAAAGATAAATGAAAGCGAAAATGAGTTCTGATTGTACACAGGAGAGCAGAAGCATAGCAATCTTGTGCGCTTGAATTATTATGAAGTTGAAAGTGCTACACTTCGAAAATTACAGGTTTCGTCTCGTAAGGAAATTGTGGTCTCACGTTAATTTTCAATGTGGATAGAACAGAACATTTTGCATGACCGTGCCCACATAAATCCAACATGTTTATTAGTAGTAGGATTATCATAAAATGCTATTTTTGTATATTATTGTGCACTCTGAAAATGGGAGAGGAATATTTCTGAGGAAAAAGCACTTTCACCTTTCTTCCTCTTAGTTTGTCTGTCCGTAAATATTTTTCATTGATAATGAAGAATTTGGACATCAGCTTAGGCTCAATTCATACAGAAGAGACATGGCGGAAACGTGGCGCAATAAAATTACAAAATAGCATATTATGGAGATCCTACTACTAATAAACATGTTGGAATTATGAGGGCACTGTCATGCAGAATGTTCTGTTCTATTCACATTGAAAATGAATTATTTTAGGGTAGATGCAAGCTCAAAAACACAGAAGAATGGTTGAATGATTTTAGGGGAAGCTTCTAATAAGCACAAAAATTTATAAAAAATATAATAGAATCAGAATGTGTAGAACGATGAAAGATTGATAAGAAAAATAAATAAATACAAGGTGAATCAGAATAGGAGGGTGAAAATCGTGTAGAAAGATAGGCGATAGCACAGGCTTGAAATGGAAGCAAAATGGAACAGAGCAAGGAATGACAACGACGAACCAATCAGGAGCAAAGACCACGCCCCCTCTCTTGATTGGTCAACAGTTCAGTATGCATGAGTTTACAACTCTGCCGGTAGATGGTAGCATTTACTGGGTGATGCACTTGTTCTTCTTCTAAATTATCTTGAACTTGCATTAATTTCATTGAAAGTTCAACATGTTATTATTTTGTTTGAAATCACATAATTCACGTATCATATTTATCAATTGATTGAATAAGCAATATTTAAACCACAGCTTAATTCAAATCATAACTATCTTATTTTTATGCTATCGATTTTTAATGATGTTGTAAGGTAGATAAAGGTTCTAATATAATTATTTTAGGTACTGTAATAGATTACATATCATTTTAATCTAAGTTATACACTAATGTCAGTTACATTGCGTTCTTGTCTGTTGATTGTACTGCGCTAGTCTTGTTATCTCTGCTTCAAATAATGAGGGAGTGATTACTATTGTTAGCCATTTCCTCAACCCTTTCACTGTTGAAGATATGGTAATGATCAGTCACTGTGCTGGTCAACGTGCTCTAGACGGATATGCATCTGAAAGTGAGAATGCTTCAAGGAAAATCCATACATTCATCTCTTTCCATTTTTCATTCAACATTTTGTTTTATTCATTTGTAGGTACATCAAGTTGCGTGCTCATGATAACTTCCAGAATTACTTCAAATATAGATTTCATCACTATATTTTTAATTGAAGAAAGTCATAAAATGACTTCTTCAGGTCGTAAAATCAGGTTCAGCATTATTAGGTTTAGGGTCAGCAGGTTCAGTTTATTAATGTCATTCAAGCTCCAAGTAGCGGGGTTTCTTCTGAATTGCTTTCTGTGAATACAGTTACTCACTTTTCCTGGGAATACTCTTGAAACTTAAATTACTGACCCATTGTAGTGTACGTATTTTATAAAAATCAGGTTATTTCTACGTGAAAAAATCTACAAGGTGGAAGAAGTAAAACTACTAGAGACTTACCTCCCCCTAATAAACCTTAGTTTTGTAGATCGAAAGTAGAATCAGTATACACCAGAAATAATTTTCATAACAGTATTGTATTGCTTGATGCGCCAGGACGGTCAGCTTTTGTAATGTAATCATCATGTTGTAATAAAATTAGTTCTTGAAAAATCAAATTTCGAATCATTTCAACATTTTGTAGAAAACTTGTAAATAACATAAATTTCGGACTCTAAATTTTTAGCTGAAAATTCAATATTTTCTTATATATTTCGTGTTTTTGTGTTGTGCTTGTGTTTTGTGAACGTTTGGACTTTTTATGTATCAAAAAGAACTTTTTCAAAATTCGAAATCATTCTGATAAATGGATAAGTAGAACTTCAATCTCAGGAATTAGGTTTTAAACACGGCGAGGTGGAACAACCTTCGGGTCTCCCCATCGATAAAAGCCATACGCTAAATAAATAAATAAATTTCGTAGAAAAGTTTAGTCGACGAATGGAGGATGTCTATCACGTATAATATACTGCAGTGGGGTTTCTCTTGAAATATACACTAGATGACTTAATTTAAACGAATTATTGAATAAAATTAATGATTTCATTATAGAATTCAATAGCAAGTGGAAGCCAAGGCTCTGTCAATGATTAGTTGAATCTTTCTATTCTTTCACCCGTTATGTTTACAACAACAGAAGATGTTTTGATGTACGCCTACTTTCTAATGGCAAAAAAGCTTCAAGAGCTGCTGGACTGTTGAATGTACATTGATAATAATTAACAAGTACGAGTATAGGATGTAGACAAATTGTTTGAGCGCATCGCTCGCTATTCGGACATAATACTGGAAGTGAATGTTGGAAGACAATTTCGGTAGTTCACTATCATGTCTTGCCACTCTTCCTTTCTCCCATCCTCTCATGCTCTCTCACTCTCTCTTTTTCCATCTTATGTTTCATTTTTTCTCTCTTTTCCTGATGAGTGGGAGTTTGAAGATGATTTTCGGGAGACGAGCCAATAGGATTCCCCCGGCGTGGAAAACTCACGCATTGTTTGAGCTCATCACTGGAACGAATATATAAGAGTTAGCACTCTGTTAATCCTGATCACAACTGCTGTGTTTTAAGCCATACATACCTGTCAACATGTTGTGCAGGATAGCTCATTCAAAATTGGTAAGTGTTTGATTCATAACAAATTATATTCTATTTAATTTTTTATTATTTATTCTGCTTTCATCATCAAGAACAACTACAGTGGACAAAAATAAGTTGAAAAGTTTCTTCAATATTTTCAAGTACCGTAGTCTTTCATTATCATACTTCATCCTTGCAGTGGAAAAACAATGTATTATTTATTTTGAGAGTGCTTGTACAGAATATAATTTTGTTGTGCATTGTTTTATTATTGTATTTTGTAAATTCAATTTCAATTTCAAATCTCAATATTGAACATGAGGTTTCGAATGTACACCACGGTACTTTGAGTGGTACATTGAGTGATTTAGTCATGTAAAACAAATAATGATACTTTATGAAAGGTACAAACGGCTTTTGCTCAAATCTGTTCATTTTCCTTGTCATAATAATAATAATGAGAGCCCTGGTTATCGTTCTCACGTATTCTACCAAATCACAAATTTTACTCTGGACCTAATGAAAATACTGTATCAGATATTTTCAATTTTGAAAATAGTGGTAGAGGACGTTTCAAGCAATGGTTAATACCTACAGATGAACAATAATTCAAGAGCTTGGAAAAATGTTGCAGTCTTTGAAATCCACAAACTTCGGAAAATGAAATTGATTATTATCAGCATTTCCTGAGTAATTTTTTCAGTGGTGATAGTTATTTTGATGTTTTGAGCCAGTTTTTCTAAAGAAATTGAGATGATGTTGGTCATTATTGTCCTCATAAAACTGATAACAGACTAATCACACTTTATTCGTGACTGATTCTCTCACCCATCTCTCTCACCAATGCAGATTCTTAACAATCTTGGTTATAAGTGACAAATTCAAATAATGTTTTTGCTGGGGGATGATGCCCACATAAGTTCTAGGCTTGTGCGTGGGTAATGGGAAGGATGATGATGAGAGATGAATGGACCTATAGCTTATACCATCGGGAAGCGATTTTTTGAAAGAGGTGATAAGATCCATGGCATGAAAATGAGAAAACGAAAACTAATATAAATTCTTTTACAGGATTTGTTGCTATCATAAACATACAAATTGATCAGATTTAAGCTGAAATGAAAAGTTACATCACTCTCATCATGGTGATAATGATCAAAAAATTTAATTAATAATAGAATACTATTTTTTCAATTTTACAGGTTCTTTGTCTTTTGCTGATAACAGTCGTTTGGGACGGTGTGGCTGCTGGTAAAAAGTGAGTATTACATTTTTTCACCTTTTTTCCTATTCAATATGTCAGAATAATGCTGCTATATCATTTAATGCGAGTTCAACGCTCATTTTTCTCAAAACACCTGAGAAATGAATATGGAGAGATTAATCCCTCTTCTTGAAGTGTGATTTTTAAGAAAATTATTAATATCATTCGTATATAGAGTTCTCCACTCCATGAAGAAATCTCTTAACTTGGTTCAATACCGTGATTTTTTATCAAACGATCTGATATTTCGAAAGTAATCAGTATGCTATTACAGTTCACTTTTCTATAACAATCAGCCATCACTGATTGACATTTGATCATGATCAATGGAATGAACGCTAGTTTCTTTATCAGCTTATCATTTATCGAATCGGCCATGTTTTTTTAACTGAGAATTACAGACAATCATGAAGAAGCTCAACCATCAATCAAAGAATGGTAAACTCCCATTTTGATTCACTCATGGTCCTTATTACTGTACTCGTTATAATCCAAATTACAGATCTACTTAATTTGGAATTACAAACTATTGAAGAATTACTAGAGTTAGAGTTGATAAGGAGTTGAAGAAAGTCAAGTTATATTTCACTTCATTCCAATGAATTTAAATAACTAAATAATGAAAGAAAGGAAAGAAAGAAAGAAATATTTATTGTTGAAAAATCACAAAGCATTACAAAATAAATCACAAAAGCATTTACAACAGAATAATACGCTACTAAACTATAGGAATACAATACTACCTAGTTTGAAAAATCCTGTAACATCTGCGTTTGCGTTCATAATCATTTGCGTTTGTAATATTATGTCTATACTAATAAAATTATCATTGTGATTTTTGATGGAAATGAAAATTTTTGATTTGATTTGAATCTTTATGGCTGAATAATTGAATGCATCTTGAGCTTCTCACTAAATTTCCTACAACAATTTTCCAAATTTCACAACTCTTCCGACCAGGCAATGATTTCAAGTACTCTTAAAAACTTGAGTTTATAACTCTGATTGATAATTCAAGTTCAAGAACTAGTATATCAAGGTATTACTCAAGTCACTCTATATTTTTACTCAGATCATTCATTATTTTATCCATTTAACTGAAAAAATCAACAATAATACTCATCTGATAACGCATAAAATTTTAAAATAAAAAGTGTTTTATCAAATAGAACTCATGTTTCAACAATCCACTTGAAACTAATATTCCTTGCAGAGGAGACGTTTCTTTGGGAGAGAGTTGAGAAATAGAAATTGTTTCAGAAATGAAAAAATATGTAATAAGAATTGTGTAGAAAGATTCTAGTGCTCACTCAGATTTAAAATACTTTCCGCAATAGAATATTGATATGAACGTTATGAGCCAATTTGCTTTCATCCTGCAAAATGGACACATCAGTAATACAGTAGTACCAATTCAAATTATGGAATTAAGAGATAAACTCCTTCTTTTAGAAGAAAATTACGTCAATTTTCAATAGAAATTGTAAGATGTAAAGGAAACGTCCATGAACTTGAAATTGAGTGAAAGGTTTCTATTCATAGAGGAGAAATGCCATGGATAACCCGGAAAATAGCTAAATTCTTTGCGGTTAACAGCTTACCACAATGTCCACTGAAATATTTTAATCTCACGTACTCTCTTGCTTCTTCGTTTCATTTATTCCAGCCTTCGCTGGAAAGTATTTTCTTTCTTGTTCATGTACATCTTGAACAAAATGGTAGCAATGGATTGCAGCTCCAATTTAACTGGATCAATTTTCAAGTCAATTAGGTTTTTGATTGAAATCAATTCAATTTCAATTTTTATCCCATAAAATATTCCACTGTAAAAAGCTTCTTACAATTATTATGTTAATGAAACTACACTAGCATCTAGCAATACTGTATGTCACCAATATAAACATAGAATAAAAGCTCTACTGACACTTGGAAACTCAAAGCGTGGAAACTGAGCGACTCGGATAACAAACATGTGTTTTCAAGTGATGACGTTCAGACAGTACGGTTGCAGGATCGTCTGAGAGTCATCATTTGAAAACACATGTTTGTTATCCGAGTCGCTCAGTTTCCGCGATTTGAGTTTTCAAGTGTTAGTAGTGCCTTAATCACTCAATTTAGATGAATGAATTATATGAATTATATACATGAGGAGATGTATCATTTCAAGAAAAGATATTGGACAATTATATGGTGAAAATCATGGATAATAGAACATTGACAAATACTTTCAATAATACATTGGGTATTCCTCCAACCTAATTTTTGAGCGAATAGTGTTTTCCATTTTTATTCTCGGTAAAGTCTCTCTTTTTTGACGTAACTCTAGTAGTATCCTTCACTGTTCACCATTTTTTTAACAAACAGTATTTTCTCATTTACCAATAATCAATATATTCTTCTACACAGAAGAAAAATCTCAAGTTATCAACTCATACAAAGACAAAGATAATCAAAGACTATCAAAGATTATGTCTATTGAAGATAAAGACTATTAAAGATAATCAAAGATTATGTCTAATCAAAGACAATTCTAGTACTTACAGATAGAAATAGAACTACTACTTTTAGATAAAATTCTCTTTACTTGATGATCTCAACTAAAATCATAATCGGAAGTTAAATAAGGAAGTAGAATACCGTTGACAGTGATCACTGGCCAGTAAATAGATTGGATAATAATATGTTAACTGGAGTAACGCTGTGTGTGCGGTACTGAAGCATTCAATCTCGGCACGTTATTTCCGGATATCCATCTACTCACTGGACAGACAGTACTTGAAGCAAGTACATGCATCAACTTGACGTAATCGTTGCACTTGCATGCCTTCGAAAGCACACGCGTACTGTTGACGAAAGGAACAAAAAACAAGAGTAAAAATGAAATTCTCTTCTTCAACTTTCACTGACGAATTTTAATTCAAGTGCTGCTGAGTGAAGAGCTCCAACAATTATTTCCAGCACATTCCTGCAATGCACGCGATTACTGTACCTTGGAAACAATGCGTTCAATGTTACTGCCGCTGAAAAATTACAAACGATTAATTGCAACTCTCTTCACAGTCTTTGACTCCATGCCATTTGCACCGTTTAGTCACCACGCGATTGTTGCGAGGAAAAATTAACAAGTCTGTCAATTTTTTGAATCAGATAAATTAGGTGGCTGACACCTCTATAATCAGATACGACTCGATGTCTCCATTTCTTCACTCAGCCAACGGGCAATCCTGAAAAGAAAAATTACAAGTAAATTTCTGCATCAGATAAATGAACTGACTGACACCTTTGTTAATTATCAGATATATTGTCTTTATTTACGTTGAAGGAGAATACGAGGTAGATGAAGAATACGAAGATGAATACGTATGAAGTATACGTACGAAGATGAAGAATACGTATGAATGACGAATACGAAGTACAATTACATACTCGTAAATGCCGTCGTTGAGCAACCACGCAATTAGAAGAAGAAGAAATTGGCATGTTTGCCAATTTTTAAGTGAACTGATTGATACCTTCAGATATGAGTCAATAGCACAATAATTTGAAAATTATTCAAGTTGATCCTGTAGGAATTTACTACTGTAGTTTCTAGTCTAGTGAGTGTGTTTTCATTTAGCTGGGAATTTTCAGTCAATTTGAATTTTCAATATCTTTCAAACTTTAATTTGGTGGTTTTGTTTGCACCTTTAATATGAATTTTGAGAGGAACAGTTTTGGGCATAAGACTGTTGTACTCTCCTTTGAAAATGATTGATTGATGTGTGAAAAATGATCACTTATTACAATACTTCACTCACAAAAATTCCCGCATCGCTCGTGATTTTTGATATCGTTGAATATTTTCATGGCTCCAAACAATTTCTGACTCAAGAGTGATAGTAAAATAGTGTAGAGTGAATGTGTCATGAAAATGGGAACAATAATTGAAGTACAAATTCAACTGGTATTATCATGTATTATAAAGTTTATATAAATTCATTGTAATGTATATATTCTAGTGTTGAAACAATAATGTATATCATGCAGTAGTCTATCAAAACTGATTGATTCTAACTGACATGGACTTTATATTTTTTCAGGAAAAAAGTTATCATCAAAGTTCCTACACACGTGAAACATGTCTACCACCATCATCTGAAGACGGTTCACATTCAGCGACCTCAACCGAAACCACAACACCACGTTCATCACGACCATTTCGAGGAAGTACATAACGACAGAGACGACTACAGAGGGAAACGTCACGGAAGAGGTTTTGGAAGTTGGAGAGGCTTGGAGGCAGAAGTCGAACGTCCCAGAGGCTACAGGAGTTACACAGATTTGATGAAAGAAAGACCGCCTCCACCACCCAAAGGCAATGATGACGCTGACTATAGAGCAGAGGACCAATCAGGGGGATGGAGACCTGGGGGGAAATCATCCAAAAGCGGGTGGAGGAATAACAAAGGGGTAGTTCATGAACAGAACTACAAGGGGAAATGGCAAGCGGATGATTATGATGGTCCAGATCTCACTTATAATTCCAAAGGCAGCGATTATGGGGGTAAAAATTTCAGGAATGATTATGGTGGTGGGAAAAGTTATGGGAAAGATTATGAATCAAGTGGGAATTATAGAAGTAATGATTATGAATCAAGCACTGGTGGTAAGAGTTATAGTGATGATTATGGTCCAAACAATGGTGGTAAAAACTTTGATTATGGATCAAGTACGGGAGGTAAAGGTTTCAGTAATGATTACTCGTATAAAAATGATTACAGATCATACAAATCTGATGCATCAGTTCCTAGCTATAGAACGAGTCCTATCGATGACAAACCCCCACACAGATTTAACCTCAAAACCTATAGGGATTACACAGATTCTAAAGAGGTTTCTACACCAGGTGCAATAAACTACCATGTATCAGATTCTGATAAACGGGAAGTACGTGTGGCGCCGACTCAGGGAGGTGTAAAACAAGTAAATTGGCTCAACAATCCTTCAAATAATGTAAAGTCTAATTGGAAATCGTCAACTCCTTCTAGTATCTCCTCAGTTTGGCCGGAGTTGAAAGAACACAGCAGCTGGACTCAGAATACTCCTCCAACATTTGCAACAACACTGCCACCTTTCAATAACTTGCCGGATCTGAGTCAATCCCATCCTGGAACCGCTTCTTCCTATGTTTATCATAATTTCGGATCAGCTGATGCAGTGGGCCCTCAGCATCAGGGTTCAATTTCACCAGCAGTCAATGGTGCATCGCACGTTACCATTAGACCCCTGTCATCATATCAAGTACAAGTGAACCATTACACTGAGAGACCTGTAAGGCCATAAGGTCATAACTGGACGGACAGCCATAACTAATGGATTTCCTGTTTACAAAACCCCATTCTATAAGCTATGTATGAGGAATGATCGAATTTGAATAGTTCAATTCATCAGTTCGTCAGTTCAATTGATATAAGAAGAGTAAATCTCAATTGAGAATAACAGTGAACAAATCATGTCTGGTTTCTCAGTCAGTGAAAATTTAACCGCTCTAATAAAGTGTAAAGACGAGTTTAAAGTGAAGGCTAAAGATTGAGACTTACTAAACCACTGAAAATTTTACCAGTTACTATTAAAAGACCAAATTAATGTATATTGTTTTTGTTTTTCAATCAAATTCCAAACTAAATTTCCACAAAATGATTGAGAAACCGGGCATGTGGAACCTTTCACAACTAACTAATGTTGCTATTCTCGATTTGAATGTTGCTACTGCTACAGATTTATTTTTAAACTAGTTGACTTAGTTTATTTTGTCCTATAGTTTGATATTGTTGATAGAGTACATAACTTCTAGGGATACTGATATAGAGATACTGAAAACTGGTTCTAGTTTGTTTTAAATTAATAATTGTGTAACAAATCTAATTGATCTAATATTACTAACTTAAAACATAACTGTACTTAAAAGGTAAAATGTACTCACAGATTAGTGTTGATAGCTATTTGTGACTGCTGTTTGTCCATCGTCAGCAGTCCGAAATAGCTATCAACACTAATCTGTGAGTACATTTCACTTTCTAAATACAGTAATTTTTCAAGTTAATAATTTTGAACAAGTGAAAAAAGGAGATGGATCCACATCAATTGATCTAATACTTTCTCTAATACGTAAACATTTTACAACATTTCCACCCAATGATGAAGCTTGAAGTTTTTTTCTACTCGTATAGAAGTTAATATTATAAGACTGTGATACCGAGACCATTGTAGCAATGAGTATCTTGATATCGAACTATCGTACCGGTACTAAACTGAATTAATGATACTTTTATTATGATATATAGATACATTTGAAACTAACTAGTTGTAAATAAATGTTATTGTTGATTTTTTGTTTGTACTTGTTATTATAATTATATTTTGTTGAATATACGTTTTTACAAACAGGCTGTTTTTATTTCCGTGTCCGAATATAAGAAGTGCACAAATTAGTAAATGAATTTACGTATAATGATAATAGTTTCAATTCATGAAGTGATTTAAAAAAGTGGATAAAAAGAGTAATTTATTTGATAAAGAACCTGAAATTTCAGATGAAAAAGATAACATTTTATTTTTTGAGCATTGAAGCTTGAGCGCCAAGTCAGAAACAAGTTTATTACAATTCATTCTGCGATTTCTCGTCATATCTAGGAGAATTTCATTTCATGAAAGATAGATTACCAAAAAGGTAGGCTAGTACCTATCGTGGAATAGTTTTCAATCTCTCAAATAAGAAATATGACTCGCCTCCACTTCATAGCCAACGGATCCTTTATTATCAGGAAACGGAAGTATCCTTTTTCCATGGTAATTGGAGGAAACGTATTAAAAGTTTACGAGCATTTTGTAATAAGAAATCATAGCAAAGCGGACAGTTCTCCTCAAAACAATTTCTTTGCTGGAGAAAGGCAACAGCCCGTGTAATACCTATTTCCTGGGAAATTTTCATCATTACAACACCCAATACTCAAGTTGTTAGCGGGATATTTCAAAACTATAAATGCTGAACTTGTAGTTTGAACTGTAATATTGAAGTATTTCTACTAGTTCAGGACCAACAATGAAGTTAAAAGCTATAATAGTTGGGTTTTCACCTTATTCCAAGTGAAGCAGAAATATTTTATGGTATTCATTTTACAAGAAGACTAGAAGAGAAGTATTATTATAGTTATTATTCTGTCTTGCAGAAACAGAAACGCTGGAAGATTATGGAAATTGTCGGAAATGCAAGACTATTACTGTACTGATACAGTATTATCAAATGGATTAAGATATCAAGATCATACAAAATAACAATAACATATTCATGAATTACTTGGATATTATTAAAATTATTCTGTTGATGGAATTACTTGATATTGATATTGTTTTGATATACAATAATCCAATTTATTGAAAAAAGATGACAACATTCTACGGCGGTTTAATTTGATTGAATTTTTTGAAACTGACCATAATATTATGATGTAATTAAATTGTTTGAGCAAACAGTATGGGCTATCAATTTTAATGATTTCAAGAAGGGACACAATTTGGCTTTGAATTTTGCTATCAACTTCAGTCTGTTAACCCTTCTAATCCTTCTTACTCTTTACTTGTAAATCATTAGAGGCTAATATTCCAATCTCAAATCCCTTTCCAATCTCAATCTCTCTATCAACTGAAAAAACCAATTCTTAAAATATTAATTTGTTCGGAGATAGGTTGAATTGTTGAATACATCTTTTTCTTCGAAGAAGAAAACATGGAATGCTGCAAACCATAATAAATTATCCACTTTTCGATCATTAATTTCAGTCGTCGTCGTTCTCTTGGTTCAATCTCCATTCATTCAAAGCTGATAGCCAAATACCAAATTCTATGAGTGTGCCAGTGCCTCAATGTTCATAATGATAATTTATGGATTAGTCCACCAACTAATTATTAATTATTTACCATAATAATTATTACTGTCATGTGCCTGAAATACAGTAGTGAGTGTGACCAGAGACAATTGGATACTAAGTTCCAATTGTCTCTGGTGTGACTGAACAGAAAGTATTGTAAAACACAAACCTGGGAACTGGCTCTGACACGACATCTGTGGAGAGATTCTGCAACCAGGGGTCCTTTCCATCCTATGACGACTGTATGAAGGATTCTGAACTCTTTTGCAGAGAGTAGTCTAAAGGTAGGTTTTCGCTTTTGCGGCTGCGGCTGCGGATAGTCAAATAGCAACTTTGTCAAACAAAAAATTGTAAATTATTTTGCTATTTTGACTATACGCAGCCGCAATCGGCTGCGCAGTCGCAAAAGCGAAAACCCACCTTAAGCCTACACTACCGCGATATACAGCAGTAATGTGTTTATATTCAGATCAAGAACGAATATTCACAAAAAATATATTGGACTTGTGATTATCTTGATAGTTTATTCTGTTCATCACTCATTAGTATTATTATTAAACTTTTAAACTAGTGAACAAATAATATAGTAAGTACTGTACTCTCTCTAGTTCTTGAGTGCTTATCAACAGTGGAGGAAAAGTAGTTTGCTTCACAACACATAGATGGCGTGAGAGTTCTCTTATCAGTACAGTGACTAAAGAAGATAATCTAGAGGGGTCTCCATGTCTCCATACACTACCAAAGTTATAGTGAATTATTCACTGTATTATAGTAGGCTTACATACTATCAAGTACGGTAAGTCATTTTAAAGTATGACAGTTCTAATTAACAAAACTCTACAGATAAAAACTAATCTCATGTCATTTAATAATGACAGTGTCATTGTCTTGTGAATCGACAGTTGGCACACAATTGAAAAAATTACAAGAAATGGTGAGAAAATAAAAAAATTGAGTGTTTGGAAGTTTCATAGTCGATTTGTCTCCTTCCTCTCCCTATCTTGTTATCAGAGCCAGAGATAATTCAAAGTTTTCGGTGCCTCCTTTATTGAGCCTTAACTATTATATTTTTGTGAAACTAGAGGCAATACCCATCCAAAACCATGATTTTCCATGGTTAATCGAATAGAAAAATGCAAAGAAACAAAATTCCAATAGTACCTATTGATATTCTTTCGCAATTTACCATTATCTAGTCAATAGAGATAGTTATTGTCAATCACTAAATCAATGAATATTTTTTTCATTTTTATAATATATTTTTAATATTTCTCCATGCAAGATTCAAAATCAAGCAATTATGATAACATTATTCATTTACTCCATCAATCTTTTCAGAGGTTTTTGGTTTTGCCTCATTTTCAACTCCTTGTTATTTATTACTCTTGTCTAGTTATACTTCCAATTATAGAAAACAATGAGGTGAAACAAAGAACAAGATTCAAAGATGCATGTTTTTACAAACCTATAAATTCAGGTATCACCTCGGTTTTTTACACTCAATGAATTTCTAATACAAAGCCCCTACAACAGTAATATGTTTGTGGGAGGATGACCATGTACAGCTATTTGTTCACATGGTGATAAAATATGTCAACACCTTCACAACATAATTTATTTGTGTAGATTGGAAAAGGTATGTTGTTTAGAATAGGATAAATATTTTTCCAGTTATTGGATCCAAACACGAGATGTTGCTCTCCATTAATTATGCAAGACTTGATGGATTTATGGACCGAAAATCATTATCTGTAAGTGGAATCTTGGAGGTAGCATCAGAAGGAGATCACCGCCTAGCGATAATGACTTCGGGAATAGTTTATCATGGGGTTGGAGGGTGTGTATCTCCTGCAGAGTGATACAGGGTGAGTTTTGGTATATTCTAATGTGTGTATCGGTGTAGGTAGAATATCTATAGTTGTGTATCTATATCACACACACCTACACGGGATCTAGTGTTGTGCAGAAGGGTCGATGTATTCAAAATGTCGGCGTTTGTATCTGAAAGGTGGGTTGCCACATCGCGGTGATAGATTACCCCAACGGGTCTGGAACCCCTGATTCACCTGAGGGTGTAACTTCCTTCAGCAGCCCTCTTCCAACTGTCAGTTCAAGGGTTGAGAAGCACTGTCTGCAAGACACTTCACCCAACTCCATAAAAACTTACCAGGCAACAGAAGTGGTCTCCAGAAGGCATCTCGCTTAGAATACATTATATTACAAAATAGATGATGCTCAAAAATCGAAGTCAGGAAAGACATGTGTCCAAAAAAACTGCTCCGTCATTTACATGGCCGCTACAGAATTGACTACCCGTTGTGGTAGTGGCAGGGTAGCTACACTTCAGTCTGATCTTGTGGCCCTTTTCTCAGAAACCATTATCCTTTTTTCTGTCCCACTTGAATAAGTAGGATGACTTTTGATTTTTTTCGAAACTTTTTCAAAGACTGAATCAGTTTTGGAATTCAACAAGTACTTAGTCGCCAATCAATGACTTAACTTAACATCAAGTACACAGTTTCTTGTATAACACTGGATGAGTATAAGTTCTATCTATAACACGTAAACCACCGAAATATAATTATTCTTACATCTATCCCTTGTACTCTAAATGATAAAGGAATGGTTGAGTCTGTTGTTCCTCTTCCAATCATTGTACAGTAATAATTATTATTCAACTGAGCAGTTACTGACTTAGAACAGACCAGAATTTGTAATGGGTAATTCGAGAGTAGTGTAGATAACGTTATTCTTGGAGAAAATAATCAATATCAGTTCTTATCAGTTGAAATAATAGATGGCTTCATTCTGTATGTTTGAGAAAAGAGGAATTTGAGTTATACAGTATTCAATTACTGGTAGCCATTTAATATTCGCAAAAAGCAAATACAGTAGTTGTAGATACAAATGTACAACTATACACAGCAAGTTCCATCTTAACTCCAATAAATTTGAATGGAAAATGGGAGAGTCAAGATAATAAATTCACTACAAGATACATTTTGAAATAAGATAATGATACATTCAAATTCCAATAAATAGAAATGAGAATAAGAGAATGAACACTCTATTCGATAAAAGACCAATCTCGATTACAATACAAAGTGATAAAAAAACCGCCAACAAACTCTCAATCTGATATTGCAAATCCCCTGAAGCACACTTTTCCATTGTACACAGTGGAAGTGAAAAGAGTTTTCGTCACGTAGCTCCCAAAAATTCCTCCATTTGGCAAGTTTTTCGGGGTGAGGAATAGCCAGCACCACAATTCGGTGGTAGAAATGAGGGGGGGGGGTGACGCTGAAGATGCAACCAGCAACTCTTTGCAGAGATTCTTCTCCGTTTAGAAACCCTCTGGGAATATATTCAGATTCACCTCCCTGCAGTGATTGCCGGGAGGGTTCCTTCTGGTTTATTTATATCATCGTCTGTGCATGGCCTTGCATCTATTATCAGACTTATCATTGTGAATGCGAGAGCAGCACATAAGACGCGTATGCCACTCCATGTCTCTCCTTGTCAAGACAGCCTCTCTTCTTCTCTTGCTAAAGAGATCTGTTCCCCAGACATCGTTTAGCGAGTGCTGAACATCGTAGATAAGACAGAAGGTTATCAGCATACGGTCGATTTTAATAAGTTCGTTTAGATTCATGCTGGTGTGAAAGGCATGTGTCATAACTCCCTAAACATTCAGTTTATTCATCTATTCAATGAATCTGTTCACACACAATGCCTGCTTCTTCTAGAATGTGATAAGACATGGTTGAGTGTGGTATTGAGATTCAATGAATTTCATTGAGTCCTGATTTAATAGTTTGTCTTGCAGACACGTAGACAATTCAAAAGCTTACGTTACTGAAGATAAGTTGTTGTAATGAATTGGAAAGTTTGCATATGAAACGGGAATTTTGGTATCGTAACAAAATTGGTATTTTGGTATTGTAACAAAACGTATTCTAGTGCTGCATTCAACATGAGTGAATATGGATGGTAGGAACTTAGGTAAATCAATACCATGAATTTGAATAAATAATAGCCTTGATGTTTGATTGACGATCCAAATTTTAATTATTCAATAAAATAATAAGAAGACTTTAATTTTTTAATAATTTCAGACACAAAATTATCTTTATCACTTTGTCTTTAGCTCTCGTGAATGATCATAATCCCATCTCATTCTCTCTCCCATCATAATCTCTCTCAGATTTTTCTTCATTTGGCAATAAAATATTGTTCATTACTCATTATTCACTCTAGACTATTTTTCTGTAACTTGAATAACATAATCAACTGAATAATAGCGAACATCATAGCAAGTTCATGCTCTGCTCAAGCAAACTAGTCAAGAATTCAATTACAGTAGTGAGACTCATTAAGCTTATTTTAAATATCTAAAGAGGTAGCAGACTACTATTGGTTAATCTCCTCTTCTCTCTCGCTCACTCATTAACCAAAATGAAGGGCAACTTGTCATTTTAATGCAGAATTGGAGGGCAAATTGAATCGAAGGAGCTGATTTAATTATATGAATATAAAGAGCTTATTATTTATGCGGCATTTAATTAAGCAAACAAAGGAAGCTGTGCTTTGTCTGCCCCTCTTGAAGAACAACAACTCTTCTTATCTTCTGTACTTTGAACTCAATCGTTCCATCTCACTCCCAGAACTGCTTTCTCTCTCACTCTTTCTCTTTCTTCTCTTCAGCATCACATTATTACTCTCTCCACATGCTACCTAACCATTATAATTATTGCATGACTGAGTTGTTGGTGACGCTAACCTAATATAAAATGATAAATTTAGGATGATTAGTCAGTCACAGCTACTTTCAATTAACTAGAAATTGAGCTGATTAAATTATTAATTGGTGAACATTTAGTCGGATAATGAATTGAGGGTCTCATTTACATTTCTGTGATTGTGAGTAGTTGACAGTAATGTTGACGACGTTGTTGTTGAAAAACATGAATGTAGTTGAAAATGGTCTATAATTGTCCCGTATTGTCCAAAGAGAATGATTATGTTCACTCACCAGTTTTTTTTTTTCAATTTATCTTTTATCTAACAAGAACACATAAAATACACACTCAATATGAGAAGAGGACGAATAATCGAAAAACAAAAACAATAGGCTTTATAATGGAGTGTACTGCAGGGATGGAAGGGGGAGGGAAATTCTTTGCCAATGATTGTGTCTCTTGCAATAGACATGCGTAAGAATGTAAAATATTATGAGCTTCATTCGTGTGAATTACAAAATATTTCTGGTCAATTAATAAGTAGTAATTGAATCGTAATTGAAAAAGTTTCATCGTTTATCGTTCTATGAAATATATAGGCTAAAATAATAGTTTGTAATATCAATAAAATCTTCAACAATATCAAGATTTCGATGTGATAATACTGTACTGTATTGATTACAAGATTGAGATGTATCTGCTCAAATGCAGGGTTTATTATTTGATGTTCAGGAAAATGCTCTACATTAACACTGCGATAGAGAGATGGACAGAGAGGTGGGTTCGAAAATTTGAGTTAATAAATAAAGAATTGGATGGAAAATTTAATTGATAAAATATATAACCTTAATCTCTATTTTATGTCGTTCTATCGTATACTATAAATTAATAAAATATTATGAATGGTTATATACTCTTCGTTACAGTTTCATGAATACTAAAAGAGAAAATCTTACGATATAGCACCTTGCTACAAAACTACAACCATTATCATTCAATTGAATTGTGACATAGAGTGAAAAACATTTGTTTATCAAACAAATAGAATCACTCTGAGAGAGCCTCCCTTGGATTGGCAACATGTTATCCACTACAAGTATCGGGTACATCGAGATTCGACTCCAGCCTTGCAATTTTTCAATAATACCCATTTAAAACCTGTCACCCACCAGGTGCACTTGATAAAATATGTTACACATTTATCTCAAACTGATATTACCATTCTAACCAGCCCAATCAGATTCGAAGCAAATCTTGACAGTGGTGAATAATAATTCCTCGTTTATTTCAATTGGTATCGAGTGGAGTGAGTGATATGACAAGACAAAAGCCACCAGAATTATTAATTTCCTTCCTCATCTTGGGAACTGACAACGTAGGACTCTCAGCCAACCCTCTCCTGGTGACAAATCTGATTCAACATTTATTTCCATCGCGAATTAATCATTCGTTGGTTGGCAGGACTGACGGGGAACCGTTGGTTGTTTTTCACTCGTTCATTATAAAATTCACGAGGGTTCCCGGCTCGAAATTGAAATATATTATCATTCTTGAGACACACGGGAGTAGCGAGGGGTATTATGATGATGAGAGGGTAGTTTCGTGTCGGTAGGTTGGCAACAGCTGTTGCGAATAATTGAAGCCCGCAGAGACAAAGAGCGGCTGATGACGGTGACAAATGCGTACTCGGCAATTAGGGCAATAGAGATGCGACTGTGGTTAGGTTGGCAATACACGTCTAAGGGAAGGAAGGCTTCAGGTTGATCTATATTGTCACAGCAGGGTGGAATCGAAGATGATGTGGGAGCTTAATGAGATAGAAATAGAAATAGAAATTTATTCAGGAAAAACCAGACAATACAATAAATGAAATTATTCACTAATATGTAGTCTTAGAACTATGAAATAATTTTTTTCCCTTGAGACAAGCCCAACAGATTAAAAATACAATTACTGGGCTTGTACAAGTCTTGAAATAAATTTTTATGAGAATAAATTTGGAAACCATTAAAATTTTGGGAAAAATTTTATTATGGAGATAATGAAAAATTTCATTATAATTTTCTTAATTGTGTAAAATGGTCATTGATATTTTCCTACTGGATGAAATCAATTTAAAAGACGTTGACTCTTATCATTAAGATTAATTTTCCTATAACATCATTTTGTACATATTATGGATTTTTAAGACACTACTTATTTTATACCTCTTTGAATGTGTCATTATTGAGTTCATTTTTGTACAAACAGCATTAAAACAATATTTGAAATTATTTTGGGTTCACTTTTTAGACCTGTGAGTACACTTTTTTGGTGTTATTCTAATTGGTTACAATAGGCGGGTAGCATCAAGAGGGATTTCTTTGTCAATTTTCCAATAAGGCTCAAGTTATAAAACCAGAGAAATATTTTGAGTTCTAATATAGAAATTATCACAAAACGGCTCTCTTTGTTTTTAAAACATCTGAATTCAAAGCATTTCATACAAATTGATTAAGTATTTGATAACTTTAATTGAGATTCTATATCTACTTTCATATGAAATATGAACAGTATGTTAATAAAATAATCATTAAAAGAAGTAGTCAACAACAAAGAACTACAAAGAAGTAGTACTCAACAAAGAACGAAAAGCATTTATTTATTGAAGTTTCAGTTAACCAGCTAACCAGTTAACCAGCTAGTATCTATCTACCAAGATAGATAATTTTACACTTTGTAATACTGGATTTGATACCATTATGGATCTGTTTTATCAGGTAATATGGATATAAATAACGTTGTTAGGAAATGACATGATTTTATTAGATAGAATCATTTATGCGTAATGGATGATCAGATTGAAATTCCTGAAAGACGTATCATAATAATAATTATATAAAGCGAGATATTTCAAATTGCCTATAAAGATAGTTAACTGTGTTTTGAGATCAATAAACAACTTATGTAGAAAAAACCTGAAAGCTGAGGCGAATTACACCTCTATTTAAAGCAAAAAATATTCTTGTTCTCAATATTGAAACATGTTATTCTTAAGAACTCTGCAATATTATGAATGATTCAAACAACTAACAGAGAAACTAAAACAGAGACTGAAACAGAAACTAAAACAACTTAAACAGAGAAAATACAGAGTAGCTGCGAATCTTGAGAAGAGAATGTTATAGGAACCGCATTCTTTCTTCCTACTTGAAGAAGACATAGTCCTTATCTTCAGTAATATGTCCACAATATAAAAACATCTAATCAATTTCACAAAATTTTGAAATAATATATTGAGAAACACAAAAAATCTTTAGTAGCAGGAAAGTACAACTTCACTTTAAACATGTAATCCCATGCCGAATTATGACTGCAAGATCTTTATCACAGAATGAACAGAACAAAGTGTTTCTGGTGAGAAATTCGAGCACTGTGTGTTAAAGCTTACGAGCAGCGAGCAGTATAAAACAGTTATGCAGATATCTTTGCATGTCATCTTTCTCGACAGGCTCAAGTTACACCCAGAAACTGCCCAAAACTCATTTCAGAAGATATTATGAACGGCATTTGGAAGCCGATCACGTTCTAGTCATTTCGAGAGAAAGACTTCATTCCTACGAGTCAGGTTTTTCGGACGATGATACAGATCAGAGTATGCTGGAGAGAAAACTATTAAGGCGAATGAACGAGATGGAAAAAGAGGTCAGTAGGAAGTAGAGGAAGAAAGCATGGATGAGACAATTCTGATGAATTGATGGATTTTGTTGTTCTAAAAAGAAAAGATCTCATATTCTTTTCCTGGAATATAACTGTGTAAAAATTAGAATACACAAATTGCAACGGTATACAATCATCAAATTTTAATTAATTTAAACACAACCAGTAAAGAATACACAGAAGAACGATACAGTATTTTTATTTCAGAAATATACTCGTCGCTTCCTCAGTTGTTTGTATCAATAAATAAATTAATAGAGAGATAAATTTTATTCCCTCTTATTTCTTAAAATCTAAGAAAAATCCATCACACATTGGAGTATCTAAGAAAACTTCTTGTACTAAAAACTTCCAATAATTTGTTGAAATATGAATACATATTTGAATATTATAATTATTTTAATATTTTAGGAATATTATTTCTAAAATGGACGACAAACTTCGTGAGCGGTTTCCATAAAGAATAATAGCCTTTTTCAATAATAATTCAATTATTTACAGATAAGTACAAGTCGTAACTTGCTATTAAATTGTAAGTCGTAAATATTGGCTTCATCGCTATTCAGAGAATCCCAATGTAATCAATCTTCTCATTTAGTTAAATAGTATCTATCTAATTCATAATGCGATACAACCTGATACCTAGTACAGTGTTTAAAGCGCTTGAAAAATAAGAAACCTTGATAGCTTTATATACTTCTTATAACTTTCAACTACTGTTGAAGAGAGAGCAAGGCAACTCATAAAAATATTGGTCTTACTCTAATCTATTATTCTTCAGTTCAACATGCTTGTTGCTTGATAAGACATCTCTAAATTTTCCCGCCATTATTCGATTGAAGACATCTCCAAACATTTAAGAACGGTACTTGATAAATGTTTATGATGGAGATAACAAAGCAAACATCTTCCAACAGTTAGTTTTTCTTATCGCAAGACAAGCTGGTAAAACGACTCAGGTGTTTGGAGTTATTCTTGTAGTCGTTTAGGTGTGAATTATAGTTTTACAACCTTTCAATTTTGTACACAGAAAGCTCCCAGACAGAAAAAACATGTACATGAAAAACCCGAGTTTGAATTAACGGTGGGTCATTATTCCGAAAGCCAGAGCGAGAGGCACGTGTTGACAATAATTTTGGCCGTTACACATTTTTTGGTGTCCGAACTCTAGTTTATAATTTAGTGGGAGGAGTGAGAGAGAAACAGGTAGAGAAGGATTAGAAAAGGATGGGGGATGTGTGATGAAGGGGGCAGGAATTATTTATAAAAAGCTACCACCGTCACAAACTCTCCGAGTTGATCATAGAAGAGAGTGAGTATGAGAAAGCCCCAGCTCTGGAATAATCTACTGCTTCAACAGATGCACTCACTCATATTTTTAAACACTACTCGACCCTCTTCTTTCCCTGTGAAAGTTTAAAGCTTGAAATCGAGGAAACTACTAGATCTCGAACCAAGGACTGAAGCGTTCCCGCTTGGGTGGCAACTTGATAAATATCCCGGCACCTTCTCTTCGCCTACGCAACGGCGGTAAATTTTCAAGTAACGATTCTAAATACTTGCCGGTGGATAGTTCTAAACTATCGACTTCCTCAATGCGCTTAGAAGCTTAAAATGCCGTTTATCTCCATTACTCATAATATAAGTGAATTATAGTGTGTGCTTTCTAATATTGGACCTACTATAATTATCATCACCTGACTGCAGTGGCATTGAAAAACTGGTGTTTTGAACTTTGGAAGTGTTGAACTTGATAAGTGTTCCTAACTGGATTAAGAATCTAGTTGAAAATTCCATCTTATCTGAAAGTTTCATAATCTACTTTAGTACTAGGTGCTAATAAATCACGCCGAATCCAAGAGGAGTAAGCGTACTATTTAATATAGCTATATTATATTACTTAAGTTTAGTGGTTGGTTGAAGAAACGGTTTTGAGACATTGGGGTGATTAAACAGTTAAGATAGTTAGTATATTCTAGAAAAAACACAGTATTATCATATATTAATCTTCTACATCCTATCATAATAATGATAATTTTATTTTTTTTCATATGCCTGATAGCAAAACTCTTATAGCATTTATGGCCGGTTCATGAGCTCGTTATTTAGCCAAGTTCAAGACTAAAACGGGTGGCTACCGTAGAATCGACAAACGTTTGTCTCGACAGGTTAGTGGGTTAGTAGCACAGAGAGCCCTTAGTACATAGTGTCGAGGCTAACGTTTGTCGATGCTGATTAGGCCGATTGTAATCCGGCCATTTTGATCTAGTTAGTTGAAATCGAGCTCAGAACAAACCAGCCTTAGTCATTGTAGTGGATTGTTGCTGTTTGACTCAATAAAAGATTATAATTCCAGAAAGATAATCATGATTAAAATACATACCTAGTATTTAGTCATATTATTATGGTGATTGTTGGCCATATTATGTGATTGGTGTGATCCAACATTCTTCCAATACAAACTATCCCATCCATCTATTTTATTCAATAATCTTCAGATCATAGAAGGGAATGGGATATTGCAATTTTTCAATTGTTATTAAATCATGATAATCAATAGTAATCTATTTTCCTGATACAGGAATCTGAAGATTAGTAATTAATAGAACGAAATTCCTAATTAATAATGCAATAAAATACTCTGGAGACTTCCACTACTGCGAATATTGACAACACAATAGCTAGAAGGGAATTCGATGAACGCTGATGCACAAAAAATATTGCCCGAGCGGGAATCGAACCTAGCACGCCTTGATTGCCGGTAAAGTGCCCTAATTTAGTTCCCTAAGTTTCAAGTTCATCGAATTACCTTTTATCTATTATTCTGTTGTCAATATTCGCAGTAGCGGAAGTCTTCAGTGTACAGGCATTATGTACTTGATTGTGTTATTTATATTAAAACCTCACATTGTGTTACATTATTGTATTTATAACGTATTTTTACCTGTATTTTATGGCATTATTAATTAGGAATTTCGTTTCTTTTAATCGACTAATCTTCAGATTCCTGTATCAGGAAAAGAGTTTAAATTTGAAAGATGAAGTATTTGCCAAGTCAATCAGAACTGGAATCTTGTTGGAAATCATACAAAACTGCTGGAAACGAGCTCCATGATGATTTTATCTAGAGTAGGACTCTCATAAACATTTTTGTCTTTATAGAAACTTAATCTAGAGGATGTCAGAGCTTGCACACATGCGAAACAGAGATACTCATGTCTCCCTCATATGCAGTCGCAGGTGAAAAACAAACTTCTCAGAGATGAATTATGTTTTATTTGATGCTGTCACTGATTCAGTGCTACCCAGATCATTAACCGTTCTAAATCTTCTCCTTGATTTCCGTGCTTCTTGCCATGCCACTTGCCAACACTCTACAAAAATAAACGTCGAAAAATCGCCGTCCTATTCTATTTTCAACTCGTTTACGTTTCATTAAAATTGTTGCTGAAAAAAGTAGTGATTATCAAATAAAATATTACCGGCAGCTCTGTTGGGCTCGCGGAAAGAACAGAGGTCTTTGAACTTCCTTTGTAGAGGATGAGTTTCCAAATTTTTTCAAATTTCTGCAATAGATTACAATGATAGCCTTGATTATAAAAATTGAAGATTAAAACAAATAATCGATTTTGTTAAATTTCACTTTATTAATTTATACTTGAGTTACAGGACCACGATTTCATGTTACTACCAACATATAGGCTGTACTAACTACTATGGAGAGGTTTCACAATATAAACATCAACTCTACAAATTCTATTATGAAGATTGAAATCTTCTATTCAATTTATAATGTCCAAGAGTCACATACAACTTGAAATATTTATGAAAATTGTCATTTTGGATAGTTCAAAGATTTTCCACATTACATATATCAGGCAAATTAATTTGAAGTCTAGAAAACTTATACCAAGAATATTATTTAGCTCAAGCCACTCCTCGTGTTTTGGAGGACACGCTAAACCGTCGGTCCCGGCTTTCTGAAAAAAAAGTCACGTCAGAGACCCTGAACTGATCAGGAGTGACCTAAAAACTCTGATACCAGACCTGAGCCAGCCAGGTTACACGGAATTATTATTATTATTACTGTACCAAGAAAACATACAACGGAGAATGGTTGAAATGTCACAAGAAATGATCTTATTCGATAATATAAAAGGAATATTTGCCGATCGGAATCTGAAAAGAACACAAAAAACACTGATTAGATTCATAACCTACAAAGTTATAAAACTGTGAATCAATTTCCATGAGCCCACAGACCCAAATTTGAATACAAGTGTTATCTCTTCCGCTTCGATTCTCCAACCCAAATAATAACTAGTGTTGATGCGAACTTTTCCATGCTGCCCTTCCATCCATGTGATTCTCAATATCTATCATGATATAGGTTTTGTAGGGTGGAATAGGTAAAAAAATTGAAAAAAATATATATTGTCATTCGAAAAACAAACACATAAAACTGTCACAAAGAGTGAATCCATACAATTTCGAAACTCGTTCGGATTCCAGTAAAAAACACACATTTTCCACCTCCAACACAAAGTTTCGACCTGAATGTTTCTTGGAAGCTTTTTGTTTTCTGATTTTAGTCTTCGTTTATCACTTTTTTCAGCACGCTCTACCAGCGGGTGAATTATTATTGTAATTTTATAATTATTATTGCTCATTTCTAAGATTGTTTGTAAAAGTTTTGTTTCTGCCAAATGAAAAAAATAAAAAAGTATATAATATAATAAGAAATACCTTGAATTTGAATCGAAAATACTAGGCTATAGTCGTAGGAATCCTCAGGGATATAATATTTCTTTGTCATGTATTTTGTTTCATTTGATTGGATAATAATATTATCATTAATATAATATAATAATATTATCACATTATTAACATTAATATAATATTATATCAATTTGTGTTCCTGTGGGAAGTTTATCACTCACAACATACTGAAACTTGACGTGGATAATGACCATGATCGACCATGATCAAGTATTCTGTGTCCATTATATGTGAAATTTAATGATTTAATCTATGGCCGACTCAGGAAGCATTAAATAAAAAAGTAACTAATGGTATAATCTCAAGGATCATTAAGCTGTCGTGGAGTTTATCACATCGGATGGCCAGAGATTAAGTTTTAACAATCGAGATTTAGGAATTCAATGATTTCGTGATGCCATCAATCTGAGTTTTTTTGGTCGCGACATAATGTGGAGTAGGCCGGTCTTTTTTCTCAGAAGAAGCGCAGTCATTATACAATTAGACCTTTTGTCGAGCAGTTAGATCTCTATTCGTCCATTGTTTGATGACTGGATCACCGACGTTGAAGGGTATTCTTCGCTAATTTAGTTATCGAGAAAATGTTGGAAAAATTTAAAGCAAAAAATATTGCAATTTGAGAGGAAAAAACTCAACAAAACAGAAGACAAAGCAATACATCACGTCCGATAGCTTCTGGGAGGGCTGCGCTTTTTCGCTAATGCAAATGACCTTTGGCAGTCGTCTTTTGTCAGTTTGAAAGCTCATGAAAAGACATTGGAATTCCGGTCACCAGACCACCTGGATCGCGAGCCTATTTCGAATTCTCCAGAACCATTCGAAAATAAAACCAATAAAGTATTTCTTTTACCTTAATAACAGTGAAACGGTAAATCCTTGGGTAGAGTTGTTGAAGTTTATTGTGCCCCCAACTGGGACGAAAATCGTTTTGTATTGTTCTTCAAATTGATTGGACAGAGCTCCCGTCCTCGGATTTCTATCAATTAATCGTTTGAATTAATGAGACAGAAATGATGTTTTCATTCTGGTTCCAATTCTCTAATAAATAACTATCCTCCTCCCATTCCCATACACACATTAAATTCGCTCATTCTCAAAGGGTTCCAATGAAATAAAATAAAATCACATCCACAGAGCATAGTATGATATGATAGTGATATTCATTGTTCTGAATATTGATGGAGTATTCAAAAGACAAAACAACTTCATAAATTTAATATGCTACAGTAGTTGAGTTCAGTTTGACATTGGCTTTCAACTGATTTTTGAACATCTTTTTGTCACAAATAGATTGATTAAGGGTCGGTTTATGAGCTCGGGTTTATCTCTAATTCGAGGATAAAAACCGGATTTTGCGCCGAGTATTAAAAACCGGGTTTATGAGCTCGAGATTAGCAAGTCCCAGGCCAAAAAGAGCGATATTATCGCAGGGAAAAATCCGAGTTTTAAAAGTTGGGTTTATGAGTCCAACAACATATCATCTCGAGTCAGGACTAGGTGGACTAGCAAATCCCGAGCTCATAAACCCACCCTTGGTGATTGAATCTCAGACTGCTCCATATGAAAGCAATGATATTGTACAATTAGCGAGTTTAGAAAGTGAAATGAAGAATGATAATCAAAGATAGGACAATAGCCTATCTTGTTATTCTACTGACATTAATTAAGTTTTCAGTAGGAACTGATTCAGATAATTATCTTTGGGCGAGTTGTCCAGGATTCTCCAAGCCTGACGTCCACTTCAACCGCTTCCGTCCTAATTATGGATTATGCGTAAATCAGCGAAATATGCTAAATATGTTCTTATTTGTATAATACTGTATTGTGATTGTTTTTGTTTGTTTGAAAAGTTGTAATCTAGTAACTTACAAAATGGCATGAAAGATACTCAAATTTGAATAAACATAAAGTAATTGAATGTACCTTGACCCGTCACCCTTTTAACCGTTACCCCGGTCGTGAACTTGAATTTTGTTTAGTTTTGTTCATTCCTCTTTTAAAATCATGTTATTTCTGTTATCCGTCTATTCGGTCATCCGTCATAGTCCCGGTCCCGAGGGTGACGGTAAACCGAGGTTCTATAGTCCGATTCACGTCAAGAAGTCAGCATTGTTTATATGAGGAGCATTGATGCCAAGTTTCATTGAGAGAGAAAGAGAAAACTGCACCGAACGTGTTTGTTGGGACTGTGTGCGACAACTATGCACAGTGCGAATAGGATAGAGACATCAGCAACTGCCTTGTGCTGAACAAGGATAGCAAACTCCCATCTAAGCAATGCTGACTTCTTGACGTGAATCGCACTATACTGTATTATCAAAATGAGATTCCTAAAGTGCTCCAATAATTTCTAAATGAGAGCTATCTAGTTGATTCTTCATGCACGATTTGTTGATCATGAATGAATTACCATGCGTGAAATACATTGTATTCTGAAACTACAATAAGCTAATTGAAAATATAAGTCAGCACTCCTTTTAAAACAAAGCACGCCACTTATAGAGAACTATTCAGCAATTATAAAACCGATAAAAGGCATTGTAATCCGCACACCAGAACGTGAGTGGAAACTGTTATAATTTCTGCTTCTTTACTCTTTATAGATTGCAGGACATGAATTCAGTTAGGAGAGATAAGCTTGAAAGTGGCTTAGCAACATTCAGTAGTAGGTCGTGCAACATTTTCCATATACTGCTCCACATGTTATCATATTTATGAGTGTGACTATAGGAACAAACAATGCAAGCTGTTATCAGGGTGAGATCAGTTTAGGATAACGTGAAGGCTGGAGGTTGGCTTGAGTTAAGCAACTGTTTGTTCTGTAAGACATGGAAGGGTGAGCGTGAATAACAGGAAGAACAACTTGGCTTGTGAATGTCTACAAGCAGCATTCTACATTGTACAAGCCTAATGAAGGATGCATCTGCACGGTTTGAAGGGGAAACAATGTTCTCAGCGCGCGACTATTTGTAAGATCGCACCCAATTGAAAACCATGAGTTGAAAGATGTGTAGTGAAACACGTCTTCAATCAGTGTCAACTTTTCTACTGGTTTATGTCATTGGATACAATTTATTCGTTTTCTTGTTAAAAATTGCTCAATATTAAAATCAAAATTTTCGAGGGATATTACTGATATTTTGGTTCGTAAATTTTGTATTAGGCTATCTTTTAAAATATTGGAAATCTATTTAATATTTAGTTTCGGAATGGAAATCGAATTCTTTGTGAAAAATGACACATAACACAAAGATTGAAAACATTATTTACAAAAACTTTTATGTCTTCATAAATTGGAAAAAAGACAGTTTTTGGCCTATTAAACCTTTTACACTTTTAACATTACTAAATAAATCAATGAATGAATAAAAAATAAATTGAATAGAGGAGAAATGCATTGAAGATACAACGTTTGAATTGAACAGGGTGAAGAGTTTGAAGAGAATATAAAGTAAGAAAATTATAGAAAGTAGTCTATAAAAAGTATAGAAAATTTATACAGTATAAAATGTATAGGAAGGATAGAAATGAATTTAATTGAATGACTGCCTTCATTTTTACCTGGGATGGCGAAGTTAGGGCGCAGTCGGCCCTCTCTTATACTAAGCCCTCAAATGATTGAGAATGAAGAGAATATGAAACCATAGAGAAAGCATACAACAAGAAGAAATGCATTGAAAAACTAAAACGTCGCCAAGCTTCTCTATGATGAAACGTATTGGAAGTATATAGTTTATAGATGTCACAGAAAGTATATAATATGGAGTATATAAATTATACTAGATAGAAACTATTTAGAGCAGATCGTTGAAGGAATACAATGTCTGGACAGTACAATTGAATGAAAGTCGGTTTTGTGATATATGGCTCTCCCATCACTCTCAGCTCCGGTCACCGTTGAATAGTGTTTGTCTAGTGTCAGCTGGATAAAAGCGTGTGGCGGCGGTAGTTGTAAAGAGGCATCAATTTGCCTAATGCCACCTTGGCGCTTAACGCGCGTGACTTGGGCGTAACCATTCATAGTTACTGTATACAGACACACTATGGAGCGATTCCTTTTCCCATTGATGTACTGTGGATGCAGATTGCAGCCGCTACTATTGCTAAGTGAAAAGCGGTCGTCTGATTGAATTGAAAGTAGCCGATGTCGGTTTAGAGGACAGTGAAAGAGAAAACCCCTAACCCCAGCCCCCCCAAACAAGGGGCCACCCTTATCTTGGACAGAGATAATCTCCAGTAATGGATTAGTGCCCCCCCCCCGCGAGGCTCACTTGTTCAAATGGACTACGTTTATAGCCAACACCCTCCTCCTCTTAGCGTTGAGGTGTGAGTTGGGTTTCCTTAGGACTAGATTGTCGCTTTGATAGCTGTAGGTAGACTCTGATTGTCGGATAGTGAGAAGTTCGAAAAATCTGCAATTCACTGTGTATCAAGGGGAACCAACGATAAAATCCCTCATGGAATGGACTCTGAACAATCCATTTTTTACAGTTGGTCCAGTCATTGTTGAAAATGAGCGATTTGCCTTGTTCAACATTTTAGTTCTAGTTGGAAATTAGAAAGACAATGCGGGAATTGAGTTGGAAATAGGCTGAGTTGATATTCATTTTTAACAGGGATCCCCAAACCTTAATTGGCATAAATATTGTTCAAGCAAAAACAATTCTATTAATTGAATCAATTGAATTCAATTAATTGATAGAATTATCTTTGGTTCAAGTTACAATTATCAAAGATTATCCAGTCAAAAAGTTCTCAACTATCCTACAAAGAACTGATTGCATATCCGATAGAATTGTTTAAGGAAATCAGGGGGTCGGGGGGTCTCCCCCAGGAAATTTTGTAATTTTTACCCTCATTGAAACACAATTTAATGCTTCCTGTAATGTAAATTTTCCTTTTCGGTTTTTGCTGAAACACCATGTTAATGTTTTACGTTTCAGTTTTGTTAATGTTTTTGTCTTGATGGCAACATGGCGGGCCGTAGGTTGGGCAGCCCTGCTCTAGCTAGATAATAACATATTGAACTATGCACCATACGAATAATTTGAAAAAATGCTTCAATTAGATTTCCAAGAGCACCTTGTTTCATTGATGACCACCAAGGTATCCAGCTAACCCCTCCTTTCAAAGCTTTTCTAAATAAACGAATTATTCCATTTATTATTAATGATTTAATTTCAAACCAATAATCAGCATACGCACTGACTGACTCACGCCTGTTCACACCAGGCTCGCATTTCTAATTTTGAATTACATTCATATCGAAATAATTCCACCAGCAATATTCTAGCTGGATGCAATACCCCGGAAACCGCGAGGGACTGTAATGTTTATTTAATGTTATGGGAGTGGTTTTGTATAACGATTGGGAAAGGGACTTGGGTTATATTGAAGTCGAACATGTCTTTTCAGTTGAGGGGACTTGAAGGGGACTCGACTCAGGGGAGAGATGGCTCTAATGATGAATTATGGCAAATGGACGATGGCTCCAAGGTCATGACGACAACTGCTATAACTGTTGGATGGGGACTTGTCCCCAAAAGATGTCCCCTCTCAATGCTACACCGCAAACTTATAATCGATATATTCCGTTCACCGAACACTTCAGTTGCTTGTGGTACGTATAATTGCCCACAAATATGAGAATGCATGATAGTGATAAATTATCTATGATCTATGAATACTTTATGTAGACTAACATGGGTTTTAGGGGTGTGAAATACGGAGCTTGCTGGATCTATCATTTATAATAACTTTAATAAGATTCAACACTTCGTTTGAAATTGCTAGTAGTATGGATGATTGGTCATGAATACGACATTAAGATAGTAAATGATCTATGAATCTCTCGTTGTGATTATGTTTTATTGATAATTTGCCATGAATATGGGATTCAAAGATAATGAGAGGATTCTGATATACCATAATTATACCATTGTCCGTGAGGGTGCGCATTCATGCAATCTTCATTCATTTGAATTTTTTATCTTAAAAACAATACTCATTTGATCCTTTTCAAGTTGAAGTTTATGGAATTTCTAAGTGTCAATTCCTATTCCTAATCCTGAGAGTAGAATTCCTACTCCAAACATCAATTCACACAGAATATACTTCCTAATTTCTATACTGCAGACTTAGGAGTTGATTGCAGGGGTAAAGAGTTTTGCATTACAAAAATAAGTTTTAACTCTAATAAACAATTCTGACTTAGCTCTCAGTTAACTCATTTAGCAATACTATCCATAGTTTATTTGGAAATGGAAGCAGCGTTCTAAATGAAACACCATTTTATTTACTTCCTTCCAAACAGTTTCTATACACTTGACCAAATCGGTTGAACAATCAACAGGTTTAATAAATTGACCAATCAACATGGAACCATGTGAATTCAGTTAGATTCCAGATAAAGTCGTAGAATCAGTGCATCTCAGTTTGCAGAGACAACTCCCCTGCTATGTGGTGCTGAGAACCTTGACAAGTCTTAAGCCGTGAAAAGCAAGAGAATTCCGGGAGATCAAGAAAATGCATCGTGGGGAAGTGAAAGAATGATGTAACTGTCTTCAGAGTAGGGAAAGGAATCTATTATTGACCTCGTCTTCCGACAGGGAAAGAAAAGGGAATGGGCTTTCGTTACCAGTTTTCCTCCAGTAGGGAAGGCATAAATAAACCCGCACAACTAGGGGACTTCCCCCACCCACTTTTTATATGACAATCTATGAGATAAATCAAAAGAGATCCACTGTACTTTATTTCATACGAGATGCTGGAATGAACGATTGAGTTGCATTCGGATTTAAACTTTTGAAGACAATGAACGTAAATAATCCATAGTAAGCTCCAAACCGTATCTACTATCAATTCTGGATAATTATTATATAATAATTTTAATGGGGAGCTCCTATGACATTTAGTAAGAGCATTCACAACATCTGAGTAGATATAAATTTTGATGGAAAGATTCTATGTCCTTGATTAACAGCATTCACAGCAACAATTTGTTGAATCGTGTAAATATTATTATTGAACAAAAATGACACGAAGCTCGTTCGAACTTGATAACGGTCCTAAAACCACGTGACAGGCGTATAGTATGAGAATATGAAATATACAGTGTTTCAAACTCTTACTGTAACGGGAAGGCTCCAAGCCTTCCTTGTCAAAAAAAAGGAAAAGGAAAACGGAGAAGAAAGAAGTAGAAGAAGAAGAAGAGAGAAGAAGAAGAAGAAGAAGAAGAAGAAGAAGAAGAAGAAGAAGAAGAAGAAGAAGAAGAAGAAGAAGAAGAAGAAGAAGAAGAAGAAGAAGAAGAAGAAGAAGAAGAAATAAGGAGAAGAAATAGAATAAAGAAGAAGAAGAAGAAGAAGAAGAAGAAGAAGGAGGAGAAGAAGAAGAAGAAGAAGAAGAAGACGAAGAAGAAAATCAGAACAAGAACAAGAAGAAGAGGATAAGGAGGAGGAAGAAGAAGAAGAAGAGAATTAAGTAGAAGGAGGAGGATAAGGAGCAGGAGAAGAAGAATGGGGGTAAATAGAAAAAAAAGAGAATATGAAAGAAGATTATGAAGATAAAGAAGTGAGAAGAAGAGGAATAGGAAAAGAAGAAAGTAAAGGAACAATAACTGGAGAAAGAATAAATGAAAAAAAAACAGAAGAGGAAGTGGGAAAGGGAGAGGAAGAAGAATAAGTAAAAAGAAAGAAGAAAAAGAGAAAGAAGAAGGAGAATAAAACAAAAATAAAAAGAAATGGAAAGAGAAAAAGAAGAAGGAGAGAAGGGAGAAAAGATTGAGAATAAGAGGGAGGTAAGGAAGAGAAGACGGAAGTGCGACGAATGGAAAGGACATTTGGACGTTTCGAAGTGTGCCCGGCCCGAGGCTAAAAGAAGGGCGCTAACCAGTGAAGAGTGAATGACTGAATGAATGAAGACGCTGCAAGGAAAGGCGGACGAAGAGAAGGAGGAGGAGGAGGAAATTGGGAGCGAAAGGCGTGTGGAGTTGAGAGGGGGTGAAAGGGGGAAAGACATTGCAACGGTCAGTGCAAGAAGTGCCCTGGGGAGTTTTCCTCGGTGGAAATGAAGGAAGACTGGCCGAGCTCCACTGATCGATCGCTCTCTATTTGAACAGGACCTTTGCTTCCTACTTATCTAACAGCTCTACTCCAAGACGCGCGCTGAGGCACGCATTAGAAACGACTGCCTTACCAATGATCTGCTTGCTTCTTCACGCACTTACGCACCAGGATTTTCTCGAAAAGGTTTTATCCAAAAATATCTGTTTTGACTTAATATAAAGCCTTGTAATACGAACGTGAATGGTTTATTCAATAGGTAATAGGCAAATAAATTTATACAGCAATGCCTTTTTACAATATTGTTTAGTAGTTGCACAAAGTAGAAAGGAAGTAGTGGAAAGTTCCTTTCTACTTTGTGGTAGTTGGTAGAAAGTGAGAGTAAGAACAAATTTAATAAAAACACTCGGAAGTGTTGTCAGAACCACAAACTAAAATCTTGTCTGCAAGGAGTAAAATAAACTAAAAAATTGTAGATTTATTTATAATTTCTTTTTGTGAACAATTTTTTTTTGCTGCGGTGATGCATACATATGAGCTCTTAGCTTGTGCGTGATTGATGGAAAGGATGATGATGAGAGATGAGTAAACCTAAAGCTTTAAGTTAGTTCCGAACCACCGGGAAGTAGTGGCGAAGCGTGGTATACTTATTTGGTCATCGCCGGGAATATTTCCTATACCACGCTTCGCCACGGCCGGGAAGCGATTTTGATTCTCATGAATGAATGACATTCAGCGGAAAAAGGTTTGTAAATGGTCACCCTGACCCTCACAATGGTAGTAACAGGTTTAAGTCTCTTATCTAATCTTCCATTTCTTCTAACAGAAAATAAACATTTATACTTATACATTTTATGATGATGCTAATACTGATACTTTTCATTATAAATACTGATAAATCCAACTAAACAATACTAATACGTAATATTGCTCACGCAAAACTTGGGACTCTTAGGCTAGGCGTACACCGGTTAGTCAAGACAAGACAAGACGACATTAGTCACGTTTAGTCACAGTTATTCACATAACTGCTCATGAAGCAGCACACACCGATGCAATGACTAATCGGTGTGTGCTGCTTCATAAGCAACTATGTGAACTGTTGTGACTAAACATGACTAATCTCGTCTTGTCTTGTCTTGACTAACCGGTGTACGCCTAGCCTTACATGTAACTCTTGCCATGCATTTTTATAAAAATTTGAATCAAAGAACGTAATAATAACTCTTCAATATGCTCAATATTAACTTCATGCTATGCATAATATTAAGATTAATATTATGTTATGTAATTTATAATACATGAGTGTTCCAACACCTAGAATTTAATGAATAAATAATCAAGCACTCGCTACTAGTCCACTGGCCTAATATGCTACTGACAACTTGTGAACGTGGCATTAATGTTTGAACATTTTATTGACTTTGCAATATTTAAGATGGCATTCACCTGAGTTGTTTGCTTTCAAATCACTGTCAATCGATTAGAATGCTTCTATAATTTTGTCAGCGCCAAAATGTCCTCCCCAGTGGCGGCGCTTGACCTGAACAGTAGGGTGGGCCCGTGTAGGGACTGGGAAGGAGGGATGTTGAAGTTGAAGTATTGTGTGGGGGGGTTTTACGCAGGTAAAGGTAATCTATTTCATTTTCCTATAAACTAAATTAGTGACCGTTAAAATAACGAATAACAACGAACCGTTTGCCAATCGATGTGCAATTCAACTGAAGAATTCAGTTGTCCATTGTTGACCGCGACCGGATGTAAACAATGCTACATATATTTGGCTATAAATATTACACTAGCCTAGCGCCTATAGATGGCTCATCAAGATAAGACGTTTGAAGCGAAGTAGGCTCTGCGGTATACGGGGGAACAGTAGGAGATGGTGATGCTCTGTAAAACAGACGAAGAGAGAAACAGAGTGAGAGTGTAGCGCATGCGCACTAGTCAAATGGGCCAGCCAGGTTAGGCCCATTCAGCCTCATATACAATGCATTGGCTTCCAGACAGTCTAGCGCCGCCAGACTACGTTGCCTTGCCAATTACGTTCTTATGAGAGCTAGAAGGGCCCGAAATCCGTGGCCCTCCAATGTGTTCCCTGATGATTGTATGGTATTTTAACAAGAGTTTCGACCCGTTGACAGTTCGAAATTAATTTTCATCGTATTTTATTGAATAATATTAACCACTGAAGTATTTAAAAATGTATTTTACTGTTTCGTTTGGGTGGGCCCGGCCCACTTGGCCCTTATGGAAGCGCCGCCACTGGTCCTCCCTGTCTTCTAGTTGATGAGTAATTTCATTTAACATGTCATTTTTGTCACTTATAGGGAAGCAGTTCCGTCTTTTTAGAAGTTGACATAACACCATTTTCAATCTGTCAGATAATGTTAATAAGTCTCAATAATGTTAAGTTAACATGTTAAGTCTTAATGATATTAAGTCTTGATAATAGATTATTATAGCGTATTAATTGTATTATGAAATTAAAAATATTCTGAAAGTTGCCACTAATAATATTAAATAATAGGTAAGAACGCAAATTTATTGTTAATTTATTTATTGCAATAAATAAATATATTGTCATTAGCAATGAGAGATCACTTGTTACGAGAATTCAAAACATTTCATTCAATGGCTACTCTAAACCTTTAATTACTTTTTTCTCGTTAACTGTGGCTGTAACACGAATTCCATCTAAACTTGAATCTTGCAACACTCACACACATCCCATTTCAATTGAGTGTTTCATAATAGTTTTTGGTTAAAAAGAATGAGTACGAAGCACGAACTTCAGTCAAGGTCGCGATGCTACTCCCAGTTCCCACATGAGAACTTGTATTATTCACTCTATCTAGTTACGCCCTTTACCTTAATCATATCCACTAATCATGTGAAGATGGCTACATACATGTAAAAGTGAGTACGTGACTTCATATCTTACCTTTTTCAGTTTTCAAGTCATAACTCAACAAGTCTCTTAATCATAATATTCTCCCTTTATTATCAGCATGTTGTTCGTGATAGAAATTTCTTTCAAAATAATAAATCATTACTATTAATGTATGTGAAACTGTGGTGCTTGTGAACTTCCATTGTATAAGAGAGAGAATAAATTTGATACAGAGAGTTTTGTTATGCTGTATTCATCTCGGAAATTTTATAAACTGATAATTGAATCTTTATCATAAGTATTAAGAAATATGTGTCAGTCATTGTTCATAAAGAGTTGGAATTCATATTGAACCAGATAGTGATTGATCATAGTTTTGGAATAATTATCGAAGAGTAAAATGAATAAGGAATACATACTTATATGAAAATAATCTGTTCAGAAATAATAATCTGCTTCTTCTACGGAAATCTCTTCTCGTTTCTGTATTGGAATTATATTTAGAAATAAATATAAAGTGATGTGATACTAAGATAAGAGTGTGATTGGGGGTAATGAACGACTAGATATTATTGTGAAATATCACATTTTCATGCACTCGAAAATACAAACCAGACACTGTGTCAGAAGTTAAGGCTAGGCGTACACCGGTTAGTCAAGACAAGACAAGACGAGATTAGTCACGTTTAGTCACAGTAATTCACATAGTTGCTTATGAAGCAGCACACACTGATGCAATGACTAATCGGTGTGTGTTGCTTCATAAGCAACTATGTGAAGTACTGTAACTAAACGTGACTAATCTCCTCTTGTCTTGTCTTGACTAACCGGTGTACGCCTAGCCTAAGATTAGAGAGTGGAGAAAGATGATGAAATTCAATTCTCTATAGAAATTGATAGAAGAGTATTTCAAGAAATTATAATTATTATATTGAAAAGTTGATTGAAAAAAAACATTCGAATAACTGGATATTTTTAAACTTATTTTTCACTTATAATTATTCAAGCTGTAAAAATCCTCACATTGATGTTGTTACACGGTAAACAAATATCAAAGCAGCATATTGAAAAAATGTAACTGTATCGTAGTGTAAATGTGATTTATTTATTTATTTATTTATTTCAATATATTACAATTTCCACTGGGTCTGGAAAGACCCATAGTGGAACAAAAACAAAAATAGTACTGTACAGTAATAGACAAAATATTTAAACTAAGTAACAATAAGTACAAAACAGCATATCAAGTTACAATACAATGAAAAATAGAAAATAAAAAAAGATGGGCGAGAAAATTAGAGTATAATGAAAATAAAATAATAATAATAAAAAGTCATGCAGTTCTATTTCATATCGATATCATCAAGTAGAAGCACAACTCCTCACTCAACCCCTACACGGCCACAGCTCCAACTCAAGCTACAGGTGATACCCAGCTGCAAGAATTAGGCGCCGGTGCACTCTCTTACGGAATAGGGATAAGGATGGGGAGAGGATGACATCAAGTGGCACAGCATTCCACTCACGCGAAGCCGTCACGCAAAATGAAGCCCCGAATATCGCAGTCCGGTGTTGTGGTATCTGAAGAAAGAAACGGTGTGACCGAGTGTCTCTGTCGTGAACATCTCTGAGAAGTACTAGTCTCTCTCTCAAATATTCCGGACCAGTACCTTTCACAATCAATTTGTAGGTTTGGCATAAAATGAAGTATAATCGCCTCTGCTCTAATTTCAACCAGTCAAGTTGTCTATACAGAGGTGTTACATGATCGTTCCATCTAGCATCAAAGACAAATCTCAGAGCATAATTTAATGCCCTTTGAAGTCTGTTGTTGAGCTCTCCAGTTATACCATTGTACACCATAGAACAATAATCAAAATGGGGAAGAATCAGCGCCTGGACCAGAGTCTTCCTCACACCCAACGGCAAAAATCTCTTCAATCTTTTTATCTGATGCATCCCTGCAAACACCTTCCTCACCACGGCATTCACATGGACCTCCCAAGTAAGTGTGTTGTCAATCAGCATGCCCAGCAACTTGATCTTATCATCATATATGAGTTCCACACCATCCAAAGTTACAGAAGGTAAACCAATTGCTCCTTGTCTGGCTCGTCTTTGAGAACCAATAACAATACATTTGGTTTTCTGAGCATTCAGAGACAAGCAATGCGATCGGGACCAAACAGAGAGCGAAGAAACATCCAGGTTCATTCGCGCAACAGCCCCAATCATTTGGATAGAAGTGCTTGTAGAAAACCAAATCGTCTGCAAACAGGTGAAATGAAGAATGAGCAATGACCTCAGTTATGTTATTTATGTAGATGGAGAAGAGGAGAGGTCCCAGCACAGAGCCCTGTGGTACTCCAGCTGAAACAGGCATCCAGTCCAAGTCAGCAACACCAGGCACCATCACAGCCTGGAACCTACCCCTCAAATATGAAGAAAACCATGACAGAGTTAGTGGTGAAAGATGACAATGAGTTTTTAATTTATGAATTAGAGTGGAATGAGAAATATTATCGAAGGCTTTGCTGAAATCGAATGAAACCATTGCTGTCAGCATACCACGATCCATTGCAGATCTAACATCATCAGTTACCTTAAGGAGTGCGGTAGAAGTACTGAAATCGGCTCTAAATCCTGACTGAAATTTATGAAAATAGTTGATGGAGCTGAGATGGACTGTCAACTGCCCATGGACTATTCTCTCCAGAGCTTATGTCCAGAGTGATTGTGTCGAGTAATGTGTCACGATTTTAAAACACCAACCTAATGGCTTTTCGGAAGAGGAAGACATTCTAGCATTCAGGAGAGCTGAATCCTTTATTGTATCCGTATCGTGAATGATTACATTATCATCAGAAATTAACAGAGAACAGGTCTGCGAAGAAAGGAAACCTTTTTAAGTTCATCTGCTTAATGGTGCTTGTTGGCGATTCTCGTTACCACCTCTTCGCTCATAGTAATATCGTGCCCGGCTCGGAATTTATCACACGAAGCTCGGTCATGTATTTGTTCCCAGGCATTCGCTGCTTTTTAATCCATCGCTGAATAAGTTTCCACGCGTGATCTCGCCAGAAAGAATCGTTTATAGTAATGGCAAAGAAACATCGATGTTTGCTAAGAACATCGATGCTTCAACATCGATGTTTGGTGACCGATTTTTTTTCAACATCGATGTTCCAGGCTAAAAACATCGATTTATAGTATATTGACAAACTTTTTTCAGAAAAATATCTATTTTGAAACCAATTTATCGATGTTTCAGGTACCGATGTTTTCGTTGCCATCGATGTTTCGATACATCGATGTATCGAGCAGTGAACATCGATGTTTCGAAAATTTTGCCATCACTACGTTTCTCTGTTGTTGCACTTACCCACCGAACCGGAGCGAAGTGTTGGAAAAGGTCAAGAAAGGTCACTTCGTTCCTGTTGCTGCTATCATCAAAAAATGGTGATGATGAAAAAACAAAACAACAATCGAACCCCGAACCTCAAAGTCACGTTCATCGGTCCACTCACTGATTACAGATCTTAATTAACCTCTTGACCTTTTGCCCCTTCTCCACAATCTTCGATTATTAATATTACTTTATTAATTACACTTCTGAGTGTTGAAACTCAAAACGTCCGCTGTGGAATTTCAATCGATGACTGCTTCTTATTATCTTGACAGGACGTGTTGAATGCCTTTTCCTACCATAATGGTCTCGAAATATCCCAAATATGGTGTTGTTCTAGCACTTAAATACAGGAAAAGGAGAGGGTATAATAATAGAGATTAGTCTAGGTCGTTGAAAAAGTGATCAAAGAAGCTTCTGAGACCAAAAAAGTAGAGAACAGTGGAAGATGCCATAAAAGAGTTTCAATTATTTGGTTTGATTACAGTATTAAATGAATAAAACTATTGCTTTTCATGACTATCAATGAAAAGCAATCTTATATACATAGGATTCAATCAATAATATCAATTACTCGGTTTTATCACATCACAGTATTAAATGAATAAAACTATCGCTTTTCATGACTATCAATAAAAAGCAATCTTATATACAATCTTAATACTACTGTAACTGTACATAGGATTCAATCAATAATATAGGAAACCAATCAATAATATAGGATTTAGATTTAATTCACATACTGAGGATTCTAATTTACTTCCAGCTATTAATCTATTGTCTATCTGTTATCTGTTTTCATAGTTAAGAATATCAATTCTTCTATATTAAGTTATATTTCTTTATTTATTTAGTTTATTATTTTCTTTATTTAGTTTGCTTCGGCATCAAAAGCTGTTCGATTTTGGACTCACTGCTGGCGAACAAGAGTCTCTTATGCCAGTAGTGCCATAGATCGAATGCACTAATATCTATAAAGTGTATATTCTGTATTGTTTTGTTTATGGCAAATAAAATTTATTCTTATTCTTATTCTCATCAAACAGACCTCTTATTCCTGATCTGATCTTCTCTCAGTTTTTTTAAGATTCATTTAGGCAGTGCCTAGAAATGCATTCTAGTATTCACTATGAATATTGTAAACATCAGTGGCGCTCCTTCGTTACGGTACAGTATTTGTAACAAGATCGCCTTCCTCATTTCGGCGTTCATAAGTGAAATTATAATGATTTATTAGCTCGGACAGGATATTATGAGTGGGGCTTATGCTGTTCTTTTTCATATTTATGTTGCGACCAGGAACAGACCCGTTTATACAGCCATAACTCAACCACTTGTCACGACACGTTCAATGCTGGACTTCCATTACTCATCACAGACGCTTTTAAACCAGCATCACAAACGATTTATGATAATATGTGGGCGCACTTGTTTATTTTAATGCTCGCCGCTAATTTACATACGACAAACACATACTCGAGAGCACTGATACATTCTAGATCGGAGTGAAGTGATAATTAAAAAATTAATACCATAAATAATGACTGTTGAAGAGGGTGAGAGCGCTATTAGAATTATTACCCAGTGAATAGTCGTGTACACAATCAGGGTACTGTTATTTTACTTATTATTCGTGTGCTTTCTTAGGCTAGGCGTACACCGGTTAGTCAAGACAAGACAAGACGAGATTAGTCACGTTTAGTCACAGTACTTCACATAGTGGCTTATGAAGCAACACACACCGGTTAGTCATTGCATCAGTGTGTGCTGCTTCATAAGCAACTATGTGAATTACTGTGACTAAACGTGACTAATCTTGTCTTGTCTTGTCTTGACTAACCGGTGTACGCCTAGCCTATATCACTTAAATAATAATGTTAGAAGTTTTACCAGTGGATGAATGGTTATGATGTAGTTAATAAAATCGATAAATGGAGAAACTTTATTGAGATTTCAGGGAAGTAAATTTTCTAGATAATATTTTAGTCATCTAGGTACTTATTCAATATTCTTATTACTAATTTCTCAAAAATAGGTACAATCTAATTGCAGTTCAACATGAAAAATAATCATACTACTGTTTTGTAAATGATGTAGATGTTGTATAAATGTTATAATAGGCCTACCTACATGTTTAAAAATACAAGTTTTTCAAACCATATGTAGGCTATACAATAAACATGAAATGCATGTAAATGGTCAGAACTTGTAAATATATGTTATACAAAATTCATGTACCTGAGTCCCTTCCTTGTAAACTTCCAAAAGTATTTTATCGCCCTGCTGAACCTAATTTAAGATGCTGGCCCAGGCAAAGCTTAATAAAAGCCTCTCGTATAACTTTTAGTGGGTTGTAAACCCAAGTTTATAATATTTTTAGATTGGGATCACTTAATAAGAACGTTTCACAACCTGTTCCAGTCATAATTATCATGTATCTGAATGTGGGATATCTTGGAACGTCCCTAATAATTTAGGCTATATAAGCTACACTCTCTCCTTCATCTTTAATATCCTCTAAGGTTGGAAGTGTTGGCCTATTCATAAAGTCATTACGTTTAATCCAATCACAGGTCCCCCTCACAATAACCAACTCTTTCATATTTACACCTTATAACGGGTGAGAAACCTTAGATTTTGTTGTTCAGATAATCCATTCTTCTTTCTAGTGGTTAAATGATATTGATTGAAAACTTAGAGACAAGAGGCAACTGTTCCTCATTCTGATTATGTTCAACAATAGAACGAAATAATGTGAGTTTTGAACTTGAAATTTTTTCAAATCAGTGTAATTTAACCTTGGATTGTTATCCCTAGCTCGATTACTACTGGATAAAAACTACTTTTCTTTGTAGTCTCATCTTTCCACGTGAGTTTTAAAAAATATGATAATTATAATTATTGAGATTTATCCCTTGAGTTTTCAGACAGAGACTGAATCAAGAATTTGGTAGTTGGTCATGACAATCAACTCACAATGCCATATAATTCTGTAATTTAAATTTTCTATTCACTGGTTGAAAGCTTTGATCACTCTTTTTAAATACAGAGAAAGCTTAAGATTATGAGATAATCTAAGTTAGAATAAGAATAGTGTTTGGCTGTATTAGGTTACCATAGAACAATATCCATTCTAAGTAGTTTGATCATCATACTCAGAATTATGGGCTTAAAATCGATCAAAGTTTACAAAAAAAGTTTCCTCCTGAAACAAGCCTGGTTTGGAAATGCAGAATTCTCCAATATTCTAAACATTTCATTATCGTACGATTCACTCTCTGTATTGCTTGTGGATGAACCTGAAACTCGCAAATAATCATTACAACTGTTCTACTGTCTCTGGTAATCGCCTATATAATTTCATCGTGGATTCTCAATGCAATGATTGAAGTTGAAGATTTTCCATCATGAGAGTCTGATTATTGGGTTGGGTCTCAGCTTTATTGCTATTCTAATACTCAAGGACTACAGCTCATGATAAAAAGGAAGCAAAACTCTAAATCTACTATCCCTTGTGCAATCTAATCACAGAGCCACCTGTGTTATTAAACGCATCTTCATGAAATAAAAGCATCCAATTTGTTGGGAATTTTGCCTGGCATATTTGCTCCATTTGTAACCACATCCTACGCTTTTGATCGTGTATCGAACTGTATAAGGCAAGTTGAACAGTTAAGGTTTTGGTGATAATGATATTATGCAAATTATCAGGTCTCTACTTGAAAAATGATAAATCTGAGTTGAATTGCTCCATTAACTAAGAATGCATTCTAAAATTTCTAAATTGAATAGTCACACCAATTCAACAATGTCTATGAGAGTTAATATAAATTTTTCTCTTATATATTATTTTATTCCAATTCTTAAAATTGTTGACACCGTATTTTCAAATTTATTCTAGTTTAATCCAAAAATAATTTCAAAGTCAATATGGTGATAGATAATATTGATAAACAATTAACTATTGAAACGCCATTTATAATTCGTAAACAATCTCAATTGAAAAGCAAAATGATTATTGTTTTTGTAGCACTTGTCTCAACGTCTCAACCTATGACAACCGTATCTATCAATAGTAAAGTGTTGTCTTGAATTTCAATGGCGAAAACATGATCCGAGATTTCAGTATGGTTTGTCTCTACCGCTGACTGTTGTCTTATTTTTTGCAGTCGGCTTACGTGCCCACGTGTCCACCAATCATTTCACTCGAGGATAAACAAGAAAAATCCTCCAAAGTCCGGTCTGACGCCCCGGAAGGTCCTCTCTCTTGGGAAATCTGTGAGCACGTCCATCCGCCTGGGGCTTTCTGACACCTTTTGCGGTCCACACAAGATTACAAAATGATCCAATCAGTTTTTTACGACAGTTTGTGTGTGAGATTTGTCCACGGGCTTTTTCTATCCTCAAAAAGTATTCATCGTGATAGCCTATTGAGTTATGATGACAAGATAACAATCTTTGTATATTGACTTCGATGTGATAACAATAAAATCACTTTAAGGCTAGGCGTACACCGGTTAGTCAAGACAAGACAAGACGAGATTAGTCACCTTTAGTCACAGTAATTCACATAGTTGCTTATGAAGCAGCACACACTGATGCAATGACTAATCGGTGTGTGTTGCTTCATAAGAGGTCTAGTTATTTAGAAACGTTCTCATCAATTGATTGGAGGACATTTGAATAAAAGGAGACAATGAGACTGAATTAAGACATAAATTGAAACGTTAGTTTCAATTCCTGATCTTTCCAGAAACGGTTTTCCGATCGATCCTGACCATTCCTGATCTTTCCAGAAACAGTTTTCTGATCGATCCTGACCATTCCTGATTAGTTTATTATCATTCAATTACTTTATTTTTTATATCATGATGTCTTATACATAATTGTATTTGACTGCAAGATAACTGACGTGTTTTTGTTGGAGAAGATTGCCGGCTTCCATGAAAGTGAGAGGTAACAGCGGAAGAGAGAAAAATAATAAAAATAACTAAGGAACAAAAAGGCAAGCAGTGATGCGTAGCTGGTCCGTTTCGGTAATGCTGTTTCGGTGTCTGCATTTGCATAGTCAAGCGCACTGGCAAGAAAAGAATTCCTCCGCATTTTTGCCGTACGTTGTTTAGCTCTGCATTCAAAGCACGAAGCACACAGCCCTGAGGAATGGCAAAGCAATGCTTCAGCAGCTCAAAGCAGGCGTTTGATTCTGTTGACGTATCAACTTCTCTCGGCTCTGTTTGGTTGTCGACTGACTATCCACTATGACATCGACTGTTCGGCTATCCACTCCGATCTGCATTTTGGCAACAGGAGATCGGATACTTACTTCTCTACTTCTCTCAAGGCTACTCTTTGGCTATCCACTCCGATCTGCATTTTGGCAACAGGAGATCGGATACTTACTTCTCTCAAGGTTTATTATCAGCAAGTATCTAGATATGTCTCTTGTTCCCTAGGTACAACAGAGATAACGGTCTTACTCATCGGATGTTGGACAACAAAATATATAGCCTGTTATGTCGGCGATTAGGTCGCCCTCTCGTAACATATGGCATATTATATTATAAATATCGATTATACCGATCTGCATTTTGGCAACAGGAGATCGGATACTTACTTCTCTCAAGGTATATTATCAGCTAGTATCCAGATATATCTCTTGTTCCCTAGGTACAACAGTCTCATAACGGTCTCAGTCATCGGATGTTGGACAACAATAATGTAATAAGCCTGTTATGTCGTCGATTAGGTCGCCCTCCCGTAACATATAGCATATATCATAAATATCGTAAGTGCCCAAACTTGAAGTTGTAAGTAAGACTCTTGGCTCACATGTCTAACTATACTGCGACTTAAACTGCTTTAGGACCGGCCAAGAACGGTCCACCGTTAAGGCCAAGCGGGTCTCAATCCTAAAGCAGTTTTAATCAGTGCATTTTAGCGCATTTTAGTGCAGTTTAGTGCGGTTTAGCGCATGTCGTGGACAAAGAGTAAAAGTGGTCGCTTGGTGTAGGCCTAGTCAGTAGTGCATAAATAATTATTGATGCGCTTTATAGTTAACTTGAATTTGTATTAAGTATGTATTTGTATTATTTGCATTATTTGTATTTGTATGAAGAGGATTTGTATTATATGAAGAGGATTTACATTTTGAGTGCTCAGTTTTATTTCTGGAAAGCGTCTACTGAAACAATCTGTTTCATTTTTTGTTTGCTGCTATTTTTCAGTAAAGTTCATCCAGTTCGACGAATCTTTGGCTGATGATACAGCTTTGCACAGAAAATATCCAAGAAATAATTCCCAGTTCAGCTTTGGGCCGTTCTGTCTATTCAGTTAGCTCAACTCAACGGCATGCTGTTTTCAAAAAGCTGGCATCAGATTACACTCTGTGAGTGTCCAATTACCCTCGAGTAATATGACTTGAAATTATACAGACTTCATACCTGTTTTTCTAATAACTACATATCAATGTATAAACCCACCAAAGACTTTTCACAAAAAGAGATAGATGGATATTACGTTTCCTACACATTTCAGTGTACTTCAATAATGGAGAATTTGGTTCGCTAGGTTTCAAACCAATCTCAACCTCAAGCGTGATAACAACGTGGATGTATTTTTTAGGTGGGCGCCCACGATAAAACATGTTAATCCAATGTGTCGGAGTATTACTTTGAACAACAAGGCGGCGTTCGCGTACCGTGTGATAAAAAAGCGCCGCACACACCAGCAACTCATTATACGCTTTTTAATGTGGCACTTGGATACAATAATCGATTTCTAGTTATTGGACAGGATTCGGATGATGAACCGTGATTTGAGAGAGAAGTGTGTGCTTAACTTGGCAGAATGTTGTTCGTGGTGCAGGCTATTCTGAAGTGGAAAGATTTGAGAAAATTGGAGACGAGTTTAGAATGCTGCAGACGAGTTCTATTATTGTCTTGGAACAGGTTTTGATCAAAATTGAAGCTTTGGTTTTTGGCTAGTTAACTGACGGGAATATTGACAACATACAAACAATTATATCAGAGTATTTTTTATCTCTTGTAACTTTAGTGAGTAACTTATTGATCTATTGAGCTTCAAGATCAACATGGAATATAGCCATGGAAATTATTAAATTTACGGTATTTGTTATAAATCCATTGAAATCCGTCCATCAAACATCACTGATAAGTTAATAAACATCCATAAACATAGTAATTAATTGAACGAAATTCCTAATTAATGCCATATAATATTCTGAAGACTTTGCTATTTGCAATATTGACAACAGAATATTGACAACTGTATAGTTGCAATGTCTCATTACCTTCCATCCATAAACATCACTGAAGAGTTGGAGCTTTTATCAACTACGCCACGCTCTAAGCTTCTATGTAAGTTTTATAGTCTCTAATTTCAATGGTTCTGATGTACTTATCGATAATGATAGAATTGATTGTAATGAGATCAGAATAAGTGAATATAATATGTATTCAAATCATAATTATTACGATGATTTTTTTCCATGATAAGTGGACTCATGATATCCTCGAATATCGATTAGTAACGAAGTTATTCATCAATTTATTGAATTTTCTTCAAAATATCAACTTACTTTCACAACTTTTCAACTTACAACTTTGAAAAAATTCAACTTAATTGAATTTACTTTATTTATAACATTTATTGGTCTAAAAGTTTTTCTTCCCAGTATAAGCATGAAAAAGAGTCAAACATTTTTGAACTTTCAAAAATAATTAATGACTCAGTGCTTTTCAAATGTCAACCCACATTCAGCAATTTTTTGAGAGAATGGTGACGCTCTGTCATTTCAAAAAAGGGGACTTGGACAACATATTAATCTGTCCCGTCGGGTTGACGGCTAGGAAAAAAGGATACAGAAAATCAATCAAAACGAGAACGTTTTACAATTTGGCGACAGTGGAGATTGACATGTTCATGTCCGATATGTCTCCTTGCGCGTCACAGATGGTATCGACAGAATCTCTGCAGACTCATATATATATGTATCATTGCGCGACAATTCAAGCGAGGTCAATATCATATATATACAGTATTGTCTGGTTGAAGGCACAGATGTTATTGACAGACTCTCCGCAGACTCCTCTCTTATCCACGCAATCAACTTCCCAGGAATTAGATAGTCTTTTTGGCGTGTATGTTGATAGATACCCCGGCATCTGGCAATGTACTTCCCCACTGGATCGACTGTTGAGTCAAAATTTGAAGAAAGACCTCTTTCATTTGACGCCACTCCTTCATCTGCCGTCATTTCTCATGTACTTCCCTTCGAGATGAAAGACTCCCGCACACAGCGAGCTTGGAAAAAACTTGACACTTCTCGTGGTTCGCTGATCATAGCCGAAAGTAAAGAGCGGAACTACGTGTGACATGAGCAGTCAGTTTTTGAAATTTTGAAATATTTCGGAATCACTCAAAGAGCTCCTCCCTGTCAGTATGATTGAGCTAGGGGAGTCTCTTGGAATCAGCGACCACATATTAACAAATTTGTTCGTTGCTTTGAACTCACAACGGTCCGATTGTATTTCAGTGGAGTTCAGTCTTCTTGTCCTATTACGGTTTCATCTTCTTGGATACTCTTTCAGTGTCCGACAGAACAGTGGCAACTCGTATGAAACTGATAACTTTTCTTCAATGTCACCCATTCTATTATACAAGTTATTTTATTACACATTTTATTTCATTCTATTATACCCATTCTATTGTTATATTATAAATAATCCTGTTATACTTGTATATTCTATTTTAATATTCGTTCAAATCAATAAATAATTTTTCTCTCTGATCTTTGATGCTCTTCACAATATAATCATCATTTTACAGTATTTATAGCCCAGATAACGGTACTGTCAATGCTTGCTAGCAGCATGCACGTATTTAATTTGAAATACGCCCAAGAATGTCACTAGAATCAATCAAGCTTCTTCAATGAAGTTCCTTAGATAAGGATTTGAATAAGGTCACAAGAATGTCACAAGTAACAGTGATTGTTTCTCTAATAAATAATACTGTATAACTTGGAATATTATCTCAAATAGATGACGATATCAGCTACTCCGTCGATCGTGAGAAATTTCCATTCAGCTAGCTGGAAAAATAAAATTTCCATTTAATTTCTGGACTGTCTTATTTACCTGACGCCTAACAGCCTTAGTTTCTTCAAAAAGAAATAATTGACTAACAATTTTAATTATAATAGAAACAGCCTTTTAATAATTCACAATTTTTCACGTTCATAAAGAAAAATGCAATTTTGATTCCAATAGAATATTTATAGTACAGTATATTTCTATTTTTCATCGATACAATTGAATGATTGTAATAATTAACAGGGTGTATTACTTTTAGCTTGATGTTTTCCTGCATATATTATCATAGTATAGATCTATATCAACACCCAGCAGGAAGGACAATACACCTTCAAAAGCGTTAGCTAGCTGTTGTTAAAGCTTCCTTGAAGCTGTCACCATTTCCATGAATTTCCAGAACCGTATCAAAAATCAGCACCTCAAACAGTCCTTTCACATCTTCAAACACAATTCCACAACAGCCGAAAATCGTAGAGATAACCAATCACAGACCGTGTTCGTTTTAGGTCAGGTTAGCACAATTTGTCTCTGTCCCCAGCAAAAGCGTCTCCAATTTCAAACCGATCTTTGATGGCCGCTATTCAAATCCGACTCGGTGTGCTTTAATAAATAAAATCGTGAGTGAATTTTGCATGGAGACAATAATTGTTGGTCAAAGAAAGGAGCCGAACCGATGTGACAACCAGTAGTAAATTTACATACAGAAGCGACTGACAACGAGGCGTCGGATTTTTTCGCTTTCTTATTCACACTCTAGCTCAGGATGTTTGTGTGAGAGTGAGAGAGATAGATATACAGAGGAGTAGGAGGAGGAAGAGAGAGAGAGAGAGTGGAAGAGTGGGACAGAGAAAGAGTGAGGTGACTTTGAAGAGAGATAGAGAGGTGTTTTGAATAGAGGGAGAGGAAGAGAAAGAGAGGAGGCTTTAAATAGAGGGGAGAGAGGGTGTGGAAGAGAGGGAGAGAAAGAGAGAGTGATAAGGAGGTGTCTTTGAAGAGATAGATTCACGTATCAGTGCACGAGAATTCTTTTGTTAGGAGAGTTGGAGACATGCGTCACCCGGGTGACAGAGTTGAAACTCCCTTTGATGGCGGCGTGGGAGATGGAGTGTCGACAGCTCTTTATTTATTCACAGAGTGTGTGAGAGCACAGAGATGGTGCCTGATAAAGCAGCTCCCTCTCAATGATGTGACTGGCTAGCGGCAGACATTGACTGTCCCCAACCCCGTGACAATTAAGCTGCGCATATTCTTCAAAGTGGCCAGATTCCTCGGTTTCCTCAGGAGCAATGTCCGCCACAGACAGTCCACGAGTTTCTAGCATCTTCCAATTATCTATGAGAAGATCTCACAGTAATGGAGGATGCCATCACACGGGAAATTCTGCTGGATGTATGCATTGATCGGCTACTTGAGTCTTTGAATATATCTATCAAAGAGTTGATTTTGTCATCTTCTTTATTTCTGTATATTCAATCTTTATATTTATACTCTTCATATTTGTATATTTAATCTATCTTCTTTATATTTGTACCCTTTTTCTATTTTTTCGTAATATTTTGAAATTAGTTCAAAAATGTGAAAGAGGGTTGAGTGTGAGAGACGGCCAGCTACGCCTTAACTTCACCCTTCAACGCAAATTAACGCCAGCTATTAATAACAATTGTTATTCACAGTATAACTCTTCCAAAAACTTGAAACATTACTCACATTCATCGAATATCTAAGGAATCTCTGAAGTTTTGGATCCATAACGAACTGCCAAGTTAACACTATTGTTTCAACACTAGAATTGACGACATGCAGTCAAATGATCCAATGAATGATCTAATGAATCTAAGGAATGATAAATAATTTCAGTTGTTACATGAGAAAGTCTAGTATTTGGTATCAAACTACACTATTTGGTATCAAAATTGAAATTGATGAGTGTTATAGTACGTTGAATGTGTCATAGTGTCCATACACATACACAATTTATTCTGTCTGATAGAACTAGACTGTTTTATCGTTCATATTGTTTAAAAGGAACTCCACCTCTATCAACTTGAATCTGGACCAATTTCATAGGAAATATGATTGAAATATATTCAAATATGTGAGAAACTGTGAAGGATTCTCATCAGCAGAAAACTACTTATCCTACTTATTGAATAGGATACTTTTCGTGCTCTGCTCTCAAACTTGATATTTTGCTTATTACATTTGTCAAGGGAACTGTATTTTTGGGTTGATCCTGTAGTTCTCTCTCCAATTAGCCTACTGAAATCACTCGTTAAGTTGATAATCGTAATTATCATGCTTTTTTCCTATTTGAAACCAATACCTGATTAATATCCAGGTTAAATATTTTTTTCATACTCTGATGTATAAGAGTGTGATCTAAAACTGTTGTTGTTAATCTCTTATGGTTATAACAAATTCATACTTTGTTGTAACTACTTCAATATCAGCAGTTTACTAAGACATAAAAAATGATGTGTACAATTAGTACGACCACCATTCATAGCACCCATAGTCCCATAGCAGCCAGAAGATCTGTACGATTAGTACGATAGGAGACGCGTTGGTAGATTGTGAGTGAGAGTATTCTAGGAAGGGGTGCATTCAAAGAAGCTGAATGCTTTATGCTCAACAGTAGACGAGTAACTGGCATATAAATTATGCGCGGGCTCCTTTTTTTCTCTCGACTCTTCTTGTTATTTCAGAACGACTTGTCCTTTGCAAAGAGACGGTCTCACAAAGAAGAAGACCCGCTCTCCTCTTCTCCCGTGAGCGCCAATTAGAGAGTCTGGCTCTCTGTCTCTCTAAATCAGCTCTTTTCAGACTTCTCATCTCCTCTCTTTGTCTCCATCGTCAACAATCATGCTCTTAAGCAGAGAGTTAGTTATTCACTCAGCCACCTGACCAATACGACTGTAAACACTGGCTTGTTAACAACCATTTTATTGCATTTATTGTTGTCATGCAGCTTATTTTTCGGCAGTCAATTAGACCATGATACAGGTTCCAAGATTTAGATTTGTGATTTAACTGTTGTTCTAAGAAACTTGAACATGGAACCAAAGTTCTAAAATGAAGAACTCAGTTCGTTACTTACCCGTGATGAATCACACTACATAGAATTATAGGCCTACCAATAAATTATTTAATCTCTAGAAAGTAATACTAACAGTTAGTATAGTTAATAATACTACAGTTATAACTATATTTTTATACTACTTATTTAATATAGTAACAGTTACTGACAAAGGAAATTCACAGTAATAAAAAAAATGTTTGAAAAATCATTCATTGTTTAATACATTCGAATTATATGAGAATTGTCCAAATTGCTATGAAGTACAGTACTCATTAGAGCTTTTGAGTTACTGAATTAATCCTAATAAACTTCAATGATCTTTATTCTAAATCCACTAATAGGTTTCAAACTCATTACTCTTCCGTGATTGATCTCATCAAGGAAAACTACTTCAATAAAAACTGTTTCTGTCTAGACACTCAAACATATTGGAATAAAGATTGTTACTGTCTGACTCAAACATTTCAACTGCAATGAAAACTCATTCAACATTCTAATAGTACAAGTTGATATAGTATTCTTATAGTTTCTATACTTAAATAACTTCATAATCTTCTCTAATACATAAAACATAATCTTCTAATGATACATCTATTCAACTGTGGTTCATCCTCCTTCTTCTTCTTCTTCTTTTCTGAAATCTTCTTCTTCTGTATAACCATGAAACATATACTGCAGTGCTCACAGATTCATTATTTCAATACTACTTTACTCTAATACTTATTTCATTATTGGTTATCACTTCAATGCAGTATCAAACTTACCCTACCCGTCAACTTTAGTCATCAATAACAACGTTATTCATTCATCATTGTTGGTAAGCTAGATTCGAACACCATAGTTCCCGTAAACTCACAGAAGTGAGGATTTGTTACTCATTTGTCAACCGTTATTTCCACAAAAGTCAAAGCTCATTCAGCAAAGCTTGTTAGTAGTGGCCTGGTGTTCAAAGTGAAACACATTTGAAGAATTCGTTAATGAAAGTTTCAAGTCGAAAATATCACCCGACGGTAATTGGAGAGGAAACTACCAGACTAAGTTGAGCCCAGTTCACGCCTTGACTTTTCTCCTGTAACTAGTCGAATATTGTATCGAGCTAATGATCAACACAAGTCAAACAGATATTTGAGTCAAATTCGGGGGCAGTGGTGATGTTGGAGTGGGGCCAAAACGTCTCCGACTAAGATTGATGTGTTGAAAAATGTAGCTATCGATGAGAAGAGGATAGGAGAAAGAAGGGAAATAAGAGAAGAAGAGAGATGAGGTGACAGAGAAAAGGAGTAAAAGAGAGAACGATAGGTGAGAGGATTTGAGAAAGAGGGGAAGGAGGAAGGGAAGAGGAAGGAGAAAAGAGAGAACGATAGGTGAGGAATGAGTGAGGGTGACAGGATAGGAGAGAGAAGGGAAAGAGGAAGGGAAGAGGAAAAAGGAAAGAGAGAACGATAGGTGAGGAATGAGTGAGGGGGACAGGATAGGAGAGAGAAGGGAAAGAGGAAGGGAAGAGGAAAAAGGAAAGAGAGAACGATAGGTGAGGAATGAGTGACGGTTAAAGGATAGGAGAGAGAAGGAAAGAGGAAGGAAGAGGAAAAAGGGAAAGAGAGAACGATAGGTGAGGAATGAGTGAGGGGGCCAGGATAGGAGAGAGAAGGGAAAGAGGAAGGGAAGAGGGAAGAGGAAAGAGAGAACGATAGGTGAGGAATGAGTGAGGGTGACACGATAGGAGAGAGAAGGGAAAAATGAAGAGGAGAGGAAAAATGAGACAGAGAAAAGGGAAAAGAGACAAAACGATAGGTAAGGTATGAGTGAGGGTGATTTCCAGACTGTGGTCAGAGCTGTGGAGCTTCTAAATCATCTGTACGCTAATTGCTGAGCAGGTATTTCGGTTCCTTGGTAACAAGCTTTTTCCTTTCATCCCCTCCCCTTCTCCTGCACTACTTGACACATCCTGTACTCAGAATAGACGCTAGAGTAATATTATGTCGTCCATTAAGATCAAGAAGAGGAGTCAAACGATGATCACTGTTTTTTCATAAAGGGGAACTGTGGGCAGTTTATATTGCAGGACAAAAATTGAATTTATTTTTATCCGTGGTTTTATTATGAGAATCATCTACACAGCGACGTTAGCGACCACAAGTCATAGTTACTATAATAATTATCGTTAGTAAATACAGTTATTATGAGGTTGTTGTGTCTATATAACTGACAATTGAATAATTTCCATGTGAGAACTGTTGAGACATTTTGAAACAAAAACATATAATATTTTGAATAAACCATTACTTACTCTATATCAGTCTATGATTATACTTGAAGAAAATAATGAAATATTTTCATTTTGTGAAACCACAAACAACTTTCTGATGCATGTGTTTACTGTATTTATTCCTTCCTTTAAAAAAAGAGTAACAACATAGAGAAAGCATTACTTGAGTAGTACCACAGAGAAGTAAAGAACTTTATCACTTCTCTTTACTTCTCTTTACTTCTCTTTGCTTCTTTTAACTTCTCTTTAAACCTCTTAACTTTTTTTTATTTCTCTTGATAGAGAAATACCTCTTAATTATCTTATTCAACCTCTTAATTTATCCCTTGATAGGGAACATGGTTTAAGTTTACTTTCACTTAGAAAACAGACAATAGCATTTAAAAAAAGTATTTTTTGATTTTGTAAAGTCCGAAAAATATAACAATAAAAAAGAGAACACTTATCGATCTGATTGAAAAATATTGTGTTTTGATAAAAGTCCTATTACTTGATTGTACATCATATTAAACGGCCTACAAACTCTTGATGGGTGGAATTTACATTGTAGCTTCAACTTTCAAACATTTCAAAAACGTTCACAAAGAATGTGAGTAGTAAAAAATTATTGACTATCTGAAGATCTTCAAGAGGATAAACAAGTGCTGATGAACTCAATACCCATACATCTCATGTATCTCTTCACTTTCAAGAATTCAGAAAGGAATGAGAAACAATTCGAATACTGAAAAAAATGACTTTTTGGAAAACTTATAAACACGAGGGTGAACACAGTGATAGACTATTATTGGTGGAGAAGTAACACTTATCAGTTTGTTCATCACACTTCACCGACAGACAGACATCAAGATAAGTTTGACATAATGTCGGGAATGTTTTGTAGACCTCCCGGAATTCCCACTGTTTGTTAACAGCCAAACAGATGCGGTAGCTGTATCGGGGATAAAAACACAAACAAAACACTCTTAGATCGGATCCTAGATAGATTTGATAGGGTGTAAACCATGCTAACATAGTTTGTATGACTCGGATTGTGTAGTTATTTCCATTCACGTGGTTTATTATTAGGAGTGCTGTTTAGAACGACCAATAGGAATGCTGTCGCATTTAGCCCACAATAACCACTCCAAGAGTCTGCCTTCTCTCAATGTAGGGAAGGATTTATCATCACCTTGATAATTTGCATTCCTCTCAACAATCGAAAGATCACGAATACTTCTGATTCCAGAAAAACCACCTTCCGTTCATTCCCATGTGTCATTATACTCCTCTTAAAAACTGGTTTCTTGCCTGGAAAAATAAACTTATCGCTATTTGAAACATTTTTCAACGTAAGTACAGCATTAGTCACTGTTTCATCAAATACGTGAGATAGTTCATTTCATACTTCAATATCCATTACAAATATTTAAAAAATCCAATACTTTTTTCTCGTATCTGTGATATTTTTATTATCATATCTTTTTTCTGCTCTAATAGTAAATGAAAAATTATAATTATCAATCTTGAATGATCACTTGATTAGTTGAATATTTCTGTAATATTACTTGGGAAATAATTGAGGATTTCTATTTAATACAATATTTTCTAATATTGCAAGTTCGTACCATTAAGATTATAAGCACTTATCTATACGGTGACTGTTACATCGTATGGATTACGGGGTTACATTGTACGGGTTATCGATAAGTTATATTTTTTTGTATCCATCGTATACGAGGAACCTGTATGAGGAAGAGTGTAAAGAGCATTGATCGTAAAGAGGCAGTCGCAGTTTATTATATTATGTGTGATAATATAATAAATAAATATAAATATGAGTGATAATATAATATTGATAGCAAGAGAGCGGAATGGGCCAAACAGACCGTCGAAGCAGAGAAAACCGGCGAGAAAGAGAAAGAAAGAGAAAAAGAGAACCGGTGATCAAAGAAAGTGAGAGAATGAGAGAGAGCGAACGAGAGAGTGAGAGAAAGAGAGAAAGAGATGGAAAAAAGAGAGGAAGAGTGAGTGAGTGAATGAGTGATGGACAGAGAGAGAAAACATGAAAGAGTGAGAGAGAGTGTGGGTGGGAGAAGGAGTGAGAGATGAGTTGAGAGAGAGGATGAGAGAAGGAGAGAGAGTAAGATAAAAAGAGAGAGAGAGAGTAAATGAGTAATACTTGATTGATGGTAGCGATGGTCATTAGGAGCATCTGTTCAGTGCAAACTGTTAATTAATAACACCTGGATGCCGTGATGGACAGCTTTGGAATGGTAGACTACAAACGGAACCAAATCCCAGATTGGAGCCGTTTCAAATACGAGATCGATTTGAACAAACAATTCGGCTTCAAGTCGAACTCGACTCCTGTAATTCTCTCAATAATACGTGTTCAAATCCGGATGTAACTGATTACTGAGCGTGTGTGCCAAGATAGATCAATCAAGAGTCAGGTAGTGTTCTAATGACTTATTCGATTAGGGCTCCTGGCGTAGTACTGGAAGTCACATCTACAGTGGTTGTAATGTATGAACTTGTATAGCCCTGATGCGATCTTTGCAGTGATTGATCTTTATTGTCAAATCAGCTTCAAGCGAATTTGAACACAAAATCTCCACTCTGATTTGTAATTTACGGAAACGAGTATTAGGTCCATATCTGTACATAACAAACTCCTACACATACAGTGACATTCATTTAATTTGACGCTTGGAATTAGATAGATAGAGACATATCATTTCTTGACGTTCTGATGACCGTAGAGTACGATGGCAGAGAAATAATATCTCTCCATCTATCTATCTATCTGATGCCAAGCGTCAAATTAAACAAATCTGATTATAATAATGAACATGATGTGATTGTTTTAGTGATTTGACTAGTTTCCAAATCAGCTTAAAATGAATTTGAAACTAAAATCTCCAAACTCATTTGCGAGTCAGGTAAATGAGATTAATTTGGAATTATCTGTGTTATTTGTATACCTATCGGAGATCAAATATTAATCAGAGTAAATTTATTAGAGTTGTAAATCTTGTGATTGCGGTTTCACAGAACAGAATTCCAATTGATCCCCCTCCATCCTGCAGATCTTATTCGCGTTATTTTAAATTCACGATTACATAATTATGATAACCAGAATTCAGGAAAGGAATAATAAGGGCTGTGCCTATATTTTCATTACTGATTAATCATATATTATGATTTTTGTGGTTGTGAGGTTGCAATTGGGGTTTCACAGAGCAAAATTCTGATAAATTCCCCTCCAAAACTTAAATATTATCTGAATTAATTGTGATTATCTGTGTTAATTGCAATTATCTTGTTAATTTAGGTTCTGATTAAGCGAGCTCTATTTGTACATCAGTATCTATTGTTGTTCTAATAATCTTGGCAGCTGTGTCCTCATCCACCAGATGTATCTTTTAGCACAGAAGCTGAGCAATTAAACTGACAATGAGGGTGTCATAGTCGTATATTTCAAACAAACTGCGCCCTCTTCCAAGTGTAGTCTCAGAGGCGACAAGCATGCCAATAAATCTTTTCAAAGATGTTTCTAATAACGGAACTAGTTTTAGCGTGCAAAGTTTGTCTACTATGTCAGTTATGTGGCTTTAAAATCGTTGTGGTCTGTTCCCGTCTCTTCTACGAAAAATTATTTCCAACTTGTCAAAATATGTCATCTTTAATTTCTTTGTCTCATTTTTTGTCCCGCTAGTTAAGTAATTATTGTTCTTTTGAAAAGATTATTTCTCTTCGGTGTTAACTTTACACTCAGCTCGTGTGGCTCCATCAACTAGACAGCTAGTTTAATAGTTCAAAATAGATTGTTTGAAGTTACGATCATAATTCAAGTTGGAATTGAAATTTATGATGATAAACAGGATGGCATCTCTGTGCAAAGTTCAAGAAATCAAAACAAGGAAGACGTTTATGGCGCAGTTAATATAGAGATAGAATACATTTCAGAATAAATCAAGAGCACCTTTAAAAGTGATCAGAGCACCTCAAGAACACTTGAGAGCATCTTTAGAAGTTAGTTCTTAGCTGAAGTTGTTATTTTGCATTCAGCAACAGAATTGAAGAGAGACATCCTGTAAGGATACCTCTTGTCTCTTAAATTATTATTGTTTTTATCCATTATTTGAAATAATTTCTTTTGAATGTGTTATTCAACGAGGTGGGTTGTATTGTTCTCGCAACAGCTGATAGAATATTGTTTACCTGAATAAGTTGAGGATTTTGAACTCGAAAAACTCTGGTACGAATAACCTATCTAAAAATCTTGAAGAATTCGTTTTTCCCTTGTATTGACAAACTGTTGGTTGGTCAGTTACTGAAATTTTACATGTTGGTCAAATGTAAATGTTGGTCCAGTTACTGGAATTGAGATTCGGAATAAAAATTCTTAATACCGGTAATTTGAAATTGATAAATGTTCTTTTATGTAATTAAAATTATTATTATTGTTTTGATTTCACTTCCGACATGCAGTCATTATTATTGTTATTTATTGTTATTTGTTGTTGAACTATTTATTGAGTTGGTATTAGTTTAAATTGTTGGCCAAGTATAGGCTTTCTAGGATGATTGAATAACGTTTCCACAAAAGTATCATTTATTTCAATAGATTTTCGTACAATTTATTTCAGCAAATTCGTAAAATGCAAGCTCTTCTACCCATTTTCCATTCTTGCTGATAATAGTGATTTACAGAAACCTTTGATCCGAATGCATTGTTTCTTGGAAACGTTTTTGCCACACACCCTTTACTTCCATAGTCTGTTACCCCTGTGCTGGAGTGGCTATAACTCAAACCACTTTCCACACTCGGTTGGACCGAAAATTATTTGAGCTACTTAAGTCTCTCAGTCACGTATAAATGCGTGATACAGTTGTTATTGCGAAATCATGTTCGTAATGATAGAGTAACCATGATGTCAAACACCAAAATATATCTCACTTTCTATTTTCAAGATTTTCAACTGAGAATTCAACTCATGTTCCACGTTAAAAGAACCTATTCACAAGCGAAATTAACATTTAGGATTTTCAATTATAGATCTTATGAAATTTCAAAAATAATACGAATAAACACTTTCAGATCCATATTATTTATTGATTCATTTATTTTCATACGGGTAGCTCAATATTTCCCTTCAGGGATCTTTTTATTCAATCCCAAATCTTACACAATTGACATAAAGCCTTTTCCAAGTTGAAGAGAGAAAAACGTGATTCATGATACATCTTCTTCAGTTAATGTTTGAAATAGGAATGAGTTACATTGAAATACAAATCAATATAATTCGATTACAGTATAATTAGAATTCGCTAAGCCATAAGATTCAATCAAAATCTTTAGACAACATTTTTAGATGGATAAAAAGTAATTATTAATATATAATAAGTAATAAGTAATATATAGTAATATTTATTATTATACAAAAGAAAATGTGTTATTATTTAATATAAGTATTATAATATTTTAATATGATTCTTTAATGCTTCTCATTTAATAAACATGAATATGGAGCCTCCTACATTTTCTCATCGAATCAATCTCTCGACTACTTTGACGAAGAAGACATTCCCTGCTCCATGAATAATTTTCAATGGAAGTTCTCAGGAAAATCCAAAAATATGAGCGAAAACAATCGCAAGGGGCGCTTTAAGAAGAGAGATAACCTTTGTTACAAGCAGCTATATGGATTGCAGGCTGGAATAACAACAGTATTGAGCTTTGAGAGGCTTTATAATGCCTAATAGGCTACTCGGAAGCTGGAGTGCAGGTGAATAACAAGGCATTATTAAAATTTTGTGCGATTCCTTCACGTCCTTGTCGGTGAATGAAGACGGAAAAGATGAGCTTATTGAATGGGACGTGCCAAGGGGTTTGAGTTCAGGGTTCTCACTGCACAAGTCGAGGTCTAAGGAACTCATACAGGAGGGGGGGGATGTGTTAGGGTTGTGGGTTGCTTCACCCTTGTCAGTAGTCCCTTAGCCCTTCTTCATAAAGACTAATCTTATATATCGAGACCCCTGTTGTTGTGATAGGACAGACAACTTGCAAGACTTATAAGCAGCAGCAAGCAAGACAACCTACTTCTTAGACGGAGATGGAATATTCTGAGAGGGACTTGCCATGGCAATAACTGGATTTGCATTTATTAAACGAGTGAGAGAGAGCTAGTGGCTTGGTGATGACGTTATGCACATAACAAAAGAAGAAATGCTCCTGACAACCCACGAGGAACAGGAGTTTCTCCGAATCTTCTACTCCACCTTCCCCCTTCTCCTTCTCCTCCGTCTCCTCCGTCTTCTCCTCCTCCTTCTCCTCCTTCTCCTCCTCTTCTCTCCTCCTTCTCCTTCTTCTCTCTTCTCCTTCCCCTCTCTTCTTTTTCTTCTTCTTCTTCTTCTTCTCTTCCTTCTTCTTCTTCTTCTTCTTCTTCTTCTTCTTCTTCTTCTTCTTCTTCTTCTTCTTCTTCTCCTCTTCTTCTTCTCTTCTTCTTCTTCTTCTTCTTCTTCTTCCTTCTTCCCCTCTCTTCTCTTCCTTCACTCCTTCTTCTCCTCCTCTCTCCTCCTCCTCCTCCACTCTTCCCTCCTCCTCCTCTTCCTACTTCTCCTTTCTCTTCTTCTCTAATCATAGAGAAATAGGGTGTGCCAATCATTTACTATATTCACTTTCAGATTGATACCACATTCTCAACGCAACTAAACTTTCTCATCAGTACTACTGCAGCTCTAAATAACGCTCAATAACATTAGAATTTCCACACTATAGCCATCAAATAAACATGGCGACAACGCGACCAGTCTTTGCTTTATCCAATGCGGGCCCAACAGAGGTATACAGTATTGTGTGTATTTGATACATAGGTTACAGGTTGAGAATTCATCACACTATCTGTTCACGTACGTTAAGAGGACTCAGCAGCTTCAATTGAACGTGGTCTAATACCTGTGCATAAGTGCTTTCACCTTCCGGGGAGACAACGGGGATATGTATGGCATGCATATACATGATAACCTTCGAATTCCCCATAAATTTGTTGCCATGTGTTTGTAGGTGTGAGTTGGTGTATGAGGGGGATAGCGAACCTTCAGGGGTCGCTTAATGGAAAGCTTAGCGATTGCGTACGTGAGGGGGAATTAGCCCAGATTTATGACGTAGGTTTCGAACTGCGTCCAGTCATACTTTACCAGCCTCATCTGAAACCACCCCTTCTCAAAATTAGTCCACCCTACCAGCCGGCTATTTATCATATCGACGCCCGAGTTTCACAATTTCGAAAATTTTGACCGATCGTGCATGATTTACAGTGGAATCATACTCGACGCCATTGAAATATTCAGCATGTATCTTCTCTGTCATCCTCAGTCAATCTACCGATTGATTGAGTGCATACTCCACGTCATCATACGTGTGTTTGCATATATTTACACGCCGGATTTATAACACGAATTCAGACCACTGACATATTTGGTTGAATGAATGGATGATGTGCTACACTGGAAATGTCAGAATATCAGAGGTGGCAGATTATTCGTTCATATTTTGATATGAAAGCTTGTAACCAGGATTCGAATATCCCTCGAATATTATAAAATCATGATTTTTTCTCTCTTTCATGTGAATTGACTCTCTTTCACACGGTCAATTAAGCATGGATCAACAAATGGAAGCCATGAATGAATTACGTATCAATTTCTATGAATGCAGTGGAAGATCGAACAGATTGAGAAGTATGATATCACTCATCAAAAATTAGGCAATGAGAAGGAGTTAGGTAGAAAAAGTGATAAAATTGATGAGAAGAGGAAGAGTGAAAAAAGAGGAGTTCGATCCATTCGAATTTCTTATTAGCATCACGAAATCTTAAAGTTGAAGTAAAGTGTGAGTCAGCTGATCTTATTATTTCAGATATTTAGCAGTACGAATGTATTGTGCTGGTACAGTGGACATAAATATCTCAGTAGAAATAAATGTCTTGATAGACAGTAGACATAAAAGAAAACCAATGGATTGAAATTTAAAGCTGAAAGTGTAAAGAGTTGATAGTGCCCCGTAAGATCAGTGGCCGCTATTGATGAATTAAATTTAAAAATTGGAATAGATTTAGTCATCAATATGAATATTTTCAAACAAAATTGACAAGTCACATATCTTATCTGAAAGACTTTCTGAGGCTGGAACTAGATGGAGACTGAACAATATCTTAACTCAAACTGGATGAAAAACGAATGCAAACTGAACGGGTTCCGAACTGAAATCGAATGGGAACTGATCAGAAACTTAAACTGAACCGAAACTCAACAGAAGCTGAACGGATAATGTACTGAAACGGAACGAGGAGGTAACGGAAACTCCTCTCGAACTGAACGGAAACTGAATAGGAACCGAACTGAAACTAGATAGCAACCGAACTGAAACTGAATAGGAACCGAACTGATACTAGCTGGCAACCGAACTGAAACTGAATAGGAACCGAACGGAAACTTATTGGAAACTGAATAGGAACCGAACTGAAACTGAATGGAAACTGAACTTGAACGAAGTTAGCGCACTATGAAGCAAACTAAATACATAGGATTGAAATTATGTAGTCATCAGAAGGAAGATCTGGAGGGAAGGGAAAGAAGATGCTTCAAAAGAAATGGGAGAATTTTGAGAAGGGTAGGAAGAATCAGAAGGAAATGAAGAAGAATAGAAGGAGGCGATGAAGCAGGAAAAATGCGTAGACACAAAGATCGTTCGACAGCAGGGTCGATGATTCCTGAAAGCGCTGACGGAAATGGGATCATTTTGTATTCATTTCGTGCAAGCGATCTCTTCAGGAAATGAAAGGCATTGCGAAAATCGAGACCAGAAAGAAGACTCGTGCCAAACGGCGGCAAATCGCTTTGTCTCTGACTTTTCTGCCATATCCAAAACTCACAAAACGCCAAGTTTTAAGGGAGGTCTAATCGCTAGGTTCGATGGACACAATTTTTAAAAAGAAGAATACGTCACCATCACTAGAAATACAATCTTAATACACGATAATACATGATAAGAAATTGGATTACTGTTATAGAATATTGTAGAAGAAGAATGTTCTAGTAGAATACTATTACTAGAATACAAGGTTATTAGAACATACAGTAGAGTTCACAAGAAGAAACCATCCTAGGCTAGTCAGTAGGCAAGTCAGTTGCCATACCTAAATTATAGTTTCAACTCGAAAACTTCAATAAATTATAGTTTCTACTCAAAAATTATCAGGATTCGTCCTAATTATCAGTTTTAGTGTTGAACTATTATTGAAGGATCCGACCCCTGTAAATGAAAGGAAGTAGGCTTACCTAAATGCTATTTGGCAATTTATCTTATTAGACACGTGGCTAGCAGTATGCACACTTAGGGGCGTTTCTTTTGCTAACGAGGGCCACAGTTACTAACTACAGCTACGACACACATGTCGACTATGCATCTTCATTACGGGGTGGGCGGACATAGCTAATGTTCTAACTCAAGAACCATGTATCTATGCAATTAATAAGATCTTTTTACGCTCACTTCTAGAAGAAAAGCTCCAAAATTCTAATTGTAATAGTAATTGCTAATAATTTATATTACTATAGGTTATATTATGGTTGCAGTTGTAAAGTATATGGCCACAAAATTATATTGATGTAGATTATGTTACTATTACTAAACTCCTATCCAATCTCTTTCAATAATTCCATAAAAAATGATTTACCTGATAGCTCCAAAGAAATAATATTCTGGATAGTATAGTAGTAGTAGTAATAATGTTTAATTTTCAAATTCATTTTCAACAAAACAATACATAACATTCAAACATCACAAGCTTGGCCTTCGCCGTCAGCTCAAGTTGAGTTTTTCATTATTATTTTTATTATTTCACTTATACAATTATTCAATTGTATTTTATTTTTACGTCAAGTGAAAATTGACTGCATGTCCTAATTGAAGTGGACACTGTTAACTTCGCAGTTTGTGCGAAGACATTCATAACTTCAAAGAGATTAATTTAAAAAATTGATAATTTGAGGATAATCAGATTCCATGAAGTTGAACTGTTGATGTAACTAATCAAAAGCTAGCGATGTAGACTCAAAGGTATCCGGCCAATGCATTAGTTTATTCAAGTTGTCTCAACTTTGTCGAGTGTGTTGTTCGAAAGAAGAAGAGGAAATGTCTGAGCACAAGCAACGTTTCCTTTATCCTTAGAAGGTTGAGATAAGCGCCACACTCTTATGGATTGAACAAATTGCATGGAGCTTCCCGAGCAGCTTACAAGAGAGGAATGTAAAGCTACTCGTGCTTGTTCAGACATACATGCATTTGACAGTTCGCAATGTTCTCAACTTGCTACGAATTAGTTCAAATTAGACTTCGAAGCTCAAGAGCTCTTTTTTGACATGTTGTTTAATAAGAATGTATTCCGTTCAACAGCATGTAGCATGCACTTGCTTGGTTTGGCTGATTCAAATTATTACATGACTGAATACGTTTTTAAGAAGAATCCAATAATGCTGTTTCACTCGAATAAAATTCAGTTTAAAACGTTTGTCAACATATTCCATCAAGATATTCAACTGAAGGAATCCTTCGAAGACTATTCATTTAGTACAAGAGTGGAATAACTTTTAATAAGTAATTAATTGCATCTTCTTCTCAAAATATCAATTATTGTGACTGATTTCTAGTTCATTGCTAATGAACAGTTTGACGTAATTGGAGATCAGTTGCTCAACCAAACTCAGAAATTATCAACAAGAAATGCATCTAGAATAACTTCCATGTAGAAGTTATCCATCTGTTCAGTAGAGTTCATTATCGTTCTGCAGTATAATTGAATGCGTGCTGGAAGCGAGTGAATTCACAACGCTGATGAATAACATAGTTTCATTCGGAACTAACGCCCGCGAAGTTTCCGCAACGCAAACTTGGGTTTGAAGGAGTCTGCGTTCAAGAATTTAGACAACTTTTTGGTTGTTGGAAGGAAATCTGCTGAGAACGTGCTCAATTATGGAGTTGGTAGACGAAAAGCAACAGCGACGTTGTCGTCATAAGCGTGAATAAAATCGCAGCCGTCGGAGCCAATTAATGAACGGAAGTTAACGGGGTTGGTCGGTGGGTGATGGGGTGGGGGAAGCTCTCCATCAAATTGTAATGAATGGAGGAACGAGTGAAGTTGAGGAGGCCAGATGTCAACGCGAGTTGGGCTTATGTCTTGAGAGGACGATTGGCAGTGTCAAGAGCTAGCTGACTCTGAAGACGAACAATTAGCTAGTCAAACATTGAGCATCCAGTGGTGGTCTCCAGAGACGTTTGGCTTACCTCTCCTCAGTTCCCGGCTCTCCCCCGGGAGCTCGTTTCTCTCCAATACGCTCCTGTCTCCCAACTACATGAGCTAGAAAAAGTACGGTTACGATTTTGTTGGGCGAGTTTGATAGAATAAATTAGAAGACTATATATGTTTACATTTCACAACCACAATTTATTACAATTATTCATCGACCATATATCTATTTTTCCCATATAAAACTCTATTATTGTTCAATTTTTTTGCATATAATTTTTATTTGGTGATACTGTAGTTTTCAACTTAATTATTTTTTATTATCAATGCAAAATTTTTCTAATATTATTTTTCGAATCATTGAATCATTAATCACTTACATTGAATAAATTTTGATTTTCAACTTTAATACCCCTTTAGGGATAGATGTACTTCCAAACATGATGGTAGAATATTAAAGATTTGAAGTAATGGAGGTATTCACAGAAATCACCGTTGGTCCATAAATTTCGCAGTTGAAGATCTTTTTTTTTGTGTGGGATTTAAGCAAAAGTAATGCGATTAATACTGGCCCTTCTTCAAAAATTTTGACCATCAACGGGAATTCAACTCACAGCCAGCACACTCGACAAAAGATCAATATATATTATTATTATATTATACAGTATATTTCAGCATATTATGCTACATTTTATAAGCTTATAAAGCTGTGAATATTTTATAGTTCTGCCTTCGACAACGAGAATATTCAAACAAGCGGATAAATACTGGTTTGTTTTCGAATATTTCTAAACAACTAGACATGTATAGAGATACATGATGCAACAACGTATATATAACGTTAGTCATTGCCCTGATTTATCAGGTTTGAGCATTGTAAGGGGTCTCCAACTTTCTAGACCTTCTGGAATTATTAAGCTTGGGAAACTATTACTGTGGAGTTAGGAGAAGGAAATTTAAAATCATGAATGTGAATCATTTGAATCTGAATACAGATTTTTATCTGTTACTAGTGAAGCATAGAAGTTATCACCGTGAAGAAACAACGAGTGAGAAACTTGAAATTATGAATGGAAATCTGAATCTGAATTTATCAAAAAAGAAACAATTCCAGTTAATTTTATAGTTGTTTCAACAGTGAGTTACTGTGAATCAGTCATGGGACTAATGATATAACAATCTATCATATCATTCCACTTTGAATCCAGATGTGGTCTGGGTTCATTTATAAATATATATATGAAGACTATATTCATATTACTATTTCTGGTTATCGTCTTCCCCTCACTCCATCTCATTTATCTCACCAAGACTTTTCATATGATATTTCTCCTGCTTAGGTATCATGTTACCGGGAAGCAACTCTTCAAAATTAACATAGCCAGAAAATATGACACAGTACACGACGTTGTAATCTTCATTTCCTTTTCTCAATTTCTTATTCCTCCACTTCCTCTCCTCCATTTTTATTTCTGCTCTTCATAATATGCTCAATGAACGATCTTACTCAAATTAGTTACGGAGCTCCGAGGATTTTTAACCAGTAGACAGTCAATAAGAATAACACTGTTACCGATTAATATTATCCTGATTATTTAGTTTACGGGAAATTGATAACAAAATCAAACTAAAAGACCAACAACAGGAGATACAATGTTATTGATTTAAGTTTTTCTGTTAATTAAAAATTTTTTAAATTCAACATGAATATTTGTAACTACACAATCTCGTAATTCCAAGTTCCTATTTGGCACGTATACACTATTCATATTCGATTGGTTATCCTACTTTTTATGGCTTAAACACTATTAAAATTTTATCGTTGAACGTATCTTTTTACATGCATTATTAATAACGTAGAATTATGTGTTTCAATCACGTCTGGTAAGTGGATGTGGATATCTCAAAGTCAACTGATCCTGTTTTACATGGAATATGAATTTTTAGGAATTAGATGGGATCTTATACATTAAAACTCAGAAGTCCCAAAATATATGGAAAAGCAAACACACACTTGCCTTATCAATTTATCACTTAGTAGTACGTTATATACATGTCTAGTGTATGCTTGCCTTCTCCTTTTATTAAAAAAACCCTTTAAATTCATATGGAACAGGCCCTGGTTTTTATTTCACTGGTTGAACCTATTTTCATGCTCCCTGAGTACACAACTTGCCATTATCTCCCTTGCTAGCAGCTCTATTCCAATCATGACCCTAAAAATCAATTGATGAATTCTGGTTTTTATTTCACTGGTTGAACCTATTTTCATGCTCCCTGAGTACACAACTTGCCATTATCTCCCTTGCTAGCAGCTCTATTCCAATCAAGACCCTGAAAATCAATTGATGAATTTTTGTTTGTTCTTTCCTCGATAGCAATGAGACAAATATGATTATTTTGTCACGTCCATTTGTGCGTTATACCCTTCGATGCCCCGGGGAAAATAGCAATGCTGCTCTCGGTGGTCAACCACCTAATCATTTTACCCAATAATGCACCCCTCCAAAAATTTGTTTGCCAACGAACCTCATGTTTGGCTTTCCTTTCTGAGACTGGCAGACAAAAGGCGCCTTTAACCGAATCAAAACAAAACATACGAGTGGAGACGAGGCGGACCCCTCCCGGGCTAACGCATCTACGACAATCAAATTCGTTAGGAAAAGTGAATCATGTTCCCGCGGGACTAGGCGAGGATAACGGGGAGAAGGATTGGGCTTTGTGCGCTGTTCGCTGAACGATATTGGCTTTCAGGAGACGTTGCAAGCATCTCAATCTGAATGCTGAGGGCTGCACACATGTTCAGACACGTTTCTTGCACTTCCCGAGGGACTTCAAAACACTTAAACCGCGCTGTGAGCCACTTTTAAAAGGATAGAAAACAATGGTGCGAATACATTATTTATTTATTTGGACGCTTACTCGTTGCAGCCGGCATAAAATTCTCTGACTTGGCTACCGACATGAATCATTCCAGTTCTCACTCGATCATTTCAAGGTCCCGCATTTGTCACAGCCTACTACACCCTTCCCTCCTCTATTTTGACAAGTGTTTACTTCTCTGCACCTATGTAGGCCTGTATTATTCTACGACGAAAAAAACGACTGAAATATTAGCAATCAGAACGAAAAGCGTGGCTGGATTGACGGGTAAGAAGTGGTTCATTGTTTTGCAGCTCCCCACGCAGATGCTACCAACGAATGATTGAATGGCAATGTCTCCCCTGCGAATACATCTTCGTCGACTAATATCTGTCTAATTTATATCTTCCATTTATATCGGTGGTATTATATTGTGAGATAGCTGTGGTAAGAACACGTGGTGCAAGGTTATTAGAAAGAAGGTTTAACCATTCCTAATGCTTTTTGAATCCACAATCTGTTGAAGTGAGGGAATGATTTAGTTGACGTCATTTATTTTGATAATATCAGCTGTTGATACTCGTAATTGAATGATAATTGGCGGACAGCGAGTGTGACGTCACAAGAATAAAAAAATCAGGCTTTCCCCACCACTTTGCACCTTACAGTAGCGAGTGCTCAACCTTTTCTCTAATAACCTTGCACGTGGTGCACTATTGATCATATACTATATAATAATATAGATCATAATATTTACAATTGGAGTGATGGACAGGCTCATAAGCTATAAGTGCTTTGTCATGGTCTCTATATTAACCCCACACATCCTAAAATGTCAACTATCATGTGGAGACAGATGTCACTTTTCAAATTCATTCTCCGGAATTAGTTTTCTGGAAAGTGAATTAGAATTCTGAAAAGCTGATTATCAATTCATGAAATTCATGAATCAATTTTATGATATACGACATTGAATAATGTTTAAACATTTCTGTTGAAATTGATAACGAAACCAAACTTTTGATATATTGAATTAATGAATTGCATTGGGTTCTAATTATTTACGTGTTAACCAAGTTTATCAAAATGTAGAAATAGGTTTTATTGTTATACCATAATCAATAAATAAGCAGCAGAACATAAACAAAGGATCCTAATAGGGTCCTTTCATGCATGCGTAATTGTATGGAGAATACATAGATACATTGCAGAGAATAAGCACTTCTATGAAAAATGCATGTCAGTGCATAATAGTGAATATTTTTATTGTACGTACAAAAACGAATGCATGAAAGGACCCTTCATGCTAAACAATGCAGTGAACGAGGAAATAGAAGGTGTAATGAGTGAAAGTTGAAAATATGAGTATTTAGTACGGAAATTGAAATCAAATTGAAAAACTCGACCCATGCCATTTTCAAATAAAAATCTATTAAATGTTATCGAGTACTCTGAAAAACTTACTTGGAATTGATTAATTAATCCAATACCTGAGTGCACCTTTCAAACCTAGATGAGTTTTTCACAACATTTGGTTTTTCCTTTTTTTGAATATGTCTGAATGGAAATGCCCTCCAATAATGAATAGCCCTTTACAGGTTGCACAAGAAACCCGGCTACTTGCTTCACAATATTACCCATTACTCGGTTGATGAATGGTCCCAAGTCCTTAGACAAGCAGAGTAGCTGCAAAACATTGAATGCATACTTCGGGTATCCTCGCCAGTGTCTATACATCTCCAAATAGCAACAAATTATTCGTGGAAGCTATTTGAAGAATCTCATTCAGAAGAAGCTCTCTCTGTGTGTGCCCGCGCGTGGGCTTCTCGCTCACTCACTCTCTCTCTCTCACTCTGTTTCTCTCTCTCACTCTTTAGTCTCTACCCTTCTGATGATTAATTAGAGAGACGTCCGGGCATCCTTTTCAGTTTCAGCTAATTTTCCCCCCGATGCCAAAACCGAGCTCGACCAAAATTATCATCCTCTTCTACAGGAAAGCGACCGGCCAACGCACAAAAGAACAGAAATCACTCACCAACCAGTACCCGTCGTCATTCAAGTACGCATCAGAATATTCCAGTAGAAAGTCTTCAAACATCTCCTGAAACTTGGAAAAGTCATTGAAAACATTAATATTTTCTACTAATAGCTTGCTACAAATGATTATCGAATGTTCAAGACATTATGTTTAGAGAACTAGAATACTGCTTGTAGTAATTGTAGCTTGTAGCATTACTTGTAGTAATGGAATACTGCAATGAAATTTCAAATTTAATCGATTGCTTTTTCCAATGCCATATCTGTTCATATTGATGAACCTAAGGTTCATCAGGAATTATTCTGAGGGCATTATCATAATCTCAAGGGTTTCATAGAAATTTAGAAGACCTGTTTTACTACCAAGGAAAGGTGGATGCAAACTAGACTGAAACATTATCACATGAATAATTTGAACTATCCATGCCCAGTGTTTTATTCGGCTTCTTCCTTAACCACAAGAAGCTCAATAGGAAATATAAGCTGATAAGAAATTTCCCATGAGCTAAAAGGAAATGAAATGCTCATGAAACAGACCCCTGGGTAGATAAATAACTTCCATTTCATACAAATAATGTTTTGCAAACCATACAAATTCAATTTTCGAATACATTAATATCTTATCTACAATTTCATTCTCAATCGCGCTGTACAATTGTTCAATTATTGGTCATCTTGTTGAACCTTCTCCCTTATTCTCCTTTATTTCTCAGATACGTGATGTGTGAGTGTCGATGAGGGAGTCACGTTCAGTTGCTTGGTGAGGTCTGAGGTGAGTGAAGTGCTCATTGAGAGAGTAAATGGAGGGGGTAGAGGGGGGGCCACTTCAGCTCTGTGACCAACGGTAATTGGCTACGTTAGTGGCGCGCTCCAGTTGATATATCGAGCACTAGAAACTCCACTCGACTCATTCTTCTCCGCTTCTTGAGAGGGTTGAAATGATGAAATCTATACCTCGAGATCTCATAGATTTCAATTTCTAGCTCTCATATTTTGAATCTGATGATATTCGGATGATTCTGATTAATTCTGTTCATCAACTAATAATACACAAATCATGCCAAAAATTGGTGGAGAATAATAAATTCTCACCAGTTCCAAAACAAATTTAGGCTAGGCGTACACCGGTTAGTCAAGACAAGACAAGTCACGTTTAGACACAATACTTCACACAGTTGCTTATGAAGCAACACACACCGATTAGTCATTGCATCAGTGTGTGCTGCTTCATAAGTTTCATAAGTTTGTCTTGACTTCATCATAAGTTTTGTCTTGACTAACCGGTGTACGCCTAGCCTATGGGATGGCAGGGAAACCTTTCCATATTCTCAATGAATAATAAACTCATATGTTACTGTCAGGATTACATTATTCTTTACCCAATATTGAACACTTCTTTTAACTTCTAGAAGTTACACCGATATCCGAAAGAATTATTAAAATCATGTTTTTATTCCATTCGCGAGTTCACCGATCACTTCACCAGCGCAAGCTCAGATAATTGACTCCAACTCTATCACACACATATCAAACTTAGTTCTAGAAATGTCTGACGATTCCTTATACCCCTTCTACAGGAGGTCATTGGATGATTAATACCAAAAATCAATTTCAAAAATATCAATCAAACATTCTCTTTAATGTACATTGATACTTCTACTTGGTAATTATAACTATCTTGTACTTGACATTGATAATGTACTTGATACTGTTATCTGTTCTTGATACAGATGATGTTTTCATCTACGACTGTATTATAACGCAATAATTACAGTTTCATAATTCAGATCCAAACAGTAGCTTTTTCTAAATGGAATTTGAAACTTGTATCATATGGCCTCATTACGATACAGATTGTATATTATGAAACGGTGTCATTGTAGCATTGTATCAATGTATCATTGTATAATTGTACCATTGTCCGTGGCGAAGCGTGGTATACTTATTTGGTCATCGATCAACAAATAAGTATATATCAAGCTTTGCTACTAATCATTGTATACTTTTATCATTGTATAATTTTATTATTGTATAATTATATCATTCATTATTACCGGCACCACAAAGGACCGTTACAACTGTATTCCAAGTTTAATAGATCCCTGGTTCAATTAATGGGATCGACATGGTGAATTAATGGTTTCGGAATGGTTGAAGACAGTCATCCAGAATGTCTCCACATTGTGAAGATGATAGATCACACCACACGCTTGATGATGCATCATGCTTTCCGGGTGCAATGAAAATAATAAATCGACCCCAGATAGCAATTACATCTGGTGGTAAGGAGTCGTTGAAGGCATTTCTCGCTTCACAAAGGAAGAGCAATTGGGAGTATTGTGAATGTCATTCTTGGGACCAGCGGGTGATGCATGCGATAGATGAACAAGGTGCTCTCTTTTGTGAAAAGGGTGTCCAATACGATCAATAGACTGGAAAATTATGAGAAAAATTGGAATCTTACTCGCTTTATCGGTTATCGCCCGCGACAGCTCACCCCTCTTTATTGCCGACAAAACTCTTCAATACTTGATGCATTGTATGATGCTCACTTTGGTAGCTACTCACATACAATAAGAGGGAAATAACATGAGGAATGCAAGGGTGGAGTTCCAAAATGTTAATGGTGAATATGATAGATAGACCATAACTTTTTTCTTCAAGCTCACACTCACTATATTGTGTAGGATATAATTTCCGAAAAATACCTCCAAAATCACAAAATAAATTATTTTTGTTCAATAATCATAATAAAAAATTTCTATATCCTATGAACGATAGATGTGGATTGATTTTCGAATTGTATAGATGAGAAAGATGTAAATCGATACTACTACCATCTACATAAGAGAAAAGATCTCTCCATCATCAAGTTACTTCTGTCACCTAGTAACATTATACAGAAACATTTCTCATTGTTGACCAAACAGGAGAGAGAAGGCGGAGTTTCAGCTGTGACTGTGGGCGTGGTCCTTATCTGGATCTTGTTCGTAATTGGTCCGTCTTCATCATGCATCTTCTGTAGGTCGTACTATTCCGTACACTTTCAATCATTGTGTATTTATCATCTGTAAATAGAATTTCTATCCAAATAGATAGAATGTCTACAAAGAATAATTGAGTTGTGCCAGAGAATAATCACATTCACAATGAAGAACATTTTGTAGTATGATTTGTTGATGGAAATGGAGATGGAAGGTGAATAATATATCGAATAGTTGAGAATTTGAAACAAAATTATCGTTGAAAAATGAAGATAATAATGATTGCAATTATTCGGGGTGGAAATCGAGTAGAATAGACATCGCTCCTTCCTGTTGATCAAATAATTTAATCTATCGAGATGAATCAAGCTGATCAGATTAAGTTATTAATCATAAAAAAAACGTGAACTGAAGAGGTTACTTTCGCTCTGTGAGCAGGCAATTTTGTACAGGCCACTTTCATTCACGTCAAACAGTGTTGAACACATTATCTTGATAAGTGAAGCCGTGGCAGATAGACGCTTGAATGAATTTTGGAAATGAAGAATGAGTTAGTAAACGTGAGCGTAGAACGTGAACCTGGGGACTGCGATTAAAGCGAGTAATGGAGTGGAGAGAGAGAAGAAGAAGAAGAAGAAGAAGAAGAAGAAGAAGAAGAAGAAGAAGAAGAAGAAGAAGAAGAAGAAGAAGAAGAAGAAGAAGAAGAAGAAGAAAGAAAAAGAAGAAGAAGAAGAAGAGGGAGAAAAAAGAGAGACAGCTGTTCTGTTCATGGCAGCATGCAGTTTGCACCATGGAAGAGAACTAAACCCAAAAAATCAACTTTTTTCACTGCTGTAGACACTATCTGAAATGGATCTGCCCCCTCCTCTTATAATTTCTTTTCATTCCATTTCCCTTAGGATATTAGAAACTCTGCAATGGTTACTCAGCACAATCTTCAATCATGCCCTTCTGATCACAGTTCTCTAACCAGTACTATTTCAAGGGAATGATGGCTTATGTTGATGAACAGCTATTCTAAGTTCCAAATTGTGAATTATTTTTCTATTTCCTGGCGATTACCACAAATTAGAATAATAAATAAATAATGTTTTATTTGCAATCGGGGCTATGCCCCATACAAAGAGTTGGGATTAATAAAGATAATACAACATAGTATGGTTAATATTACAATACACTTTACATATTTGACAATACCAAAAATTCGAATAATCTTAACTAGTATAATACCCTTATGATAGTAGGCTAGTACAGTATGGTGTACAGCCATTACAGAATTGTATCATCGAGAATAAGCTCTGTTTGATGGTCTTTGGTGGGAATTTCTCACTCTCTATTTCGTAATAGTTTATTATAAATATCCTCTCAGCTATTTAATTATGTATAGCATGGAGTGGTCCGTAGCCGAGGGCGATAAGCGCCTGTCTGATAATCCAAAGGTTCCAAGATCGAATACAGTTGCCGGAACGGATTTTGACAGAAACGGCCACTCCCGTCTTTCGGAGGAGACGAAAAGTCGTCGGTCCCGACTGCCTAAAACCAGTCGTCATCTCTCATCATCACCCCTCTCATTACCCACTACCCACGCACAAGCCTAGAGCTCATGTGGGCATCACCCTAAAAGAAAAAAATAATAAAAAAAAATGTATCTCATTTGAGTATCACCCTCGAATACCAAAAGAAAGGAAACAATAAATTTTTCTCGAATAATATTATATATAGTAATATCATCGAACAACATTCTGAACAAAAGATTTAGAATACGAGATGTAGCCTACGTGCAATTGTACATTCTACAGTGACTTATCTCGAACCCTTTCGTGTCTCTATAACAAGATTCTTAGAGTGCTATAAAAAGGCCTAAGCTCGTGTGTTCTACCCTCCCTGAGCCGTGTGACACTGTTTGTACAATTTCAGCCGAAGGTGACACTTGCAACTGTAATGCGCCTTGTTTCCAACAATCAACCGGAGTTATTCGCCCTATGTAAGATGACGCTAGCGAGTGAATTTTTTCTGTCTTTTATTTTTGTAGACAGAGGGAAGGAAACTGTTGCCTGTTTGGCAGGGTCGCGGATATTGTTTCGGCGAAACGACACTTGGGGCGCCAGTGTCTTCTTACAACGTCGTCTAATGGATGCAAATTGAGCTCTTACATTTCCAACTCGGTCGGGATGCTCATTTTTATGTATGAACAAGACGAGGAAATTCTAGACGTCCCAACACTACCATCATCCTGTGTTAACCCTCCCCTCCTCATCCTTCCAACCCCCCCCCCCCATGACATCCCCTCAACGCATCCACTGAGGTGAAATTTCACTGGGCACAAAAGACCCTCAGAGCTGTACATTATTTAATTTCGAAGATGAATAAATTTTTGGGCTCTCCAGCACAATATCCTACCCAAGTAACCTTTTTTCTGAATTCTTTTTTCTCGGTGGTGAAATTCGTATTTCGAATTTTTCCATCCCAATATCTTGCATAAAATTTCAATAGGAATTCAATCGAACCCTTGTATACAGTACACTGTATGGATTGAACTCTATTTATAGATCATAAACATCGAATTTTTAATACTGTAATATTTTCACAATAGTTTGCGAAGTACCTATTCTTCATTTTACTTTCTAGTAATTCACTCGAAACCTTCTATACAAAATACTGTAATGTACAATGTGAACTTCATCTATTGAACACATACATCAATTAACTACTGTAAATACTGATAAAATACTGTAAAGTTTTTTAAAACTTTGAGAACTAATTCTTGAATAATACGCAATGGTCGCTTTTCGCTTGACCTTATTGAATCTTCTCCACAAAGAAATGAGTAAGCAGGTTGGACTGAACGAGTTGAAAGAATTTGCTACTTTCCACAATACATCCGGATTCGAAAAATCTCTTCTGTTGAAACCCAAAACTATTCCACATTCTTCACTAAGCTATTTATATGATTCGCTCTTTCAGTAGTAGAAGGAAGGCTTTAATTTTCAATTGATCCCTATTTCATGATTTTTTATTCATGTTATGTGGCTGAAACCTAACGTTCTTCTACTTCTCATATTTATCTGCAGTACCCTTATCATACTATAAACTCAATTAATTTCCAATTATGGGGAATGCCACGAGATCATGAACTCGGTTCCTTCTTGATAAGGGGTCGTGAGCCTGCAGTTTTTGGAAGGCTTGTTTCCAAGACTCGAGTTGTTCAAGGAGACTTTGATGTAAAAAGGAGTACTCCCACTCTTTTACATGCTGATAAGCGACGTCCCGACCCTCTTGTGCTCTGTTTTGAGATCATCACCCTCTTGACGAAGAGGGGGTGCTTCTCCTTTGCGCTGCGTCAGGACTGTGCGTTATTGCTCAAAGGAAGCTCCTGGCTTCCGGAAGAGGCTGGCTGCTACTTTAGCCCGCAGGTAGCCACTTCATTAAGTGAAGAAGCCTCTGCTCCAGCCTGTGATCCGTGACTGATAAGATTTGCGCACCCTCTTATCTAGCGCTGCCGCCTGTCGAGATCAACTTCCCTTGAAGGCGACCAGACTATCAGGACTTTACCAGGGGACCAATTTCCATGAAAATCTATGACTTAAAGTACAAATTCTCAAAATCAGTTGAGCTGTTGTTATTTCTATTTTACTGAACTAGTTTGTTACCTGTAAACATCTCAAGAGATTTTAATGTATGGAGAAATAAAAGAGATTTATGTATGAAGTTTATAATGATGTCCAACACCAGGACAAAAGATCGTCACTATGATGTAAGTCAAGCTTTCCACTTGAAAGTGTTTTTTTCTGAGGGAGATGCCCACATGATCTCTAGGCTTGTGCGTGGGTAAAGAGAGGGGTGACGATGAGAGATGACGACTGTTTTTAGGCAGTCGGGACCAACGGCTTTTCGTCTCCTCCGAAAAACGGGAGTGGTCTTTTTTCTTGTCAAAATATGTTCCGTCTTCGATCCAGCAACCTTTGTATTATCAGACCTGCGCTTATCACCCTCGGCTACGGACCACTCCGTAAAATAGTTGATATAGTGTTAGAAATTCTTTTCGGGGTTGACCTCCTTCATAATTATTCCCGCAGCAATTCCATTTGAAGATAAATATACATCCATAAGAATACATCCATCAATAGATTCTATTGGAAGTGCTCAAGGAAGACTGGGAGGAATAAAAGAGGTGATAATGTGAAAATAGCAAGGTAGGATGTGACAGAAAAACAGAAAATTTATTGAATCATTTATAATTGCCGAAGAAGGTTATTCATTTGATTGAGAGCTCAATAGTGATTGTGACAGAAGAGCAAGATTCGTTCATTCACTCATTGCCAAAGAAGTTATTCATTTGATTGTGAGAGTAAAACAAGAAATTCATCCACTTATTGCCGAAAAAACTTATCCATTTGATTGCCAGTACACTTTTTCCTTCCTTTATCACATCTTAATTCATTTATCTCTCAATGCTCCAATTTCTAGAATCGAATTTTTGTAAAAATAAAACAGAAAATGAATCAGACTGCTTCCAACAGTTCTTATGTCTCAAAAGAGCTGCACTTTTCGCCAAATTGATAACACGTGACAAGTCTGGGAGAAACTATAAAGAAAGTATCTCATTTGGAAAGTAAATGTTATTTCAGTACTCTTTAGTGTAATGGAAATAACAAGCATCTGCTTTTTGATCAAAGGCTTTGATGATTAAAATAGGCTACCCGGGTTGCAAAGAGAGGAGTTTCTGGACTCGCCCAATGCTGACAAGCTAATGCTTGGCGACAGCAGGAAGTTAAGACATGTGCGGCTGCTCAGACGGTCCAGCTGTTTTTATAGCATTAAATCTCTTCAATGAAGGTCCTTGATCGGCCAAACAAAATACGAGGGCTAGGTCTGGGTTCAATTTGTGTACCACATCCTCAACAGGAAGTGGATAATTATTATTCATGATTTGTAACGTTCAATTGTAACATTTTCTACCGGTTGAATTTCATTCTTACTAAGTAGAGTGTTTGATTAGATTATTGGTTTTCAAAAATCCTTATCTGTATATTGAATTTTGAGCCCCTTTTCATCACAATAGACCCCTAGCCCAGTGCAAGTTGCAAACTTGAAACTGGTAGTATCCTGTACTGTCACATTCCCATGAAAAATCACACTTATGCAAAATAAATAGCATTAAACTTTGTTCCTCGCCATTCCAGAGATTCAATTTTAACATTATTGCAGAACTGTTTGTAAGGAAGTAGCTCCAAATCAGGTATGAGCCGTTTCAACACAAAACTCATAAACTTCCTTTGAACCGATTCTATTTTCTTAGTTGTAATTATTTCTCTCCTTCTCTGTGGTTGTACATAACCTCTCTCTAATCCAAATAATTGAAGCATACTCTAATAATTAATGACAATTGACGATGGAACAGTAGAGTGCCTCTAATTTTAAAGGATCTTTAAAGTTTCTGCCAAACAATCTTCTTACTCCAAGTTGCCTTTAAATTAATTAATTATTTCGAAGGCTCAAATAATTTTCACCAAATCTAAAATCTCTTTTAGATTATTGAAATAGCCGGATTTCTGTTTTCATCCCCTTGATAATCAAATAATAGAATGATCAAATATTTGAAATACTTTATTATTCAAAGAGCTCTTTCTTTCATTTTAATCGTTACTTCAATGTCTGTTAGATTCTATTTCATGTGAAATACGTTTCTGCAGCTTCATTTCCATGTATAGTGTTCCAATTAGTTCCAGCTCATTCGCAATTCTCATATTCCAACTGAACGAGTTTTTTCAGTGAGAGAAAAAAAGGTTTTCATAGCAATAAGCGGGCGACTGCAGCCGCAATCAAAGCCTTTGAGAATGCTGACACAACACTTTTGTGACGCAAAACGAGCATTCGCATCCAGACAATATTGTCAGTCGGCAGTGCTGTCAATTGTTCTCCACTGTGTCAATTATTGACAACAAAGAAGCATTCGACAACATTGATTGACACATTCAATTAACCGCCATGTAAAGCCGTCTCTCACACAAAGAGAAAGAGGCAATCACAATTACAATAGTACAGTGAGAAAGATGGTAGATGCGGTGACGGGATAGGCATAAAAACCCCTATGATAATGAGAGGGGAAACTTCTATTGTAAAAATACTGGCGCACCGATATTATTATTAAAAGCAAAACCTTGCTTGTTGCGGTGATGGCATACGAAACCAAAGCCGCAATAAGCCATTAACAAAACCATTGAAGTGGGGTGAACCAGGGTTCAGTGATTGCGTCGAAGTAGATTTTAGTACACTGAGGGGATCGAAGAACATCACTGTTGCTTGCTTGACACTGAGAACTTATTCCGAGTATGGTACTTAGTCAAGGGAATTATTGTTGCCGTAAGTTGTAGCTCTGTGTTTTAAGCGGATTGAAAGTCTCCTACCGAGAGAGTTGATGATGTTTCTATGCTAAAAAGTGTAAAGTTTCGTGGAAGTTCTATCTTTCAAATAACTAAACCATGTTCGAGTCATACTGTAATTATTATCAGTGATCGTATTGATCGTTGTTATGGAACGTGCATCTTCATTTTACCACAGCTCACATGCGAAAATACAACATTCCACATTTGTCCTTCAAATATAGTATCAAAAATAAATTCAAATTAAAATAACTTTTATTCAGATTTTCACATAATAATCGCAGAACAAATGTTTAAAATATTACAAATCTATTTACCTGCAAGGAAAAATCCTGTGCGCAGGTAAGAGTTGCTAATAAATAATAGATAAATAAAATCTTAATGAACTGTCAAGAAAAAGTAATAAAGAGAATATAAAGAAATACCAAGGAGAAGAAATAGAGTGAGTATGATAGTATTGTATCACTTTAATAAAAATTATAGTATCACTAATCAGACTATGATATTACTATACTATTCGAATTTGGAATAACCCAATAATTGAAAATCAAAATTGTGGACAGCTTTTCGCATTGAAAATTGTATTTTATCAAGAAGAAAGGAGAAGTAACGGTTGTTAATAAATAACATTGATTGGTACATTTTGGTACTTTTCAAAAGATAGCAAGAAATATTTGAAAAATCAATAGATACTCTCTCCTAATAATCATGAAAATTAGAAATAATTCAACATCATTTGATCAGCATTCACATCAATCTTGTTTATAGTATTGTATCAATATTGAAGTTGTTATTGAGGCTGTAGCCTCGGCTGAGGAGTTTGAGAGCCTTGAGTGAGTTTAATACCACTGCCATGTAATCTTCGAGACTCAGGTGTAAAACCATCCACTCTAAGCCGTTCAAACCACTCAGCCTTGTTTAATTATTCAGCGTTGGGCTTGTGGCAAACAGGGCTCACCTCTAACTTTGTTTTTGGATGCACAGAACAAGCCTTTGGATAGATGTTGATTGTTGATTTGAATGTAGCTCAATAACAACGGAATCCATCATAATCTTCATTCACCCACCCCCTATCCCACAAATTGTCTGATACCAAAGACTATCTATCTCAATAAATAGAATTAATAAATAGTACTCAAAGAATGTGATTGTCTTAGTTGAATTTCAAATGTTAGCACGAAGTTTCTTGCTGTTGAAGATCCCACTTTTTACAGTGGTTAATTTAACATAAATCATTCAAATTTCAAGTAGAAACGCTTATGGAGTCAGTTAGAAATTGGGAAATCTTCACTTACATTTGTTATAAAACAACCTGAACATGGATGAAAATAGGACAATTATAATGAATACTGAATAAAAAGACTTGAAGTTGTCAAAACCACATATTTAATAACACAACGAGATACCAGTTTCGGTTGTTACACCATTATCAATCTCATACACAATCTCTGGTAATTCAAAACTAAAATACAGTGCAGCAGAATATATGCTCGTGACCGAGCGCTGTGATTGGGAGTTGAACAGCCTATCAAGGTGAACGCCTGCCATTGGCCTAGATACATGCTCATAACTTGTTTGAACCGCCATTGCTATGACGTTTGTAGAAACCGCCCATTGTGGGAGGAGCTTATATCTAGGCCAATGGCAGGCGTTCACCTTGATAGGCCGTTCAACTCCCAATCACAGCGCTCGGTCACGAGTATAAATTCTTCTGCACTGTATTTCAGTTTTAGATTATTGGAGATTGATAATGGTGTAACAACCGAAACTGGTATCTCGTTGGTAACAACGAGATAAAATTAAATGATAGTTCCAGAATAGATTTATAATTTAAATTAATTAATAATTGAATAATAGATTATTAAATGTGTGGTTTTGACAACTCCAAGTCTTTTTATTCAGTATGGGTAACTACCACAATGTCACCTCCACTAATACACAGAAAATTATAATGAGAGTTAAAATCTATTCTAATAATTATGGCGTTTATCATATTGCAACCTCTAAAATTGTCTGAAACTCAAATTTTATCATTACGTTTCATAGTGTTGGAAATATAATTTCCACTTTTAGAGTGAAATTACACTTTTACAGTGTAATTTCATAGGAGACGTAAGCAACTACAAACCATGAAGATTTGAAACAAAAATCATCTTCAGTTTAGCTCATTAGGTGACTTAAAAAATTTCTAGTCAGCTTTATTCATATTATTGGGTTCAAATGAATTGTTGGAACGTATTTAAAAATGTAGCTATACAAATCAAAATTGAATACAATAAATAAGTTTCTTTTTGTCGCAAAATTTGAGTAAAAATGTGGTATTTTAGGAAGTTTCTATATTATTTTTGTTTTCGGCATGTAGTAAGTAATCTTAGAAATCCAAAATTATTATTAGTTGATAGTTTTTGAACTCAGATTTTAAGTAAGATGAATCATCAACATAACCTCTAGACCATTCATTAAAGTTTGAAGCACTTTTAGACGAATGTCTGATGATTTTTCTCACATTGAAATGCAAATTGTCAATAAATGAAAAAATAAATAATAGGATGTAGAATCTATTTTACGCTGCGAACTGTGTAGTGTTGCAAATCACTAATACGGATACTGGCCTTTCAAATTACCCTGATCATCACGATGATCTTATTATTGGAATACTCAAGAATTCAAGCATCCAACTAAGAGATTAGCCAAATTTCAAAGTTAGTTCGAGTTGCTACCTATTATGGCCTATATAGTAAGAGCTAGTTAGCATGCAGGCAAATTCAAGTACCCGGAAAAGGAGTCTCAGAGGGTCTCGTTGTTTGATGAGGGGGGAGAGGTACGGTAAGTTATGGTGGCGAGGGGTTGAGAGGAGGGTATGAAGGTATATTGCAACACTTTCCCGGACGGGCTAAAAGCCGAATCTTGTCCTGCCCGTCCCAGGGGAACCACGAGCCTGTCGCTTCTTCGCATTTGTCACAGGTAAATAGACAAATAGGTTTACTTTTGAAAAGAGGGAGCCGCAAAGTAATGACCTCTAAATTACACCTCCGCTGTTCATGAACGCAGTTTTCAGCAGCTATTTGAAAAGCGTGGCCAAATGTGGCCTCTCATAATAGCATCGAGTAATGTCATTACAGCATTCTGCTAATCTCTTGTTGCACTCAACGCCTCGGCAGAACTTTCAAATTGAGTAGTTGGAGTTATTGCTAAACTGTAAGAAGTACCAAGTCTCATAAAAGTTGTATTCTCTACAAAATTCCTTGTTTGACGAGGAATAAATATTCCTTTGGAAATGTTGTGATACAATGTAGTTGTATTACCGCTTATAGTAGATTTGTGTGCAACCAAAGGGTATTTATTATTGTATTATGATTGAGTTGAATTAGTAATACAGTATTTTGAGTACGAAGACAATACGTACTATTTATATTATAGATTATAAGACTACAATATGTTTAGACGAGACCGTTCATAAAAATTATGTAAATGTATAATAGCCTTCATAATTATGCATGAATAGAATGAATCATAATATTAATTCAAGAAAAAACCTGAGCGTCCAGCCCCCTGACTCAAATTTTCAATATTATGACTTTCAAACCAAAATAATAACTTGAAACATCATTTAAAATTTCTCATAAGTAAAAGGCTCATGGAATCATCATGACATGACTCCCAGTCACAGTTGCACAAATGGCTGTTGAGCTTCAATAAACCAAGTTAATAATTCTCGTAAGTAGTCGAAAATTACCTTCTATTCACTGCAACCGGCCCCCAAAATAGTAAGGGCTATATATTTCCTATTATAATTTTTCATATTATGATTTTCAAACCAAAATAATAACCTGAATCATCAAAGAAATTTAAAATTAAAACAACAGCAATGGCTGTTGTGCTTCGATGAACCAAGTTAATAATTCTTGTAAGTAATCGAAAATTACCTTCTATTCACTGCAACCGGCTTCTTTTGCAACCGTTCCCCAAAATAGTAGGGGCTATAATTCCTATTATAATTTTCCATAATTAAATTATGATTTTCAAACCAAAATAATAACTTGAATCATCAAAGAAATATAAGATATCTCTTAACCTCATAGTGATTTTATAATGGTTTTGAATTTTACGATCGAAAATTCATTTTAAATTACTGATTTATACTATATAACTAAAAACAACTATTCCAATAAAGACTCGTTGTCATGATGTCTTTGGAAGATGTTCACTCTGCTGTATTTCATTCTATGTTCATGTAACAAGCTCTACATAAACCTTAGGCTAGGCGTACACAGGTTAGTCAAGACAAGACAAGACGAGATTAGTCACGTATAGTCACAGTACTTCACATAGTTGCTTATTACGAAGCAACACACACTGATTAGTCATTGCATCGGTGTGTGCTGCTTCATAAGCAACTATGTGAATTACCGTGACTAATCTCATCTTGTCTTGTCTTGACTAACCGGTGTACGACTAGCCTTGAACAACTACTGGGAGGAATGAGGATTCGGAGATCAATATGTCAGTTTGCTAGCAGAGAATATTTCACTGCGGTCCGAATTGAATAATTCATGCTGATCGGATCAGTGTGTGCTTCCAAATGGCGGCCGAAGACCATCACTGATAAGAATGTTAGTGGCCGTTGATGTTTCTTTAATGAAATGCTTACCAGTCGGCCATGATAACACATAAGTACAGCAGGGAGCACACTTACTTAATAGGTGCTATCTTCGTCCCACAAGTAACTTATCGTTGTCCTACAGAATAATTATTAGAAGCAGTGATTGAGAGCGAACTTCTTTTCCAACTTCTTCACCATCACCTTTCTCTTCTTCACCTGTCTCTTTTTAATCTCCTCCTTCTCCTTCACTACATCAAACTTCATCTCTTTCTTCTTCACTTTTCTTCTTTCATTTAAACTTCCACTTTTTCTACTCTACATTTTTTCTTCTTCATTAGTTAATTATCATTTCATTCCCTCTTCCAGTCTTCCTATCATTCTACGTCCGATATTTTTCCTTCCCCTTCTTCTCCTCCATTTTCAATCCTCCATAAGAGTTGTTTTCAACCCTCACATCAAGCCTACATTACTACAAACCTTTTCTTCAACTCTTTCTTCTTTCTTTTCTCCTATGTTTCTCCTTCTCTATTCTTCTTTTCGTACTTGGTCATCCCTCATTTATTTTATTATCCTATTCTCAATTTCCTTTTCCTCCTCCTTCTTTATCCTTGTTCATCACCATCCTCTTCATTCTATCATTCTTCTTCTTTTCTCTCTTTTCTTTATCTTCTTCGTCTTCTCCTTTCTCTTGTTCTCCTTTCACTTTTCATTCCTTTTTTCTTATTATTATTCAACTTTTCCTCTTTTTCCCTCAAATTCTGTTCTCTGATCCATTCCATTCATTTTTTCCTCACTCTCTATATTTATTTCTTTCTCATATTAATTTTCTACTTTTTCATCTTCTTCTTAGTGTTTTCTTCTTCCAATCTTAGTGTCTTCTTTTTCCACTTCTTCTTCTTCTTCTTCTTCTCCTTCTTCCTCCTTTTTCCTCTTCTTCTTCTTCTTCTTCTTGCTCTTGCTCTTGCTCTTTCTATTGCTTGCTCTTCTTCTTCTTCTTCTTCTTCTTCTTCTTTTTCTTCATGTTCTCCTTCTTCTTTTTCTTCTCTTCTTCTCCTTCTGCCTCTTCTACTTCTTCTTCATCAACATCCTATTTTCCTCCTTTGTCGTCTTACTTACCTTCTAATTATTCTCTTTTTTCTCCCTCTTCACCTTCTCCTTCCTCACCATCTTTACACGTCCTTCCTTGCCTCATTCATTTTCGTTGGACAGGCGCGCACAGGTAGTAGCACTGAATTTCACTCAGCGCCCATCGCTTTGGTTTTTGCATTTTTTTTATCGTATGGCTTTTTGTCATTATTTTTTTATGGTTTTTGCATTGCTTCTTCATTAGTAGATGAGGCTGCGGCAGCAGAAGGGTCAGGCTTGCAATATTCATAAGTTCATGACCGACCAACTCTACTCACAACTTTCCGAATCACTCTCGAATCATTCATGCCTCATCAGCCGAAACTCCAATTCAATCTCCTACGTTTAATACGGTTTAGATATGCCTGTATTCCCATTACGCTTTGCTGAGGCACCTTGACTGAAACTGAATTCCCCCATTACAACTTTTTACAAAGATAAAAATATCTTCCACCGTCAGTTGAATGAATATCAGTGGACAAGCGATCCCATTTCATCTATGGAACCGATTCAAGAGTGAGAATAGTGGTTCTGAGTTAATTGACTTTTCATTCTTGGACCTCCGGTCGTGTAGTGAGCGAGCTCGTGCCATGCCGTCATCTACAACTTGTTAGGACTCGACTTAAGGATCGGTAATTATTGTCGGAACTGTTTTTGGCCGATCGCCAAAGCTAAGATTGTCGGTCGACTAGTCTTTTCCGCTGTTAAACGAGTAGAAGTCGAACAATCTCAAATGCACCCTATCACTCTTTCTCTCTCACTTTCTTTTCCACTCTCATTACCTCTTACTCTATCTCACACACATCTTTTCCTTGCGAAGTCTTTCTCACTGTAGCTCACCCTCTGTCTTTTACCATCTCACACTAAACTCAACATTTCCTTGCGAAGTCTCTCTCACTCCAACTGTAACTCGCCCTCTGTCTTAGCCATTCACAATCTGGAGACATTTGGTGAAATGACTAGAAAAAGTTGACTGCTTTTTGCAGGCTCAATCTTCAAAATAACTTTGCTAGTAGTGGATCTATAAATAGCAAGTCGAAGACTACAGCTACAACATTTCAGTTTTATCAATGGAAAGATGAATTAGAAATTTTGTTCTGATATTAATTATGTACAAATTGGGTCATTCAATCGAAAATTTTGTAAATCTCATTCAAGGTTTGCTCTGATTGTTCTGTTCAAATTAGTGAGTGAAGGCGGTCACCCGTTCAACATATCACTTTTTATCTGAACACAGAAAGGAGAGGAATTATCTCTGATATGAGTGATTTGGAAACTAAGATTATAGATATAATATTATTTTTCAATTCCTTGAAAATATAAAGTATAACTTATTTCTTAATCAATAATTATTATCTTTGTAATCTCAAAACTAATTCAATTCTTATTTCAATCTCATGACCAGCTTTCACGTTAGCAGCATTTCAACCAACATATTAGTACTTGTCTGGTAGGGAAAAACAATCTTACCTATTTCCATTTCAAGTTGGAGCTGTTTGTTGAAACATTTAATTAAACTGGAGAACGAGAGAGTTGAACCAATCGCTCAGTGCTGGAAAAAGAAACGCATTCAATCACCGACACTGACCACCGCTGCTGTTTTCGAGCTCAGGAGAAAAATAAACAAATACCGAGGAAACAAGTAGCTTACTCTAATTAGTTAGGAAGCCCCACTAGTCTAATTAATTATCGGAGCTCATCAAGAAGCTCACCTAGTGCTTTATTATTCTTCGACCTATTTACAGTACAAAATACAATCAAATTAGTAAATGCATTTTCTGCTTTAGTCTTATGTAGAAAGTTCAGTCAAACTTAGAGATCCCTTCAAAGTACATAGTTTTCTCTCCAGAGCGCAAACTTGAAGAATAGTGAAAATTACAAAGACTGTGTACAATAATTATTATTATCATTATTTTTTTTTTATCGTATGGCTTTTATTGGTGGGGAGACCCTTACGGGTAGGTTTGTTACTTAACCACAATAATTATTAAACAGTCTATGTATAACCCAGTAAAATTGCCATCAAAAATAGGGTCTACCTTGCATGACATGGGGTAGTCAGTTTCTTTTTCTAATAATGTTTCTGATAGTCCTGGGATGCTAAATCCAAGTTTTCGACCTCGGCAAACTTCCGAATCATCTCCAAAAATAATAAAAAATGGCGGGATTCTGCTTTTTTTACGTTTGGCCAATTTTCACCCTGAAGAATGACTTTTTCGTATAGGACATTCAACATATTTTTTAAAGTATATTAAATTACCTTCAATTTGAGACCAAATTTGTAATTGTAGGCGAAAAACTCGTAAAACTATGGCTTGGGCCTGTTCCATTTAAATTTTTCAAATTACTGTTCCTTAAATTACTGTTCCCTGGAATTATTGTATCAAATAATTTCATCGCTCTCATTCTTTTACATGCTCATGGAAGTGAATAGATTGTCCTACATATAAATCTGACTGCAACATACAACTTCTACAGCCACGGAGCCCAGTATTCTCAATTCTCATGGAAAACCAGTTATTACTTTCAATAATCATTGATGTTCTTTAATATTATCGCTCAAATGTCGAACTCAACCATGTAACGACATTAATTTAATTGCTTACGTTTCCCATGTGATTGCCGATTTGGTAATGGAGTCTCAACGTCTGAACATGAAACTCATTAAAATATACTTGACCCATATAAGAAGGCAGCTGTAGAAAGTGAAGGCAGTAATAAAATGTCAGAGTCAACTCTGACAGGCTTCATGCAAAAAATATCAAATTTTTTGCGTTGTTGACATTAACGATCGACCGCTCTCCTCATTTCTTTCAGATACTTTGAGAAGTAGAATGTTTCTTACACTTGTATTTCTAAATGATAAGAGATCAGCACTGGATATAACAGCGTTTAGTGACCCTAATACTATTCCAGTTAACAAGCTATTCCATTAGCTGAATGTATTTTTATTTCGGTTGACTGCTGAGCATTCACTAAGAGGCTGAATATTTTTTAAAGAGCAAGTTTGAAATTATTATGAAATCTTCAAGTTTCTATCCCAATCAAGATTCCGACTGTGTTTTCATCAGGCTCAGTGAGTTTTTTTACGGAATATTACTTCAACCTTAATAGCTCGTAAACACGAATATCCTCTGCATCATCTTAGATTCGTGTGTCTTTGTGCTGGTTCTTCATTTGATTTTTATTTATTCATATTATTCCATTCATTTTAATACCATTTTAAAAGTACAATACGAAAATTAATTTATTATATTTATTTACATACCATTTTCAAAAAGACAACACGATAATCAATAGAAAATACAAAAATGAAACAGTTGTTTGGTAGCCTCATTGGAAAATCGAGTTGAGCAACATTATTTCTCATTCATAACGGCTTGAAGGGTAGAATAATTTGGCCAAGGAGAGAAAGTGGGAGAATAATATATTTCTCAGAACAATATTAAACAAATTGAATATTATCAAAAATATTATCAGAATTGTGGTTAGAAAGCTTGATAATCGAAGATTTCATCGAGAAGAATAATATAATATTATGAAGGCAGAACAAAATTTAACTAGAATCTACAAAACGGTGTGTTAAATTGAGGAATTCATGCCTCGAATAAGTTAGATTCCCCAAAATTCGATTAAAGATTCAGTCAGATGATCACGGAGAATGATTCAAAATGAGGAAAGTGATTTCTAATGTTACAAATTGTTCCGATAACTTGAAAATTATTGATTCATCAGCTATAATCCGATCCAGCAGAAAAGTAAGAATTCATTGTTGAAGCCAATTTCAATGAGCTCAAGGGATGAGTAATATTTTGAAAGTATTGGCAATATTTTATAACTTTTGGATCTGCGTGATCCGAGATAAAAAGGTAGACTTGCCGGAAAAGTAATTTATAAAAGAAAGTTCACAGCGAGAAGTTTTGCCGGTATCAAAGGAAATGATTGGAAACTGTATTATGAATCAGTCGCCTTTAGTTCAACGATCGTGATTTACTTTCATTATGAAGCGAAATTACGTGACAAGTATAATGATAGAAAGCAAGGAACTTGTCAATTTTAAGAATGAAATATTCTTTCCTTGTCAAAGAAGATCACTGGAAGTTTTTGAATCAATTAATAATATATTTCATCTGAATGCGTTGAATAACAGTCTGAATAGAAATGAATCTACACGAGTTAAGGGAAGACTAAAAAGTTGAAGGAAATCCTAGTTTAAGCTACACTAGTGAAATGAAGGGTAAATGGTTGAAGGAAATTTTAATTAAAGCATCACTAGTTGAAAGAAGTCTAGAAGGTTGAAGGAAATACTTACTGTATTATGAAGCAGTCGCCTTCTAATCTCGGTAATTATAAATAACTGATTAAATAAGTAACGACGGATACAAAATTGAAAATACATTGGAGTGTTTCTAGTGAATTCTCACTGAAGCTGGGAATGTAAAAAATGAACATTTACAACATGTCAAAGTTTTTAACATTGTAAGTAGGTTTGTAATAACGCAATTATACAAGTCGCTCCTCTCTCACAGGCATGTGCCCATGAGAGGAGCCTACAATATATTGTATTTTTCAAGTTTAATAAATTATTGTTGTTAGGTTAATTTTGGAGAATAGAGTATTTCAATTTCAATCTTTGGCCCAGGCCCGTGATACCAATTTATGAAGGCCTCTTCAAGGAAAAAGTAGATAGTAGTAGGAAAAGTAGAAAAAGTGGTAGACCTTATACCACTTGGTGGCAGCAGAGGTGGTTGCTGGGAACATCCGCCAGTGTCAGCTCATTGACTAGAAATTGAAGAGAATGTAATTCTTCAAAGTGTAATCTGTTGACATCCCTTCCCGAAACATGTCATTTTTCGAAAATTTCATGGAACACAAGGAACAAACCGAGTGCGTGCATCAGATTTCACCCACCTGTACTATTAACTCGAAATGGAAGTGGTACAGTTGAGCACGCAACTTCCAATAATAATTGCTGACTGTCAAAATTGGTAGCGGAAGTGCCTGAGATGTCAAAACCCAGATCATCTCAAGCTTCTGAGAACAGCACAATGCAATCATCTGTAAATTGGATTCACTTCCAATGGATATCGACTGAAACCAAAGCTTGATTTCAGCCGGAACTGGCCACTCAGTTCAAAGACAAGCACTCTTCTGGAAATATTTCTCATGTTAATTTCAATCAGGACTAGGGACCACTGTTACCAATCTATAAAGCATAAGATGTTTTACCAGTTTTTAGCAGAATTTTTCATTCTAAATTCTTGAAGCTTATCAGTCTAGAGTTCATTGTGTTTTTTTTTTTGCTTTATTTTTTTGGAACCTTTCTGGATGGGGAATGTACAATATTTGGGTATACTTATGGAATAGAAAAAGAAAAAGGCTCACTACTGTTTTGTTCTCAATGTTGTATGATGTATGTGCTTGCTTGATATAATGAATGTGAATTTCTGATTATGATCAACTTCGATCAATCAATATTTTATTTAATAATAGTTCAGAAGGGAGAGTACAACAGGCTTATGCCCAAAACTGGCCCTTAAATTTATACAAACAGTCCAAATTAAAGAATTATGTTTATATTTATATAATATATTTTAATAAAACTTATTTCATATTCATAAATAACTCATAGCTTCATTTATAAAAATTTGACTGAAATTGATGTGATTCATAGAGTCTTCAAATTTTACAACTCTATTGAATCTCTCTTTGAATCAAATTTCTTCACGTCTTGACTAAGGCTAGGCGTACACCGGTTATCAAGACGAGATTTAGTCACGTTTAGACACAATAATTCACGTAGTTGCTTATGAAGCAGCACACACCGATGCAATGACTAATCAGTGTGTGTTGTTTCATAAGCAACTATGTGAAGTAATGTGACTAAACGTGACTAATCTCGTCTTGTCTTGTTTTGACTAACCGGTGTGAGCCTAGCCTAACCGGTGTACGCATAAAGTTAAAAGTTAAATTTTAGCTGACTGACTTCAATATTTCTATGTGTTGAAGAGGCAAACTCAAGGGCACTCCTTCCAGGGCTCATCTCTCTAGTCCTGAATAGTATGATGGTTGGATATAATTATTCATTCAATTATTATTCATTGTTCATTCAATTATTTTCCACCAATCAATCAATTGATTCATCTTTCCATTCATTTCTAATTATATAGGCAATAGTTGTACAAGGAAACCCATTTCCGCATGAAGAGTTTGATCATCCAGTAAGCTTCAATTGAAAAACTCAACGAACTTGAACTTGAAACAAGTGTCTAAAGAGAACTTATCAACAACAAAATGGGAACTGCATGTCCCGTTTTGTATCTGTCGCAATCACGATTCTCGTGCGTGCCGCTTTGCGTGCGTGCGTGTTTGAGCGCGTGTGTATTGTAGCCTGTGAATTTCCTCACCTGGTCACCCATCCAATAGGTACTCCTTTGCAGCCGGCCGCAGACCTAATAATGGGAATGAGACAGAGAAACCGCTCACATCCGATCTCTATACATTTCCTTAATTGCGTCTAGGCCACCTCCACTTGTGGTGGTGTCTCCTCAAAATAGAAGGAGTTACGTTTGTAGCTACGGTTACTGTTATGGGGGTGCTGTAGCTCTTTTGTGTTTACTTTGTGCAGGTTTACTGCTCTCACGTGCAATGCTCACTACTTTCTCCCACTCTCACTCACTCTCTCTTTCTCTCTTCCTCTCCCACTCTCTCTCTCTCTCACTCTCTCTCAGACACAATCACTTTAGTTCTCTCTTACACACGCACATCTTCGGCATTTCAATTTACTTCGTTCAGATGGAATGAACTTACTTTATTCTCTCTGCTCTCAAGAAAACAGTTGATCAGCCAGTGATACAGGTGTTTTTGTAAATTTCAATAGAAACACTTGTTGCGAGCTGATTTTCATGTCATTTAGATTTTTTTGTATGAAAATTTGTTGTTTGTCTACTCATAATAATTATTATATGTATTATTAGTATTCTGGTTTTATTGTTCTCAAATCATTCATAACTATAAATATACGGTGTCCATTATCTTTGAAAATATTCATCATTGATGAGCTGGTGGAGTTGGAGAAGTTTGGACTAGATGTAGACCAGAAAAGAGACTGGAGAGGCTTCTCTAGGAAACAAGGCTTTTTGAGAGACCCTTTATGAAGACCTTTGTCACTTGTAGTTTGCTTATTTTATAACCGGGCAGGTTATTCGACATCATAAAAAGCTCCATTATTTGGATGATGATGATGACTCTACAATGTCTACATAGAGCGGCCAATTTTGATTTTATTAATGAAGAAGAATATTTCATAATATCTTTGTTAACAATTACACTAAACACTAGACCATAAAATAAGAGAGTGAGAAATATATGAGGCAGTGAACGACCACGATAACTCACAACTTCTCTGGAAACTCACTGCAAGCTGAGGACGCACTGCTGGATGATTATTTTGAGGGTAGATGTAATATCTATAGTACTTTAAACAGCCATATTGATAAAACATTATTATGTCCAACAGAACACATATTCTATGTTCAATAGATACTCCATCTACCCATCTATCCAGTAGTGAGGCCTCAGCTTAGAGGAATCCAGTTGAAGGCGACTCTAGTGTATTAGTATATTCCAGGAGAAGATTGCAACGATAAGAGGTTGAAAAATGGTGGTGTCAATGATGGTGAAGGCGGTGAAAAGAGTTTTCGTAGAACGAATTGCTGAGTTGACTTCTATCGCCTCTGGGAGAGCTGCCTCTCTGATTGGTGATCCTGTCGATGTCCCGTTATGGATGAGGCCTCCCCATCCCCCCCTCACTTTCAACAGGGAGGAAATTGAATTTCCATCGACTGAGTAAACTGGAGGCACTCGTTCCCTCTGACAAAGGGGATTCAACGGAATTGTCGGCCTTTGTCATTCTGAAGAGTGGAACAGTTGGGTAGTGCAGGCATCTATCCACATCCACCTGCCAGGCTAGACCGCCCGCCTGCTCTTTCTATACGTCTTATCAGTATTTTTCTCTCCTCTTGAACCCGTATCATGATCTGGCTTCATTGTATCAGTGGTAGACCACAGACACCAGGTAGCAGACACCCAAAGTAGTCGGGTTTCTCTAGGAAATAGGGATTTTTAAGAGACCCTCACGATCAAGAACACTATAAACTGATGTTTGCTCATTGAAAAATCTGGGTTATTGACTGGCTGGGTAACTGGCTAATTGAATCATTGTCCAAACTTCGCCACGTCAGTAGAATAAAGAACTGTGATAGCACAGAAAATTATATCTTGAGAAATACAATTGTCTCTGGTATAGTTTTGATGAAATTTGTAAAGCACGTATTAATATTGTGTAACAGCAGTATGCTATTATAATCATTGAGTTCCAACAAGTTGAAAATTTAATTTACAGGACCATGTATGGTGTGTTATTAAGGATCATCTCTCAGAGCCTTAACTGGCGGTTACTTGTAACAAAAGGTTAATTGTTATTTGTAACAAATACACAATTAAATACAAATACACAATATAAAATTCAAATACGAGTAGATTGATGATTTTCATCACTTCACTCTTTTCTCTTTTTCTTTTTTTGCTGGATGGAAAATTTAATTGAGCCTTTCAAAACACCTCTCCACAATGAGACAATCTAACAAAGAAACTTCAAGATTTATTAACGTTAAAGGCGTTATAAAACAACTCCGAATAGAGGTTTTAATTGTGTTAAAAGCATGAGTTTAGTTGTTCAAAAAGAAAGTGACTACGACTTCCCTGGCTCGAGCGCTGGTCTTGGAATCAACCCAAAAATGTTTCCGTAATAAAATCAGTTTGTTACTTTGACCATTTTCCAAAAGTGAGACTTCTAATAAAGAAAGTTTCGGGAATCCAACTCCTGGAATACACACTTCAACGAACACAATCTTGATGAAAAATTGATGGTATCAAATAGTCGTCATGAACCTTTTTGAATTCTTAATGTTGGGTACTTTCTGTCGGAATTTCTTATGAGTTGACGGTAATCGACATGCAAATTTGAGGACTAATTCGTGTCTAATGGTCCATTCACGTGACAAAGGAGTAGATCGATTAGCCTGGGTCATTGGCTTTTCACAAGCACACGTGGGAATAAAGCTAGTATATTTTAATATCACTATTTTTGTTGTTGTTTGTGTTGAACTCAGGCTGCTAGTAAAATCACCTCCGTTTATTTGTAAATTCTTTTCCCAAAATATACAACAGATACATTGTATATTACAGATAGAATAATATTACGTGGGAGAGAGTGTTTACAAATGCAGGCTCCACATAGAAAGTAACCAACTTTATTGGAAATCCTGTTGACGCTATACATTCCCATATAATTTCAGGTCATTGCACGTATTGAATTGCTTGTTGATGATATTATATTATTGGTATCAATAGCATATTGATTGGTTCATGAATACTCAATTAATAAGCGATTTAATCACAGTCCATGGAATTGATCATAATGTGTGGTCTGAATTCAAATGAGATCATCATATAACGTATTAAATACATACAAGAAAGAAAATTGGATTAATTGCAAAGTTTATATGCAATAAATATTTTCATTAAAAATCCTCGGAGGAAATGTTGATTGTGAAGTGGAATACTTGGTTATATTCTTTCCAACACGAAATAACAGTATTTTGGGATTAAAGTGTTCAAATTCCATCAACAAAAACAATCATGGGAAAATCTGTCTGTTACTCATAATTTTATCAACAGAAACGTTGAATTTCTTTCTAATTTACATAATTAATTTATAACATCCTTCCCATTGAATAAGTTGATGATTCAAAACAATTCTATGGTTTGAAACAAATATTCAAAAATATAAACGTTGATTATTGCACATAATTATCTCTTGAGAAGAATAAAATTCTTCATTCAATAAATAAAACAAAATACCTTTAAATATTGTTCAATATTTGACAAGGTTTCAAAAGTGTTATCCAATAATATATATTGATCCTAATCCTTTTCAATTGTTTCCAAAATTTGAAACTCTTCCATTATTGGATAAGAAATTTGTTTGTGTCTTTACAGAGCATTTCTTTTGTCTCCCATTGTTTCCTATTTTTTAATAATTTACTTTGTAATTTCTATTTTATTTGTTTTATTTAATTCCTATTCATCTTATTTTACTTTATTTCAATTCCTAAATACTTTGTGTATCTAGAATACTTTGTAATCGGACATGATAAAAATCAACATATCTGCTAATAAAGCCATATATCTGCTTTAATCAAGCCTCAAAATCTTATCCAATAGAGTGACAACTTTGTTTGCAGTTCCTTCACTTGATCACAATCATCGTTTCCATTGATGCCATTAGTTAATCACAGATTCCCATAAGCAGAAATTCACTAAACTTGGCGATAAGAGGGCGCAAACTTTCGCTAGTAGGAAGTCTTTCACCAAAATGGATTGGTGGCTCGACAGTCATCAACTTCTTCCACTACCTCTTAGCTTCATCCCCTCTTATCCACCCCCTCCTTATCATCCCCCAAACACCCCCTCTCACATCCAGCATAACAACTGCCAGCATTGGCAATTGTCAACGCCAAGTAATAAATGAGTAAGGGAACTGGGTAGACAGTGCTAGATAGAGGCCAGGTTTAACAAGGAAATTGAATTTCCATCGACTGGGCTAACTGTGTGGAGAGCGAGCAGTGCTCCCCCAAAAGTTTCCGTCAACCGAGGGTGAGACTCAGCAACGCCGTCTTTCCAAAACATCGATTGCCTGTCCAACGACTGCATTCTACAAGATCATAGAAGTCAAGTCCATTTGTCAGAACTAAGGATGCTCAATTTTTGATTTTACAAGAATTTTTATGCAATTTTCCATTTTCAAAAAATGAAATTCATACCTATAGTATGAATGTACTGATAGTATAGTACAGTACCCGTGGCGAAGCGTGGTATACTTATTTGGTCATTGCCAGGTATAGTTAGGAAATATACCCGGCGATGACCAAATAAGTATACCACGCTTCGCCACTATACAGTACTATAGAATAGTACTGAATGTACGTTATATTAAACATAGATTGCTTGCCCAACGACTGCAATCTACAAGAAGTCAAGTTCATTTGTTTTATTTTTATGAGTAGACTAACATTTAAAAGTACCGTTTTGTAGTATGCTTCCTGGCTCATATTACCCTACCTCATATATTACCTCATTTTGATTTGTGCCCTCCCAAATTCATGGCCCACGCCAATGGTCTTGGCTAAATCATCTTTCCAATGCCTTCCACCGATAACTGGATTGGATTACTACGTCCATTACAATAAACAATACTTTCTTTCCTCATTGATTGATACGCCTTGAAACTCAAAATTTTCGAAATATCAGACCATTTATTGATATTTTCTCTCAGATTGATACACCTTGAAACCGAAACTCTCCTAAACATACGACCATTCATCACATCATCCAGTATCGGAAAGCGGTTATTACAGATCCAAAAAACAACAAAGGAAAGAAAAATACTCGTTTCGCATAATACTAGAGCCCTGGCAAAGTGTGCAAAACGGGTCCACGTATGAATTTCGAACTAGCCTGCAGCGATCGTTATACTTTTCAGCTGGCGTATTATTTTCCTCGGCTCGGATTTGAGTTCTGAAACTCGGATCAATCCGACGGCTTTTAGAGAGGAATCTGTTAAAACAGGGATAATGCACGGCTCCATCTGGATGCTGGATACAGTAAAGCATATAGTATAGTAATAGTAGAGCGTATAAAACGCCTGGGGACGTCACGCCTCACCCTTAAAAACGGCGCAGACGTTATAATTGGACGGCACTGTGAGACATGATACCTTAAACACCATCACGCTATTTCGCTTCACCTTCCCTAATTATTTCCAGGATGATCTATGTGCTGTGAGCCTCCTCACTGGATCCTCATTCAACTGTGAAACCACGTCTTGCTTTCAATGGTGACGGTAATAGCGCTTGTAACAGAACTATTATTGTTGAATAGTGTGCTCTATTCCATGAACATTTCATGCGGAAGAAAAAGTAGATTCAATTTCAGTGTATGCTAACCCAATGCTATGAAGGGGATAATTAAAGAGCCTCTGAAGTGAAAAAATGAGAAAACAATGTGTGAAAATGATAATAAAATAATTCTATTTCATGTGATTTTGTACATTTTTGCTTGGGTTTATTCATCTTTCCGATTTTTCAATAGTCAAGTGCTCTCAATCTCTTGATTTCCAATTTTTGAATTACGTTCTTTACTAGATATTTAATTTTTATATTTATGTGAATTTGTACATTCTTGCTTGGGTTTATTCATCTTTCTGATTTTTTCAATAGTCAAGTGCTCTCAATCTCTTTATTTCTAATTTTTGAATTACGTTCTTTACTAGATAATGTTTTAATTTTTTAGTTGGTATTGATTTTCTTGATCTTTTCGTTTTTCTGTTATTTATCACACCTTATTCAAAACATTTTCAAACACTTGCGTTTTTTCAGAGCCTCCCGGAACAAAAATTCAGAAAATTATTAAAAATGTAGTTATAAAGAAAATAAAAAATTAGATAAATTTATGTGTTTTAAATTGTATAATTTGAGCTCGCCTCTCCTTCACATATCAACCTGTTCATTCAAGCCTCTATTCAATTTTTATTATTATTTTTATTCATTTATTATTTTTTCGATGGACTACTCATCCAGAGGAGTTCATTGATATAATCAAAGACATAACATAATTATATCATATTTTCAAACAAAACTTTTGGTATTGCTAAATTTCTAAAGAAATGATACCTCACTATAATACTATGTTTCGGAGTTATCATCATTTTACAATTACTACAATCAAAATCATTCATTATAACTAGAAACAATAAAACTATCTGCTACTCAATGAATACTTGCAATATTACTTACAATGTATACTTCCCATATTGACAAAGCACTGATTCTTGAATGCTTGAAAGTGTCCTGTAATGATATAGCGACTTAGTATCAGTTATACTAAGTTATATCAGCATTATTCGAACAAACACCGGTTGCACTTACCTGACAGTTCAATCCTATCAATGAGAAATTCACATTGCTTGGTCACAGAATGAGAGCCGATTGAGAGAGAGTGAGGGCGAGAGAGAGTGTGATATAGCTCATGAAAGAACATAGTGAGAAAGTAAAATAGTGAGAGAGAGAAAGAGTGAGAGAGGAGAGTGAGAGAGCGACTTCAGTGAGTGATAAGCTGGACTCTTGTCGATGGCTGAGCTTTATTCAGAGGCCAAAGGTCAGCTTTGAAATATTCATGGTCTTCCACTGCTATGCAGCGTACCCCTCCACTCCTCTTGCCATCACTCATTCTCATCTTCTCTTTCATAACAGCCTTCCATAATCTACCTACCATAACATTCTATTCCTTCCACTTGATTCCATCCTGATACACGACAAATATTCTAGATAGTGTCAACGTTTATTATTGGATGAAGTAATTTACGACGAAGATCTTTTTTGGATTAAATGTTTCATGTCTTTATAATATAAATGATGTATTATCCTCGTATGAATACGAATTTTAAAATCTCCTCTATGACCAGATAATCTCTTTGAAGGAGAAGAACATGATAGAAATTTAGTTGCATGAGAAAGTAATATTGTGATACTGCAAATAATCTGTCATGTTATTATATTTTGAATATTCAGACATTTTTCGTATTTGAAAAATAATATGATCTCTCTCTCTCCAAAGGAACTCAAGGTGTTGGACGTTTTTATCGTTGTACAGAATGTTTAGTTGACCATTTTTGATTGTTCAAAGTGTTCAATTTGCCCTTTAAAAAGTACAATAGAACATTGTAAAAGTACGATAACGTGCAATATTACCATAGAGAAGAGATAGGAGTTATCTGTTATCTAATCTGCTATCATAGGACACATATCTAATCAAGAGATAGGAGTTATCTGTTATCTAATCTGTTATCAATATTAAATTTATTCAATATTTGTAGGCTTAATATTTAAACTGTGTGAATGTCTCCATTCAATCCAATCTACTAACATCAGAATAAGCTACAACGTATATTTCATGAATGAAATTAACCTGAAAACAGAAGAAATAAAAACAAAAATGCAACTTGTACTATTCCAGGCTCAATCTCCAGCAACATGATTCAGGCAACTATAACAATATGATTCCAGTGATAAATCATGAAAAAAATATAATTTCTAAGACAGAGGTGATATCGTTATAGAGAGAGGGCAATTGATATTGTTGTTATGGCAAACAAAACATCAGCGTCAATATCCATTAAAGAAATGATGGTAATTAATTTTTATTATTATTTTTCTAATATTGAGCTGAATCAACTGTATTTCATATTGGTAATTTGCAGCTAGATCCAATGTATATAGATCGTTACCAAGGGCGTAGCCCTCAACATTTGTTGTAATTTTGTCTCTTGTTCGCTTTTTTATCCCATGAAACTATTACATCCTTATAACCTTCCTGCCTATTTCCCCCCCCCCCCCCCCCCCCCAAAAAAATAAAATCCTAGCTACGCCCTTGATCGTTACTTGAAACTCTCTCTATATACTTTGAAATACTACATACTCGGTTATAAAGACGACATAGAATATCCTAATATAAGTCCACACGCGATAGCTCAAAAGTTCAGGCTGTGGGATAATCAATCAGCCAGAAGTTATAATATGCCATCTATTCTGTTGACCAACCCGGCCGGCCACTCATCTAACAAATATGTAAAGCTTATCTCAATTCTAGAGGCGGCTCTCAGAGTCCACCCTTGACAGTAATCACGATGCATTGTCGCCGGCAATAATTCATACAGCGACTTCTATTGGCCTCTGAAAAGGGATCTATAATGCTTCCATTTGTAGCCTCAAATAATAGCCCACGTGTTTGATTCACCCTTTACAAGGGTTAGCGGCCAATAATGCGAGCCTTTTCCAATTTCCAGAACATTAATTCCACATTCAATAGTTCTCATGCCATCTAAATATTCTCAGACAATGGTCAGAAATGGAAGCTATCTGGTCTGATAGCTTTTTAAGATTATTCAGTTGTAACTTTAAAAAAAAACTATGATTGAAACGTATCTTCACAGGCTATTAACTCCACCTTGATGTATCATCCTTTTTTCCAGCGCGTTGATAATCGGCCTAAATATTATCTCAAAGGGTGAATGATAATTATTATTATCCATCGATAGTAGATTTTTTTAACTCTAGTACTAGAGCTGAAACTCCAGTTGAAACTCATTGTACTGTGTACTCCTTGTTAAATCAGTCCAAACAACAGTTGGAGCTCAGTGTACTTCTTTTATTTATAAAGTCAGCAAAGTTAGAAAAGAACCAATTCTGTTAAACCAGGTTTTTACGGAATGAGGATTCAGGCCGTACTTATGAACGTTCCAAACGTAACAAAATTTCGTGGGTGATTCAAGCAAATACGAAGCGTAAGAAGAAGGCAGCCATATTGGATTTTCATTTTATTTTAAACATAAATTAACGTTCATATTTTTCCTCCAGTAGAATGAGACAAATAAATTAATTTTTTCAGCTTGCAAATCAAAGAGCATCACATTTCCTGTTTGGAACTCTGTTTCATCACATCTCACCGCATTCCTCATTTCAGAGCAAGACAATTTTTTCCTTTATTCTTATACAGAAATAATCTTATTATTACTCTGTATTTCAGTTGAATATATTTAACTTCTCTCAAGTGAATCTCAGAAAATTCAAGACAAAACACTTTCAGCATTTTAGTGCATCGTTTGACACAAGAGTATCCATCCAACCAGTCAAGCCTCCCAATGACTAGGCAAAAACATCTGTCAGATCGGTGTCTTCTGTGGGGGGTCCAAACTTCGTCACCCAGCGCTATTTTCCTCCACAAAGCACTGAGTCACAAGTGACACCTTTGAAGAACAATGCGTTTTTGTTAGGGATGCCATGACAATGGCGTTAGCTACCGTAGTAAAAACGTCAGGCGACGTTTTTGTTAAGTCTTTATAGTGTCGAAAATTGGATACGGCGTTTCAAGGATGGGGAGACGTCCACACGCATTTATTTCTAGATGTGTGATAGCCAGAAGCCCAGTAGTCAACCACTGCTTTTTAGCATTGAACTATAGGATACTATGTATATATTTCTATGCTTTTCAGTCGCGAGGGCGAATCTCGAACAGTCACTGACACAGACCTATTTTTTCTATTTTTCAACCCCTAGCTGTATCGATTCCTGTAGTTTTCTGTGTTCTTTCCAGCCAGAAACGTATCTTATTGTGTGGGTGTCAGCGTTTCCTGATGCATCTCACGCTGTGGTTGCCTGCTACTCAGTCACAATAATTCAGCTGTCAACTTGCAATGCATCTGACAATACGAAGGGTTCAAGAATGCCCTTCCGACTAATCCTCTTAAATTGTCATTATTCACGTCAACATCAATCAAAACTGACAGCTGATATGTGGAGGAGTGAGAAGGGAGTGAAATGAAAATAGGAAAGCCTGTTAGAAGGAAGAAGATAGAATGTATAAGAGGCTAGTTGAAGGGAAATTATTTGAGGATGAAATGCATGATATGGATCAAATGAGATTGACTGATCATCTGTCTTTGTTATGCATGCAAGTTCTTTGTTGGGCACCCCTTTAGGAAGGGTTTTTGCTATTGTGATGATGATGGTGCAAAATCTTGAATACAAGATATTGATGAAATGCAATAATGCCACCCTGTCATGAGGCTTATTTGATGCTTCTAATTAATTTCAAGGTACGGTGGAATAGGAAGGACTTGTCTAACAAGTTTTGTGTGATGGAATAATCGTACGTAGAGAGATAGGTTTGTATTTATCGGTTATAGCTCGAGGAGTTAGGTTCAACTTATTAAGTGAATATTGAAGTATGGATTTATCAGGTATTTTTAGTATATAAGTGATGAAAATGAGGATGATAGATGAGAAACGAGAGAGAAATCAATAGAGAAGAATCAATCACCTTTTGAAGAGAAAATTCTATGGAACGCAAATAGAAGGACGAGCGAATAAGGAAACATTCAATTTTAAGGGAAAGAAAATTAATAGATTATTGAGAAGCAAAACCTTGAAAGGTAAGGTTCAATTATTGATCATTCATTCAACCAAAGACAATTCAACTATAGCAGGATTATTTCAAATTGTCAGAAAACAGCTGATTGATGTACGCTCGTTTACTGACGTTAAATCAGCTGTTTTCTGACAAGTTAAAATAATCCTGCTATACTTATAGTTAATATTGTCTTTGATTCAACTATCCGAATCCATAACTGATTTGGAAAAAATGCATAACAAAGTGATACATATAGATTTCCTACTAATTGAAGGTTGATATCCACTATTTTCTATGAAAATAATTGAAATTTCTTATCTTGATTATTTCAAGATAAATCTTGATTAGTTTGTTTCTTTCAGTTATGGCGCCTCAACACGCTTTTCAATGAGGTAACTTTACTACTGTTTCCTCTTGTATTAACCTATATTCTGTATTATTCTTGTATTTTATAGTAATCGTATTTGAATAAATAAATGGAAGTGATGAAATTTTTATCTCATAATTTAATTTTCTAGTAGCGTACAAACATTTCTGAATCAGAAAATTTTGCGTTGAGGTGTTTCAGAATAATCTTATAATAATCCACAATTAAATATTATACTAATAAAAAAATATTGTATTTATTGAAAATTTATTATATTAAATTATATTAATCTACATATAAAACTATTAATTATTATATCTGTATATATAATAATTCATTATTATAATAATATATTGATATATCTAATAATAATTGAACTATAATATTTTACGTGGTTAAATGATAGAGCGGACATCATTGTCCAAACTTCGCCACGTCAGTAAAATAAAGAAGTCATTCTATCTTATATCAAACTACATTAATCATCAAAATTCGGAAGAGAAGCATAGGTTTATACAGCATAGGCTAGCATATTAAGCTCATTAGAAGCATAGACTTATAGGCTTATATTTTTCATGTATTGAAAAATAGTACTGTACTTTTATAGAATGCTCTCAGTGAAAAATGAACTGAGAGATATTCCCGGAGGAGACTTGTTGGAACACCAGAGAGAACACATTGAATTTATAAATGCTCTCCACAATATGCTCATGTACACGAAGCCGTTTAGTTATTTATTGCATGGGTGGCAGATAGGAAGTTCATGGGTGGCGATCCAGCACTGCTAGGCCTACTGGGCTCGTTCATTAGGCCACAAAATACGCAACAAACTGACGCTTCCGTAGTAAACGCGGCGCGGCAATTCACTTGGTTGCATATTCGCTAAAAATACGCTCACGTCAAACCGACCAGCCGCACACAAATAAACAAACACTCTCGACTACCGCTTCCGATGCTGGGGTCCATTTCAATCCCTCTCCTCTTGGCTCAGAGGGAGACAGAGTAAGAGAGAAAGATATTAGGCTATAATAAAGGTATACCTCTCCTTAGAGGTATAGAGGATAGAGAGGAGAGAGAGAAATATTATTTGATAATAATTTATGTTCAATAGTTTATTTATTGCAACTCAAATTGCTAGATCTGATAAGACCTATGGCAAACACTAATCAATATAATGAAGAAAATAATACTTTATAATTATGATAATGACAATAATCATAGCCCAGTACCGTACCAGAAAAAAACATTATTAACAAAGAAGTAGAGCGACAGAGAGATAGAATAGAATAGAATAGAATAGAATAGAATAGAATAGAATAGAACAGAATAGAATAGAACAGAATAGAATAGAATAGAATAGAATAGAATAGAATAGAATAGAATAGAATAGAATAGAACAGAATAGAATAGAGATAGAATAGAACAGAATAGAATAGAACAGAATAGAGATAGAATAGAACAGAATAGAACAGAACAGAATAGAATAGAATAGAACAGAATAGAATAGAATAGAATAGAATAGAATAGAATGAATAGAACAGAATAGAACAGAATAGAACAGAATAGAATAGAATAGAATAGAATAGAATAGAACAGAGATAGAACAGAATAGAATAGAATAGAACAGAATAGAACAGAATAGAATAGAACAGAACAGAATAGAGATAGAATAGAATAGAATAGAACAGAATAGAACAGAATAGAATAGAATAGAACAGAATGGAATAGAATAGAATAGAATAGAATAGAGAATAGAACAGAATAGAATAGAATAGAATAGAATAGAATAGAATAGAATAGAATAGAATAGAATAGAATAGAGAATAGAAGAGAGTAGAATAGTCACTTTATTCACGCAGATTACAAAATATGTCGCTTAAATTCTAGGTCATGAAAGTCATTACAATGATCGTCATTAAGAAATAGTAAAAGAATAGTATAAAATAAAAAAGAGAGAGAGAGGGAGTGATAGAGAGTGATGGAGGGAGAAAGAGTTGCCAAAGAAGAGATTGCTATACGAATAAGAGAACAAGAGAGAGAAAGTAAATACAGTAATTCAGATAACGTGAATTAGCGGGAGAGTGGATGGGTCAGTGCGTTGATACGTGAGTGAGTGTACGAGTTGGTAAGTGAGTGAATGTTTGAGTGAGTGAATGAATGAGTGAATTCAACGCGAAAACCACGAGCCAGCCAGCTAAGCCCAGTAGGTGGGTGACCCATGGGATGAGCTGCACACATCCGCTGACTGTTCACTTGTGTAAATAATGAGAGAGCATCATGTACCATGCTCTGAACTTCCCTAATCATAATCCGCTTAAAATCTTTTGTGCTTCCTGTTTTATTCGAGAAGTTTTGTTTAGCTTGCTGAACAATGAATAATCTTTCCACTAAGCAACAGCGGATTACTGTATTGCATTGTTTGAATGTTGCAATTGTGGTGGTGGCCCCTCGAATTAATAAGGGCTGATGTGAGGTTGTGAATAATTTGTTGGCCTATAAATTTACTTGAAATTTGGTGAATCTATAATATATTTAATTATTGTTGCTCATTAGATTCAAAAATTATTTAGTAGCAATAATATCCTGTGTATGTCATAAGTTTGTTTCAAATTAGGCTTCGGTTGAAAACGTTTTCCAACAAAATTTTGAATCCCTCCATAATTATTAAAATCCCTCCATAATTATTTGGATAAGCGGATATCTCCACCAAATTTCCTAAAACAAATACAGGATATAAATATTCTGAATGCTCTTTGAAAAGCCATACTACCGATGATAGAATTCCATGGTCATGTTTAAAGTTGAGAAATGTCAAATACTGTACTGGGAACAGAGTGAGCGAGCCTTCAAACTCGTCCAACTCTAGAACTTAGCAAGCAGGTGCTTGAAAGTTCAGCCCAGTTCATTTATCATGGGCTTAAACAAGTTGATGACTCGAAAGTTGCTGTCACATGTCATTGTTCACAGTCTGAAAAATCAAGATCCACTTTAAAAGGCCCTGAATGACGATAAAGTGTTATAAGAACAATGCATAAGCGTAGTAGTGGATCAGATAATATAAGGAGTAAGCAGCCGGCTTTTTAGTTTGGCAGAGTGGAAAATGAGTTGGCCAGGAAATTACCTGTCAACCAACTCAACTTGACTCCAGCAGACAAAGTTCAAGTGACGTCTTCAACCTTTCTGCAGTCTTCAGACTTGAGAAGTTTGAGTTTTGCTGGGGAAGAGCAAACTCTTCCAAGATGATCATTCAGGAATCTGAAAGTGCTGTCTCAGAAATTTTTCGTGCAGGTAATGGCAACAGATTGTAAAGTTTCTGAAGTCTCAGTAACGAGAACAACCCTTTGACATTCGACCTAGTAGCCCAAAATTAAGAAGAACCATACTTTCATTGTGAAAAACGATTCTTCCCATGAAATGGTATCAATCTAGCCTATCAATAGTATTATATTTTCTATACATCTTTGGTATTCATCTTTGAACTACACCTGTGTTTTTTTAGTGCTTTTGGAGTAATCACAAATAATTATTGTTAATATAATTTGTGTATAATACAATCTTGTTAATATAATTACAATCTATATCACATAGCATTGCATTGCTCAACCAGTTATTGAATGACCATAACATTGTTCAAAGAATATTCTGAAATTATCATGAATAGTTTCATGAGTTGCCAATTTTATACCTCTTTCACCTTGCCGTTTCTGGAACGAACATACAATCAAATAATAATGAAATGTGTATCACAAAGCTTTGTATTCTAATGTTCAATGACCTAAGCATTACCATGTATAGAAACTATACTGATATAATATTACTATATAAATTTTCTGATATATAAACTATACTGATGTGTTCTTTTGTATAATACTGTATTGTGATTTATTCATTTTTTTGCTGTTTGTTTGAAAATTTGTAATTTTATGAGAAATAAATAAATAAATAGAGTTGGCCGACCTGTTTTGACTTGGTGCTTTGAAACGATCGTACATAAAAATTATATTGTAAAATCTTTACAATGTTTTGTCACTTACCATGATATAACTTTTACAAATACAGTAGAATACATGGGAAGAGCCTCAGAGCGGTGTGCAACCATGGTTAAAAATCAGCAGCTATCTGATGCTAAGAAATGTTTCACAGCAGCAGGCAATGCTATGCTCCATCGATTTCCTTCTCCGGTACATAATCTTACATCTGGCTACAAAATATAAAGTTGTATTCGCGCTTGCACTGCTTCGCTTGTCTTTGTTGTGACAAGTCTGTCTGTGCTCAAGCGTGGTGCATTTCTTATCTTTTTCTCATTTTCATTTTTGTCTTTCACCCTTACCCCCTCCCCCAAAATATCAACCTTTTGTCGTCGTTGTCTTTAAAGGGGGGGAGGAAGAGGGTGCCTTTGGCGAACAGGACGCAAAAGAATTGATGTGTGTTCATCTGGAAAAAGAGCAAGCAAATGACGGCATGTTGAAGTGCGGCACGGTCTTTCTCACCCTTTACCTCACTCACTCGCTCTCCTCTCTCTCTCCCCTACCCTCTCATCGAAATCAGCGCCCTTTTCTCTCTTTCTCTCGACTTGCAGTTCTGTCTGAAGTGACGCCCTCTGACAGGTTGACAAAAGGCGATTTCTAACGCTTCATGACTCCCGCTCAGCGATAATAGGAGTCACGAGTCGTTTCGAAAAGTTTGATCTGTTCACGGGCAAGAGGTAAAAACAAAGACCAACACTTTATGCTGCTAAAACTTGTGCTGCCATAACAGATGCGTGAGAGTTATAGATTTCTTCTTCACCGCTGCCTCTGTCGTCTCCGCTTTTCATAACCAACAAACTTCGCTTCAGACTCTTTACCCCATTCTGATTCATCTTTATTCCTTTCTATGCTCTTTAGCGTCTTCACTCTATTGTAAGTCATTCTTGTTTTCTGTGCTTATCTTTGCCTAAATGCGTATACCAAATATTATTTTACCAATGACTATTTTTACCAAATTCGTACACCAAGAGATTTTTTCTTAGTTTGGTACATATAAGCAAGCGATAGTAGTAGATCGTTCAAGGCATAGGGAACTGTGTGCCAGTTTTTGGGTAAGATAGTGCTGACGCTGGCGTCTCTCGATCAATCGATCGCTCACTCACTCTCATTCGCACACCCATTCTCTGTCTCATCGCCAGTTGCGAGTTTACAGTAACGCTTTCCAGTTACTCTGAGTTCTAAGAGATGTCTTCCCCAATACTTTTTAACAAGGATAATATTTATTATCTATTGCGTGAATAATTAATAAAAAGGACAATGATAGGATATTCCTTTTTCTTAAAAAAAATAGACGTAGAATACTGTATTGATTTTTAATAATACTTAATTCTTCAATAATTGATTTCAGCTACCAAAATAAGACCTTTCATTCTACTATATATTCATTAATTCTACATGTTAGTGCAAAATTTACATTTCGCACTAACACTCTATTTCATTTTTTTTCCATGGTACTGCAGACAAAACTCAGATAAAAAGGTTTTCTGTATAGCTTTATCTAATGTAAAAATAGACACACAAATTCTCCTCCCTCAAATACACTGAACAGAACAACCAATCGTTGACCACAATAACAACATTCTGTGTTTCCCCAGAATAGATACAGAATCCCTCCCGAAATGAGAATATTCCGCTGAAAGCACCGAGAGTTGTCAATCAGAATGGAAGAAGAAATAATTCGGCGCCCGAAAAAACTCGGATGAAGAGGTTATGGAAGCGGAATAATAGAAAGGGAAGGTAATACTCGGCAGGCTGGAGTGTTCCTGCAAAGTGTGGAGGGGATGAAACACTGCCGAAATATAGTGGGGGTGTGAGAGGTACTTCCCCTCCCCGCGTGAACCGGGCTTAGAGCTTCAAAGCCGGCTTTGCGTTCAGTCTTGCGCCGGCTCTCAGCCTGTCGTGACGTGTTTTGTGACTCCGTTATTTCAATCGGGTTTCGGTAATCGTGCGGACGGACAGTGAAACTATTTGATAACAAATTCGTGACCACACTTTTTTGTGTGATTTTTTCGACCTCCTTTGTTTTAAATATTTCGAACTGTGTATGGTGTTGAGTGTGGTTTGACGTAAATATAACAACATTACTTCACGGAGCAAAGTTTTGGATTTTCACGTGTTTATGGTGAGCTATTTATTCATTTTCAATTTCAATTTTGATAAATTATCACCAAATTATTTGGGTTTTCCTTGATAAGAGATTGTTAAATATTCGACAAAGCAATTTAACATGTCCACAACATGTTGGACATGTTAACATTTAGTAGATTCTGTACTAAGTTATTGATAAGGAATAAAATAATGATTCATCAATAGGAAATGTATTCTCCATTATTGGTATTGATGAATTCTGAGCCAAAAAAATGAATTTTTATCAGTTTTTTCTGATAAGAGAGTGCAATGTTTTTGAAGATATTTTGATTACAAAAAGCAACTCATCTGCTATTTTAATGATAAGGGAGTTTTCAATCTTCAAGACACAACACTTCTAAGCTTAGAAATGAGAAGATTATATTATTAATATGACAAGAAAAAATTAAACATCGAATATACTGTAATTGATTTTTGAGTCAATACAGCAGCGATATACTGTCAGTATCAATTTAAAACATTTTTAATATTTGATAAGTGAGTTATAAATTCTCTCGGAACAGCTAATGTTGTGAAATACAAAAAGATTTCCCTATAATGAATTCCCTACTAATAATTTCAAGCTTGAAATACGACTTCCTTTTTTTCAGCAAGAGTTGACTAAATTTTTATTGAAAAATTCAGAAAATTATTTTGATAAATGAAGTGAGGCTGGTAGAATAATACCATAGATAAGAGATAGGATTCTAATCTCTTATCTATGATAATACGTACAAGAGTATTTTTGGATTGATACGCAAAACTGTGTCTGTCATTTCAGTCAAACTATTTTCATTTGATCAACAATGTAGTTGACATCGACGTACACATAGAATATTCTCTACCATGTACTAGATCTAGTACTCGTATAATTATATTCTGTACTGTAAATAAATACAGTAGTAGTTCTATTGAATCAATAAAATTAATACTGTATTGCAAGCGTACCGGTAGTGCATAGCATAGCACTCAACGTGCCTGTCACGACATGTCTGTGAAATAATTACACAGAAATGACAAGCTAGATCAGGAATTTATTTTGTCTAGCAGTCTAGCTCTGAGGCAACGATCAGTTCAGTTCGGTTTGTGTTTGTGACATGGTACGTTGCTTGAAACATCGGGAGAGCGCTTTTCGCGATCAGTTGATATGAGTTTAGTTTTCCTCGACATTTCAAAAGTTATCTAGATTGGGATCATATTCGAATAAATCTATCAAAATATAGAAAAGTGACTAGAAAATTTTAGAGCGGCTGTGATCCAGTAAAACGGTGAAAATCTATTTTCTTCTGAGGTTGGTTGGAACTCGCTGTATTTGCTCAAAATTATCATCCAGGGATGTTCAGGTTAGTGATACGATACGTAATAGATAAAATAGGCATAAATATTCTAAAAGCGTATTCATGAACATCATTAGTTAATAAATGATGGAATAGGCTAGAGAAAATTAATACTATTGATATTTATCAGTTTCGAAATAAATCACAAGAAAAAATACTTATTTCAAGTATTCCTCTTCAAAAAAAGGTGAGAGCTGAAAGCTAACTAAAATAGTTGAATAATAACAATAATAACTTTCAAGTCTTCTTCAAAACCAAAATAACATCAATACTATTGATTTATCATCAGCTGGATCGTAAAACTGTTATTCACTCTTCCCGCAGTTAGTGATGATATCCTCATCATTCAACAAGATCGACGATAGATCATCAATTTATTACCAATCAATTTTTGTTCATTGATAGCGCACACTCTGAGTCGATAGTAGGTCAACTGTTGTAATTCGAATACATTAACCAAGGTCAGAATTTTTCTATGACATGCTAGATAGAGTTGTCAGCTCTTAAAAAGATAAATCTATCGATAAATGTGTGTTAGGAAATAGTTGAAGTTCAGGAAATCACAATTATGTCAATTGAATTGATAGGAAAATGTGGATTCTATAGCAAAATATTTCAAATTCAACTGACATACACATTTTACTTCGTCAGGAAAACTTGTGATTTCTTTGGTTTTTTTATGTGATAATTGTTTTCGCTCTTTCCCATGATTTGCTTACTACATAATCTGTTAATTTTTTACTCTAATCTTTTTATCAGTTCTCATTTTACAAAAGATGTGATGAGGGGCCTATTTAATAAATTAATTTTAGACGTCTCGAAGAACAGGAAAAAGGCGGATACACACTGAACTTCTATGCTTATTGCATAGTATGCCGTGATATTCATGTCTCATGTATTTTTAATTTTCTCTTTTAAATGGACTTTGAAGATTTTATGGCAAAATACTACAGGCCCCAGATACGGTAATAGCCGTTTCAATTTAAAACAAATAATTCCAGTTTCAACTTTTTTCAACATTATTTGAGTAGTCAAAATTTATTGCTTTCTGTAGCAAGCTAATAATATCAGTCATAATAATTCACTTTAATAGACAAAACAAGACATAATATTATACGTTTGCATAGCACCCAATCTCGCGCTGCTTCGTATTCCTCGAAATGATATGAAGGCATTTGCGAAATGTATGCGCATTATTACCGGTATAGTGCGATGATATTAAATTTCAGGATTTATGGTATGGCAGGAGGGTGTAGAGTTACAGCCCCTGGTACTGTCTTCCCCAACTAGATAGACATGAAGGTTTATATTGGAAGGGGATCGTCTGGCTGTCTGTCTGCATGACATCCAGACTCGCGTTGTGTCTTGCATGTTTGCTAAATCCTATTTGTCCCGTTTGTTTGGGAGGGTATATGGTAAAAACTGCTTCGCCCTTGATATCTAATTGACGAGATCTGTACTTCTCCCCCAGCCTAAGTGCCCCTTCTCCCATCATCACGTTAAGACACTGAAATGAAATGAAAATGTGGTACGGGTTATGTTGGTTAATTACAACCCTCCCCGGCTCGACAGATGGTGGAAATTTGTTTACAAAATCGGACGCCAGAGAGCGTTCGTTGCAAGATGCCAGAGGGCTTTTCATGGAATCTCTTGATTGACCCTTCGCTCATTTCAGGTCTGTCGATTCATCCATTCATCCACGTGCACAGGGGATGAAAAAATAGGGGAGAGCCGTCTTCTTTTTTTAATAAACTCGAAATTTGTTTGAACAGCGCATTCGACTCTGAATCATTGATGGGACTTTAACTTTTGAATTTCACCCAAGTACGGTGGTGTAGCTAATGAGTTCCAAGTTCCTGGACTTGGAGTGATACGTTTTTTCTTCAAATATGCATACCCCCCACCACCTCACTTTTCCTTCTTTCTCCACTACTCCTCTCCTTCTTTCACTCTTTCTTCATCATACTTCAAGAAGGTGGATGAGAAAGGCAGCAAAAGAAGGCTGCAATAAAAAATGAATGATAATTACTTTGTTCAGTAAGCGTTTGCTCAGGAAGGTCCGGCTGCTCTTTGTTCAGTCTTGATGATAATCTTCAATAACTCTAATATTCAAAGACTTGAAGCAGGGGTGGCCGAATTTTTCATTACGTAGGATTTGACAGGAACCTTCTGATTAGTTTTTGTTGTGTTGGAATACTGGATTGAAGCACACTCTTGATGGAGCAGGACTTTTTCAAAATTTATGATTAGGAGGGATGTCACTATTTTCTAATATTTTTTTATGTGGGGTGAAGTTCCAGGTAGAAAGTTTTATCGGCTTTATTATTCATCTCATTAATCTTTAGTTTGAAGTAACATTCAGAGTATATTTCAATATAGTTATAAATTGGTCAATTTCCTGATATTCATATGCTATTATAATATTACAGGCAATTTCTTATTTTTACTTCCTCGGCCATTCACAATAATTCGTATGTAACGTCATACAGATTCAAGTTTCGTCAAACACTGTTAGTTGAAAATTCTCTCTTATAGCATCAATAATTTTTCGTTCTTTTGAATGACATTATTATATTATAACGAGACTATAGTAGTACTTTTTAATTAGCGGATTGAGAATGACTTTCGTTTAACATTTCCACGGTAAAGGGTGATGTTCTGTTGATTTATTTTTTGAATATGTTTTACATGTTATATACAGTATTTATGTGAAAAAAATTCAACATAATAATTATCATCACCCGTTACCATAGAAACGTTAAATGAAAGTTATTCGCCATCCGCCAAATTAAAAGAAAATTACTATAAGTTACACTGCAATGAATAATGTATATTCTCAAATGATGAACTACTCTACCTGAATGATTTACCTACTTTACTGAATAGATCAACACAATTCCATTCACTTTGACTACTGAATTGGACACGAAACCATCCATTCCCGCTGAAAATTCCGCAAGCATATTGTAGCTAATTTCACCTACTAGTTACCGTTCCTCTTCGATCCACACACGGCAATAAGTTTTGCAAGTAATAACCATCAATTTCACGGACGTGCATGCTGGGCTATGATAGGACAAGGGGCATGATGCATGCACAATCCAAGTGTAATTTATACCGCGTGGCAACACTTAATTGATTCGGTTAGCGGACAGTTGGCTAGCCAGCTGAGACCCCCCCCCCCAACCCTTGATGTTGGTGGTGGGGGAGTTCACCCTTGGAGGCCAGTCCAGCTACTGGTGTTGACAGCTATCTGGAAACACAGTTGTCACATGACACTGTCCCGCCCTATAAATCTTATTTATTGTGTCTGATGCAGCTTTGGATTTAGTCAACGCGCAATTTATATTAGAGCCGCGGGCCCCCCCTGGCCGGGGGGTTTCAGAAGTACCCCCCTGGATGACTGGCAAGATTGGTATGTGGTGTGAATGATGTACCAGCTCATTGCCAGTGCAGTGAGGGTCGCAGTCTATTGAATTGTATCAAGCTGTGTCACCGCACGAATTCCGGACGGTATTGGTCGAATGGGAATGGACATTTGGGGGTCCAATGTATCGGTAATACCGCAGAAAACGTGAAGGTCCTACTATATTGTTTGTGCTAATACGCACTTGATGTAGCTAGATCACTGTACTATGGCATTGGAAATCAATTTTTGTCATAACAATTCAGTAGGCCTACAGGTTTTTAACATGTTCAAATTGCAAATATGATCCACTATACAATATTGATATGGAATTTTACTGAACGGATTCTTACACACTTTAATCATTGAAAAATATGTAATGAGGTAAATTCTTTGTCAGTCAAGGAAACTTAGCAAAGTGAACGCACTGTATTTTTGTGAACACTATTCAGTAGATTGGTCAAGTTGCCTAAACTGAATGATAGAGGCGCAGTTACTAAATTAACTGAAATAACAGAGATAATCCAAATTTGGTTATTCTATGGTTATCGTAACAGGAATAGTAGGCTCCTGAATATTTGAAACATATATTTGAATGTAATGTATAACCAATGTTAAATATAATAGGAGCATATAAAAATAAGTGGTCAGAACATGTGGAACCGAGGAAGAGATGGACGCCGGAACAGGCTTAAAAATAGCCTAATCCATGACGACGACGATGACGACTTATCATGTATAGATTATCCCATTTATTTCATTCAATCATTATCAATTGAAGATTAATGTGGTGAGTCATTATATAATTTTTTGTTTATGTGTAAAAAATATTGACTCTTTAAAAATCGAATAGGAACTTTATCCTGATAGTGAATAAATTGTTTAATACTTCCTTTTTAGTGAATGATTTATTGTTCCGTAAACAAAGTCTTGAAGAAGTGAACTCACCAAGCTATGCAACATCTCTAATTGTTTAGAAACTGTGTTATCTGTACAGTATTCATCATGAATATTATTTTGATTTATGGAATAGGTTCTGCTCGAAATAAATATGCAATCGTTATTAATTTATGTTGAGAAATATAGATTGATCGAATTTCCTGAGAGATGAGAGTCAATGGTGGGACTTGGAGAGTTTTTCAATTTCTATTCCAGGTTTTTCATTCACACATGAACAAAATTCAAGTTTTTTTTTCATTTCAGCTTGAATGAATCAATCTGAGAGATATAAGGAAATTCTATAAACATATCAATAATTATTAATTAATGTCCACAGTAGGCTACAATGTAATATTGAGGAGAATTATAGGCCTAATTAACTACATTGATTGAAAAAAATTGATAGTGTGTTTTGCAACTTGAAAAGAGTTCCTACTATAAAGTTGCAAGAGTTCCTTGTCACTTTATCGCAGTTTGTACAAAACTGAAAGGTTTTTAAAGATTTTTTGATGTCTTCCTGAAGAGATATTGCTCCCATGTGCAGCAACGGAATTCCCTGACTAGCATACAACTTCCGTGTACTTCGATGCTCTCCAACTTATTTCTTAGCTACTCTCTTACTCTCTCTCTTACACACTTTCTTTCTTTCTCGCACACATATTAATCCCCCTCCTTCCCTCTCTATCATGTAGCAGTACGTGAAAACGTGAAGTTATTTTTCCAACAGACATAGAAGAGAAGGCAGGCAAGGCTCACGAGTTATAGCCGACTATTCGCCAACAAATGTGCGAGATTTTTCCTCGGCTTATTTCCACCTAGTTGTTGTGTGTCGTGGGTGGGGGGTGGGGAGGGTAGGTAGGGGGTCTGAAATCACCTGCGAACGCCTCCTAGTGCTAAATAAATACGTATAGCGCCTTCTAGAGTGCTATATAGCCGTCCGGAGCTGTGTTGCAAGCTCATTAATAAACCTGACACGCAGCGAAACTAGTCTATCGATCCGTACACACGACGATAGTAGCTAGACTGCTGGACTGGCCAGACACTTTTCTTCATCAAACACACTCACCAAATCAAAATTGGGTCTCTTGCTCAAAATGGTGTGTCATGGAACAGAAATGAAACAAAACATGGTACGTCAAACAAAAATGTGTAAAATAGAATTGGATTGAGTGTGATTGTCAATTAGATTAATACTCATACTTGAATATATAAAAAAGAAACTGTTTCATCCTGTAATAATATTATTTGGTTGGATTGATGTGTGAGAAATAAAAAACAGAAATATATAGGTCAATATTTCTAAATATTTCGTCCAAGTTCAAGACCTTGGTTCATTTATGTTTTCATTTATTCGTGAGTTATTGATAATTTATTACATATTCATTCATTCACTCCTCCCCTCTTCTTCTTCTTCTTTTCCTTCTTCTTCTTCTTCTTCATGTTCTTCTTCTACCTGTAATTTATTTATCCAATAGTTTCATCCATTTGATAAAAAAAAACTATTTGAATTCATTTTCCTTGCCCCGAAATGAAATTTATTTTTCAGTATCACTTTTGAATTTGTTGGCTGTCAATATTATTACTTTGCCTTTTTTTAGTAAAAACTTTTTAAAGTACTTCATTCAGTTGGATGTGGCTTGTCTGAACTCAACCAATGATAGGACAAGCCTTTAATTATTTTATAATCGATATGCTCCTACTGCTGGACAATAATAACGTACTGTGTGCAAGTAGATTCTTTTCTGTCTCAGTTTTAGTTCATCTGTGATTGATAGTTATGTAACAATCGAAGCTAGTCTCTTTTTGTTTCGATTAATATCAAAAGGTTGTATTTCGGTAATAAGGTTGTAACAACATTAATTGGACTCCTTATCCAAACTCAACAGAACTTTGATGTATCAATGAGTAAAAGAAGGGGAATGTGTACATTAAATATTTTAAACATTATTACACCAATAAATCTCAATATTGATGTCTTTCAGCTGCATTTTTTTCTTACAACGAAATATTCGATCAATTTTCATCAGACTACCTCTAGTAAAACTGTACAACTGATCAGTCACACACTGTCGCGGTGTTTGATTGCTACCGATGCAGGTACAGTTGAATCGAAATAGTAACAGATACGATTGGAATTGTTCCACATGCAGTAGAAATGTTAATTTTTCTGATTGGACGGTGCGAGATGAAACTTGGTATGGTAGCGACAATACATTCAGTGGTCTCATGAATAATCAGCAACACAAGAGGAGTTATTATTCGGATCTGCTCGTGCCAACATACATAGCCTACAACAACCTAACTACCTTACGGGGGTGTGTAATTAAATTACTGTGGTATTAATACAGCGGCACTACGATGCGGAATGCTGATGGAAGGGGAAAGCGGGAATTTGGAGGTGGGATTATGATTATTTGCATATTTTAATTTGTTACAACATCGTATCGCTGCCAAAGTTTCTGTCTCTGTCAGCTGAAATGCAGCCACTTCTGTGTTACACATCCAAATATTCAGCAGTGAGAGAAATTCGTGTCCCCAATGAATTACTCGCCTTTGTCTTTCGATATTTTAATTCCTCTCATAACGCGAATAAATTCACTCCAGGAGGTGGAAATTTTTCTTGGTTGTTAAGTAGCTTAACGAGCCGTGTCTCAAAGGGATAACCACTGGGTATCTTTTTCAGGCAACTTTACGACCATTTTTCTAACCAACTTTTGTGGCTATCATTGTGGGTTTTGTTTTTTCCATCCAAGTGTACTTTAAATAAGTCTTCATGTTTCGGTGACACTTTTTCATTTTATAATAGTTTATTGATCGCATTTCCTCTAAAAATTCCTCTAAAATTCCCCTAAATTTGATCGAAAATTAATAATGCTATGAGTTTCCTTACTAGCTATTATTCGGTTGTCAATATTCGCAGTAGAGGAAGTCTCCAGAGTTTTTATAGCATTATTGTTTAGGAATTTAGAATAATTGATTATTAACATTTAAAAAGCAATTGAATAGCTGCAATATCCCATTTCCTTCTAAATTTTTCATTTCACGTTGTTTTCTTGCACACTCAGTTATTATTACTTGATACACTCTATATTCTCACTTGATTTATATGTTATAGATTGTGAAATATTTGATTGATGATTCTGTAAATAGTGCCTTTCTGGGTGCCTTCTTCTACAATTTTGTAGTTAAATCAGCCCCTGACATCAATTATCTATCCCAGCTTTGTTTCTTCTTCCTACTCTTTATAACAGATTAATTATAATTGCATGGATATAAATATTATCTAAAAATTGAACAATGTACTTGATAATTCTATTGAACTAATAGGAAAAATGGATGAAATCATTCAACAATACACGAAGCAGAGTAGGCCCGCAACAGGATTATGCCCATTATTTTACTCTTCCAATTGGGCTACACGAAGAGTCATGATTCATGTTAAGTCTAAAGAGTATAAGAGAATCAATTACAGTATTTGAATATGAAAGAATTAATATGAATTAGTTTGGAGAGTTTCACTTATTATTCTCTCTTGTAATTCTCTATGTAATGTCATAGGCATATTATACTACTCTGTGGTACTACTGATAACTAATACATATTAGAGTAGGCTACACTTATCTCCTCAAAAACAGATGCTGATCAATTTTGAATTTTGATCACACATTCATTACTATGAATCCAAATAATAACTCTGTACATTCTTTTCTGGAAGTTTGTAGTCCTATTACCACCATAGATCCAGTTTTCATCCTTTCTTCGACTCTGCGGTCATTACAATTTATTGCACCAATATCTTTCAAAAACAATCAATGAATTATTTATGAATGAACTGTCAATTTAGGCTGAGAAATGATAAGCACACTGACCGGCAGTAATGTGAAGGAGGTATTGATTAGCCCGCATTGTTTCCGATGCGATACTTTTTCAGGACTCGAAATAGGCGTGGTAGTGGCTGCGCGTAAATCCATTACGATGGTCCCAGCCGGTTTCACGAAAGGTATCGGGACTTTTTTTATCGGTCCGGCTTCTCCCGCACAGCTTAGCACTTTGCTCAGCCTCTCCGCTCGTTTGTTGGATGCTAATTAAACGACGTCCCCCGGGTGACGGCAAAGAGAGCGGTCGCAATTGAAGTCTGTATGGAAATTAGTGGAAACCGATTTGGGAATCGCCGACATTGGGTGGGTTGGATTTTTGCCTCGTACGCTCTCAAGAGCTGCTAACTTTATGAGGTTCACGCATTTTCACTGTAGAAATATTGTATCATGTCTCTAAGGGAATTCTGAATAATGCACCAACATTTATTTTCACTGTCAAAATTCTGTAAAAATCTAAAGAATAGTCTGTCGTAATTGTTTTTTTTTTGCTGGAAATGCACTGTCAAAATTCTTAAAAATCTAGAGGATAGTCTGTCGTAAATGTTTTTGTTTTTTTTTGCTGGAGATGATGCTCATATAATCATGTGATATAAGATGTGCGTGAGTAATGGAAAGAATGATGATGAGATATAAATGGACCTACAGCTTTAGGTGGGTTCCGAAACTCCGATTATGAAGCTCATAAATTGTATTTAGAGGAGCCGGTCACCGTTACAACAGAGTGGTAGGCGCCGTCTCTTATCTAATCTCGCCGATCAGACTCGCCTGCTACCACTGGGACAACCGCTTCCCCATAAAATACAGTACCAACATGCATTCTAACTATAGTCTATACTATAAGAATATAAGGAAGTACAGTAACAATCTACAGTGAGGTAAATATTATGTTACTCTGTTCACTGTAGAGTACCGGTACGTATATTTACATGCCAGGAACAAAATAATGTATTCTTCAATTTACATTTAATTAGCGAATTACTGAAGCTGAACAGTAAAGGCCTTACGAATTATTGTAATTATTATGAATTACTTGATTATTATTATTATTATTAATGATTGGGAATTAGGAATTATTAATTATTATGAATTTCAGGAATTATTAAACATTATTTAGGAATATTATGGAGAGCTGTGTCTGGTACGTTATGTGTGTTTCTAGTATCACTAGAAAGTGGCTTGAATTTTTCATTAGCTATTTATGTAACCAGAGATAAATGAGAGTGATCCCAGCACAGAAATCAACAGTTTTTAAATTCTTTAACAATTTAATTTAGAATAAATGGAGAAATCTATTCAAAAGTTTTCTCTCTATCTTTGTGATCGAATATTGAACCTTCACCTGACCGCATGAGTCATTCTTATTCTGTTTAATACAACAATTCCTCTAACGTTTTCTTGATACATTTGTTTTTAAGATGTATTCTCCTTACTTTATCATACATCCTACATATATCCTACATCATTACCTCATTATTTTTCTATCAGTTCACGAGTTCATGTAACTAATAACGAAGTTTATAGGAATGATTAAAAATGATAATAAACAACAGTTTTGCTATCTGACATCGTTAATATAACTATTCTCTAGCAAGAAATTGCCCGCAAGAAGACTGGCTCTGTTTTCCTGAACATAGAAAGTCATAAATTTGAAGCCTCCTTTATTGCTATAAGGAGTGAATGTTCCTTTAACGCAGAATTAATCCTGTTGAATAGGCTCAAACCGTTGAATAAACTCAGACCCGTTCTTTTATGCATGACTGATCATTCTATAGAACAAGAATCTCAAGTTTTCATCACATAAACATTCGTTTTAATTGACTTTTTTGTACCATTAGCTTGAACTGTTATAGCTGCGCGGATGAAATGAATGTATGGAAAACAAAACGTTCTCTAGTTATTACCAAAATCTATGTAACAATTTGTTGGGCGCTGTGCTTGATAATCGCTTATAAGATCCTGAGAAAGTATGTGGAGAGACCAATAAAATATTTATTTCGAAATTTCGTGATTATCTCTCTGGGTGGAATAACGAGAATGATGATGGTAGAATGGACTTACAAACTGAAACTCTACGGGTTCCTTGTTGAACGGCTCGGGTGTATATTTATTTACATTGTGGAGCTGGAGGAAGGTCAAGAAATTTATGGACTTACAATCCTCAAAGATGCCTGCACAGATAGAAGGAACGGGCCTTCTACGAGCTGGTTCTGGAGGGACAAAAACTATACAACAACGTGATGGCAGCTCACCTCATAGGGGGGTCTGTTGTTATAAATTGTAGTTCAAATTATTGAAGAACACCAGTACGTTATAGGTAGCCTATACATACATAATGCATCCATGCGACACGGATGGAAAACTATCACTAGGCCTTGAGTGTCTCTAGAGAACTAAGAGAAAAAGAGACAGAGTTTGATAAGGTAAGGTAGAGAGAGAGAGCGAGAAAAAACAAGTTTGATAAAACGAGAGAGAGCGAGAAAGGGACAGTTTGATAAAAAGAGAGAGAGTGAGAAAGAGAGAAAGGCGTTGTAAACAAAAAAATCTATTTTATAGTCGACTCAGAATTGATGACAAGTGTCTCTTACAATCCTGCCAACCGCAGGTTACTGTTAGTTAACTTGCACGGCCTTTCTGATTTTGACAACGATAAGCGAAAGTTATTGGGGGAGCCACGGTGTTGAGCAATTTGCTTTTCTCTGGAAGGCGGCGTCAGGTGGAAATTTGTTACACAAAATGTTGTTCGTGCGTAAATTTGTTCGTGATCGGAGGTTTTCAATTGGTAGGAATGTTCTGATCCTTTCAAAAAGCGAGTGGACCAGAACCTTATCTGTAACACATGTTCTTGGAAGATGTTGGTCGTGGATATTTTAAATATAGGATCCAATACAAAGTTGTCGATGTGGTCGAATTTGTCCCGTCCAAAACTGTATTCATGGAAAATGCGAATCTATGATTAGAATCCATTCAATGTCCATATCAATGACAGACCCTTAATGATTCTATGATAGAATAAAGAGAGATAAGGAATAAGAATCACTAAACCTTTTCTTCATTACATATCTTACGAAGGATGAATTACATTGAATTTTCGTGCATCTGGCCGAAATATATTAGGTCGAAAATTATTAGGATTCTCGTAATACCAGGGAAGTAACAAAACGATGAAAGCTATTACATGATTACATGCTGCTTTAAATAGTCTACAATAAAATAAATACAGTAAAAGTGATTCTTGAACAAGTACCATTCTCACTTAAGTTACTGATTGTTGATAAATTTTAAAAAAAATTATTTTTAAAGAAACTATTACAGTATAAACAATTTTATCAAAGACAATATTCAACCTTTGAAGAAAAATGAATTTCAAAGAAAACTGTCATAAATATTATCAAAGACAATTTAACCTGGCATGTTTAACTTGTCAATCCAAATCTGTCTAAGGTTTTATTTATACAAACATCAGAAAAAATGCGCTTAACAGTTTTAATGGATGATGGCAAGCAGACACTGACAAAAACGTACACCAGTCAGTATTCGAGTTTCTATGTAGCAGCTAGGCACTTCTATAGAGGGGCAAGTTTAAGTTTGACAAAAAATCGATTCCTTGACCCCTGCAGGGGGTTGATTTCACCCTTCTGCTTCCACCACGCCCCGGCAGAAGATTAATCATGTAGCCCCGTTTTCAGGGCATATCAACCTCACCTCATCCATGGCCCACGCTTTTCAAAATGAAAAACAACCATCGCTACTACCTGAAGGCCCCTGTCTTGCTTTCATTTTTTCCAAGGAGCACAGTCAATATCGATCAAATGCTTTCACACTTGACAGTTTAGAACGATAGTCTTTCTCGTTCCAGTGTTGTTCTGTTTGCAAGAATAATATTAACTGACATGGACTACTGTTCTTCGTTTCAGTTACAGAAAGTTTCTTCCTGGAAGTGAATCAATTCAATCGACAGCATTGTGTGTCTCTCCTTCCATTTGTCTGATCACATTTTTAACATTTTCTTACTTTCATATAAGACGAGAGGATTGAGGAATGCAAAGTTTGAACGGTAATACAATAACAGTTTGAACGGTAATACAAGAACTGTTTCAACCGTAAGTCGAATGAATTGTCGGTAATGAGTTGAATTGTCGATCAACAAATAGTTTTTAATTGATAATTTGCAGTTTGACAAGAAATTATAAATTTATAATATTACACTGAATATTTTAGCCTGTATAAATGAATATTGTGGGCTTAGCTGAAATCCACTAGTCCCCTCCCCATTAGAGCTCCAAGCAATATTTCTCTAATGAGTAGACACATAATATTATTTTATAATTTCTGCATGGTAAATCATCTATCAGTTATGATTACTGTATTGAATAGGGTTGTTTGAATCCGAAATTGTAGAGTGGTATGCGAATAATCAATTAAATCGCAATTCTGGTATGCAGACTATCAGAGAGAATTAAATGAGTTTTTCAATGAGTGTTATTCAAATAGGTAATGATCATCAAGTATTGGAAATTTAAAACGGTTGCCGTTCTCTATTCATTGTGTTTGATACACATGAAAAACAAATCAAATTTCACTCGATCGCGTAATGAAACTCTTCATATCGGCAGTAATAAAACTCGGTATATTGAATCATTATAAATTAAACAGTTGAATGTTATTCCACCCCGTTCATTATTGAGACTAATCAGAACATGGATATTGATTACCTAATAAATAAATAGCAAATATGAATATGGTTAATGATTTTGAAAACTCATTACCTTCGATTATGTACGCTTTACAAGCAATTGATTTCAATTGAAAATTATAAATCGTAAAAGTTTATTGATGGTGGTTCGCTGAATTATTATTAGTTGGTTGAATGGCTCACATTAAACGCTTCACCTGAGATGGAACAGCCACTTCAATGGGGCTTTGAAAACAAGTTCATTGTCTGGCATTTACTTTGCCTGCCTGGCCTTGCAAATGGTTTTAACCTTTGTTTTGTGATATGAGCTCGGTTGATGATACAAGTACCTCTTCTGCATTGGGGCTCTCGTCATTATAATGTTGGCTCAAAAAACAACGAAGTGACTTTTTATGAAGTATAGAAATGTAATGGACCTCTTCTGTATTGTTATTAAGTGGCATTTATCATCTTCAACATTATTAATTCATTTATTTTTAAATATAATAATTATTATATAATTTTCATTTCAAGTCAAGTTCGAATAACATGGCAAGCTTGAATCCTGGTAGGTGGCTATTTGAATTATGAAACTACCAATACTACCATACTACCAATACCAATCTACCATCTACCAATACTACCATATTGTTGAAAATTGATCGTCAATGGAGCTACCCAAACAAAAGCTAACAAACTATCGTTCCTGATTGTTTTTGTAAAACTGATAAACTGATTGTTTTTGTGTAATTGATTGTTTAACTTATTTCCTGATTACTTACTTTTACATCACGTTCGATCCTTATTAAATGGATTACTCATTTTTAGTATTTCCTCATTTTCTACTACTTTATTTTTTAATTTATTATTAATTCACTTCTTGCTGTATAGACTATTGAAGCGTTCATTTCCTTTCGTTGCTTCTAAGTTAGCAAATTTCTCATCACAATCAAAGTGACAGTATGTCTTTATTGTCTCATCAATAATTATTGAATTCTCTCATACTGTATTAATGGCAGGAATTGATTATCCTGTATTCACTCATTTACTCATGCAACTTCAGGATATGCAGTGGAATCGGATGTTTGTAATAAGTATGTTCTAGATAAGACATATTTTGTTAATGTTCACGTCCGTACACTCTGTTTATATTTGAGTTTATATTTTGTTAATCATGTCTCTAAATTCTATGTTCTATCATAGACTATTCAAATGAAATAAGTAATATGTGGCTCTATAAATACATAAAGTCGTACAGATACAGTCAAGTCCATGTCCATACACTCTGTGTTAAAATTCAAAGTTCTTACAAACTTCTTCTTCGTGTTCTTCAAGTTCTTGTGTTAGTTACAAAGTTCTATGAAACAGGCCCTAGATCTGAATAGATTAGGACGGAAACCAATTGTAATGCAGCAACAATGAGTGTCATCTGAATCTCTATTATCGGACCGCTCGTGTGTGATTACTAACATGCCCATTGTTGCCGCTGTCGTAATCAAAGAGAGGTCCCAGCCGTCAAAGAAGAATAATCCTGTCGGAAACATCATCTGATTCCAGAGCACGTGCCGTTTTTTCGTTGTGACGTCATCACAGCTCCGAGACAGAAATCGGAGATTACTTATTTTTATAATATAGCTTTCTTCCTCACCCCTCTCTATCTATCCGCCTGTATGTGTCAGGATCTCTCATTTCCTTGGCGTGGAGGGGGGGGGGAAGAACCGCTGATTGCGCATTTTGAACGGCTCTTTTCTTTTTACTTCTCTTGTTTCTTTCAGACGTAAAAATAATAACACTCTTTTGTGATGCCAATTCAATAGACCTCGCTCGTTTCCGTTCTCTCTAGCTGGCATATCCGGTACAGACCGCGGCGGTCGTATAATAGCCTCTTCTGTATATCGAATTTCTTATTGTAATCTACCATTCAGGACACTTCCCGTCGGCTGTGTACCTTTTTAGGTGTTTAGCCGATCCCCGCGTCTGTCCATTCTAAACAACTGAATGCTGCTTTTATTCTCCAAAGAAAGAACAAGTACTAGTAGAATGTATTGTCAGTATTGATATTATGGATACTGACAGTACTGAATAGTTTATAGTATATAGTCAGTATTGATATTATTGATACAATTTTGACTGGAGCATATTCAAATACTGTTGACAATACAATGATTGGTATTACTGCATTGACAATACAATGATAGGTATTATAGCACAGAGAACAGATTAGTAATACTAGAGAGTATTGCTTCTCTATGGTATTAGTGAATTGACATTTTCAGCTATGCTAAGTGTCCAGAAAATTTAATCGAAATACTATTGTACTATGATACCTCTGTTTCACGTTGCCAGTCGACTAGTTTTGATTTACAAATTTAGACCCTTCAATTGCACATTGAAAAATTCTGTTGAAACATTCTGATGATCCAGATTACACTGTTATAATAACTCAGAATTTCTATGTTTCCTCTCTGATGACATTGAAGTTGAAGCAAATATTATATTTGAAAATAATGGAATATAGAAATAGCCTAGATAAACCTAAGCCATGATTAACAAAGTACACATAAACGTAGTTCACAATCCAGAAGTGGTATGCGGTTTCAAATTATGATGTCAATGAAATCAATTATAATAATTGTAATATCAATAGGTTATGAAACGGAAGCAAATATTTCAGAAATCGACAAAACTCAATTATATGTAGCCTAGCAATTTATGTTGAAGAATGATATTGCTGAAGCTTGCAAAACGCACGCACCTTATGTGACAACCATAAATAACATACGTTTATTGTATGCACTAGATGCGGAATCATAATATAGGAAGAGGAAATTATGAGGCATGTATTAATAATTCTGTATGAAGGGATTCCATTTTGACATGGTGACGTTATTAATTTTGTGACGTGGATCTATAGCTAACCGATGAAGTGGATATATCTGTAGGGTATGCATAGCAAATATGGTGAGTTGGTTGCGGGGGGTATGTCAGATGGAAGCAATAGCAATGTGAGCTGAGTAATGCACCAAGCGTTCCAATATTAACGTCACAGTTACTGTGTGAGTGTGCAAGGTATGCAGTGTGTTTGTCAGGTTTAGTTTTGTTGTGAGGTTGAAAAAGTGCCGGTTTTGAGGGGGTGTGGAGGAGGAAGAGAGGGTGGATGAGTAGGAGGAGGAGGAGGAGGTGGAGGAGTAGGTGGTGGAGGTGGAGGAGAAGGAGGAGGAGGAGGAGGAGGAGGAGGAGGAGGAGGAGGAGGAGGTAATAAATGGTTGACGCTCAAAGTCAGAAACGACAGTCTACCTCTACTCGCTCACCCCTCTGAATGCTGTGATCTGTTTCAGTTTTGTAATTAATAGTAACAGGAGTAATAACTCAAGTAATTGTTGGACGAACGGCATGTGGGAGGGGGGTGGCCGTTTGAGCAATGGTGACGATTATTATGCTGATGATCACTATCGGGTGTTTCACACAGCAATGCTCGCTCACTGCTGGGGATGATTTCAAAGGTCTGCTCTGCTACAACTACAACCCTCTTGTCTCTCTCTCACTTTTCCATTCGACTTATCTCTCTCTTTATCTTATCTCTCTCATTCTTTCTCTTTTTATATATTCTCTCTTTTTTCTCAATCTTTCTCTCTTCTCCTCTCTTCCCCTTCCTTTGAGTCTTTGTCCCTCTCTCACTTCCTCTGTTCTTCTCTTTGCTTTTCTCTCAATCTTCTCTCTTTCCCAACCATCCTGTGTTTCAATTTCTCTCTTACCGTTTTCCTCCCTTTCCCTCTCTGCTTTTATCTCCATATTTTTCTCTTCCTGGGTCTCTCTCACCATTTTTATGTCTCTGTCTTTCTCTCAATCTTTTTCTCCTCCATATCTTACTGTCCTTTCTTCCTTCTTTTTTTTTGTCTCATCTCAATCTATCTCTCTTTTTAGTTACTCAACTTCCTCTTTGTTCCTCTCTCTGTCTGTCTTCACCTTGACTTTTTCCCTCTCTTCCTTTTTCTCCGGATGTCTCTCTCTCTCTCTCTGTTTTTGTCTTTCTATATTTCTCCCAATTTTTCTCCATCCCTCCCTCTCTCTGTTTTCATTCTCTCACTCTCTCTCTCTTCACATTGAATAATTAATCAGTTAATGTACATTTTTCGAATTATTAGTTGTATATTGTACTATTTTAATCTAGGATTCAAGCACACATATTTGTTATCTACATGGAGTGGTTCTTAGCCGAGGCGGCTAAGGCGTCAGACTGATTAAAGTTATCAGCAGTCAGATAAAATCCATTGGGCCAGGGTTCGAGCCTGGTTGACGGAAAGGATTTTGACAAATACGGCCACCCTGTCTTTCGGAGGAGACGTTAGCCGTCGGTCCCGACTGCCCTAAACAGTAGTCGTCATATCTCATCATCACCACTCATTACCCACGCACAAGCCTAGAGCTCATGTGGGCATCATCCTCGGAAAAAAAAATGAAGTAAATAATTTAACCCTTCTCTAGGTCTAATATCTGTTTTGTCTATCTATTTTCACCAAAATCTCTCTTTTCCCCTCTCTGTTTTTGTCTCTGTATCTTCAGTCCAATATTTTTTTCTCTCTCTCTTTCTGTTTCTGTCCCTTTATGAAAAAATATCTTTCTCTCTCTCGCTCTCTGTTTCTGTCCCTGTATACAAAGATCTCTCACTCCCTCTCTTTCTTCCTTCTTACTCTCTCTTTCCTTCTCTCTTTTCCTGTCTCTATTTTTCCAAATATTTCTCTCACTCTTTCTCTCACTCTCTCCCAATCACTCTCACCTTCTCCCTCTCGCTGTGCTGCCCTCTCACTACAATGTAAGTACGTAAGCTTAGTGTTGTCGTAGTCTTTATTGAGAGCGAGGGCGGGCCGGCGAGCAACGATAAAAGCCTGTCGCTGTCGTCCCCGCTCATGTTGTAATGGTAAAACATCTGCGCCTCCTTCAGCTCCGGAATTAATTCGAAACTTTCGCGAATAAACTTTGAACGAGATCGGACGGACCGAACGAAAAGTCCTGCAAAACATTCCCAAACGTACTCTTGTCTTCTGTCTGTGTGTGACGACGAAATTTCACGTTCGCAAGTATTTTGTGTGAATGTGATGGGAAATTCACATTAGCGGAGCGGAAGTCAGGTTTTCTGAATTGCACTGCTGATGAGGTCATGCGGAATGTCGCTGGTTTAAAGGGAGTTTCCTTCCCCTGTAATGTAGGGAAAACTTCAATTCAAAGCAATCTGTTTCCAGTATGTATGCTGCATACATGCTTTTCATTCCTGAATGGTCTCTTCTACGAAGGAATGTTTAGAGATAAGTGTGTTATTGAAGGATCTTGATGTATTCAATGTGAAATGATTGATTCATCATGTAACTTGCAATTGAGGGATGATCTATCTGATTCTTTTTTAACTAATTCCTGATTAATGACTATACAAACTTCTTTTCAATAAGTGTTTTTATAGTAATTCGTTGATTATTTCATCATTGTTGCATGATTATTGCTTACACCCACGGTTTGTACGTTTGTTGCTTGTTGGTTATTTTATTATTGTATGGTAGTGGTTCATTGTTGACTAAATAATTAAAAAGGCCATGATTTATTCTTTGTTATACAATTTAAAAATATCTTGCAAAGCTCCTTCTCTTACTTACTACCTTTTGAATATCATCTATACTTTGTTGTTTTCCATGACGAAATACTTTGAGAAAATTCTGTTGAAGTTATTATTTTATTATTATTCTATCAATTTATTCACGTCAAATGCACTAAGTCGTAACTTTAATAGAATAATCTTATATTTCTGTATTTCTTAGATTAATCTATATTTCCATGGCGAAATACTTGTAGAAAATTCTGTTGAAGTTATTATCCTATTAATTTATTAAGTCAAATGCGAGTAGTAACTTTATTATAATAATCTATACTTCTTGTCTTCGAATATTATCCTTTCTTCTTTCCTGACGACAATTCAAATTCTATAGTTTACTTACTTGCTTGAATTAAATCCAGATACGACTTGGTCTAGAGTCCTTTTCGATACACGCATCCGCTGCACAAACTTTATCTCCCCACAAAAAGTCATCCACCAATTTGCTATAGTCACCCACAATGACTTGCATTGCACTTCTAACACAGCATGTGGAGGGAGCAGAATTAATAACCAGTAAAAAGAAGCAACCGTATCAATCATCTGCTGCCTCTGACCAGTCGTGACTGAGTTTATTGTTCTTATTTCAGATACATTTTGTGCAATCAACCCCTGCTGCTGAGTTATGGTGCATAAAATCGCACAAAAGATCGCCGCCTGGTAATAATGCACCATGCACTCTGAAAGTATGATTGAATAAATGACGACGGGCTACTGTGAGAGGCCGTAATAACTTGAATGATTGAATTGTGTAGGCTTCACAATAGGTTTCATACGTGATAAAAGAAACAATCAATAGATCACGTGCTGTGGACCAGTTGAAATCAGGCTGGAATAATTTTTACAACATCTGCAGGATGGGGCAGATGAATTTTCAGTGAATGGTCGGCTGTGTTGAGGGTAGGGGGCAATTTGCATCTGAATAACCTGCCACGCTACCGCCTATTACAGTACGCGATGTGTGTAGTAGTAGAACTCCCCTACTGTATCTAATTCTCCCTAATGCTCGCCGCATCCCTTGAATATCGACTTGCTTCCTATATCGATGATCAAGTGTGCAAGGTTGAACACACGACTAGCATTATGAATCTACTTGCATAAAATGTGTACTCCTTATCTAATTAAGTTTTTCTCCTTACATCCTTATCCGTGGCGAAGCGTGGTATGCTTATTTGGTCATCGCCGGGTATATTTCCTATAGGCGATGACCAAATAAGCATACCACGCTTCGCCACTGATCCTTATCTAGTGGTTCAGACGTTCCCTGTCCAAGATACTTTCAGTTGAAAATTAAGTTACAGTTGAATTTGTGTGTCGAACACATGTATTGTGTGAACTAGATTTATACTCAATTAAGATTTTTCATACTTTGTGATAACACTTAATGTGGATTGGAAAATGATTCTATTACGTTATTATTAAAAATGTTCGCGTGCTCACTTGAAAGAAAATTTCAATAGTTTGTTGTATGCTTGCAGTAGCAAGCAGTATATATTATATAGAAAGGAACGGAAGAAATTGGAATAATGATGGATGGACCTAATCGGAGGATTAGTTTTCTATCCTGAGATCGGAAATGATTGATCGTTCATCCGAAGACAATAATGGTCATGGATGATTCAGCCTTGTTGATATCGATAATGTCTTCTGGTCTTTGGTTTTGGCAATTCATGTATTGTGTGTTTTATTTCAATTTCTAATCAAACCTGTTTCTTTTTCAGGTGAGTGTTATGCGATATCAAGGACCACCTTTATGCTATTGCCTAGTGTAGCACGTGAGTAGACTTATTTCAGTCGAATAATAAATCATTAGATATTATGGATAAAATTAAGGTATTATTAAGGTATTAAATTAAGATATTATGGATAAATTAATTGAATATAAATTAAGTAGAAAATTGATGAATGAGCTCAGAATAACAGAGTTCTTCATATTTTCATTTTTATTGGTGAATTCATCTTTTATTGATGATACTTTAGACAGTAAATGCTCTTCCTTTTTGCTCTTTTTCGGTCTAATCTTCAATAAACCAAACAAGAAATATAGAAGTAGTATGAAATATTATCAGAAATAATGTACAATTGAAAGTTCTCTCAGAAAAGATATTGAACGATAAGGAAAACTTGAGACAAACTCAAGCCTTCTTCATCAATTAGCTAATTGATTGTAATTTTTTAAAATTCATAAAACAGCACAGTATCTTAGAAACAGTTTAACTCTCAGGCTAAACGCACGAGATTAGTCATGTTTAGTCACATTACTTCACATAGTTGCTTATGAAGCAACACACACCGATTAGTCATTGCATCGGTGTGTGCTGCTTCATAAGCAGCTATGTGTATTACTGTGATTAAACGTGACTAATCTCGTCTTGTCTTGTCTTGGCTAACCGGTGTACGCCTAGCCTTAACGCAGTTTCAACGAACAACACCTTATAGGGTTTGGTTTTGGTTTGTCAACAACAGCAAAGCATCAATAAGTAGATACAACTTATTTGTAAGACAAAATTAGGGACAAAGTGATCTACAAAAGAATAAGGGAAAAAATCATTGGAGATTACAGGAGGGAATCATGTGAGTTGAGTACGAGAAAGAGAAACCTTTGAAAAAGGATAAGATGTGAGTAAACAATGCGATCCTGGAGAGAAATAGGGAAAAGAACACAAAGATTTAGAGAGGAAGGGTGATATGTGACGAGAAACTCAGAGAATGTGATCTGAAAAAGAAACAGAGAAGAGAATCAAGAAGAAGAAACGAGGAGATTGAGAATGGATGGATAGAGTGAAGATGTTGAGAGACTGAAGATGTTTGTGCGAGTGCAAGTGTTTGCGCGTAGGTGGGTCGATGACACTGTTAAATGATGCAGGCCAATCGATGAACGAGATCCGAGCAATTTACAGAACTACTTAAACGCACACCAAAGGCTGCACTAAGCGAAAGTTTCAGGAAATTACAAGGCGCTAAGCCGACTCAGGCTTAGGCAGAAGCTATCTTTGCAACTGAGAACTGAGTGGTGTGTAAAACTTCCTACAAGCCTTGCTATCTTCCCTTCTATACATAGATATATTAATAGTGACCTACCCATCATAAATATATATAATATATAGATGATCAGTAGTATTACAAAGATAAAACCTCAATCTACAAACGTTTCATCACTTCAAATTTGGTTGGGTGCTATTGAATGAATGTAGGACTGCTTTACGATCGATTAGCCTCTTTCATAATTGGGCTTCTTTTGATATTGGACCTCTTCCGATATCAGGATCCCTAATAAGTATGATGGAAGATCAAAAGAAATCGGATTCCAAGTGGATGGAAGAGAGCTATGCGGAACTTATAAAGTATGATTAGCTTGAGTGCTGTACGAATGTGAAGTCTTTTGGAAAAGTTATTAGCATTGCATGTATTTTAGTAACTCATATTTCTGTAGCTTGTACACTGTATTTATGGTACGAATATGTACAAAAATTTGTACACTCGATATACAGATATATATTTTAGACATACCGTAGACTAAGGATAAACCCAATAGGCAGACCACAGACTAGGGACAAACTAGGGATAAAATTATACCTATTATGTGGTAATACCTTATTAGTTTTTTCTATATCTATATCCTCAATCTATTTTATAGATCAGCTACACTATTGATGAGTTCTGTACTTTATTGTGTAATTTATTTACCTTTCTAGTAATGGGAAATTACTATTTTGGATATAATAGGATATAATTTAATAGGATATATTTTTGGATATTTTGGATATAATTACTAGGATATTACTATTTTACCTTTCTATTTTGGGAAAGAATCGATAGAATATAAATTTCGAGCTCATTCTATAAATTGACAATCTGCTAGAGAAGACAATAATAGATTTTTTAAAATTTATCGTAACATTCACAAATCACATCCTCATGTCCCATTAGTTTTCTGTTTATTCCCTTATCATTCTCATTCATAAACTGGATATCTACACCATTCGAATATTTAATCATAATAAGACTATTCAGGGCTTGATCATATCTCAGCCAATTAATTTGCTAAGTGGTCTTCGTGAACAGTGTTTTGTCTGATAAATTTTTTATCTCTTTGCGATAGTAGTCTTCAAATGATAAAATACTTATTTCTCTACATTCATCAACAGCGATTCACGTGATGAATCCTGAATTTCTGTACAGAATAGTCTCATTGAGAAAAGTCCTTGGCCTTGTCCCATGAAATTATTCATAAAGATACCGATCTCATGCATGTTGTGTGATTTCTTTGATAGTTGCATGCCGGCATATTTGGATGTAAGCAAATCTCTTGCTGCCGGCTCATTTGGAAAGCAACATTTGCTCCTCTATTGCAGGGGCGCAGCTGCAAAGTTGCTTCAAGCAACGTTCGTTCGTTTATTGTTAATTTATAGGGCTCCTTTTTTACAACTGCAGATGTTGTGGGAGGGTTTAAGAGCCAGTGGGTCTCGCCCTGCCCAACTCATTTCGACCCCGCGGTTATAAATTGGGTTTATGATTGATGGCTTATATAACCTCCCCCTTCACTAACTATTAATTATCTTTGCCTGCTAGATTGATCCCTGTATAACGTGTGGAAAAATTATTCATGAATCGAATTTATTAAGTTAATTTACAACACCTGGCTAGGGATATACTAGTTGTTGAATAGGAAGAAAAATCTTTGCCCTTGTTAAACGGATCAGCCGTCGGGTACTATCAGTTGAGTGTGTAATAAGTGGAACTAACTAGTTTAGCGTCTGCTATGGCCTAAACTAATTTTCGTAGTTATGATCAACAACTGCCTCAGGTCTAAAGTAACACTTTTCTGATTTTGTACGTCGCCTAAGGCTCATATTCTCAACCTTAGTTCAACCAGAAACAAGAGAAGTGTTCACTCTAGAACTTGAGTTAAGAGTTAATCACTGTTTAAACTGTGTAGTAAGTATATGTGAGTTCAACTTTGAAAATTCAAATCAAATTTATTTCACACAGACAAGATTACAAAATACATAAAAAGCAAAAACATTTTTCAGGTGAAACCTGAAAATTATGGTAGCTATATTCATAATGGAGCTTAACTCTTGAACATAAGTTTATCCACAGATTAGTTGAGCTGGTTCCATCAAATATTAGACGTCCTGTAAAACAGGAGAAAGGCTTACATACACCAGAAATTGATAGCAATGCCTACTATGAAATAAACTTGGAATTCTAGAGTCATTTTCCTGTTTTACAGGCTTCTAAGATCTATGAAACAGGTCCCTGGTCATTTTCGGCTGTAATGACCAGCTAACTCAGTTTGACAAGATTTTTAGTAAAATAATTGAATAACCAATAAAAAAAATATTCCATTGTATTACAGTCAGTATTAGCCTACTTAGTATAAACTACTCGAAATTCGGGATTCAAATGAGAAAAACATAATACAGAAATCTTGATATACTTTATAAATATGAATCTTCATAATATTTTACAGATACATGATCCTGTAAAGTAGGTTATGATTTCGTAGATTGATGAGTAAGCTATAACAAATAATGGAATGATAATCCTTTACTCACTAAGTATTGACAGTTTTTCCTGTGTTGAATGAGGCGAAGGAAAGATGGTTAGTGCAATGGACGAAAAGAATCTGCAGTTCTGTACACAAACCCTGAATGTTCACGCGATAAATTTCGGAAGCAATACCCAACAAAACAGGAAGCTTTAGCTTTTTGTAGGAGACTTCCGGAACCCTCAGCGGTGCCGACAAGGTCATTATCACATTTTACAGAGCTCTTATTTCGCCCAAAAAGCAGTTGTGTTTTGCATAATTCGTTAGAAAACCGTCGTTTGACGGGCTTACATTTTCGGTTTCTTTGTGCCGGGTGGTCATCTTTGCTCTGGATAGTCGCCAAAAAGGATATTTCTGAATTATTTGTTTTCCTTTTACCGAAATGTGTTTGGTTCATACTGAAATGCTGCTCCAAATCATAGATGAATCTGTCATATAAATATTTCGTACAATATAAACTGTACAACTGTACTCCTTAGAACAAGAAAGATACAGAACACATTTATTGAAAAGTCACAATATGTGAGGGCACCAAAGATACGCCAGTTTAACCCTCATAAAACAAAATAATAATTATATCCAGTATGAAATTAACATCCAGATCAAATAAGGTTAACAATTTTTTTATTGATACGCTAAATAATGGTCTTTTTTCAATTAAAGCCAGGTAGATAAATTAAAATATAGTACAACTGCACTAAATATAGTGAACACATATATATATATATATAGGCCTATAGTGAACATAGTGGACTGAATATAGTAAACATAGTGAACTGCACTAAAGATAATAATAACAACTACAGTGAATGGCAAGCAATAACAAATTTTGAGTTGTCTGTAATAATGAAGACCGAATAAATCATATAATAATTTCAAATAATTAATTGAATTGAAATTTACAAAATGGGAATTCCCCAATATGTTGTACGGTCAGTTGCACGAGGATCCAATTGAATTTAACCCACATAGAATAACGTCATTTCATTGACTTTATAATCGTTAATTGTTTCTCGTTACATTGAATACGTTTGGTGACATCACTTCCTGGCTCTCAAATTAGATTACAATTTCGTGCAACTGTCTGCTAATCTTTGAATGAGAGAATTCAAAGTTTCAAGACACAAACTTCCTACTTTTTCTTGAATTCATCTGACTCGAGATGAATGCAATCTGTAGAGGAGTGCTGGGGAGGAACTTAATGAAACCAGGAACTGTTGTCTTTTTTACAATGCACTTTGAGGGAGAGCCACTTAGAAGAAACAAGAACAAGTAATAAATTAATTTGGAGGACAAAAGCTTCTTTAATCGTGGAATAATTAAAAATATGATGATGGAAACATGACGTTAAGGAGAAGTTTGCGGAGACTTTTCTGATGTTAATGAGAAAAAGTGGGGAATCACCTTGGTGGTAGAAAGAGAAGAGGTTTGATATTAGGAAAGGTTGTCAAAGTAACGATTCAGGTACCTATCAACATTGTACTTTCCAATACGGGTTTCGAATAGAGAAGGAGAGAGAAGGTAAATAAATTTTTGAAGGCTTAAATGCTTCCACTCCACTACCCTTTATCATGGCACAGACTTCAGAGACTTAATTAAATTTTCAGTTTCTCCTTAGGGATTAATTAGTCGGAGAGGCTTTCTTGGGAACACTTGTGTGGTAAATAGTTGAGGAAGTGTGTCTGTGTAACATATGTATTTTATCTGTGTGTGTGTGTAATGTATTTACACGAACACAATCTACCCAAGGCTTTTGATAAAAGTACAGTATAGAAAATGAGAGCCACCTAAATTAAGCACCCAAAAGCGTAACTTGATAGCTCTGTTTCCGTATTTAGCAGGTATTTAACAGTCAAGCAACATTAACTTTGCTCTAAGCTTGTAAAAGCTTTTGTGCAGAGCTGTATGCGTTGTTACTCGCTGAATTCGAAATTAATTCCCATTAAATATTGTTCAAGTAGATTCGAATATCGTCAGGTATGACGTAAGTTGTTAAATTCCGATGTGGAAGATATCGGCGGATTTTGTTGAACAGCAATTATTATGTTTTTGCTGCTAAATTAGCGTTGAGATTGCAAAGCTGTAACATTATTTGTGTTTTGAACTTTTCATTCAAAATTATAATACCTACCAACTTGGGGAAATTGTTAGGCATCATATTCCTAACAATTTGCAGCCAAATTGACGTTGTGATAACGAAGCTCTTACGTACAAAACCTTACGTACTTGAACCTTTTAAAAATAATTATAATTACCAAGTTTCACAAAATTAACATGTGATACTGCTTTCTTCTATCTCAATAATGCTCGGTTTTTCAGTCGCTCAATAGACAGTTTATGGATCCAATAGCACTATTGAATCAATAACCATGTGTTTTCAAATGCAAAAAAAAAATATTGATTCAATAAGTTTATTGAACGACTGAAAAACCGGGCATAAGAGAGGCTTTTTTATCAGAAACATTTCCCAATAAATAATAAACTTTCAAATAAATTATTTATTTATTTAGCGTATGAATTTTTATAGTGGGGAGACTCGAGTAGGGTTGTTCCACTTGCCAACATAACCAATCATCCCTTGATAATTTATAATACTAATAAATAACTTCCATCAAATAATAAACTTGATAATTGTTTTGGATCTTAAAGAATTATGTAAAATAATGAAATGTTGATCACTGTTTTGAAGTGGCAAATTCACTAATTACAGCGAAATTCATTTAACATTGTGAGAAAAGTGTTGGACGGTTATAAATTTCTTATTGTTGGATTTTGAAATAAACTTCTAGCGTGAAGTACCCCTCAGGACATTGTAAACCAGGAACATTTTCAAAGCTTCTCTGAAACTTCTCATGTGAAAAATTCATTGGGAAAGAATGTCAGCCACTAGGTTCCCCTTATCATGGGTTAGTTTTGGGTTCCAATGCAACGGGATATATCGCATTTCTTCACGTAAAGAGGTTTCCAATCGTTAATGATATCCATATGTTGCCGTATGGCAACATATATATTATTACATATATGGCGACATAATTCAGTCGTCATATATAATTTCCAATACGTCTGATAGTCTTACGCCTGAAGTCTTACCTGACTTTTCTCACATTATCTTAAGCAGTAACCTTGCACTTTAAATTTAACTCTAACTAGATTGTAGGTAATTGAGTAGTAGAAGTGGGTAATAGGGTAGTAAAGGTGGCAATCGGATTACTCGTTAAGCTTTAATGATCTCAGTATCAGGTCAAGATAATCTCAGTCACTATAATCACAGTGAGAAAATCCTGAAGATTTTTTCTCGTTGTATAGACCTCAACATTTTCTGAACTAATACTTACCATACTAGTACTCACTGATTCTAAATACTAGCTTTATCTTGGCTTGTTATGCTATCACTGTACAATTTGTCGGTCTTCTAGATTTTGTACCAACTTAATCATCTCACATCACGTAGTAAGTAGGGTAATCATAATATTAAATTTGTGCAAAAATTTTATCTTCCTCTATTATTTGCGACAGGAATTTTTATCAATTTTCCAGTGGAGAGCATGTTTTGTGTTGTTTCAACCCCTCAATTTGTTGGTCAAATTGACAAATGATGGTTTTTGGTTTTCTTTGCAGTTGCTTAGGTTGTCTCTGTAATCTACCTAGTTCTCCAATGCAGTATCATCTAAGGAGCTACAAAACTGGGTTCTCTTTGCAGTTGTCATTACTGTATTTGTAATCTACCTAGTTCCCTAATACAGTATCATCTACAAAACTGGTGAAACAGTAACAGGAAATATTGTCCTCTTATTTCTGGAGAAAATACGACACGAAGTTTGATTTGAAATTATTTCACTTGGTTATTCAGTGAATTGAACTTGAGGAATATAAAAAAAATATGAACTGTATATTATTGTTATTATAAATGTGTTGGACAAATTTTTACCGATCGTTTGGAAACTCAACAGGATCTGGCACAGACTTAACTATTTGGTCCGGCGAGGATTCTTCCCTCCAGAGAATAATTCCAACCAACAAGAACGAAGCCGGATAATAATAGTAGATGCCGGTGGTACAAAACACGAGTGAATAATAATTTAGAACAAGCGTAGGTGTGTGGGGAGGAGGAAAGAAAGGCTAATATTAAAGAGGCTATTACGCTATCCTCAAACCAGTTTATCATAATACTAATGGTCCACTTCCATTCAGCTCTAATTCCAGTCTAGCTTGCAGTAAGTTACGGCGCCAGAAGCAGGGCTTGAGTTAGTGCACTATTGTGGCATTATTTAAGCGCTCCATGGCAGTGAGTTAAGTTCAAGATGGACTTAAATCGGTTGTGGCTGCTTCTGTTGAAGCCGAAAATCATCATTTCGAGATCCCCGAACTCTAATAGTCCACATCCGAATTGATAAACCGAGCCAGGATGGGAGTTAGTTAGTCGATATTGTTGGATAGAATCGATTGCCTTGTTCTATCTAATTGGTTCTGCTTCTCTCAATTCAGCTATCGACTAGTAATGATAGACTGGATTACGAATGCTCACTTCTCCTTTCATCTTCTAACAGAGTGCTATCAAGAGAGAACAACTTTTGAAAAACGTTCAACAAAAACTTCTCCCGAAGATCAGTAGCTGGACTATTTAATGACTTCTAGGTTCTAGAATAGACTAACCAAAAGAGAATAGATTATCTGCTTCTAGTTGATTCTCCGCTTCAGCCGATGGATATTGAAATATTTGAACAGGAAGAATGGTGCTGATTTAAAATGAACTTTATTTATTGAACGTTAATGACAACATGATCAATGTTAAGGAATTCAAAAGGATGAAGCAACGGTGTGTGGGTTTATACATGTAGTTATCGAATATTCAAGATCTTGATCACTTTATCTCTAGTCTATGTATAGATGTAGCATCTACTCGAGGTAAGCACGTGAATGGTTTTGAAGGTTGGTAGTTTCGAAAAATGGCTTTAGATGTATTAAAAAAAGTGAAGAGCAGCAAGTGTTTTCCACCAACCTTTTTGTAAAATAGTCGTAATTAGAGATTTGAATACAAATTCCATCAATGCTTTCTGCTCCAACTATATGTGAACATTTACGTTACTGTAGACTAGACATGTAGGACTTATAGAAAGGAAGGACATATATAGACATAGACATATATAGACCTATAGGAAGGAATGAGAAGTAAAGATAATAATCAATAATTTTGTATATCTCTATCAACCAAAGCTCAAAACTTGACTGTTTGACAAGCATAAATCTGATCAAGCTTCTCAAAGTGATGATAAATTGAGACACCAATTTGCTTCAATTGTCCTGCGACTTTGATTTTGAAATTTATTCTGATTAGCCCATCAATCGACTTTAGGTCTTTAGGAATAACCAAATCTGAATAATACATTGATTATGAAATTGATTTATCTGACCATGATGTGTACCTCTTCATTCACAAAACTTCGTTAGGCATATTCATACCTGTTGACAATCGGTGGATAAATGTTATAAAGAAAAAACTATTACACTAATGAAAACTATAATAAGAGAATTAAATTCTTATTAATAAGAATTAATTTAAACTATAATAAGAAAATTAAATTAAAATTGAATTCTTATTAATAAGAATTTATACTTCAGAATATTGTAATGTGCTTTCACCAGATATTTGAAGACCTGCAGAAATAGGATTTTTACAAAGTATGAAAGTAATTTTTTATATTATTGAACAAAAGATTCTCTGTGATCAGTTATCAAAGTATCAGTTTTGAGTATTAATTAAATTAAAATTCCATCAGACCTATCCGTACTTGGCAATCAAGGAAATCAACCATAATTATTCTCAATCAATGACAACATGACTCATTAATGAGTCATGATTATTCTCAATCGACAGATAGAGATAAGATTGAAACACTGTAATATTTCTTCCCTAATATGCGAAGAAAGAGTATAAATCCTACGGGGTGTCCGAGAAAAAATGGAAGCAAATGTTTGGTGGTAACCCCAGTGTGAAGAACGTAATTTAGGGTTGAGGATCGATGTAGAACATTATCTGCAGTCTTTGAAAGTGACATTTGAGCGATTACACAGTTTTTCTTCTGGAAAAGTCTTGTTTTTCTTCTTCCAGTCGTGTACATTATTCTTGGGCGTGCAATACCTTCAAGCAATCGTGCGAAATATTTCAAGAAGGGAGAGAAAGTTGGTGAAGGGGCGTCAATGATGACAGTTCTTCAGAAGGGAAGAAAGTCCCTACTTGAGGGCGAATTGTTTAGGAGTTACTGTGTCTCTATGAATGAACATGAACTGTCTGCGCGCGACCGGAATTCGATTATTGATGATGGATGTTCTGCTTTTAAGTTACGATTCTCTGAAAAGGCACATTCCTATGCATCTCACCATCGATACTGTCATTCTAGCACACGCAATGTTATTGTTTTCAAGAAGGAATATATGTTTTATTATCACTTATGCGGGGTTTGAAATCTATCTAAAACCGTAGGACCCTTAACATGGTACGCACTTCATGGTGGAACTATCCATGATCCATAAGGGTCGTCCATATACTTATAAATAATAATTATTAGTACAAATAATTACTTGAAATATACCACACCTCTTATTAGAAATTAAATATCTGATTGCATGATAGAGATTTCTAATAATAGGCCTAAATAATGAAAAAATTTCAATCTATTATTTCAAAAGACATCTATTTGCATTCATCATTCATCAGAAGCAGTCACTTCTTGGTGGTTCAGAACAGAACTAAAACTGTAGGTTCAAGTAAAGTGTAGATTATTTTCTCTGATGATCATCCATCCCATTATCCACGAACAAGAAACATGCTTTTGTGGGCATCACCTCAGAAAATATAAAATGTAAATTCTTGTATTATACTATAGAAAAATATATTTTTTCTGGTGGCTATCAAATCACATAGAGTAGACGGATTCTCAAAAATTCAATTCGATTTTTAAACAATTAATAGGTTTAATTCTGTATGAAATGGTAGAAATAGTAGCCCATCTACAATACTATCCATATCTGTTGTGAGAAGAGTGAATTCCGATGCTCTTGATAGATATTGGAGTTGTCAATACTCCATGCTGTCTCGGGAATACTGATCTTCTCAATGGTTGAAAGACTTCTCCGGGCCAAGTTAGACGGAAATAATTTATTAAAAGCGTAGAGTCGACATCAGTCCACGTCACTACGGCTGGCAGCTCGTTTGCATTGAAACCATGAATGCAAGTTGAAGGATGAGCAGAAGAGAGAGAGAGTGAATAATGCAGGGAATGGGAGAAAGAGAGGGGGAAGGCAGAACGAGACGGAAAAAATGAGAATGATTAGACTAGAAAGGGAGACAAATGCTGAACTGAAAGGGATGGGCGATGCCTTTATTAAATGAGTAACGTCTTTCAAAAGTGAGGTTATTTTTCATGCTGGGAAAATTACTGTTGGCTATGTCAGCCAGGAATAATCATGTTAAAGTTTTCGGTGACAGAGTGGAGTTGAGGAAAAGACTAGGAAAGGGAAAGATGAAGAGAGAGAAGGTGAAGGGAAAGAAGAGGGAGAAGGAAAAGAAGAAGGAGAAAGAGTTGAGAATGACAAGGAAGATGACAAAATCAAGAAAAGAGAAAGAAGAAGATTTGGAAGAGACGAAGAAGATGAAATGTGAATGGTTATAGTCATGAAGAAAAGTTGTAGCTTATCTTTTGATAAGTGCCTAATGGTATCCTCAAGTCAGAAGATGGGAATACAAGTACAACAGATTACATATCGGGTTTCAGAAACTTGATAAAGACATTAGAAATGACTCTTGTGTGATACATATATGGATAAAGGACGATGACAGATCAATTTATAAGAGATAAGACTGGGTAAAATTTGAATATATGGCTTACAAAAAAGAAATGTTCTTAGTCCAGCGGTCAGTTTGAGATCTAAATTATTCGGATTAGATAAGTCACGATCTCTCGGTATTGTCGTTGGATGGGTGTCCGCTATTAGTTAAGGGATTCAACCCACCCAAATCTATGGTTTTATGGTCCATAGACTTGAAATAAATTGTTGTCATTACAGCTTTTTATCATGTTCAAAACAATTATACAATTTCATCCACTTTGAAATTGTAATATAGCTGCATCATAGTGGATGAATTCTTATACACTTTCATTATAATTGTAGAGAGCTGTGATGAAGGTATTTATTGTTAGTCAGGGCAGGGGCCAATTTCATGAAATTTTAGAAATCTTGTAAAACAGGAAAAAGACTGACACACACTAGCCACCAATATCACACCATACTACGTTTGTAATAGACTACAGCCGCTTCTTTCCTGTATTACAATACTTTTATTGTAGTATGGCCGGTTAATCAATTGACCTAATCCTTGGAGCGAAGAAGAAGAAGAAGAAGAAGAAGAAGAAGAAGAAGAAGAAGAAGAAGAAGAAGAAGAAGAAGAAGAAGAAGAAGAAGAAGAAGAAGAAGAAGAAGAAAACAATACTTTTGTGATAAAGTATGATAATTTATAATTTATGATAATTTTGGCAAAGAATTAATTTGAATTCAACCGATAAGTTTTTATGAAACATTTCCTGAAGCCTTAGCGTAGTGACCGCACTTTACTCACTCTTAAAACAAAAACAAAACAAACTCTAAATTAAAAATCACTTTACTCAATGGATACACTTGGGTTAGACCGTACAATTTTCCTCGGTTACTTGGATAAGTAATCTGGCAGCGGCTCAATTCAAGTGGATTCCGACACTTGTAACAACATCGTTAGCAGCGCTGATGAGCTCCGAAAATATGTCAGGACTTGTTTGTCGGATGAGGAGGCTTGAACTCAACAGGGCTCCTCCGCAGGAGACAGAAGATGGCACGAATTTTGGCTGCAGTCCGGCGTTTCGAGGATTCGTCAGGGCAGGCTAACAAATTAGCATGACGGAATCCGTTTGAAACGCTTTCAACTATTTAAGAATGGTGAGATTTTTGGCACGACGCGGCGTTTTGGAGGACTTGGAGGTGAGCGAATCTTTTTTTTCTTACGCGACGTGTTTCATTCTTCTTCTCTTCATCAGTCCATCCTGAAATGTCATTCACTTCCCGTCCGCTTGCCCATTAAGCCTAGCGAAGCAGAATGAGTTTTTTCTGATCTTACCGCGCCCATTCACGTGTCCCTTCCCCCTCATTCCCCATCCCTTATTCTCTCTTTCTCAATCTCTCATTCTCTCTTTCTCCATTTCTTTAATGACATGCACCGCGTACCGCGGCAGCAGCTAGAACGCGCTCAATTTATTTATAGACCTACAAAACACAGTTCAATCTAAAGAAATAGGAGTGGTTGCTTTCTATGAGCTTCCTTTTTAATGAGTTCTACGTATCAGTTGTTTCTATCACATTTGGATCAATCATGTGCCCTGGTGATTATGTAGATTCACCAGAGAGGTTGTTCCTAGAGGAGAGTTTTTCATGAATGATGTGGTTTACAGATAAATGGGATTATAATATAAACTGAATACAGAAGAACCTAAATACTCTAACCTAAAGACCTAAACACCCTATGCTTGGAGCATAGGAGCAGAAGCATGAAATAGAATAGAAAAGAAAATACTGAACAACCTACTGGAAGTTTTGAGATATCAATAATTTCAATACTGTTGCTAGAATTATTAAATTTTTGTATGTAACTTTGATGTATAGCAGGATCATTTTAACTTGTCAGAAAACAGCTGATTTAACGTCAGTAAACGAGCGTACATCAATCAGCTGTTTTCTGACAATTTAAAAGAATCCTGCTATACTGTAAGATAATGAATGACTGTCATACTGCCTCTAGTTGGAAATACCCTTTATTTCACAATTTTTCTATAAAAATAATATCTGAAAGTTGGAGAAAATCCCTGTATCTGTCCACTACATCGATGATAATTGTGACTTTCAATTTGAGAGGAAGATATTCGAAAGATATAGGAGAAAGACAACTGGAGAGGAGCTGCAAGAGGTTTTGGAATGATGAAGGAAAAATAAAACTTGATGAATATCTGGACATCTATACATAGAACCGTTCCCCTTCTATTCCTCGCTTCTCGAAATTTGAATGACTTCTTTCATTATAATATTAGTTGGCGGCGGTCGCATTCAGTGCTTGACTGGCGAGACAACTTCCAACTTAATTTTTTCCTGGAAGCTTTCGTGACTCGATTCCAGCTGATAGATAAAATGAGAAGCAGAGCTTTGAAAAGCAGCTGTTTGTTGGAGGGTTGTTGTTGAAAAGCCGCATCTCAAACCATCATTCCATCGTTATCTCAATCACTCAACACGATACGGTTGGACTGTTGGAAACAGAGACTCGATTCTAAACACTTTTCTATGTATAATAGTTTGAGCGTTTTGTACCCACAACTCCCTTGAAGCGCTGTCAATGCTATTAGAGCGATTTACTGATTATTACTGTGTTTATGATGTTTCCAGCATGGTAACAATCTGTTTGAACATTGATAATAATTATTATTGTGTTATAAATGCATTAGGGTTCGATAAGAGTAATAAACAATAATTATTAGTTATAAACTCAATAAACGTGATTAAGGTTCTCGATAAATTCAAATTAATTTGACTATAATATTGCATTGAACTCTGCATTTATCGGATATATTATATAGATTTTATATAGATTTAGGATTCTATATAAAATTGATTTCTATTAAAAATGGAAATATTTTTTCTTTCTCTCTCTTTAAAATAGAAATCTATTCGATAAAGATTTTTGGATTCTATTGAATAAAATGGTATCAATCTATTTGTGCTATTAACTATTGTATCATCAATAATTGTTTATGAATTCAACTAACTCGATTAATTTTCTCGAAGAATTCCAATACGTTTAATAGGTTCAATTCGATTTGATACAATGATAATTATTCCAGAATAGAAAATACTATCAATAGTCACGGTTCGTGTATTACTGTTCATTTGTTCAAATATCATGATTAAACTTTAAGTTTTAAGTAATTTAAAAACATTGAATAGTTAGTTATCTATTGTATATTGTAAAGGGTAGTAGAAAACTGCACACAATTGTATTCTACTGTATTGTATTTTGCAATGGAAAACTTTCTTCAAAATATATTCAGTCTTGATCCCAATCGGACAAAGCGATTCGCTGCTGAATGAAAAAGCTCTACTGAGAAAACAATTTGCATAGAATAATTGAATTGACCAGGTCGAATTAATTAGTAAATATCAGCGAATTCAGTTTACTAGGGCCATGAGGGTCCCTGAAAGAAAATTGGTGACCGAAGGTTTCAAGTACTGGGGAATGTATGTTTGTTCGTTTCATAAAACGAATGTTGGAAGGCCAAAAGACAGCAGAGAAGGGGAAGAATTTGAGAAGGAACTCTGTGCGCAGAGAGAATAATGGAGAACATAACACTGAATAATATTGAAACACCAGCGAAAAGAGAATAGATAGAAGAGAATTCGAAAAATGTTGTGAAGAGAGTTGTAAGAAAATAACTTAGAGAAATAGGTTGAAAATAATGGAAAATAAGGAGAGAAATGAGAAAGAACAAGAAATTTTCATTATTGTCCGTTTCATAAGAGAGAATTAGGATGGAAAATCAGAAATACGAGCAGGGAAGAGAAAGAAGAACAGGAGATTCTAATATAACAAACAGAAGAGAAGTAGAATGATGGAGAATCAGAGAGAATATGAAAAAGAATGTGAGTAACAGTGTAAATGTGAGGAAAAGAGAGATAGTGACAGAAAGATGAAGAGATAGAGAGCGAGAGCGAGTGAAAAAGAAGAGTAAAGTGGCAGAGAGCAAGTGAAAGAGGAGAAAGTAGCGAGAGAAGAGTTTGAGAGAAAGCAAGAGAAAGGCTTTGAGAGAAAACAAACTTGGTGCTTCATTTTTCGATCACAATCTTTGGGTTCCTTCAGTGGGCCCTTCGTATTATCTACCTTCCGTGGGCTCTAAAGTGTGGGAGGGTGGCCAAAATGAATATGTTGACACTCTAATTTGATTATCGCTGGGTGAGGTCCCCCACAAGGAGCCGCGCGGCTTTAGATAAAACAATATTATTTCGTATGCGGACGCCGGCTCGGCGACGTCTGAATATTGAACAGTGTGTGGTTATGTCCCGGATAGAGCACGTACTGAAAACATATTCTCGACAAGGACTGCCGCAACTTGAGAGGGGAGCGGCAAGTAACGAGGTAGTAGAGCTTTAGTATACCATAGAACTGGTAAATATTGATAAGAAAATTTTGTTATCCCATCGTGCTCGATGGGAGAGAACTGGCAACAGTTGATAAGAGCTGACATAGTTTGTAATATTGGGTGCATTTTATCAACTTCCTTCATCCATTTCCAATCCATTTTAAATTATGATGATTGTGAGAGTATGAACCACTGAAATTTCCACTCAATAAATGAGGATCCAGGCAAATGAGCTAATAAATAGACATAATCTTGCATCATCTGTAGATCTAGAAAATATTTCAAGATGCCTTGTGATAGTTGTAGATTGACGACATTGAACTTATAATGATATTTAGCTGAGAGTTCGATGAGAATAGCAATCTGTTGTTCAATAGTTCTCAAAGGCGTAAATGTTTTGAAAAGTGTCAGTGGAATGAAATGATTCTGTGATGACGTGTAAACTATTACAATGCATTATTTTATTAGAAGTTACCTTTATTCTAGATTTTCAAATTGAAATGCACATTGGGAATATTCTGAGTTCGTGTTCAAAATTCAAGTACATCAGAAGCCTCTTTCCAATTATAAATTATCAATTCTTATTCTTCACCCATCCTGAATTTATTAATGGCATTGTCCAATAATGAAATTCATATTGTAATATACCTTTCCTAAAATTATAACTTTGATACAAACTAAATTAGACCACACTGTTCAATTTTTACCTTCCATAAATTGTGAAGCCATTTCATTGGTCGGGATTCATTTGTCTTACAAAATGGCGTCCGTTAACGTAACTTGTCAACAGCCAATGAGATTGCAGATGAGCGTGTACTAGAACCGGAAGCGAAACTCGCATGTGATTGGTCGAAGCTATTTGACGTAATACGAGTAATTCTGATTTAATTTATGGAGTTTTACAATAGAATTCCATCTATTATAACATTATTTCATCATCACATAACCTATCATATCCAATTAGAATAATATTATTGCTAATATTGAACTTTTGAGCCAAACATTGTCTTGTTATGAAATTTTGAGGATGCCTGACCCTTCAATTTATATCCATTATCTTTTCATATTCTCTGATCGTTCATTGATTATTGCTAATACACTGATTATGTGTGTAAGTACTTATCCACTTTAATAATTAATATAAATATAGCTTTATTCTACTGCATCAATTCTTATGTAGTTTGAACATTGTGAATAAATGTATTGGGGTAATTCATTGTCAGTGCTGATGCATTAGTGGAGTTGATTGACTGTAGTTTTAATTGTTCTATCAATTCCATCTATCAAAACATTTTTTTTATCATAATAATATGTTCAATTTGATTGTAATACAATACTGATACTATAAATTCTTGAACTGTTATGTACGATTGTTCCTCGTTGAAAAAATGGAGTAATGTGTAGACACTGCAGACACAAGGTAAGGTGCAGTCACAACACGTTCCAGTAATACACACATATCACTGGGTTCCCACTACGTTAACAATGGATAAACATAGGAAAGAGAGCAGCGATTCAGAAATCCAAATTGAATTAGAAAGAGTTCTCATTGGCCGGGGTTTTCACTGGGTTCCCAGCCGGGTTTCTAATACGTCTTCGGGCTTAATTTATGGCTTAAAGAGAGACTAAGTGCCCCCCTTCGGGGTGATAGCGGGCCGAAATGCGCCTTCGAATTGCAACTGAGAGCAACACGCTCTCACTGCTACTCTCTCTTGGGAGTGATCCGTCTTCGCAGTCGAGGATACCTCCTTCACATTACACACCTTCCCGGAATGGAGAAAGGAAAAAACGAAAAAAAAAACAGGGAGAAAAGAGATCCAGATAGGTTGGAATCCTTACCTTGCCACTCCATTCCCACCCACCCGGCAAAGAGAATTCTAATGGAAGAAGAAGAAGGAGAAGAAGAAGAAGAAGGAGGAGGAGGAGACGAATAAAAGAAGAAGAAGAAGAAGAAGAAGAAGGAGGAGTTGGAGAAGAAGAAGGAAAAGAAGAAGAAGAAGAAGAAGAAGAAGAAGAAGAAGAAGAAGAAGAGAAGAAGAAGAAGAAGAAGAAGAAGAAGAAGAAGAAGAAGAATAAGAAGAAGAAGAAGAAGAAGAAGAAGAAGAAGAAGGAGAATAAGAAGAGGAGTAGGAAGAATAATAATAAGAAGAACAACAGCAACAATGAGAACAAGGAGAAGAACAAGAAAGAGAAGAAGAAGAAGAACAACAACAATGAGAACAAGGAGAAGAACAAGGAAGAGAAGAAAAAGAACAACAACAAGTAGGAACGAAGAAATAGAAAGAGAACGAAATCTAGAGAAAGAGTATCGGGAGGAAAAAACCAATAAAAGCGAGACAGACGTCTTAAGGGTGAAATCCTAAACTGTATCTGGTGCAGTGTTGTCAGGTGTAACTTCTGTTCATGAGATAAGTTTTATTTAGGTTCATTCACAGGAGATTACGCAGGAGCAATATTGGTTTTTGTTACTATTGTCTATTACTGCAGTGCTTCCAGTTCTGCTAAACAATAGGATTTGCTAATCCATGCAAATTAATTTCATCTACATCAGGGGGCTGTCATAGAAGAAGTGGAAGTATCGTATCTTCCCTATGTTAAAAAAGTGAGAAGCCTGTGTCATGGCCTTCTTGAGTTTTGTCTAAAGATGGCCATGCTGTGTCTCGATCTCATTGGCCGAATACACTCTGGACCGATGTCGGCCATTATTATGGACCTACTTTATACACCGATACACCGACATAGATTCTTCACTCATTAAATTCAATTTTGCTAAGAGTGAACTCTGCGTCATTCAAGTTACACTTATGTGTTGTTCAATTCCCTCGTATGATACCTTTTTCTAGTATTCCCGTTAAACAATTAAGTACTATTATTCCTTATTATACCTCTTTCATCAATTAAAAAGCTATCCCGATAGAATTCATAACCTAAATGCATCGATGAAAGGTGTCTGAATAGGTCTTTCAAAAATTCCAAAGTTTCCTATTATGACTAATACCATGATGCAGATGAAATTAAGTGATTAACTGAAACCCTGTAATTAGTAAATACTCGCTTGATACGATCACAGACTTCCAAGTGGCTAGATTAGGGGTTTGACTTAATGGAGAGATTATAATGACTGGGTATTTGGTAAATGCAGGTCTGTAAATTAGAGATGCCTATTCTACGAGTACTAGGAGAATTATAAAGTTTAAGAGAAACCCCAGAATGCACTCTTTGGATGCAGGAGAGTAAATTAGAGATGACTGGTCTATCAGTTTTAGATAGAGTTCAAGTATGAGGAGAACCTAGACGTACGTTTTGGATGAATGTTTGATTCGGATTGGATAGGACTGATTAACATTATGAGCCTATACGTTTGAGTCTATCATCAAATGTTTTCTTTCTTTTTTCAACTGGGCGTTCGTTTCCAATCTACAAGCAGAGGTGATAGGATGGAAAAAAGTTTTCACACTTGTCGCATCGTATACCTTTTGTGCTGCCCGATGACATGCCTATAAAAGATAAAAGATCTCTTGTTTAGATTTGGGCATGATGAGTCCTGTTCGATTTATAGACACGCCTCTCCTATTCGTTTCCAATCGATAGGCTGATCTGAATTAGCGGCTTGGCGAGACGCGTCTCGTTAGCAACCATCCGGTTTCAATTTCTCGATAAGTCCTCGGTCCGGAAAGCCAGTTAAAATTATAATTTATGACCGCAGCGCCGTATTCGTATAGAGTGGGAGGGTCTCATCTCTAAACGTGTATCACTTTAATAAGCTTTGGGGAATTTAACAGGCTACACTCATCCAGTAATCTTTCCACATCGAAAAGCTGTAGTATCCTGTGATATTTTCTCCGTGTGTTACATAAAGAATATGAGCGACAGTTATGGTTTCCATATGTTGGACCGTGGAAGCGATTGAGGGTGATCTAATCGCAGTCGAAACAGTTCTCCACTTACTTTGTTCATGATCCAATGTATTGAATCCAGATGAATGAGAAGAAAGCTTAAAAATGAGGAAAATTAGTTTAAAATGAATAACTGACTAGAATAAAAAGGTTGTGGAAGGTTCAAATGAAGGAAATAAGTTATGTTATAAGTTATATTAGTTGATTTCTTTTCGAAAAAATCTATGAATTCTCTAAAGACTTATAATCTTATAATCCTATAATCTTATAATCTAATAATCGTTGAATCTTATAATCCAATATGAGAACTTCTTCATAAAAGACAGTGTTCAATAATTCACTCGACCACAACAAACAAAAGAGTTTTTTTCTGTATTTTGTGGTGGAGTAAATAAGTAAGTGATGAGAAAAAGAATATAGTAGATTTTTTATTTATTTGGCGGATGGCAAATGACTGTCATTCAACTTTCCCATGGTGACAGGTGATGTTCTGTTGATTTATTTTTTGAATATGTTCTTACATAATTATCATATACAGTATTCATGTGGAAAAAATTCAACATAACATCACCCGTTACCATAGGATCGCTGAATGAGACATTAGCCATCCTCCAAATTGAAAGAAAAGTACTAAAACCAATGTAACTTAATTCATATCATATAAATAAATAATGTGCAAATTTTGATCCTCCAAGTACAGTATTTATGAACAGTCCTCCAATTTCTAACTTTCAGAAGTCCTATCCTTTCTTGGGATACAGTACAACGTACAGTAGTTAACTAACCCATCTGTAATTATCATTTTGTAAAGGTGAACAAAACATTATCCAATTTCCTACCGGAGTTTGCACAAAATAACAAACATTGCGTTCCCCCGCTCGATATTGTGATTGGCCAATAAAAGCCGAGCAAATCGACAGGAGAAAACACACCACGGTTAGGTCGTTGCAGGCAATGGTCAACAAAAATAATTTTCAATGAATGGCGATTGGTGAGCTGGCCGGTACGTGCTCGAGTTCATTTGCATGCGGCCAATATTTGCACAATGGCCTGTGCTCGTTAAATTCCGCACGCCGAGTTTATCGTTAAATAATGCACAGCAATATATGGAAGCGTGCACGTAAAACGATTCTGTGGTTGTTGTTCCTTTACACAGCGCGCTTATAGCCGCTTACTGTGAGCCTCTTTTCCTCCAATGCGGCTCGAAATACGTACGCTACGCTCAAGTAGTAGACGGTGTAATCCTCTGCCGATTATTGTATGCCTCTCTCTGCTGTTTACTCCCCAATTATCATAGCACAGAAGCTGCTCGAATGAAACCCGTGTTTGCGATAACGTTTGACGTTTTCAATGTCCCAATTAGTTAAACGAATCACTCTCTTCACAGCCACAATCGCGTTCATTTACTCACAAATTGAGAGAGAGCATTTATTCCGATCGCTGCTGTTCTCTTGCAGGGCTTGAGTGTGCTCCAGTCAGCTAAAAAATGATGAGAGCTCGGTTATGATTATTATGGCTCAAGGGATTTTTGAAGTTGGATTTTTTTTATTTAAGCGTGGAAATTATGTGTAATCGATCACTGCTATAGTGCGATTCACGTCAAGAAGTCAGCATTTCTTGGGTGGGAGTTTGCTATCCTTGTTCAGCACAAGGCAATTGCTGATGTCTCTATCCTATTCGCACTGTGCATAGTTGCCGCACTGTGCATTGTTGTCGCACTTAGTCCCAACAAACATGTTTGGAGCAGTTTTCTCTTTCCCTCTCAATGAAACTTGGCATCAATGCTCCTCATATAAGCAATGCTGACTTCTTGACGTGCATCGCACTATAGGTATATTCAAGGATGCTATACAGAGTGAAAACAATAATTTGTTATAATAATATTATTTTGATAATATTTGTTTCAAGAGTATTGTAGTATTGTTTCATATTGTATTGTTTCAATACAATTCAATACATCTAGTCATCCACTATATTCTCGTAGATGCTCAGTTGCCAGCTAAACGCAATAGATATTTCAATATGGGTTATATGAGGGTTATGAGACTTTGGTATGGGTTAACTTTCAACTTGTCAGTCGAGTATTCAGATAGCTTATTTACAGGTAGTCGTTAGCCGAGCATCATAGAGGAAAACTTAAGAAATGATATACTTTTACTATGAACTATAGATATAGCTTCAGAGTATTTCAGTAGACAAGAATTTTCATGTTTTCCTTGTATTCAAATGAACTGGATATGAAAACCTAACAGCTCTGCTTTGAACAATCAATTCAAACAGAAAAATACGAGTAATAAGTTTTTACTGAAGAGAGTTTTCCAGATCACAACTCCATCCTATTGAACGATAGTTTGGATCACAATACCGCCTAAAAGCTTCAAAAATAAGTAGCCTATGATAAACTGGTTATTGGCTACTTCAAAGGAAGTAAATTCCTTTTGAAAAGGATATTTTCCGGTATCAAAAATGAGATTTTGCCAAATCCTTCTGAATGATCGATCATATGCATTGAAAGAGGATTTGAATTTGTCCCTTGTAAGCTGTTTTCGAGAGCAGCCAAATCTGAAAAATCTGTTAGTTTCACCAAAAAAGTCACCAAAGCTCTTGGTGAAGCGTTTGATTGTAGGAAGATAATATCCGCAACGACCACGGTTGATACTGTTGAAAGAGACGTGGTATCCCTTCAAAGATGAGATGCGATAGATGCAACCACAGTGTCATCACCCTGGCTGAAAGGAAGTCCGGCCAGAAGATTACTGACACTGAATGGCATGGAAAGCTCTGTAGAACCATCAGTCTCCCATCCCGGACAAACAACTAGCAGATGGACAACACACAAAAGGGGTTGACCAAGCTCCACTGTTCCCATCCGGGGACTTGCAACCCCCTTTATCATGCAAATCCACCCCCTAACAATGGCCTCACTTGCTGACTTTCAGGAAGTGGGCCCGAACTGACAAGAAAGGACTTCACTTCTTTGAGCGCTGGCTAACTCACTTTGAAAGCTTTTCAGTGGGAGATCTAGTCCGTGTAATCCACATATATTCAAATGAACGAGGGTGTGTAAATTGTGGATCTGAGCGAATTTGAAGAACAGCATGGAGGTTGATATTTTGATATGTGCTCTGTAGATTGAAACTTTGGTAGTCATTACTTCGTTCCTCACGTTTTTAATGTAGGCCTATACAATAAATAGCTTGTGATGATGTGAATCTGTACAACAACATAAAGATTAAAAGATAATCATGTGAGTGATGTGAGCTGGGAATGTTTCCAGTGGGAAGGGAATTTATAGTGTTCTAGACGATTGAAATTTTGATAATATAATATGTTCCTGAAGTCTTTAATATAGAAGGTATATAATATAATGTAGTATAAATATAATCTCTAATATAGTATACAAGGCAGAGCTTGTGAAATAGAGTCGATTGGAAGTTATCAATCACAAACACTCAACCGTAACTCAAATTTATTGTTCTTGGAATATCGAAATTTCTTACTAGAATCATACAAGTGGATAAGTATGGTGATGGGGAAAGTGTATAATTCCACTATTTCCGTCTTTCTGAAGAGAAGTCAAGCCGTAGGTCCCGTGTCCCTAAAAAGCAATAGTCAACTCTCATCATCAACCCTCCCTCATGCATGAGCCTAGATCTCATGTGGCATTACCTAAAAAATTGATGAATAAAATATAAGAATATAAAGTGAAAATAGTGAGCCATCAAATGAGTTTGGTGACTACAGATCAAATTGATATTTTCTGAATAGCTATCAAGATTTTTTTAATACTCTCGTATATCTGAGAATTTTATAATCTTCGTTATCAATATTTTCGTATAAAACCTGATCAATTCCATTCTTCTTTTCAAATACATTTCCGTTCGACTCTAACCTATTTCTCTGTTTCATGCCGATTTTCTTGTTTTGGCTGGAAAATGATTTCTCAAAATGTAAGGTTATCTCGATCCCACTCTCCTACAAAATCTCCTTCTTTTTTCCAGGATTTTTTCTTGTTTTCCACGTTTCTATGATTGTTTCGAGTGTAAAAGAATAATAGAAAGTAAGGTTGTGAGATGTTGGGCGGGTGGTTTTACTGTCAGAAGGGCGAAAGTTTCTGTAGCGTAAACAATCCGTAGTCTCTGCGAAATATCGACCTTGCAACTCTTTCTACCCTCACTAATGATGTGGTTTGGGGTCTGACTGACGCCTGCTGGTGCCAAGAACACGTCGAGAGAAGAGAGAAATATCAGAGAGTCAAGAGAGCAGAGGGTCAGGGAAACTTCTCTCGGAAAAAAAACCGACTGACCAGTCATTTGCTGGATGCAGGGAATAAGACTTACTGGAGCAGACAGTGCTACAAACAAACTCACCCCTTCAGCGATCCTAATGATGAATTAAATCTTGGAGGTATGGATCAAGTTGTTTTGGTCTACTGAACTGAGAGAACTGATGGTTCAAGCATTGAGATCTAACGAGATTTTCATTCATCGAGATCTATTGGATGTTCAGGAGCGATCTGAGTTGAGGAGAGATCAATAAAATTGTCAGTTTCAGTCAATAATTGTCAGAACAGTAATTGATCGCTCTAATTGTCAGTATTCAATTAGGAATAGAAAATACTCGAAATAATACTCACTCGAAAAAGAAACCTTAAAATGTGATGTATGCGATATATACGATATAATGTGATACTGTATTGCGATTATATACATCTAATTCAGAAGATCATAGTAAAATTTGTTTTGTGCCATTTTTTACGATTATTTTTTATACGATGTACAAAAAATTGAAATAATGTTTCAACCTAATGTAAAGTTACTGTTGTAGAATTCAGACACTCATTGGTATACTTTTTACTTGTTTTAATAATAAATGAATTATGATGATCATTATTTCATGTTGTCAAGTTGTCATCAATATTTTCAAATTGATATGAAATGTAATGATTCTGTAACGCTTTTGCACTCTTGCTCTAAATTATTAGTTTTAAATAGCTCAATGTTTTTGCTTTAAAATGCATTGTGATGTGTAAACTATCTTACAACTTCCGAATTTAATTTCTTTTTTTAATAATTCGTAATGCATGATTGATTATCTCATGAGTACATTTCTGTACTGAAGCTTAACTTCTAAATCAATTGAAATTGAAAAGTAGAAAAAAGTAGAAATTCAACATCTAGTTCAGTAACTGGCTACTGTAATATTACTACTAGTACTACGTACTACGACTACTATTATTTGACCCACCTATGCTCTTTTCATGCGTTGGAACATTCTTTTTTCTCAGGAATAGTGGATTTCTCGCCCTAGTTAATATTGTATGTCGCTCAGTCGTGACCGGCTATTATCTGGTTGACTTCTGGTGTTTTTTTATCTGCATCACGTAACCTTTAATTAATGACACTGCTGAAATGGGGCAGCAAGTGACAAAAACTGCTGCTTAGTCGTGATTCAGAATGGTAGACGTTCGGTGCAGAAACCGGTTCTAAGCTTATCGACACTTGCCATCAGATGAATTTACAAGGGCACGTACAGACAGTTTACTGCACCTTCAACTTACCCTCAAATAGCTGAACAAGATTAGTGTTTTAACTTATGAATTTAACCAACGTAGATTTATGGAAATACGTAATCAGTTTCACCCAATAACAAGAATAAGTTGTAAGGGTACACTACATCATAGTGTTCTCTTTTTTGAGATATTCTATCGTTTTCTGGAATGAAAGAAGCAGATACTTGTTTAAAACTTTGTTCATATTTTTCTCGAAATATGGAATCAGATATGGTTTTGATCATAGATTTTATAAGACAGAAGTAACTGATTAAATTGTCTTTGAAAATCGTGCAATGCGGATGAATTTCACTGGAGATTTATCGATGTTGTTGAACTTCTGAGTTTCCTGGAATAGGCTTCAGTCCTGCTCATCTACATGGAAGTACTATGAAATCAAAATCATAACAAAAAATCAATAGAGATCTCTGAATTTTTAAAATGAAACCAAACGTTCATTTCACTACTCATCACAACAACAAAAGCTCGACATGTCTAGTTCACCATATTCACAATCGACATTCATTACGAATAATTTTGAATGATTTAAGAAAAAAATGATAGGATAGATTAATTTGTTTTTCCATTAAGGAAGAAGCTATTTGAGTTTACTCATTCTGTAAGGAATTTGAGAATATCTGTTTGATCTTTTTGATATTGTGTGAGTATTTTTGTTTCAAAATTGATAAGAAATTTGTTTCTTTTTCAGAAGTAATGGTCGACAATGAGAGGAAAATTGGTCCTCATGACCTGTGGGTTAGCGCTGCTCGCTCTCTACCTCGGAGCAGTTTCTGCTCTCGACCCTGGTAAGTTTTCAATTTTATTCTAACACACTTTTATAAATCCGGGAATTTCATGAATCTGTCATTCAGTTTGACAACCATTAAAAATATCCTATTCTCTTAATTTCAACACACTTTATAAATCCGGGAGTTTCATGAATCTGTCATTGAGTTTGACAATCATTATTGTTTAATTATTGTCAACTACTATCATTATTGTCATTATAAATACCCTATTCTCTTAATTTCATCTGTTGACTCAACTAATTCAATGATCAACAACATTTTATAAAAACATGCTAAAATTAAGTTTTTGGGTATTAAGCTTTCGCGGTACTTCTACCGTAACTCCTACTGTACTCCTAGGAGGCATTAACATTCCTAGAAAACGTAACTCACAACTCAGGGTTAGAAGAACTGCATCAAATACTTGATTGCTTAATTATGTTCACTGTGTAGGCAAACCCAATTTTTCAATTAATCCAGTACATGTCCTAGCTCAAATGCAACACGTCTCATGGATAACAAACTATGAGTGTAAGTAAATTCTAAGAAGTTATCATTGTTAGTGGAACTGGAACGATTCTTTCCACCCCGACTATTCTTGACGAAAATCTCAATTTTGTATTCATTGTGTGAGCAAACCCAATTTTCCAATTAATTCAGTACATATCCCAGCGCAACAGATCTCATGAAGGTCTTACTAGGAGTGTAAGTAAATTCTAAGAAGTTAATTATTGTTAGTGGAACTGGAACGATTCTTTCCATCCCGTCTATTCTTCTCGAAGATCCCTCTTGTTAAACGCTCCTACCCGATTATACTGGTACTCAACAGAATATGAAGTAGTTGGTAGCAGCTACTGTTTTATGGTAATTACACACTCAAATACTACAAGAGCTGAACTTGATGACGTAACGATTCCAGCCGGGATATCACTTGCTCGTAACAGAAGATATACACGGAACAGAAGCCCACAATCATGAAACATGAAATCCAATTGGGCAGCCACTTATCCAATTAATGACGTAATGCAATCATGCATGTCTTTAGTGAGTGCTCCAGACTTGTTGAAGGAGGTTTAAGCTGAACTGAAACCAGAAGCCGCAGGCACTCTTCTCACACTTGAGAAAATGGACATTTTTTTAATACTGTATTATCATTTGACTATTATCTTCGAAGTGTTACACGATTGCCGTGACCTTGCAGGAATAACACACATGTTATAAGGTTAAATTATTAGTGAAATAATATTAACAAGGTTAAATTATTAGTTGAAAATGTGAGTTGGCACCTCATATATCATTTTTCGTTAATTTCATCTTATTAAATGAATTTCCTTACATTATTATTAGAAAGAAGATGGTTGTTTTCTAACCTGAACGCAGCTGAAGAATGATAATGAGGATTTTCAAGGTGTTGATGTTTCCCCTATTATTTTCCGATGACTTCGGGCAAAATCTTTGGTTTTTTTGTTGCTGCTCGTCTAACAAAAAACCAGACACCCTAATTTATTATGATCTATTTAAAACCATCTCCACCAATCACCGTTCTTGTTTCTTCTTCTCGAGTTCAATTCATAATAATTTCAGATAATTTGGAAGATAAATTTTAAGCATTTTAATTATTAATTAAATTATAATTATTAATTATTGCTATTCTGAACTTTGGAAGAGTGTTGTAGGAACTAAAAGATCAACAAATATTTTGGAATGGTTTGATGAATCCATTTATTGGTTTAATTTATTCAATTTGTTTAGTTTCTTCAAATTTCTCAAAGCTAGAAATGGAATTACATCAAGAGTAGTGGCGAAGCGTGGTATACTTAACCGGTTAAGTATACCACGCTTCGCCACGGATCAAGAGTTATAACTTTTACCTTCATCTACTCATTTCAGATTCTATGTAAACATCTGACAGTCGATTTCCAATATGATTCATAGGAATCATGAATTTGTACAGCAGGATTCAATTAACTTGTCATAAGTCAGCTGATCCAGTAATAATTAAACAGTGATTTGGACACAATAATCAAAAGGCTTGAAAGTCTTAAAGGCCTTTAAAGTCTTTAAAAGACCTTTTTGAAGAAGACCTTTCATAGAATAACTTTTTAAAAGACCTTTTCAATAATCTGCGAGATTCAGCATTTGTAGGTTAAGTATTGTGATCATATGCTCGTCGATCAGCTGACTTATGACAAGTTAATTGCATCCTGCTATAGAAATAAAATTGTTACAAGCAGCAATATCATCGATATTCGATTGAATTTCTCCTAAAATTTGAATCAGATAATGCGTGTAACATTGGTTGAGCTTTGGTTTAACCAGTGTTTTTAGCAGCGGAATAATAATATTTTTGAAAATGAGTAAGAAAGTATTGATTGTTGTATCCAATTTTGATACACGTTCTAACAACAAATTCTGTAAAATAAATTTGTAATATCAACTTACACATTCTTAAATAACGATTCAATACAAATTCTCCGCAGTTCATTCAAAACGTAGGTGTCCTCGTTTATCCTAATCCGTGACAAAATCCTGGTTGAGAGATCAATCAACTCGGTGAACGCTGTAATTCAAGTGCCACAGGTAATATCGGATCACAGCTGTTACAAAGTTAGACGGCTTATAAACTCTTTTCAACTCAATTCATTGATGAACGATGCTGCTATTGAATCATCGAACCATAGCCGAGTTCGATGAGGATGGTGAGGAGGTGGAGGAGGAGGAGGAGGTGGAGGATGAGGAGTAGGGGGAGGATGAGGAGGAGGAGTGGTAGGAGGAGAAGAATGATGAAAAAGAGTAACAGAATGATGGGAGGGAGCTGTAGATGCATCAAAGTGCTAGCCATGGAACCAGGCGTCAGGAAATTTATTTATCCCCTGGTGTAGAGAATTTATGGGACATTCACAAAGCGAGAACGAGACTTTGAACACGTGTTTACGGGAGAAAATTGACCAAACATTTTGTTTGTTGTTGGGGAAATGCTTGCTTGCTCCCTGTTAAACCAGAGCGCCAAATATATCTTTCTCGGAGAATAGTTAGGTGAAAGAAAAGAGCGAAACGATATTCCTTTTCGCTTCTTCATTGCCATCATTTTCCTCCTTGTCTACTCCGTTTGTTTGTTGCCTAATACTCTTCCCATCTAGTTACTTCCAAGCCTGGTTCACGCTACATTGTGTACAGGCTTCTCAGCACAAACGAAATTTTACGACTGACTAGTAACTCATCAGTTGTAATTCTCCTAGTTATTTTGACGCTGATGTATGTAGTGAGAGTGTAGTTGATTTGTAAGCTCGAACGTTTTTGAACTTAAACTCTCAGCATCTGTTTTTGGTAATGTAGAAAAACAATCAGATTTTCATTCTGACTTTCCAGAGATCTTCTATTTAATGACCGAGCCTAATTTGCTTTTTGTGATGTTTATTGAAACTCAACAGGATTTTGTTACTTTTGAAAATCAACTGAGCATAAAAAAATTCAGTATATAGCCTACTAGAGAACAACTCGAGATAAACGTTAACAAGAGTTTATTAAATAAACGTTAACAAACGTTGAATACTCAATGAAGAGATAGAGAAGTGGTGGAACAAATAAGGTAGAACAAACGTATTCAGAAACTAAGTTTGCGCCTGCTCAGTCTGGAAAATCGAAGAAAATGATCAACTATTCCCTACTATCAAATATTCAACTATTTTTCAATCTAAATCACAGATATATTCAAATATTTTTCAAACATAATTTCATAACTAACATATTATATTATTATCTTTTTACGATTTTCTGTACCTGGGTAACTCAAGGGTTAATTATTTTTTCAAGCATTCATGATTGATGATCAACAACTCAATCACAATCATAACAATATTGCAATGCTCCTGTCCCTTTGTTAACATAAATTCATAAATCTAATACTATTCTAAGATTCTGATTCTATAATATTAGATTTTTTTAATGGATCTCTACACTCACAAATGGATCTCTATGCTCACAAATATTGAAACACTATATTATTGTAACTTTCAATGTCAGCCTGTCATTTCCCTGCTCTACCATCCCTGCACAGCAGCTTTCTGACTTAGCTCTCTGTTAGTAATAGGAGAGGTGGATTGTGTTTCCGCCCAATTTCGCTTTCCCAGGAAACAGAAGCGGATATACTATCAGGGCCTGGGCTCACTAATCCGCAGACGCAGATTATATTGAGAACTTGTCAAAGCATGTAGGGATGCTGTCAACCGACCAGTCGAATATTAATTTCATATCTGGGGCTATCCTGTATGCGTGAATACGCGTGCGTGTGTTTTGTGTATTGTTTGGTCCACTGTGGACCCTGTCTCAGCTAACATACCAGATTAATGCGCAACCAATGCCAGCTACTGATCATATTATTGCACACTGCTTCTAATCAGTAATCGAAATTGAGTTATTCGTATTTGATTTGAACATAATCAGTATATTGTGTTGAATTTGAGGTTTGTCCAATAATAAATTATATATTGTGTTCAATAGAATTGAAGTTTGGAAATTAAACTAAATTAATTTAATTAAAGTTTAAAATTAAGTTTGTTTTAAAGTTTGTTCAATAATTAATTATGTTGACTTGGAGATATTGTGTTGATAAACGTCTAGCCTATGATCAGAGTTCACTAAGGCTAGGCGTACACCGGTTAGTCAAGACAAGACAAGACGAGATTAGTCACGTTTAGTCCCAGTACTTCACATAGTTGCTTATGAAGCAACACACACCGATTAGTCATTGCATCAGTGTGTGCTGCTTCATAAGCAACTATGTGAATTACTGTGACTGAACGCGACTAATCTCGTCTTGTCTTGTCTTGACTAACCGGTGTACGCCTAGCCTTATTCCATTAGTGAATTGCTCTGGAATACATTAGACGATTAGGGAGTTTAATGCTTTTTTCTGTGGTGATGCCTGCATTTAAATTTTTCGGCTTGTGCGTCGGTAATGTTAAGGGAGATGAGAGATTATATTGTTCACAATATAGGACCACTATAGGCCCAATATAAGTTCACAGCGTAGGACCTAGATGGGCTCCGAACACCGAATTAAAAGAATTACAGTATATTTGATACGTAAGGATAGTCTTGTGAACATAATGAGTAGGCTATATTGTGAACAATATATTGAGTTATTTAGACCCAACAGAAACATTGATAAGAGCATCTATGTTCACACATGGAGTTTTGAATTTTGAATTGGGGTAATCCCCCAATAAAAATGTTGTTACTTGTTATCCCACTTTCTTATCAATTCTACTCAGGTTCAGTTTACTTAGCTGTCATGATGTGAGAAGAAATGCTTGTTGAATAAACAAGATTAGGAACAGTTTTGACTATACAGTACTTTACCATTATGGGTAGCCTACAGTTATATATACAAATATTTTACTTGTATAAAATAGATTTTACCTTTCACATTTTAAAATGCCGCCTGTGAAAATGCATCTTAATTTTGGAATCGAGTTACGGAAATATAGAGATAATAACATTTCATCTCAAAATTATAATCCTTTTCTTATTATGTTTCGCTTATCATTTCACTATATTATCATTCTTTGCTATATCATTGTTGGAAATTCTATTCTAAATTTGTCAACAATTGAAATTATTTTCCATGTAATCGGCAAATTAAAAAAATATTCATCTGAAAATTATGTTTTTGAAGATGATGATTAAAAACATGTAATCCATTTATTTTCTACTGCTTTTCAAGAAGCAGAGAAATTTCTGCGTCATGTCCTGTTCTAAATATTTTCAGTTGCAATAATAACAACAAATTAGGCTAATTATTGAAAAAAAAAAACTTTTCAAGGCTGAGAGCTTGAACTTCATTTGCCAAATCAGCGGCAAATTTTTTTCGCTAATTACCAAAAGTTCGGAAAACAAAGTTAATTTGTTCAAGTTCGAACTCTATTTCTACGGTCGAAAAACAAGGCTAGCTAACAATCTACGTATGTGAACTTGACTATTTTTCTTCCAAAACAGAGACGGAAATAAGCGTCATCCGAACATGAAACCTTTGACACATCGGCATTTCTGGTTTATGTTCAACCTTCCCTAATCTTATCTCACTTTTCTCGTTTGTAAACGACGTTAAACTCTCATTTTTATTTGACATGTTTATTACTGAGTGCTTATACTTTATTACCTTTTCCCCTTTTGGATTTAGGTTACAGTAATCGGCTTTGTAATTATTGTATTTTGAAACGTATCTGTCTCATACGATTTGAGTGTCGTGTCGAGTCGTCTTCCACACTATGCAAGTACATATTATAGGCTATGTACTATTATATGTATATAATATTATATATATATATATACATAGGAAATGTATATTTATGTACTATACATAGTTCATGTATAATAGTTCAGAGTTGAACAGTGATATTCTCTGTGCTTATATGGGTTAGTGTCTCCATAACATGGGATATTCTAATCTCTATAACGGTCTAGTACAGACCGGAGACGTTCCTCCACGTTATAATAAGATTAGTTTGTATCTTCTTTGTTATTGTCTTATTTCAATCTGACTTGACTATCAAATTAATAAAGATTTGTTGTAGCTTCGTGGTTACTGTCTTATTCGAATCTGACTCAACCATTTAATCAATAAAGATTAGTTCGTACTGTCGTGATATTATTATTTTATTTAAATTCGACTTGAAATTGATAAAATAGAATAGTTTATTTAAAACTATAAAATTGATAAAAGTTTGTTTGCAGCGTTGTGGTTATTGTCTTATTCAAAACTTACTTGCCCATCGTAATCAACTCATAGTATCACCATAGACAACAATAGTTAGTCTATAGTTAATGTATAGTTAGTCTATGGTATTACTTTCAATGGACTCTCTAGTAGCGAGTGTTCTCTCTCTAGAGAGTGTGCTCTCTATAGAGATTGTTCCACTTTGCTCACAGCTATGATATAAAATGGGTATAGACTGTTCAATACGGCATACAATAGTAAGTTATATAGTCTTATGTATACAGAGTGGCGCATATAAAAGTAGCCCCGTAAAATTGCCGAGATTATACAATGTTAATGACGAGTATAGTGAGATTTATCTGAATATTCTTCATTCAGGATATGTCAACTCTCAAATTGAAAGAATTTGGTCTATATAAAATGATTATCCATGATATGTTGTAAATAGACAGATTTCATTACAATTGTGTTGCATGTGTTTTTTTTTGGCTACTTTTATGTGCGCCACTTAGGAATAATTCATCTTAGGAATAAGATATGCAGTTTTAATGACCCACAAGTGAGCTTTTCCCAACTCTTCATTGTCTCTGAAGAAACCCGTTTGTGACAGATCATGAATAGCAATGTTGCCTATTTCTGTCATAACATCTAATTGCAGCAGTTAAATTATAGTGCCCCGAGCTCATAGAAGTGGTCTAAGCTGGATGATGTTTGTTTTTACAACAATAAGTAGTGAGAATTTTGAGCAGCTGTCAAAAGAACCGTTTCGTTACGAAAAAGAGCCGCCATGTCAGACGTTTGTATGCACTTGATAGTTTAATATGATGCTGTCAAAAGTTTCAAGAGGTAACCTGACAACAAGCTAATGGAACATCTAGTTTCGGTGGAGTGTTTCAAGCAACGCTTATATAAAGTTCTTCAGCACAATGTTATTACAGGAGTGAGAATAAGTGAACGATTATCAAAGAGAAAAAGCTGTTATAAATAGATTATTATATCATTTCATATGAATAAGTATTACGGTAATCAAGAATGTAAATTGAGGTAGTCATATTATCATTCCAAGCGGTTTCTAGGAGAAATAGATTTCTTTACTGTGGAGAAATAGATTTTTTATAATATGGTTTTATCATCGTAGTTGCATGAATGGAAGTGATTATATTATCATAGAAATGTTAATGATATTTTTTGTCCCTCCGAAATTTGAGTATTTTCACATAAAAATCATAGATCATTGAATTGTAAAAAATGTATAATTTTTCAAGTGGATCTTCCCAAAAATACAAACCTATAATGTGAAATTTTCATAATCGAGTAAGAAGATTCATGAGAGTGGTCTCATTTTCCTATACTACCATTTATATCAAAGGTCTTTCCTATAAATATATATCTTCAACGAGAATATTCAATGACACCTTTTGATAAAGATTAAAAACAATATATTTCTCAGATTTTACAATGTGACTTATTGAGTACTTTAGTACTGCATTTTATACTACAGGCTCCCCGCTTAATTATATCACTATTGCTACAGCTTTCCTGAAGCTCCCAAGAATAGTTTCATCACGTTAGTTAGTGGAGACATTTTCTACAAGAAGGAAGAATCTTCGTTATAATATCCGTCTGCAGCGGAAGATAAAACCGTGGAGATTATATTTTGTCCACAGCTTTATAACTGAAGTACCCAGGGCTAGATGACAGTATTATGAAACTGGTATAGCGATGTGGCTTCTAAAATGACTCTGGTCAGACATATCAACCACTCTCTAAGTCTGTAGTAAACTGCTTCGTGCTTCCGTAATTGCGGAAATGCAACGTCTGATAGGCTCTCACACATATCTACTTCACTCTTGCACTGTGACATGCAGTAAGAAGATGAAAATGTTAGTAGGCTGTAGTGGCATTTGATGCTCTTTTGACAGTTATCTTAGATAAATGTCTAGACGACGTTTTCTAGATAAATTTGACTTGAGTTTTAATGCTTCAATAATCTTTTCTCCAAAATATCTCAACAATAAACCTAGACAAGTATTCCTCTAATTTTATTAGAAACATAGCATTTCTACATCTATCTTTCTAAACAATTCAATTATATAATTATTTTATCTGAACTATTATTTAATATTGTATTATCTATTCAAACAATGTATGATTTATGCTGTATTTATTTGTGTATTCAACCTGATATTCAACATAATATATTCAACAACTTGAATATCAACATGATATTCATTTTAACTATTCATTATTTTCTTTTCCACTATTCTTATTTAATTGACTGTCATCAGTAAAAATTAGTACTGTAGTAAGTGCTCCAAACCAAAGACAATTTAACTACTTATAGTTAAGTTTTTCTTTGTCCAAAACAATGACCTCATCAAAAAGCGATCCAAACCAATTCCTCGAATTCATAAGTTAGAATTTTTTGTTTTGGGGAAGAGGAGAGAGAAATGAAAAGCATTAAAGATTACGCATACTTTTCTATAACCTTCCTTTTCGATTCACCCTGATTATTCATGAGGATAATGAATGTCACCTAAATGTTTGAATGATTGCATGTTCCAAAATGAAAATGAGACCTAATATGTTATATTTGTTTCAGGTACATGTAACATTGCTCTTGGAATGGAATCTGGCAGAATTCCTGATGATGATATCACTGCCAGTTCTTCTTTCGATAGCGGCAATGTTGGACCGAGACATGCCAGGTAATTGAAAAATTATTATTAATAATATTCTGGGCTTGATAGGTTTTTTTTATCAAATTTCTAACAGTATATTTTTTGGCTTAGGCCTACGTCTGAGTATATCATTCTTTATATTTGAGTAAAAGATTCTTTACTATTTTGTTTCTCGAACAAATATGAGTAAATGGATTGTGTGATAGGATAGAATAAAATTGATATAGACATTTAAAGATATTTTAGTTTCAGTGGAGAAAACTTGAATAGTGAAGAGAGATCCTAATGACTTTAGGATCTCAAATCTATTCCATAGGATTGAAACGAATCTTAGCAATAATTTTAAAATTACGTTATCTTCTCTTCATATTCAATAAAAAAATTGGAACTCTTCTTCTGTACACTCCTTCAAAACCGCTGATTAGAGTTCAATAATAATGGCGTTCAAACATCGAGTTAAAAAGGAAGTTTTTGATGGCCGATTGAAATGAAAAGTCCGCGCGAAAGAGTTGAATATCACAAAGAATGCTGGAAAAGATACTTGACGATCTGGATCTGGAAGCAGAGCACCGGGTTATGTCAACACAGTGGCAAGAAAGAATGTGGAATCACGCAAAAGCAATGAAAAAAGCCAGAGAACGCCGTTAATAATGTGAAAAAACGAACGCAATAAATTTCGCACAGCTCCGATGATAATAAACAGCTCGAATGTCTCGTGGTTACAACCGCCTGCGGCCGCCTCCTAATTTATTTACTGTATTTCTATTAACTTTTCACCACCAGTAGTTCTCCCCCATTAAAGTGCCACTTATAGCTGGGCCCAAATACTGATACTGTAGTAACTCTGTGAATGCTGTGCAAGACGAGATGAGACTCAGTAACTCTCTATTCTCTCAAGACTTACTTGAAGTATTCTCTCGATTTTCACTGTTGTATCCTAATTCGTCCACTGATTGGCTGGTAATAATGTTATTTGGATAAAATTGTTCACTTTTATTCATGTATCCATTCCAATGAGTTGATCAAACAACAGAAATTCGCCTAAATCATAATATATCTTCCTTTGATTAGTTATTTTGTGAGAATTTACTCATTGCCATAGGCAACTCAGGGGCTGAATTCACATGAACAATCACAGTTATAACTGATTCTATGTAGTGATAGCTCTGTTTGTTATTGATTGTTTAGGATAGAATGATTCTTCAGATAATTCAGGAATTGATTTTAACCGAATAAATCTGATGAGTTGAAATTTCAAATCAGATGATGTAGGTTGTGTCAATGTTTCTCTTGAGAACAGGTATTCTATTTGCAGAATCTGATAACTGTAGATTCTACTGAAATTGAAATTATAAGTAAAACACATTGATTTAAAACACAAGAAACAAATGTTGAAAGCATGAGTCAGACCATCCATATGGGTGGCACAAAAAACGTTTGTAGATACATGCGGAAGCTCTTGTTCGTAAGGGACGATCAACCCTTGTGAAAAGAGGACACTTTAGGAACAAGTTGAAGGGTGTAGGACAGGAGCAGCGAAGCAAATGGGAGGTGGATTGGAGAAGCAGGACTAAGAAAAGGAAGACAGGAGGAGGGGAAGAAGAAGAAGTAGAAGAAGAAGAAGAGCAAGAGCAAGAAGAAGATGAGAAGAAGAGAAGAGCAAGAAGAATGAAGAAAAAGAAGAGGAAGAAGAGGAAGAAAAAGACAGGGGTAGGGGAGAAGAAAGGGGAGAAGAAGGAGAAGAAGAAGCCAGTAGGAGTAGAAGAGAAGGAGAAGGGAAGGTAAAGAAGAAGAAGGAGAGGAGGAAGAACAAGAACAAGAAGAGAAGAAGAAGAAGAAGAAGAAGAAGGAGAAGAAGAAGAAGTAAGAAGGTGGTATCGAGCTCGAAGCTTCTAGTATTAGCGCGTCCGCTGCATACAAATTCGCGTGGCTTGGTTGATTGGTGGTTTAGAGAATGAGGGTAGGTTATCATGAAGGGAGTATCGAGAGAACGAGAAAGAAAAACGTGAGGGGGTGTGTGAGAGAGGGAGAGGGAGGAAGTGATATAGAGATAGTTGAGAAAGTGAGAGGGGAGGATGGAGCTTGAGTAATAGATGAGGAAGCAAAGAGAAGAAAGTAATCAACGTTTGTCGAGGGTGAAAGAATGAGAGGAGGTGAGGGAATCGGTGAGGAATTCGGGGTGAAAGCGATTAGGTAATAAGTGTCTAGAGGTGAGGGTAGTATAGTGGGAAGGTTATTACGCAAGTGAGAGTGCCGAATCTCTTTCATGCTCCCACTAGCTGAGTCATGTCAAGAGGATGATTCAGTGAAGAATTCGCAATCTTTTTGAATTAAATTGACTGCAATGTAATGTATGTGATGCTCCATTAGAAAAAGTATTCATGAATGCCTTGTAAAATTGTAGCTTATGGTGGAGACTGTAGCTGCTTAGTGACTACTAATTTTGCAAATCAGAAGGGTCAGGGAAGTTTTCTAGCTAATTTTCTGGTAACCAACTTTCCACTTATCTTCTATAGTAGAACTCCAATTATCCGAATTAATGGGGACCGGTACCCATTCGGATAATCAAATATTCGGATTGCCATTGGAGAGAAAAAAGCTACGTTTTGATATTGCACTATTTTTTTATTGAATTAAATGGAAGAAACATGATATTTTCACGAAATTTTTCGACTTTTATCTGCGAACGCGCAAACACTGTCTTCGCGGGGGGAAGAATAATAGCGCACTTAGACTTTTTTTGGACAAATTTTTTCCTGAAAGTGATTCGGATAGTCGGAGTTCGGATAATTGGAGTTCTACTGTATTTTTTAATCCATCAATACACTTTTGATTCATTAATGATTGGGAGAGGTACAAGTGGCTTGAAACCCAATACGATTTTCCTCCCGTATTTTTGCATGTACATTATTAGTCTAGCTAGAATAGAGTTATGCGTCTCCTTAATTGAATTAGCTTGATACTCAAATACTTCCCGTCAGAAAATACACATAAATATCATTATATTGTATGTATAAGCTGTGAACTGGTGAGTGATATTGTTGCATAACCCGACAAAGATGATGATTGATATTTGAAATCAATCAACACTACACTTCATCTATATTAATAAAAGAGAGTTGGTGTCTGTACGCTCGCTTATAACTGGAGAACGGCTGAACCGATTTAGATGATTTTGGATTAGTTTGAATTGTTACAGCACTGGTTAAAACATAATATGTATTAAAATATAAGAAAATCCCTTTATAATTAATAAATAATTAGTACATTAATGACCTAACCTATCAAACATTTCACAGACGTACGTTTTGAAATTGCCGGCTACCGAAGAACGGAAAGATGATCGTGATTCAAGACCAGAAAAATTAGCAATGTTATCTCAAGCCTCCGTGGGTCAGTGGATAGCGTTTCGGCCTCACGACCTTGAGTTTGGGGGTTCGATCCCCGCCACGAACCATTTTTTTTGCACTAGGTTTTCTGCTCTAATTATTTTTTACGCTAGAATCATCAATTAAGAATGAGTTATCGTTCGTATAATACATGTTCTATCGTTTCAAATAATAAAAAGATACGAAGTTCGCCGGGACAGCTTGTTTAATATATATCTTGATTGATGATTGGATGTCTCAATTAATTATCATCTATTGAAACAAATGAAATATTTTATCAAAATATTTACTCGATATGATAATATCAGAAGCCAAAGATAATAAATTATTTTGAAATCACGTCCGCTTGAACAGTAATTACATTATTTTGCTTTTCCCAATGAAAGTCATTGAATCCGTTAATAATGATGAGTCATCGATTAAAACATGAGTGTGATGATATTGTGCAGGTCGAAACTTGATTGAACCTGTTCCAGTGATGATCGAAAATTTTAGAACAGAGTAGAAGACTCTGGAAGAAATACAGAAATGTAGCGAATGTTGACAACTGAAATGTCTGAGTCGTAACAAAAGAATGATGCTGGGTATTTCGATCAACCTTTTCTCCCACCCTCATCCTTTTCTCTCTCTCTCTCACCTCTCTTTCTCTATCACTCACTCTCTATCGCTCTCTATCTCTTGTTTTGAGCAGCATAACCGTTGAGGTTGGCATACTCCGATATTATTCCCCTTCTTTGTAGTGTATTCCAAAAATTTATGTTCGAGAAATCGATTTCGGGCGCATTAAATTCCCAGACAGGAAATCGTGTTACGTTGTGCCGTTTCCGTAAAGCCTGTTTTGGAAAGGGAATGGCTCGTTGAAAGGGGAACGCGCGTTCTTTTCCTCGTCCCTGCTACATTTTCGGATTTACCTGAGTCCAGTCAAGATGGACGCAGGCCTTGAAACCGCTGAAAAACATAAGGTACAACATCCCTTCATCTTTCTTCCTTGTATTCTCCTCTCCGTCTCCCACTCCCCATCTCTTTCCCTTTCTCCTTCTCATCTTCCTGAGCTTACTATTCCTGTTTTCGAAATTCTATTCGGCCCTGGCGAATACCTCCCTACCTTCACGAAAATGAAATATTCCATTGCTTTCCGTATAAGGGACTGACTGTCGAACATAAATTTGCTCACAATGAAACGCCTCACAGTTGGTGTTCTGCGTTACTGCCAGACTACAAATTATTGAATTTGGTTTGATAAACAAGTGATGATGAGTTTTGTGATTGGCTTACGAAGCTTACTTACTGATTGAATAGAACGCAAAGTCGGATGGATACAGAGAAAAGAGAATTCAAGTATGGCAGTATACAAACATTCACATTCTATCAGAAAAAATGCTTATCTTTTGTTTCGAGCAATTTATTCAAATAGTTGAGTAATATGATTCTCCATCGATTTCTAGCTTTGGAAGCTGAGAATCCAGATTGCTGAAATGATTGTTCATTCAGTAAAAACCTAACCACTCTTGGAAGTTCAAGTATCTCATCACATTCACAATCCATCACCTAGTAACTCACCTCCGCATTTTAAAACATAATTTCAAATCAGAACACATGGTCATTCTCAAAACAATAACGTTTAATCACCCTTCGTCTTTCTTCCTTGTATTCTCTTCTTCAATATTCCAACTCCTCTATCCCAAGCGTTCGGGAAAAGTCATGATTGTTGAAATTACTGTATGTACTGTAAGAGCTCAATAGAGTAGTCAATGAGGCTTAGCACAAAAGGTCTCTTCAGATTTCAGATTTCGTGGCTGCTATCATAGGTATGGTATATTGATGACTATACACCATTTATCACATTTGGTTTGTGATTTCCTGAAATTTCTATTCAGAGAATAATAACCAACCATTTAATAGAAGTAACCAGTTATAATTGATAGAGCAGAAGAATTCCGGCCGGTTTTCAAATCCTTTAGCAGCAAATAAATTCTATAAAGAACAGAACAATAGAAAGCATTTACTGTGTTCAAATACAGCAACAGAGTGCGATTGGACTACAGAAATAAATTGCAATATGGCTTCTGAGTTTCCAGTAGAACAAGCATTGGCCGGGCAAAGCCCTGATGCTAGCCCCAATCCTTTCAAGCGAGTGTACGAAGCCTAAAGCCAGGGGCTTAGCAGGCAACCTGGTGCTACCTGAAACCCCCCCTCTCATGGAAAAACCCTCCATTTTCTTGCAGTGTTCACCGCACTTGACCTGAGCCAATTTTCCGCGCGATCGAGCCGCTTTTCCCCGCCACAATATCTTTCGGGAAAACACCCATTGCACAAAATAGTTGCACAGTAGTTGTGGGGGGAGGAAAATAGGCCGCTGAGGTGCGCAGCCTGTTTAGGAAAATGGAAAATCTAATCTGATCAATGTGTGGTGCCAAACGCCAATTGATTTCTTTGTTGGGGATTGCTTGTGGGAGGAAGAAGGAAGAGATGATATCAGAAATATTGTTGTGCAAATTTAAAAATCAAGAGGGGTTGAATATCTGGAGTATTTGTTCAGTTTATTTCTGGTCTATTCAGTCATAAATTAATCAAGTTGAATAAATAGATATTGATACATATATTGGAGTATTCTATTAGTGACAGTCTATTAGTCAGATAATTTAGTCTTTTAGTTAGACCTTGTGAGACCGTACTCCTCAATATTTTTAATCTTCTGCAAAACAAATTAATAAGTGATGAGATAATTATAATAGTTATTCATTACTGTGATAGGATGTAATTATTATATTATAATCATGTCATTATTACACATACTTTTGTTATTGAGATTAAATTTTCACTGTTTGAAAACAATTTAATATTCTGGAAATTCTATAATGGTTCATAAATTATGAATAAAGATAACTCCACTAATTGAAGAATACTGGAATAAATTTTCCAATGTCCAATACAATAAAATCCATTAAATGGTGTGAAAGTTTTGCAGAATTTCTGCCAGTATAATATAGGTGCTGATTTTTTATCCATACATAGCAGATGGCAGTGTCTTCCTTGACTTAGCAAGAATTGATTCAATCAAATCTCTCTTTGTTTTGTATTGATTTGAATAAAAAATTGATAGAGCGTCAGGATGTTAGACAAAGCAGTGTTAGTTGTCAGTTTCAATAATAATTATTCTCTCAGTGAACCGTACACTCTGATAAATTGACAAAGAGATGATTCGGACAAATATGGCAAGTTGAATGGCGAGTTGATGATCAACCGGTTTTCAATTTGCATCTCTTATCACACCTGCTGACGTTTTACAGGCCTGAATCCGTCATCAAGTCCGAATTCAATGACTAATCGAATGTAATCCTTTGCTGTGTTATCTTAAGAAGTGTCTATCCACAGATTCACTTCCTTGTAAGGTGGTAACCTCTGATAAAGTTACTTCTAATTGAATAGAGCTTTGATTCAATAAAAGGTTTCCAAATCATTCATGAATACTACGTCTGATTGGTTTCATATTCAAAATTCCAAACATGAGTGATTTCGACTCCATTAGAATCCCTAGCATTTTGTCATACTGAAATTCTTTAAAATATCATTTTCACCAATGTTCTCTGATAGGGTTATTCAAATTTGTCTGAAATCTCTGTAAATTTATAATGTTCAGTAGGTGTATTGTGAAGATGTTCGTGTGTGAATCAAACTCAACATAACCTTATTTTCTGAACTGATGTAGGCTTCGATGCTGTTTGAGATTCATGGAAAAAACCTTTTATTGGAGAACATTCAGGAACTGGTGTTAGACCCCGTTGTTTGAGAGAATACCACTTGTTACTTCACTCACAATCATTGTAATGATTTGTGAGTTGATTGATAAATGATATCTATGTTAACTGATCACCATCATAGGTTTGATTTTGTGTAACAAGATGATACTATCCTCTTGAAAGATTGTACTGTAGGTAGGAGACTATCAAATTTTAAATTAATTAAACCATTGGAATTTATTGGGAGTCATGAAATACATTTGTTGTTTCGGAGAAGACATTTGAAAGGAATTTGGTGGAGAGGAGAAATTAGTAGTATATTTCAATAAGTGATTTTTCATGGAAAACATGATAAAACATATTTATTCATCATTTCAGTTCTATTACACCTTCGTGTAATGTACAGGTTCCTAAAGGAAACGTGATTGTAATTGTATATTCTATCACAGATAAGTCAAGAATCTATCTATTCTTATAAGTATGAGAGTTATATAAAAAACAACTTCTAGGTTTAGAGTAGGCCTTCTACCTCCCTCCCTGATAATACTGCAAAATTTCCAACCTCAATACAATGGAACACATCTTCGTCTTTAAAAACACATTTTTATTCTCATATCAATCATTAATACTCGAGAGACTTCCTATAGATGTGCCACTATTCTTTATACATACAACCATGTCAAATAACTCTTCAGCAATTGTCTTGTCAATCACTGTTACTTTATTCATGATGAATAGCTGTGAGACAAGTCATTATAGTACCGTTTCTATCCACTATAATATTGCTGTAGCCATAGAATCCTATATAGTCTGTATTACTCAGTATACAAGGTATAAGTATACTAGGTGTAGTACACTTAGGTCTAAATTTAAGTATCCTTCAGTCTCTAACGTGAAGTACAAGACATTTGGCGATACATACGAAGTATCTCTCTAGACTATTAATAAGCTCCAATCCGAATATGTAACGTAAATGCAATGTAACGTTGTTCCACTTTGAATTGAATATTGTAATGCAAATCTGTACGATGCCGTCATTGTTTTACAGCTATCAAGTCATAAATATAAATAACATGATGACAACACTCAACACTGTTGTTGGAGAGTAGATTAATGAGAGGATAGTTTCAGTATCAATCTGTCTGAACTGTGACTCACATTAATATCAAGATAATATTCTTGTGATGGAATGAATCGTCAAGTTTAGAGATGACTAGGAGATTGTTGGATGGATGTAAGTTGGGAGAAGAAAATCAAAATTCAGACCCATTCCCAAGAGGATGATTAGGAGTCAGTCTAATAACTGTATTTAAGCGGTCCAGATATTACCATCGCGGTTCCATATTTGGTAAGATAGAGAGCGTGTACCTCCAAGTTGTTCTGTCTCTTTTGCGAGAATTCAAGCGCACTGTATCATTAAGATCATATTGTCTCCTATGTTGACGGATACTGTACAAGAAGGAGAAGCATGAGAGAAAGATGAAATGTAGAGAAGAAAGGAAGAGCCATAGAAGTTGGAGAATGGCTGATTTGAATTTACAATCGTAATGGCAAAGTATTCAAATGGATGAGACAGCCAGCTATCTGAGCATGGTAATGAATGTCGAAAGTAAAATTACTTGAGGCATATGGTGTGAGTCCTGTCTGTACAGCTATGAGCGAGCAAATGCCTTTTCCCATACTAAATTCCTCTATTAAATTATTCATATTTCAATCTGGACACCGATGTATTCACTCATCCATTCGTAATGTATTGCGTACCTCCTTTTGTTCATTTTGCATTGTAGTTGTGGAACTCTGCCGTAACAATTACACAAAACTTTTCGTACTGCATCGACTAAAAGCCTAGCACCCTAGCATTCATAATTCAATTCAATTGTATTTTCCGAAAAAAAAAAACAATAAAATAAACAAAATTCACTACAAAATAATCAATACCAAATGTATTTGGTTAGTATAAGGTAGCAATGTAGCAGTAGTGATGGTGTCTCTGGTCTTAAAATCTTGTACAATATTCATACTTGTTCCATAGGCTTCTTCTTTTGTACTGTAGTGATCATGTTCTGTAGATTAATGATCAGATAGATATACAGAATTAATACTTGAACTCGAAGAGAGATTACTAATCTTTTTAACTTTTTAAGAGAATACTATTCAAAATACCGTACTTTTTGTTCTATGGTGAACGTGTTCATTAGTTCATTGAATTATCTGAAAATACTCAAAAGAGAGAAGAGGCCTCCTATTCTTTTCAACAATTTTCAAGAGAACACTTTTCTTTTCAATTACATTCAAAGAGAGAATTAGATTACTGATGAGAGACTGATCAAAAAGTAGGCTACTCAAGGAAGTATACTAAGAGTAAAAATTCTCTAAGCTTAAAAGGAGACTGGAGCAAATGGGAATGTAATCAGAAGTTCACTTTTAATATTTTATCATTGATTGTTGAAGAAGATTCATCATTTACAATTATGGAAAGTTGAAGGTGGATTATCGAAAACTTAATACTATGACATTAATTCTTATAAGACATAATTGTTTCATAGAACTTTCATGTGATTAAACCCACTTTCCCCTCATTCTGTGTTGTAATCTCCTTGGCACATCCTATCGCGTGAGATACAATGTTTGTTCAGTTAGTGCAGGCTTATTCCAGGTATAAGGAGTTGTAGGAATTATAGAATGAACATGAGACAGTACTCTCAGTGCATCTACCCCAAGCCTTGCTCGCTGTATGATTAGAGTTGGAATGGAATAAACATGTTTGCAGCAAAATGATACAGAAAATGTTCGTTCATCTCAGAGTGCCGCGAGCAAATCTCTGTGGCATTACGCTGTTTTGCTCTATGGAACACTTTGCTTTTTGTTGGTCAAAATACTGGGCTTGGCTCCCTATTTCATGATATGAAAGACCATTTCACCACTAGGCATACTCTTTAAATCTGAGATTTCATTCACTTTTAGTGAAAAAAGTGGGAGCGAAAATACTTGGTGCTAAAATAGTATCTCAGTTATCTGGGAAAATGTTGGCGTTCAAAAAACATTTCGGAATATGAAAGTATTCATTTATTTAGTACAGTAGCATGAAAGCTACTTTGTTATTAGGTACTGTTGACTAATTTATTTCTCTACTTGGTTATAATCATTATTGTTGAGTGATTGCTCATAAAACTAAGAAGAAATGCAACTTAACCAGTTTCAATTCTCAATTTTTCATCCGATGAACTAGTTTAATCAATCAATCTAATCAGCAAAGAACCAAATTAATTTTGAGTGTGATAGTCCAATTTTAGTGTGAAGAGCTACAGAATTTTGGTTGAAAATCAGTCAGAGAGTTTTAGAAAATGTCAAAATAACATCTCGACTTATTTGCCACTAATGGAAATCGATTTGAATAAGATCTCGACTTATTTTCCACTACTGGGAATCGATTTAATCTAACAAATAATTTTGAATCTATTGTATATTACCTATGATTATGTGAATGCTTTCACCTACCTCTACCGATAAACAAGAAATCAATGTTAATCCATAAAACCTTCCAACTTGCCTTGTAATAACTCACATTTCTCCAATATTCTATAAAATGTCTGTCAGCATTCATTTTCTTCCGGGTGACTCCTCAGGAATTTGCGTTGTCAAAGGTGAATCATAAAAGAGAATGACATTCTGCTGGCATAAAAGGGTACAAGACTTGAAAGGAGTAGAAACTACGGTTTTGTGACCGATGGAATTTGGAGACAAGCTAAAGTATTCAGAGTATTTGATTATGAGAGCGGTTTAGCAAAAACTTGGGATATGTGAGAGCGGAGCGTCAATGGCTGCTGAGAATGACGCGTAAACACAGGCACGAGCGTTTGTAGTGAGTGTAAACCACTCCTGAAATTATAAGCCCGAATTATGCAAGGGTTGCAGGAAATATGTGGGGATGGTTTACTTTGGACTATCGTATTATAGATTGGAAACTCTGGAGGCACTGTCGATAGATTAATGTTTTTGATGAATAATGGTTTCAAATAGACAGCTTCATTAATTATTTGGAAGTCAAATATATTGAATTTTTGAAATAGTATCAAGAATTCAGTTTCATTCTAGTATTATAATACTATTGTTCATTATTAGTACCAGTTGTCTAATCTCCATTTCATGCAATAAATAGTGTGTATAACAGGAAAGAACCCAAGAAATTAGAAATTAGAAAATACCTAGCAATCGAATCAATAAGAAAAGTACAATTTCATCAAAATTTTGATTATTTCATGAGAAATCCGAATATTCACGTTAATAAAATGACTCTTAACTTATTCACTCTTAGAAAATCAGGGTTTTTTAACTCAGATTTTTTCAAATTTAATATTCGACGTAGGTGGTTCAGATTCTGAAAATCAGTATTCAAATCCGGGTCAAACTTACAAATATCTCGATAGATGGAGAATACCAAATAGATTGGTTATAAAATCAATTTGGTTTTATATTGGTTATAAATACCAAATAGATTGGTTATAGATTAAAGTTGATGAATAATCATAGATTCACGTTGATTTGAATGTAATTTTCTTCTATTATCACAATCTATAATCTGCCACCGGAGTTGATAGAAAATACAACTGCTTCAACTGCTGACAATAAGAGAAAGTGAGATGTGGAATCGAAGGAGTGTGATTGGTTGACGCTTATAGGAGAGCGATTGGAAAGAAGAGTGAATTTTTTCTTAGCTACTGACGGGGCCCGTAAGCCGATCTCAACAAAAAGTGCACAAAGCACTTAAACGCGTGGCCAGGGGGGAGGAAGAAGCAGTGTGTGTGAGAGAGAGAGAGATTGAGTGAGTGAGAGTAGGGGTAGCAGTTGGAAAGCCTCTTATGTAACACACAAGAACTAAACCAAATAAGCGATCCTCTAAGTAGCAAATGCACTCTTTGTCGTCGACAGTCTTATTGTGCACCGTTCACACGTTGGATAGCGCTGGCTACTTATTTCACCGACTCACTTTATCTTCTCTAAGGGAAACCTTGGGAGTGGGGAAAGCCTCACAGCTATTGACGAAAGAAGCCCCAATCCAAAGTGATCTGATGTACTCCCTTCTTCTGAGGAGATTAGTCAGAGGAAAGGTTCCAAGTTTGATTTGTCTTTGAGCTTTAAACCATTAAAATTGCATGAAAGAAGTCTGATTAAAATCTGATCGAATATGTACAAGTCGGTGTATCAAGTGAACATTGATAACATTAAAAATCTTTATTGATTTTATAGACAAGAATATTCCAGACATTTTAGAAGCTTACTACAATACTACAATATCATTCTGTTGAAGCTGATATTCCGACAAAAAACAACGATCACTATCAAATACTCTGATATAGTTGACCTATTAGACTATAAATGTATCAGAAAATACATCTAAGTACTATAAAATGAATTCATAGGTTTACAATATTTAACTGAAAACAATGAGGACTATTAAATACTCTGATATACTTGACATAGACTATTGGTGTATTAGAAAATACATGTGAGTACTTTACAATATTCAGAAATATATATGATTATCTCGATGAATGCAGTAATTTTCATTCCTAATCTGTTTTTCTGATCCCCATTCAACATTTGAGTAGCATTTACTCAGCTATTGTCATCATGATCTACAATACTCGACTTTTTTTACTTCATTCACAACTTCCAAATGTAACCAACTCAAAGAGCAGGCTAGGTACGGAACGTTATTCGAGAGAGAGAGAGAGCCTAAGGGGGGTAACAGGGGAGTGGGCTGTAGGCGTATGCCCATGTGATTAGAGTAATCCATTCACGGCTGATTATTCCCAAGCGGCTTTAATAAAAAGCCTCACCATTAGACGCGCTTTCTCAGTCTCCTCACCAACAAAAAGAGGATAAAGTGAGTGTGAGTGCAAGAGAAAGAGAATAAGAGGAGTGGATGAGTGATCTCAACTCGTTCATCCACTTGTGCCGTCGTGAGTCATAGGTTAAGCTTTAATCTTGCTAATAGCCAACTTAGAAGCAAGAATGAAGGCAACGGAGCACATCACTCTGCCGCTCTATGAACATTGCCGAGAGCTCCCTTCAATCGAATGTATTGGAGATGATTTTCGGACAGGAATAGGTACTGAGAAACGTGTGTGGTGAAGGAAAATAGAAGTTTTTTGGTTGGCGGCTGAATCAAAAGAGTTTAGTGAGAGCAACCCTCTATTTAGCCGCCATCTTGGAAAAATTTCTTTCCAACGGAAGAAAGTGGAGAGGGATAGAGAAGTTGAAAAAGCCACAGATTTTATATGAATTTGATTTATTTATTTTGTATTTTATTTTTATTTATCCATGTTTTAGGATTTGAATCTAGTAATGAGGAAATGGACGATAACCAATAGGGTTATGAATTTTGTTATATGAGTACTATCCCAATACTCTGATGCATATAATTGTTCTTATGAATGCAGTAAATTATTTCCTTATCGGACTTATGAGTCAGATTATTCTCACTCTTTTATTCTAATATTTCACAAGGCATATTTATAAGGCACATGTTTATAATTATTCTATAAATATACAGTTGCATTTTACAGTTTAGTGATCATTAATTCTCTCCCTCATGATTACTTATCACTTGTCACGATACAAATTCTGGCAACCAAATAAAGCCTCAATAAAATATTGTCAATAACCACTAAGTGTTGGTATTATAATAGATAGCATAATTAACGGTAAGCTGACCTAATTTAGCAGTACTCAATATTGATAAAATAATGATAACAAGGAAGCAAGCTCCGACTCACCACCAAAAGTCTCTGACTCATATCACATTGTATATTTATTTATATTCTTGATGTTAATTTATGTAATCGAAAATCCAAATCTTGAAGATAGCCATAACCTTCATCCAAAAATATCAAAACACACCACTGCCTATATGAATCATCTACTGAAAGATGTCAATGCCAATAAAATCATTGGAAAAATTATGATTCATCCATTATTTATAAAATGTATAAATACTTAAGCCACATATGTTAACTTGCTATTAAATAATGCACATTATTATTTGTACTCACCAAAAGTATCATCCCAAGCCGGTGAAATAATGTATATACAGGTCTCATATCTTCGGTGGTTTCACGAACATAGCAATATATTTTGGAAATATTTGTTGTATATGAGATTATACTATTTTAGGAGTCAGTTATTTTATGGCATAAAATATTTGGATGTATATTAATTTAGCAATAAACTTTCAGTTCACCTTTTGAATTTGGCAGTGGAGTTGAAAAGTAAAGAATATTTTTAAAGGCATCTTCCAAAAATACCAAATAAAAATTGAAAGGATTTTAACGTCCTATATGTTATTTTGTATTATATATAATATATCGCATATTATTTAAATGGTTATTGTAGCTAAATGTTGGAACTACTTTGTGCATTGTACTGACGTCAAAAAACACGGTATTAAATTGACCAATCACAGCCCAGCATTTCATTAAAAATTCTAGAATGTTCTATTGAAAAGTCTGTTTCCTTGAATTTTAGCAAGGGTAATTCTCTTCCGTTTGAGACTCCTTAGAGAGCAGTTGCTTTTGAGCACATGAGTGCAGTTTAATTATTTTCAAATGTAATCAGTTTCAATTTCAATTTAAATGTTTCCTAACTGTGATATATTGAGCTGTGGCAATATATAATTGATTAAATTCATGTAAAGTCGCGAAAATATTATAAACCATAGTCCAGAGCCAAGCAGTATCGTGAGATGACACACGGAATCCAATCTACCCATGAGATGGCTGCCTAAACCAGGATACGGTAACCGACGTCAAAGCATCGCCAATACTGTGAGTGATCCGTTTTATTAATCCTTTGGCCAAAGGCGCGAAAAGCCTCTTTTAAAGTGAAATAGTGGGGAGAAATGATCATACTGCGTGAAACATAAAACATGAGCTCATGGTCTAGTAGTTAAGGCATTCATAATTTTAGAGAGTTTGTATTATCTTATTTGCCAGGCAAAATACCCACACCTACGCTCTACCGAAAATATAAATTTTGTAACAAGCTATTTATTGTTATTAACAATTATTAACGAAACTTGTAAAATTCAAATTTAATTGTTCAAGTTGTGTGTTCTAAAGGAACAGGAGAATATACTCCAAGTTTTTCACCTAATTACTGGGTTTTCTAGTCGTTCTTGTACCTGTCTTGGCAATCCCAATTGATACATTAAATTTATTTAATTTACGAAAATATCAGTATCCTGGATGAGCCCTTGCAAGGCCAAATTTTGACATGCCCAGTCACGTAAGGAGTATGCTTAGCCAAGTGTGTTACGTAAGTGGATTGAGATCTTGTCTTTGATGCGTGACTATAGTCCATCACTCAGCTCTCCCTTATCTTGTGACACATTTGACTATATTTGCTTGATCCTGACGTCACGGGACATACAACATAAAGATAATAGCGTTACACACATGACCCACAACATAGTAATGTTACACATGGCGCCCAACGTGGGGCCTGACGGAGATATACAAAATTTCTTTATTAAGAAAGCCAAAAAATTTGAACTCAGAAATCACAGAGTTGATGGTTGAAAACTTTTTGAAATTGAAAATATACCTTATGGAATTGCCAAGCTTTAATAAAGTAATTAATTAATTTGAATATTGATTTCATTATTAAATTATTCCTGAGGAGACGTCGAGGAAGAGTATACTCAGATATATCGCCAACAATTTAAAGAGATATATGCATTTATTGCTTGAATCACATTCCGTGATCATTCAAATAATTATTTTAGGTAGCCTAAGAAAGCTAGCTTATTTAACCTTGAAATTAAAGCTTTAAAGGTACCAAAATATTATTAGTTTACCAAAACATTAAGGTCTTGGGGCTTATTAATTTGTTAACCAATTTGTTAATTTAAGCAAAATCCCCAGAATTGATATCATAGGCAAAATATTAAGAGTATTAATTGTTTATTTATTGTTTATCTGTGATAGTTTGAAAATCGCCAGATTATTAATGAGCATTGAATATAGGGCTATTTATTAATAGTTACCATATATAAAAATTTATTTACTGGTAATTACCAGATATCTATTGATTTAACTATCATTGCATGTTTATTTTGTGCATGTTTATTTGTAATAAGTCTTGGAAAATTTATTGTCTCACAGTATATATCACTTATCACTTAATCCTTTCGGTCAACATTTCACTGCACTTGAGTCACTATCGCACTCGCGCCGCGCATTCATTTTCACGCCGCGTTCACACCATCGGACCGCGACATCCTTGGATTTCACCACTAGCCCAGCTGTCCAAATCCTAACTCACCATCATGGAGAACCTCTCAGCCAACTCATCTGTATCCTACATAGAGCTGGGAGACAACAACACTCTGCGAGAAGCGACCACACCCAACCCCGAGGCAACAAACAACACTGACGAGACAGCGCCCAGGGAACGAGACGCGGGAAGTATCGCTAGTGCCAACTTCGACCCTGAAAATCTTCGTCAGCTGTCTTCCACCCGCCTGGAACCAGATGTCAGCCCGACAGAAGTGCCTCCGCGTACGCCGTCACCTACCACTGTCAATCCTACTACACAACTCTCGCCAGATGAACTGAGTCCGCTGACTTCCAGATTAATGAATGACACTCCAACCGATTTGGTCACCCTCATGCTCAAAATAAGTAATGACCTCAAAGATTCCCAAGAGAAACTGCTCAAAAGATTCCCAAGAGAAACTGGGTAGTCAAATCAATAATCAAACGGAAAAATGGAGAAGATGGATAACCGAATGGAAGGAATGGATAGTCGAATCAATGATCAAATAGAAAAATGGATGGAGGATTGAGAATAGAGATCAGAGACATCAGGGAAGAGATGAAGGATATGAGAAAGCAGTTAGATGACACTACTGTATGCCTCAACAAAGAATGGATGACATGCAGGTGAATTTGAGGAAGGAACTGAGTGAAGATTGGAGCAAGCATGCGATTGAACTAGAAAACAAGGTCATGCAAAATGTAAGTGAACACACTGATGTATTAAACAAAAACTAGAAAATCTTGAAAAACAAACCAAAACCGACATACAACAGGCAGTAGAGAAACAGAAGACAGAGTGTGTCACCACCTGCAAGAATTTGGAAAAGCAAATTAGAGATTCCACCCAGCCATTAGAAAAATCTGTACAGGAAATTAACACCCAACTAGCCTAACAAACACGTCACTAAGTACTACTCAAACCCAAGTCGAAAGTCTAGTAACCGAACATACCTTAATTCACAACAGAGTTAAAGAAACCGAAAAGAATTAAACCAACACCAAATAACCATCACCCAATTTGACAGCGAGTTACAAAATACTAAAATCGATTTAAATAGTAAAATAAAACAGACACACACAAAAATATCACAACTTGAAATGAATATGAGTAGAGTGAGAGGAGGAGGTGAGATAGTAGCGATACCGAAACGCAGAATGTGTCGCAACTAATCAGGGGATTAGTAAGATGTGAGAACACAAAATGCCACATTACACCTAAATCGTTTGCAGAACAGCTAAAAGGGGTACAGGACTTAGTTCCAATCAGTTGGCCTGTATGGAGATTCCGTCTATCCTCTCTTTTAATTGGGAACCTCTGCTCTTCCTTCATGGACGTGCACCTGCATTCCACAGCCTGGCCGAATTTCTCAGAGCTTTCCTCCCAAAATCTTGGAGACTGGCTAGACCAACAGAATTGTTATCTAACATAATATCCTCCAATTTTGACGAAAGAAGTGGTCAGACATATACCGCATTCGTCTCACGGTTACGCTATCAAAATTCGCAGCTAGACAACCAGATTCCCGATATTACCTTAGCTCACATCGCACTTAAGAAGATGCCGTATCACGTCCAACTAGCATTGGCCACCGCCTCCATTAAAAGTTTCAAAGACCTTGAAAACCACCTTCATTGTGTTCAAGCTGTCTCCACAAGCAATATACAGCATAATAATCATAGAAATAATAATAATTTTGTACAAACCAACCCGCCACCAAATCAATCAAGAAAATTCTAACACTGCTGACAATACAAATAATAATCCACAGGACTTTGAAATAGAGTCACCACCACCAAATAACAACTACCGAAACAAAAATGGGTTCAGAAGGAATCAAAATAATAACAATTTTAATAGAAATAAAGATCGTAGATACCATGATCAAGATAGATTCTATGATGGCCGAGATTACATGAACTCCAATAGAGACAACAACACAAGTAGTTCTAGAAACGAATCAAATAAATCACCATCACCAAACACCACTTTTAATACAGATAAAGATAATAACCCACCACCTTCTACTAGTACACCATCAAAAACAAATGGAAAATCAAATAACCCATCAGGAAAAAATTCCGGCAATAACCATCGCGCATGACTAGAAGGGGAGAAAACTTATAAGACTCTGACGGTTCAAATTCCGGCAGCCCAGAGCAAAGTTAAACGGCAGTTGAGCAAAATAAATAAGAGAGTGTATCATAACTCTCATCTTCACAGGAAACATGCTCGATATAAAAAGCCGACAGCTTTTGAGCATTATGCATGTTTTCATCCGCAGGATATTCGCTTTAAGCCCGCCATAAAGTCAAGAGACTGTAAAATGACATCATCAACTCAAAGTATAGTTAGTGAAAATACCACCAGTTATCAGAATCTAACTACGTTTCGCGAAGATCTCCGTGACACTATTCTAGAAGAGAAGGATCATGAGACTAGATCGGCGAATACGCTTTTCAAACTTATATCCAGGTCGAAGTATGTGGAATAAAGTTACATGCTCTGATAGACTCAGGCGCACAATGCTGTTTAATACAGAATGATTCGTATCACAGAATCAAAGTAGGGTGGATTTGGCTATATTACCACTTACCGCTACTTATTTGTCCGGAATAAATCCAGGTCGTCGTGTGAAAGTTTCTACACAATGTCTATTAGAAATAGATATAGAGGAAAGAAGTTCTCTCATACATTTTTAGTGTTACCAGTCAGCGGACCACACATCATTATTGGTACCGATTTTCTGAACTATTTCAGGGCTACTATAAATTTTGATCCGCCTTTATTGCATTTAACTCATGATGAGGATAAAACAACTGTTGTTACAGAAATTAAGAAAGAAGCTTCAAGTGTTCCGAGTCATGAAATAAATTTAATATTTCAAAATGGACCGGTAGAGAAAATGGGGCTCCATCACATGCAAGAATCATTAGCATGCATGACAGTGTTGAATGTTACAACTTTTTCGAAAGATAAAGGGAATAACAATGGATGATACAGAGATATTGCTCCACGAATTATTTGATCGCATTGATAGTCGTGAAGAGTGGGAAGAAACCACCGGAAACAAATTTGTGATATGTTCATGAAAAATAGAAATGTATTTTCAGAACAACCAGGTTTAGCCAACCACTTTAAATGCAAATTGGATGTAAAGCCGCATGAATCTTATTTTAAGAAGTCATATCCCGTACCGTTTGCATATCGTCAAGCTGCATTGGATGAGATAAGTAGACTGGAAAAACTTGGCATAATTGAGACGTCAACTTCTCACTATAGCTTGCCGATAGTGTGCGTGATTAAGAAGGACGGCACTGTTAGACTATGCCTTGATGCGAGACAATTGAATTTAGTTCTCGACAATGACCGCGAATCTCCCGCAAAAATCGAAACTGTACTCCAGACTTTTCACGGAAAAACCGTGTATTCTACTGTCGATCTCAGCGCTGGTTATTGGCAAGTTCAAGTTGAAGAAGAGTCGAGAGATTACCTGTCATTTTATTAACGGCGAAACCTACGCTTTACGAGATTGGCATTTGGAGTCAGGAATGCCATGGCCGTATTCACACGTTGCTTACGTCAGTCACTGGGCGAAGACATAGCCGAATTCTGCACTCTCTACGTAGACGACGGCATCATCTCATCTGGTAACATCCTAGAACATTGTCAACATTTGAACGTCATATTCTCCAGATTAGCTAAATGCGGATTGACGTTGAAATTGTCAAAATGCCAGTTCTTCGCACAAGAAGTAAAATACCTAGGCCACATCATTTCTAAAGAAGGCATCACACAAGATCCTAGCAAACTAGAGTCAATTAGAAAATTTCCATCACCTGCTAATCGCAAACAATTACAACGATTCATTGGCTTCCTGCAATTCTATAGACGGTTCAATTCACAAATGGCTCATTTCACTGCCCAGCTATCACATTGTCTATCATCAAATAAACCATGGACGTGGGGTGATAAAGAAGAAGAAGTCTTCCGACAACTGAAAGAAGCTTTCCTAGATAGAGTTGTACTGAAACATCCCGACCTCTGTAAACCTTTCTACTTGAATACAGACGCTTCTAACTATGCAATCGGCGCTGAAATATTCCAACTTGACGAAGATAATCAAAAAGGAGTCATAGCTTTTCAGTAAGACGTTGAATGCGGCACAACCAGATATTCTGTTACAGAAAAGAGTTGTTGAGTATTTTGGAAGTGTGTACCAAGTATCGTACTTTGTTACTCGGACAGAAGATCTTTGTAAATACAGACCACAAGGCCCTCACTTTTTTCAAGACAGCGAAATTAAGCAACAATAGATTGTCACGATGGTTTCTGGCTTTACAGGAGTTTGATTTGGAATTGACTCACCTACCCGGAAAATATAATCAAACTGCCGACTTTCTATCCAGAGATGGATGCTACATACCCCATGAAACAACATACCGTTGCTATGCGCTTGAAGAACATGAATCTGTGCCGTATCCAGCTGACATCACACCGCTAATACACAAAGACACGCTAACCCCTTCAAAAATAAAAATAGCACAGTCAAGTGATAATAAAACAGCCAGCATAATTGAACAATTGAAACATCCAGGTCCAGATACTCCTGAACACCTGAGACAGTACACCCTGTATAAAGGATATTTGTTCTATCGACCATGCAGAGATACATACAACTGGCGACTATTCATACCCAGTGAACTAGAACGTGATGTAATACGTGAATCGCACGAAAGATGTGGGCATTTTGGGGCGTTTAAGGTCCAACAAATATTGAAACAAGTTTGTTATTTCAAAACATGGATAGAAAAATAACAAAGCTAGTAAGAGCCTGTGACGTCTGTCAAAAACAAAACACTCACGGTATAACATACGAGGTGAAATGATTGCTTTGGTACCCAGTAGGCCACTTGAGATAATATCAGCTGATATTTATGGTCCATTACCACAAGCTAAGCATAGGAAAAATACATATTCGTATTAACTTGCTTATTTTCAAAGTACACCATGCTATTCCAATCAGTAAAATCACTGGTGAAAAGTTAGCCCAATGCATCACACAAAGATGGACGAATACCGTCGGTAAACCAGAAAGGGTATTATCTGATAATGCCACATATTTCTGCAGTGCAAAATGGAAACAAATACTGGGCCAAGAAGGCATTAAGCTATCCAGAACGTCTGTTTATCATCCAAATTCTAACCCTGTTGAGCGAAAAATGGCAGAGATATCACGATTTATGGTACTCTAGTAAAAACATCAACAATGGTCAAAATATCTACCCTTCCTTGAGGATTGTTTAAATAATTGTGTGAACGAAAGTACGGGGTACACACCCTATGAAATTATATTCGGACGCCGAAACCTAACCTTTCTCGAGATGTTGATCAACTACCCACAACAAACCGGCCAACATAACCTAAATCGCCCACATCTGGTATATGCAAAGTTAACAGAAACAGCCAAGAGTCGTACGAAATATCGATAAAGCACAAAACATTTCAAATATGAGGTTGGAGATGAAGTTTTAGTGAAAGTACACAGACTATCAGACGCCTTGAGCAAGCTTACTAAAAGTTTTTGAACTATATAGCGGACCACATCGTATCATAGCAGTTTCAAATGTAAATACTGTGCAGCTTCAAGACCCTGAAAACACTTCGTCTATTTGGTACGAGAACCTCGCCAACATTAAACCCTACTATAGAGAATGAACAATATCATTCCTAAGAACCACATGCTTCCGGTTTGGAGATAAACGAAAAAAGTGATTTTTCTACAACAGGATTCAAACTAACATGAGCCAGAGATCGTCCCAAGGATGTACTACGACGCCTGACCGTATTAATTACGCAAAATAAGTGATATTGAACTTTTTAGAAAAATACACAGTTCTGTTAATAAAATTATTGATGGCCAACGATTGCCATATTTTCTGATCAAACCAAACAGAATCCTAACGGTAAATTATTACCAACTTCAAATATTAGTGAAAAATTACCTTCTTTTCCAAGACTTACTATGTTATTATATCATATATTTGTTAGTATTAGTAAATATCTGAATTTTTTGTTAGCTTCTACGAAGTCATACGTTATGCACATAACCAAAAAACACATATGTTATGATGTCTACTTGTGTGCGTAGACGATATATTGTACACATACGATAGGCCAATGCCACACAAATCAAACAGCATGTATATATTCCATACTTCACAGCTGTGAAAGTTTATAATCAAATTATTATAATGTAGCCAGTATTATTAAGTAAATTTTGTTAAAACTAAGATTAACACATATTTTGATATTATTATTGAATGTTTATTTATTTGTAACCATAAGTGTTTGCATGGCAGTGAATTTTGAGTCAAGTGGTGAAACCACAGATTACGATTGTGAGCCCTAGGCTAATAACTTTATCAATCGATAAAACAAGTCGGCACCCATTTAAGTCACCTGCTATTTTCCTTCAGATCAGTTACCAGAGTTATTGTGAATCTATCTATGTAAATTGTTTGAGAGCCTTATTTATGTCATTTATTGTCTAGCAGAACTTATGAGTTTGAATTGTATTGTATTTTCGAGTGTCATCTGAGATAACCTCACATACCTTTTGTGCATCAGCGCTTGTAGAGATTCCTTCGGCACCTGGCATACTCTTTGGTTTGACATGTCGTCATCATAGTATTGTTTAGCCGCCAACTTTTGAATTCTCATATTGCTCTTTTAGATGTATTATCCTTGCTCTATTTTTCTCAGCTAAATGCTTGATTTTTTGTGTAAATCACTGCCATGATTAGATGTTACGCTTCTGTAAATCTTATGAGTAGGTAACGTAGAATGTTTCCGTACCGAATTCGAGTCGGAAGGTAAGCTAACATGAGACAGTTGTGTTCACATATTTTTTAGAGCCTTCTTTATGTTATGTGAGATCTTAGAAAATTTGCCTCGTTTTCTTTGTATAGTTATACAAACTCGCTCTATCTGCAGCTTATTAAAAGCTTATTTATTCGCTCATTTATATAACTATAGGGGGCTTCTGTCACGATACAAATTCTGGCAACCAAATAAAGCCTCAATAAAATATTGTCAATAACCACTAAGTGTTGGTATTATAATAGATAGCATAATTAACGGTAAGCTGACCTAATTTAGCAGTACTCAATATTGATAAAATAATGATAACAAGGAAGCAAGCTCCGACTCACCACCAAAAGTCTCTGACTCATATCACATTGTATATTTATTTATATTCCTTGATGTTAATTTATGTAATCGAAAAATCCAAATCATGAAGATGGCCATAACCTTCATCCAAAAATATCAAAACACACCACTGCCTATATGAATCATCTACTGAAAGATGTCAATGCCAATAAAATCATTGGAAAAATTATGATTCATCCATTATTTATAAAATGTATAAATACTTAAGCCACATATGTTAACTTGCTATTAAATAATGCACATTATTATTTGTACTCACCAAAAGTATCATCCCAAGCCGGTGAAATAATGTATATACAGGTCTCATATCTTCGGTGGTTTCACGAACATAGCAATATATTTTGGAAATATTTGTTGTATATGAGATTATACTATTTTAGGAGTCAGTTATTTTATAGCATAAAATATTTGGATGTATATTAATTTAGCAATAAACTTTCAGTTCACCTTTTGAATTTGGCAGTGGAGTTGAAAAGTAAAGAATATTTTTAAAGGCATCTTCCAAAAATAAAAATAAAAATTGAAAGGATTTTAACGTCCTATATGTTATTTTGTATTATATATAATATATCGCATATTATTTAAATGGTTATTGTAGCTAAATGTTGGAACTACTTTGTGCATTGTACTGACGTCAAAAAACACGGTATTAAATTGACCAATCACAGCCCAGCATTTCATTAAAAATTCTAGAATGTTCTATTGAAAAGTCTGTTTCCTTGAATTTTAGCAAGGGTAATTCTCTTCCGTTTGAGACTCCTTAGAGAGCAGTTGCTTTTGAGCACATGAGTGCAGTTTAATTATTTTCAAATGTAATCAGTTTCAATTTCAATTTAAATGTTTCCTAACTGTGATATATTGAGCTGTGGCAATATATAATTGATTAAATTCATGTAAAGTCGCGAAAATATTATAAACCATAGTCCAGAGCCAAGCAGTATCGTGAGATGACACACGGAATCCAATCTACCCATGAGATGGCTGCCTAAACCAGGATACGGTAACCGACGTCAAAGCATCGCCAATACTGTGAGTGATCCGTTTTATTAATCCTTTGGCCAAAGGCGCGAAAAGCCTCTTTTAAAGTGAAATAGTGGGGAGAAATGATCATACTGCGTGAAACATAAAACATGAGCTCATGGTCTAGTAGTTAAGGCATTCATAATTTTAGAGAGTTTGTATTATCTTATTTGCCAGGCAAAATACCCACACCTACGCTCTACCGAAAATATAAATTTTGTAACAAGCTATTTATTGTTATTAACAATTATTAACGAAACTTGTAAAATTCAAATTTAATTGTTCAAGTTGTGTGTTCTAAAGGAACAGGAGAATATACTCCAAGTTTTCACCTAATTACTGGGTTTTCTAGTCGTTCTTGTACCTGTCTTGGCAATCCCAATTGATACATTAAATTTATTTAATTTACGAAAATATCAGTATCCTGGATGAGCCCTTGCAAGGCCAAATTTTGACATGCCCAGTCACGTAAGGAGTATGCTTAGCCAAGTGTGTTACGTAAGTGGATTGAGATCTTGTCTTTGATGCGTGACTATAGTCCATCACTCAGCTCTCCCTTATCTTGTGACACATTTGACTATATTTGCTTGATCCTGACGTCACGGGACATACAACATAAAGATAATAGCGTTACACACATGACCCACAACATAGTAATGTTACACATTACTATGGACTGTAAGGTCTTGGGGGCTTCTGTCACGATACAAATTCTGGCAACCAAATAAAGCCTCAATAAAATATTGTCAATAACCACTAAGTGTTGGTATTATAATAGATAGCATAATTAACGGTAAGCTGACCTAATTTAGCAGTACTCAATATTGATAAAATAATGATAACAAGGAAGCAAGCTCCGACTCACCACCAAAAGTCTCTGACTCATATCACATTGTATATTTATTTATATTCCTTGATGTTAATTTATGTAATCGAAAAATCCAAATCATGAAGATGGCCATAACCTTCATCCAAAAATATCAAAACACACCACTGCCTATATGAATCATCTACTGAAAGATGTCAATGCCAATAAAATCATTGGAAAAATTATGATTCATCAATTATTTATAAAATGTATAAATACTTAATCCACATATGTTAACTTGCTATTAAATAATGCATATTATTATTTGTACTCACCAAAAATATCATCCCAAGCCGGTGAAATGATATATATACAGGTCTCATGTCTTCGGTGGTTTCACGAACATAGCAATATATTTTGGAAATATTTGTTGTATATGAGATTATACTATTTTGGGAGTCAGTTATTTTATGGCATAAAATATTTGGATGTATATTAATTTAGAAATAAACTTTCAGTTCACCTTTTGAACTTGGCAGTGGAGTTGGAAAGTAAAGAATATTTTTAAAGGCATCTTCCAAAAATAAAAATAAAATATTGAAAGGATTTTAACGTCCTATATGTTATTTTGTATTATATATAATATATCGCACATTATTTAAATGGTTATTGTAGCTAAATGTTGGAACTACTTTGTGCATTGTACTGACGTCAAAAAACACGGTATTAAATTGACCAATCACAGCCCAGCATTTCATTAAAAATTCTAGAATGTTCTATTGAAAAGTCTGTTTCCTTGAATTTTAGCAAGGGTAATTCTCTTCCGTTTGAGACTCCTTAGAGAGCAGTTGCTTTTGAGCACATGAGTGCAGTTTAATTATTTTCAAATGTAATCAGTTTCAATTTCAATTTAAATGTTTCCTAACTGTGATATATTGAGCTGTGGCAATATATAATTGATTAAATTCATGTAAAGTCGCGAAAATATTATAAACCATAGTCCAGAGCCAAGCAGTATCGTGAGATGACACACGGAATCAATCTACCCATGAGATGGCTGCCTAAACCAGGATACGGTAACCGACGTCAAAGCATCGCCAATACTGTGAGTGATCCGTTTTATTAATCCTTTGGCCAAAGGCGCGAAAAGCCTCTTTTAAAGTGAAATAGTGGGAGAAATGATCATACTGCGTGAAACATAAAACATGAGCTCATGGTCTAGTAGTTAAGGCATTCATAATTTTAGAGTTTGTATTATCTTATTTGCCAGGCAAAATACACCTACGCTCTACCGAAAATATAAATTTTGTAACAAGCTATTTATTGTTATTAACAATTATTAACGAAACTTGTAAAATTCAAATTTAATTGTTCAAGTTGTGTGTTCTAAAGGAACAGGAGAATATACTCCAAGTTTTTCACCTAATTACTGGGTTTTCTAGTCGTTCTTGTACCTGTCTTGGCAATCCCAATTGATACATTAAATTTATTTAATTTACGAAAATATCAGTATCCTGGATGAGCCCTTGCAAGGCCAAATTTTGACATGCCCAGTCACGTAAGGAGTATGCTTAGCCAAGTGTGTTACGTAAGTGGATTGAGATCTTGTCTTTGATGCGTGACTATAGTCCATCACTCAGCTCTCCCTTATCTTGTGACACATTTGACTATATTTGCTTGATCCTGACGTCACGGGACATACAACATAAAGATAATAGCGTTATACACATGGCACCATAACGTGGGACTGTTACACATGGCACCCAACATGGCGGCCTGACGGAGATATACAAAATTTCTTTATTAAGAAAGCCAAAAAATTTGAACTCAGAAATCACAGAGTTGATGGTTGAAAACTTTTTGAAATTGAAAATATACCTTATGGAATTGCCAAGCTTTAATAAAGTAATTAATTAATTTGAATATTGATTTCATTATTAAATTATTCCTGAGGAGACGTCGAGGAAGAGTATACTCAGATATATCGCCTACAATTTAAAGAGATATATGCATTTATTGCTTCGAATCACATTCCGTGATCATTCAAATAATTATTTTAGGTAGCCTATTAAGAAAGCTAGCTTATTTAACCTTGAAATTAAAGCTTTAAAGGTACCAAAATATTATTAGTTTACCAAAACATTAAGGTCTTGGGGCTTATTAATTTGTTAACCAATTTGTTAATTTAAGCAAAATCCCCAAAAAGCGATATCATAGGCAAAATATTAAGAGTATTAATTGTTTATTTATTGTTTATCTGTGATAGTTTGAAAATCGCCAGATTATTAATGAGCATTGAATATAGGGCTATTTATTAATAGTTACCATATATAAAAATTTATTTACTGGTAATTACCAGATATCTATTGATTTAACTATCATTGCATGTTTATTTTGTGCATGTTTATTTGTAATAAGTCTTGGAAAATTTATTGTCTCACTGTATATATCACTTATCACTAATCCTTTCGGTCAACATTTCACTGCACTCACTATCCACCATGCATCTATTTCCACGCCGCGCCTACACCCTTCACGCCGCGTTCACACCATCGGACCGCGACATCCTTGGTTTCACCACTAGCCCAGCTGTCCAAATCCTAACTCTCCATGATGGCGAACGTCTCAGCCATCTCAACTGTGTCCGTCAAAGTGCGGGGAGACAACAACCCTCTGCGCGTAGCGACCGCACCCATCACCGAGGCAACTTACAACACTGTCGAGACAGCGACCAGGTAACGAGACGCAGGAAGTATCGCTAGTGCCAACTTCGACCCTGAAAATCTTCGTCAGCTGTCTTCCACCCGCCTGGAACCAGATGTCAGCCCGACAGAAGTGCCTCCGCGCCGCCACCTACCACTGTCAATCCTACTACACAACCTCGCCAGATGAACTGGAGTCCGCTGACTTCCAGATTAATGAATGACACTCCAACCGATTTGGTCACCCTCATGCTCAAAATAAGTAATGACCTCAAAGATTCCCAAGAGAAACTGCTCAAAGATTCCCAAGAGAAACTGGGTAGTCAAATCAATAATCAAACGGAAAAAATGGAGAAGATGGATAACCGAATGGAAGGAATGGATAGTCGAATCAATGATCAAATAGAAAAAATGGATGGAGGATTGAGAATAGAGATCAGAGACATCAGGGAAGAGATGAAGGATATGAGAAAGCAGTTAGATGACACTACTGTATGCCTCAACAAAAGAATGGATGACATGCAGGTGAATTTGAGGAAGGAACTGAGTGAAGATTGGAGCAAGCATGCGATTGAACTAGAAAACAAGGTCATGCAAAATGTAAGTGAACACACTGATGTATTAAACAAAAAACTAGAAAATCTTGAAAAACAAACCAAAACCGACATACAACAGGCAGTAGAGAAACAGAAGACAGAGTGTGTCACCACCTGCAAGAATTTGGAAAAGCAAATTAGAGATTCCACCCAGCCATTAGAAAAATCTGTACAGGAAATTAACACCCAACTTAGCCTAACAAACACGTCACTAAGTACTACTCAAACCCAAGTCGAAAGTCTAGTAACCAAACATACCTTAATTCACAACAGAGTTAAAGAAACCGAAAAAGAATTAAACCAACACCAAATAACCATCACCCAATTTGACAGCGAGTTACAAAATACTAAAATCGATTTAAATAGTAAAATAAAACAGACACACACAAAAATATCACAACTTGAAATGAATATGAGTAGAGTGAGAGGAGGAGGTGAGATAGTAGCGATACCCGAAACGCAAAATGTGTCGCAACTAATCAGTGGATTAGGAAGATTTGATAACACAAAATTCCACATGACACCTAAAGCGTTTGCAGAACAGCTAAAAGTGGTACAGGACTTAGTTCCAATCAGTTGGCCTGTATGGAGATTCCGGCTATCCTCTTCTAATTGGGGAACCTCTGCTCTTCCTTCATGGACGTGCACATGAATTCAACAGCCTGGAAGAATTTCTGAGAGCTTTCCTCGAACAATATTGGAGCCTGGATAGACAACAAGAATTGTTATCTAAAATAATATCCTCCAATTTTGACGAAAGAAGTGGTCAGACATATACCGCATTCGTCTCACGGTTACGCTATCAAAATTCGCAGCTAGACAACCAGATTCCCGATATTACCTTAGCTCACATCGCACTTAAGAAGATGCCGTATCACGTCCAACTAGCATTGGCCACCGCCCATTAAAAGTTTCAAAGACCTTGAAAACCACCTTCATTGTGTTCAAGCTGTCTCCACAAGCAATATACAGCATAATAATCATAGAAATAATAATAATTTTGTACAAACCAACCCGCCACCAAATCAATCAAGAGAAAATTCTAACACTGCTGACAATACAAATAATAATCCACAGGACTTTGAAATAGAGTCACCACCACCAAATAACAACTACCGAAACAAAATGGGTTCAGAAGGAATCAAAATAATAACAATTTTAATAGAAATAAAGATCGAGATACCATGATCAAGATAGATTCTATGATGGCCGAGATTACATGAACTCCAATAGAGACAACAACACAAGTAGTTCTAGAAACGAATCAAATAAATCACCATCACCAAACACCACTTTTAATACAGATAAAGATAATAACCCACCACCTTCTACTAGTACACCATCAAAAACAAATGGAAAATCAAATAACCCATCAGGAAAAATTCCGCAATAACCATCGCGCATGACTAGAAGGGGAGAAAACTTATAAGACTCTGACGGTTCAAATTCCGGCAGCCCAGAGCAAAGTTAAACGGCAGTTGAGCAAAATAAATAAGAGAGTGTATCATAACTCTCATCTTCACAGGAAACATGCTCGATATAAAAAGCCGACAGCTTTTGAGCATTATGCATGTTTTCATCCGCGGCATATTCGCTTTAAGCCCGCCATAAAGTCAAGAGACTGTAAAATGACATCATCAACTCAAAGTATAGTTAGTGAAAATACCACCAGTTATCAGAATCTAACTACGTTTCGCGAAGATCTCCGTGACACTATTCTAGAAGAGAAGGATCATGAGACTAGATCGGCGAATACGCTTTCAAACTTATATCCAGGTCGAAGTATGTGGAATAAAGTTACATGCTCTGATAGACTCAGGCGCACAATGCTGTTTAATACAGAATGATTCGTATCACAGAATCAGAAGTAGGGTGGATTTGGCTATATTACCACTTACCGCTACTTATTTGTCCGGAATAAATCCAGGTCGTCGTGAAAGTTTCTACACAATGTCTATTAGAAATAGATATAGAGGAAAGAAGTTCTCTCATACATTTTTAGTGTTACCAGTCAGCGGACCACACATCATTATTGGTACCGATTTTCTGAACTATTTCAGGGCTACTATAAATTTTGATCCGCCTTTATTGCATTTAACTCATGATGAGGATAAAACAACTGTTGTTACAGAAATTAAGAAAGAAGCTTCAAGTGTTCCGAGTCATGAAATAAATTTAATATTTCAAAATGGACCGGTAGAGAGAAAATGGGGGCTCCATCACATGCAAGAATCATTAGCATGCATGACAGTGTTGAATGTTACAACTTTTTCGAAAGATAAGGGAATAACAATGGATGATACAGAGATATTGCTCCACGAATTATTTGATCGCATTGATAGTCGTGAAGAGTGGGAAGAAACCACCCGGAAACAAATTTGTGATATGTTCATGAAAAATAGAAATGTATTTTCAGAACAACCAGGCTTAGCCAACCACTTTAAATGTAAATTGGATCTAAAGCCGTATGAATCTTATTTTAAGAAGTCATATCCCATACCGTTTGCATATCGTCAAGCTGCATTGGATGAGATAAGTAGAATGGAAAAACTTGGCATAATTGAGACGTCAACTTCTCACTATAGCTTGCCGATAGTGTGCGTGATTAAGAAGGACGGCACTGTTAGACTATGCCTTGATGCGAGACAATTGAATTTAGTTCTCGACAATGACCGCGAATCTCCCGCAAAATCGAAACTGTACTCCAGACTTTTCACGGAAAACCGTGTATTCTACTGTCGATCTCAGCGCTGGTTATTGTCAAGTTCGAGTTGAATAAGAGTCGAGGGATTACTTGTCTATTTTATTTAACGGCAGAAACCTCCGCTTTACGAGATCGGCATTTGGAGTCAGGAATGCCATGGCCCTACTCACACGTCGCTCACGCCAGTCACTGGGCGAAGACAGAGCCGAATTCTGCACTCTCTACGTAGACGACGGCATCATCTCATCTGGTAACATCCTAGAACATTGTCAACATTTGAACGTCATATTCTCCAGATTAGCTAAATGCGGATTGACGTTGAAATTGTCAAAATGCCAGTTCTTCGCACAAGAAGTAAAATACCTAGGCCACATCATTTCTAAAGAAGGCATCACACAAGATCCTAGCAAACTAGAGTCAATTAGAAAATTTCCATCACCTGCTAATCGCAAACAATTACAACGATTCATTGGCTTCCTGCAATTCTATAGACGGTTCAATTCACAAATGGCTCATTTCACTGCCCAGCCATCACATTGTCTATCATCAAATAAACCATGGACGTGGGGTGATAAAGAAGAAGAAGTCTTCCGACAACTGAAAGAAGCTTTCCTAGATAGAGTTGTACTGAAACATCCCGACCTCTGTAAACCTTTCTACTTGAATACAGACGCTTCTAACTATGCAATCGGCGCTGAAATATTCCAACTTGACGAAGATAATCAAAAGGAGTCATAGCTTTTTCAGTAAGACGTTGAATGCGGCACAACGCAGATATTCTGTTACAGAAAAAGAGTTGTTGAGTATTTTGGAAGTGTGTACCAAGTATCGTTTTGTTACTCGGACAGAAGATCTTTGTAAATACAGACCACAAGGCCCTCACTTTTTCAAGACAGCGAAATTAAGCAACAATAGATTGTCACGATGGTTTCTGGCTTTACAGGAGTTTGATTTGGAATTGACTCACCCACCCGGAAAATATAATCAAACTGCCGACTTTCTATCCAGAGAGATGGATGCTACATACCCCATGAAACAACATACCGTTGCTATGCGCTTGAAGAACATGAATCTGTGCCGTATCCAGCTGACATCACACCGCTAATACACAAAGACACGCTAACCCCTTCAAAAATAAAAATAGCACAGTCAAGTGATAATAAAACAGCCAGCATAATTGAACAATCGAAACATCCAGGTCCAGATACTCCTGAACACCTGAGACAGTACACCCTGTATAAAGGATATTTGTTCTATCGACCATGCAGAGATACATACAACTGGCGACTATTCATACCCAGTGAACTAGAACGTGATGTAATACGTGAATCGCACGAAAGATGTGGGCATTTTGGGGCGTTTAAGGTCCAACAAATATTGAAACAAGTTTGTTATTTCAAAAACATGGATAGAAAAATAACAAAAGCTAGTAAGAGCCTGTGACGTCTGTCAAAACAAAACACTCACGGTACAACATACGAGGTGAAATGATTGCTTTGGTACCCAGTAGGCCACTTGAGATAATATCAGCTGATATTTATGGTCCATTACCACAAGCTAAGCATAGGAAAAATACATATTCGTATTAACTTGCTTATTTTCAAAGTACACCATGCTATTCCCAATCAGTAAAATCACTGGTGAAAAGTTAGCCCAATGCATCACACAAAGATGGACGAATACCGTCGGTAAACCAGAAAGAGTATTATCTGATAATGCCACATATTTCTGCAGTGCAAATGGAAACAAATACTGGGCCAAGAAGGCATTAAGCTATCCAGAACGTCTGTTTATCATCCAAATTCTAACCCTGTTGAGCGAAAATGGCAGAGATATCACGATTTATGCGCTGGTACTCTAGTAAAAACATCAACAATGGTCAAAATATCTACCCTTCCTCGAGGATTGTTTAAATAATTGTGTGAACGAAAGTACGGGTACACACCCTATGAAATTATATTCGACACCGAAACCTAACCTTTCTCGAGATGTTGATCGACTACCCACTACAAACAGGCCTACCTAACCTGGATCGTACACATCTGGTATATGAAAAGTTAACAAAACAGCCCAGAATCGTAAGAAATATCACGATAAACGCACAAAACATTTCAAATATGAGGTTGGAGATGAAGTTTTAGTGAAAGTACACAGACTATCAGACGCCTTGAGCAAGCTTACTAAAAGTTTTTGAACTATATAGCGGACCACATCGTATCATAGCAGTTTCAAAGAATGAACACAATACTGTCATTCTAATTAACATGCGCTTCGGTTTGAGTAGATAGAAAGCCAAGACTTTAGAGCTGTTTTATTTATAAATTTGGGAAGACCGCTGTGATCAAACCCCATTAAATTTACGAATGGATCAGCCCGCCCCGCGACATCTCGATGCGTCCTGAAGGATCGCGTCTATCTGGCGAGCTGAATACGCATTATTTAGTATTGCGATGAACGCTTGAAAAAAAGCACAGTTCCCCGTTAACAGTTCAACGGTACAACCATCAACATATTTTCTTCGATCAACCAAACAGAACCCTAGCGGTAACACAGGCCAACTTCAAAGCGTTTGTGCTGAAAAATTACCTTTCTTTCCGTGACTTACTATGTTATTATCATATATTTGTGCACATATATCTGAATTTTTTGTTGCTTCTTCACGAACGGCCACTATGGGGCTCCACCAAAACACATATCTCAGGAATGTGACATTTCAGCGCAGAGATCAGTGTTGCAACAATACAGCCGGCCATAGGAAGCGTATCACAATGACCTACAGCATGTATAGTTCCCACAGCCGTGAAAGTTTAATCCGAATCACCGTTATATCGGGATCTGTAGCAGTATTGGCAATTTTGTTAAAACCGATGCTTTGCCCGATATGCCGAATCCGTGCTCTGCCAACATGTACTGAATGTCCTGTTATTATTTGCAACACAGCATTGGTTTACAGTGATCGGTCAGTGTGAAACCACAGATTGTTTATTGTGAGCCTCAGAGGTTACATCTCTTGTCAATCGATAAAACGGCACCCATTTGTTGGGTCGTTACTACCCGCTTCCCAACTTCAGATCACGCTCGAAAGTACTCGTGAATTCTATCTATGTACAATTGTTTGCCAGAGCTTATTTGTCATTTATCCAGCAGAACCTTGGCTAGAACGATGAGCCTTGAATCACAGGCTTCCTCGAGATCATACCTTGTGGCCAGTGACCGGACCATACCTTTTGATAACGTCATCGCATTATGCCATCAATTTTCGCATACTCATACAGTTTTTCATTTGACGAAGTCGCCCTGTCATTGGTATTGGTTGGAAGCCAAACCCGGAATCCTTTAATCCGGCGGTTTCACGATTGCATCATCGCCTGATTTTGTTTCTCAGCAGAATGCACCGCTGAGCAATCATTCATTCAGCTTCGATAACCATGAGTAGGATGTATAATTTCGTGGCCTCATGAGTCACATTGCTCCATACTAGAGAGGTTGTGTTCCTATGAGCCTCCCTCTAAATGTTCATCCAGAATGTAACGCCGGTGAAAAAGCGTTTTTGTCCCATTCCATTCGCGCAACATTAAAACCGCCCATCCGCAGCATTTACCATTCCCCATTTATTCATAACACATAGCTTTCTGTTCACCTACAAACGGGCGTCTGCAACCAAACGAAGCTCAATAAAAGACACAACTACCTAACATGTTGGTATTATAATCAGATAGCCATAATTAACGGTGTTTGGTCTGATTCCGACTTACAGTACTCAATATTCATAGAACGCATAAAGTTCTGATAAAGCTAAGCCCCAATCACCACATCAAAAGTCTGACCAGGTCACATTGCATATTTATTTATATTTCCTGAAAGTTAATTATGTAATGGCCGAAAAGGAAATCATGAAGATGGCACATGGTCCTTCATCCAAAAATTGATCAAACACACAATGCACATGAATCATTCATCGAAAGATGTCAATGCCAGGTAACATTGAAAATATCATCTAATTGATTATTTAAAATGTATAAATGCGATCCATTTAACTTCGTTATTAACACGTTACATTATTTTGTAATCACCAAGGCATTGCATCATCCCAAGCCCGTGAAATGAACCACATCCTCATGGTTCCGGGTTTCACGAACATAAAAATATATTTTTGAAACATTTGTGTTGTATATAGAAGACATAAAGTGAGTCAGTTATTTTATGGCACAAACAGGTTTGGATGTATATTACCCTTGAAATACTTTCAGTTCACCTTTGTGAACAATTCTGGCAGGATTGAAAGAAGAATATTTAGCAAGCTATCTTCCAAAAACAAAATAAATAGGTTGACGAGTGATTTTAACGTCCCATATGTTATTTTCAGTATTACATATTATATATCGCCAATATCGTTATAATGTTATCAGCCGAAATGTTCGTTGAAGAACAGCAGTTGAACTGACGCCAAAAATACAAGGTATTAGATTGACCAATCATTCAGTGGCCCACGCCATCTGGACACAGTATTTCCTCATTGTACCTCAGAATGTCCCATTGAAACCAGCCCCGAATGCAGCGTGGTATTCTGCCTTTGAGACTCCCCAGAGAAGTTGCCTTTCGAGCCACGAGCGCAGTTTAAGCCATTTATTTTCAAACACGTAATCAGTTTCACTTCAATTTAAATGTCGTTTCTAACTGCGTGATATATTGAGGCCAGGCAACATATAATGCACCGATTAAGTCATGTCATAAAATATTATAAATTACTGGCAGAGCTGCAGTATCCGCAGATTACACACGAATCCAATCTACCGATGAGCGGTCGCTCAAGATCAGAGTACGGTAGAATCTACATACCCAGCATCGCCCCATTCACCGAGCGAGCGATCCGCTTTATTGTCCTCCTGGTCACGAAAGTTTTGCCTTTAAAGTGAAATAGTGGGGAGAAATGATCACCGCGTGAAACATAAACATGAGCCCCGCCTGTTGTCCAGAGATGTTACAAGACCATAATTTTCACACCCAGAGTTTTGTATGTATTGTTCATTTGCCAGGTTAAAATACTGTTGGCTCACCGTAAAATATAAATTTTCAGGGTAACAAGTTATTTATTGTCATTAACCACTATCATTATTGAACTAAACCCATACAGGAACCACCCCATTCAATTCGACCACTGCTGTGTGCGAACAGTGAGAATAATTCGTTTCACTCCACTACTGCCGTTTTCCAGTCATATACGTTATCATCATAATCCCAATTGATACATTAAATTTAATTTACGAAAAATAGTCAGGTTATCCATGAGCCGACGTTTCAGTTTGCGCGCCACCCCTGACATGCCCAGTGCCGCAGCGCTTAGCCAGTTGAGCCATCTGGTGCGGATGGCATCTGGTTCACTGATGCCCTCATTCTGCATCACCACCGCTTCCTCCCGACGTTTCATCTTGGGACATTAACATATTTACAGCTATTATTCGACGGTTGTACCGACCACAAACAACGATAAAGATAATGCGTTACACATGACCCACAACAGTGATAACAGCGCCCAATGCTACGCCATGTTACGCTATGTAATATTATTTATGTTGCAACAGCCCCATCGTTGTGGTGCCATGTGTAACACTTACTACGTTGTGGGTCATGTGTGTAACGCTATTATTTTTTATGTTGTAGCGTCCTGTGCACGTCATGGGGATCAAGCAAATATAGTCAAATGTGTCACAAGATAAGGAGAGCTAAGTGATGGACTATATAGTCACGCATCAAAGACAAGATCCAACCACTTACGTGCAATATAATTGGCTAAGACATCTCTTTACGTGACTGTGGCATGTCAAAATTTGGCCTTGCAAGGGCTCATCCAGGATACTGATATTTTCATAAATTAAATAAATTTAATGTATCAATTGGGATTGCCAAGACAGGTGCAAGTAACGACTGAAAACCCAGTAATTAGGTGAAAAACTTGGAGTGAAATTCTCCTGTTCCTTTAGGAACACACAACTTGAATAATTAAATGAATTTTTACAAGTTTCGTTTAATAATTGTTAATAATAAATAGTTTGTTACAAAAATTTATATTTTCGGTAGAGCGTGGTGTGGTATTTTGCCTGGCAAATAAGATTGTACAAAATCTCTAAAATTATGAATGTCTTAAATACTAGACCATGAGCTCATGTTTCAGCGCTTCACGCAGTATGATAATTTTTCCCACTATTTCACCCTTAAAAGAGGCTTTTCGCGCCTTGGCCAAAGGATTAATAAAACGTACTACTCACAGTATTGGCGATGCTGTTTTGACACGGTTACCGTATCCTGTTTAGGCAGCCATCTCAGGGGTAGATTGATTCCGTGTGTCATCTCACGATACTGCTATTGGCTCTGGACCATGGTTTATAACACTTTCAAGGACTTTTATATGAATCTAATCAATTATATATTGCCACAGCTTAATATATCACAGCTTGAAAACATTTAAGATTGAAATTGAAACTGATTACATTTTAAATAATTAAACTGCACGATCATGTGCTCAAAAGCAACCTGCCTCTCTAAGGAGTCTCAAACGGAAGAGAGTTACCCTTTGCTACAAATTCAAGGAAACAGAATTTTCAATAGAACATTCTAGAATTTTTTAATGAAATGTTTGGCTGTGATTGGTCAATTTAATATTCGTTTTTGACGTCAGTACAATGCACAAAGTAGTTCCAACATTTAGCTACAATAACCATTTAAATAATATGCGATATATTATATATAATACAAAATAAACATATAGGACGTTAAAACTTTTTCAATTTTTATTTTTATTTTAAGATGCCTTTAAAAATATTCTTTACTTTTCAACCCACTGCCAAATTCAAAAGGTGAACTGAAAGTTTATTGCTAAATTAATATACATCCAAATATTTTATGCTATAAAATAACTGACTCAAAATAGTATAATCTCATATACAACAAATATTTCCAAAATATATTGCTATGTTCAGAAACCACCGAAGACATGAGACCTGTATATATATCAATTCACCGGCTTGGGATGATACTTTTTGTGTGTACAAATCATAATATGTATTATCTAATAGCAAGTTAACATATGAGGATTAAGTATTTATACATTTTATAAATAATTGATGAATCATAATTTTTCCAATGATTTTATTGGCATTGACATCTTCAGTAGATGATCCATATAGGCAGTGGTGTTTTGATATTTTTGGATGAAGGTTATGGCCATCTCTTCAAGATTTGGATTTTTCAATTACATAAATTAACATCAAAGAATACAAATAAATATACAATGTGATATGAGTCAGAGACTTTGGTGGTGAGTCGGAGCTCATTTCCTTGTTATCATTATTTTATCAATATTGAGTACCGCTAAACTAGGTCAGCTTACCGTTAATTGTGCTATCTATTATAATACCAGCACTTAGTGGTCATTGGACAATATTTTTATTGAGGCTTTATTTGCTGCTAGAATTTGTATCGTGACAGAAGCCCCTATAGTTATATAAATGAGCGAATAAATAAGCTTTTAATAAGCTGCAGATAGAGCGAGTTTGTATAACCATACAAAGAAAACGAGGCAAATTTTCTAAGATCTCACATAACATAAAGAAGGCTCTAAAAATATCTGAAAACAACTGTCTCATGTTCGCCTCACCTCCGACTCAAATTCGGTACGGAACTATTCTACGCCACCTACTCATAAGATTTACAGAACCGTACCCTCCAATCATGCCACTGACTTACACAAAAATCAAGCATTTAGCTGAGAAAAATAGAGCAAAGATAATACATCTAAAAGAGCAATATGAGAATTCAAAAGTTGGCGGCTAAACAATACTATGATGACGACATGTCAAACCAAAGAGTATGCCAGGTGCCGAAGGAATCTCTACAAGCGCTGATGCACAAAAGGTATGTGAGGTTATCTCAGATGACACTCGAAAATACAATACAATTCAAACTCATAAGTTCTGCTAGACAATAAATGACATAAATAAAGGTTTCAAACAATTTACATGGATAGATTCACAATAACCCGGTAACTGATCTGAAGGAAATAGCAGGTAACCTAAATGGGTGCTGACTTGTTTTATCGATTGACAAAGTTATTAGCCTAGGCTCACACCGTAATCTGTGGTTTCACCACTTGACTCAATAATTCACTGCCATGCAAACACTTATGGTTACAAATAAATAAACATTCAATAATAATATCAAAATATGTGTTAATCTTAGTTTTAATAAAATTTACTTAATAATACTGGCTACATTATAACAATTTGATTATACACTTTCACAGCTGTGAAGTATGGAATATATACATGCTGTTTGATTTGTGTGGCCTTGGCCTATCGTATGTGTACAATATATCGCCCACGCACACAAGTAGACATCATAACATATGTGTTTTTGGTTATGTGCATAACGATGACTTGAGAGAAGCTAACAAAAATTCAGATATTTACTAATACTAACAAATATATGATATAATAACATAGTAAGTCTTGGAAAAGAAGGTAATTTTCACTAATATTTGAAGTTGGTAATAATTTACCGTTAGGATTCTGTTTGGTTTGATTAGAAACTATGGCGATCACATATCAATTATTTTATTAACATAACTGTGTATTTTTCAAAAAGTTCAATATCACTTATTTTGCGTAATTAATACGGTCAGGCGTCGTAGTACATCCTTGGGACGATTTCTGGCTCATGTTAGTTTGAATCCTGTTGTAGAAAATCACTTTTTCGTTTATCTCCAAACCGGAAGCATGTGGTTCTTAGGAATGATATTGTTCATTCTCTATAGTAGGGTTTAATGTTGGCGAGGTTCTCGCACCAAATAGACGAAATATTTCCAGGGTCCTGAAGCTGCTCTATTAACCTTTCGTATACCAGATGTGGGCGATTTAGGTTATGTTGGCCGGTTGGTTGTGGGTAGTTGATCAACGCCCCAAGAGAGGTTAGGTTTTGTGTCCAAATTTTACAATCCTGACTTTATGGCGGGCTTGAAGCGAGTATGCTGCGGATGAAAACATGCAGAATGCTCGAAAACTGTCGACTTTTTATATTGAGCATGTTTTACAATCTCCCGGCCTTAGGGCGGGCTTGAAGCGAGCGTGCCGCCGATGAACACATGCATAATGCTCAAAAGCTGTCTGCTGTTTATATCGAGCATGTCTGTGAAGATGAGAGTTATGATACACTCTCTTATTTATTTTGCTCAACTGCCGCTTTAACTTGCTCTGGGCTGCCGGAATTTGAACCGTCAGAGTCTTATAAGTTTCTCTCCTCCTAGTCATGCGCGATGGTTATTGCCGGAATTTTTTCCTGATGGATTATTTGATTTTCCATTTGTTTTTGATGGTGTACTAGTAGAAGGTGGTGGGTTATTATCTTTATCTGTATTAAAAGTGGTATTTGGTGATGGTGATTTATTTGATTCGTTTCTAGAACTACTTGTGTTGTTGTCTCTATTGGAGTTCATGTAATCTCGGCCATCATAGAATCTATCTTGATCATGGTATCTACGATCTTTATTTCTATTAAAATTGTTATTATTTTGATTCCTTCTGAACCCATTTTTGTTTCGGTAGTTGTTATTTGGTGGTAGTGACTCTATTTCAAAGTCCTGTGAATTATTATTTGTATTGTCAGCAGTGTTAGAATTTTCTTGATTGATTTGGTGGCGGGTTGGTTTGTACAAAATTATTATTATTTCTATGGTTATTATGCTGTATATTGCTTGTGGAGACAGCTTGAACACAATGAAGGTGGTTTTCAAGGTCTTTGAAACTTTTAATGGAGGCGGTGGCCAATGCTAGTTGGACGTGATACGGCATCTTCTTAAGTGCGATGTGAGCTAGGTAATATCGGGAATCTGGTTGTCTAGCTGCGAATTTTGATAGCGTAACCGTGAGACGAATGCGGTATATGTCTGACCACTTTTCACAAATTGAGGATATTATTTTAGATAACAATTTTGTTGTCTATCTAGGCTCCAATATTGCTCGAGGAAAGCTCTCAGAAATTCTTCTAGGCTGTTGAATTCATGTGCACGTCCATGAAGGAAGAGCAGAGGTTCCCAATTAAAAGAGAGGATAGCCGGAATCTCCATACAGGCCAACTGATTGAACTAAGTCCTGTACCACTTTAACTGTTCTGCAAACGCTTTAGGCGTCATATGGAATTTTGTGTTATCAAATTTTCCTAATCCACTGATTAATTGTGACACATTCTGTGTTTCGGTACTGCTACTATCTCACCTCCTTCTCTCACTCTACTTATATTCATTTCCAGCTGTGATATCTTTGTGTGTGTCTGTTTTATTTTACTATTTAAATCGATTTTAGTATCTTGCAACTCGCTGTCTAGTTGGGTGATGGTTATCTGGTGTTGGTTTAATTTTTTTCGGTTTCTTTAACTCTATTGTGAATTAATGTATGTTCGGTTACCAGACTTTCAACTTGGGTTTGAGTGGTATTCAGAGACGTGTTTGTTAGGCTGAGTTGAGTGTTAATTTCTGTACAGATTTTTCTAGTGGCTGGGTGGAATCTCTAATTTGCTTTTCCAAATTCTGCAGGTGGTGACACACTCTGTCTTCTGTTTCTCTACTGCCTGTTGTATGTCGGTTTTGGTTTGTTTTTCAAGATTTTCTAGTTTTTGTTTAATCCATCAGTGTGTTCACTTACGTTTTGCATGACCTTGTTCTCCAGTTCAATCGCATGCTTGCTCCAATCTTCACTCAGTTCCTTCCTCAAATTCATCTGCATATCATCCATTCTTTTGTTGAGACATACAGTAGTGTCATCTAACTGCTTTCTCATATCCTTCATTTCCCCCTTGATGCCTCTGATCTCTTCATTAGCTTTTCTAATTTCTCCTCTCAATCCTCCATCCATTTTTTCTATTTGATTATTCATTTGTTTCATGTCCTCTTTCAACTCCCTATCCATCTTCTCCATCTCGACTATCCATTCGACTACCCAGTTTCTCTTGGGAATCTTTGAGGTCATTACTTAGTTTGAGCATGAGGGTGACCAAATCGGTTGGAGGTCATTCATTAATCTGGAAGTCAGTGGACTCAGTTCATCTGGCGAGAGTGTAGTGGGATTGACAGTGGTAGGTGACGGTGTACGTGGAGGCACTTCTGTCGGCCAGACATCTGGTTCCAGGCGGGTGGAAGACAGCTGACGAAGATTTTCGGGGTCGAAGTTGGCGCTAGTGATACTTCCTGCGTCTCGCCCCTGGGCGCTGTCTCATCAGTGTTGTTTGTTGCCTCGGTGTTAGGTGGTCACCGCAGAGTGTTGTTGTCTCCCAGCTCCATGTAGGACACAGATGAGTTGGCTGAAAGGTTCTCCATGATGGTGAGTTAGGATTTGGACAGCTGGGCTAGTGGTGAAATCCAAGGATGTCGCGGTCCGATGGTGTGAACGCGGCGTGAAGGGTGTAGGCCGCGTGGAAATAGATGCGCCGCGCGCGAGGCGAAAAGCGGAAGTACTAGTGTGATAGACTCGAAAAGTGCAGGAAATGTTGGACCTAAAGGATTAAGTGATAAGTGATATATACAGTGAGACAATAAATTTTCCAAGACTTATTACAAATAAACATGCACAAAATAAACAGGCAATGATAGTTAAATCAATAGATACCTGGTAATTACCAGTAAATAAATTTTTATATATGGTAACTATTAATAAATAGCCCTATATTCAATGCTCATTAATAATCTGGCGATTTTCAAACTATCACATATAAACAATAAATAAACAATTAATACTCTTAATATTTTGCCTATGATATCGCTAGATTTTGCCTAAATTAACAAATTGGTTAACAAATTAATAAGCCCCCAAGACCTTAATGCTCTTGGTAAACTAATAATATTTTGGTACCTTTAAAGCTTTAATTTCAAGGTTAAATAAGCTAGCTTTCTTAATAGGCTACCTAAAATAATTATTTGAATGATCACAGAGTGTGATTCATAGCAATAGGTGCGTATATCTCTTTAAATTGTTGGCGATATATCTGAGTATACTCTTCCTCGTCTCCTCAGGAATAATTTAATAATGAAATCAATATTCAAATTAATTATTTGCTACATTAAAGCTTGGCAATTCCATAAGGTATATTTTCAATTTCAAAAGCCAACCATCAACTCTGTGATTTCTGAGTTCAAATTTTTGGCTTTCTTAATAAAGAAATTTTGTATATCTCCGTCAGGCCGCCATGTTGTAACAGCCCCACGTTATGGTGCCATGTGTAACATTACTATGTTGTGGGTCATGTGTGTAACGCTATTATTTTTATGTTGTATGTCCCGTGACGTCAGGATCAAGCAAATATAGTCAAATGTGTCACAAGATAAGGGAGAGCTAAGTGATGGACTATAGTCACGCATCAAAGACAAGATCTCAATCCACTTACGCAACACACTTGGCTAAGCATACTCCTTACGTGACTGGGCATGTCAAAATTTGGCCTTGCAAGGGCTCATCCAGGATACTGATATTTTCATAAATTAAATAAATTTAATGTATCAATTGGGACTAAGCCAAGACAGGTGCAAGAACGACTAGAAAACCCAGTAATTAGGTGAAAAACTTGGAGTATATTCTCCTGTTCCTTTAGAACACACAACTTGAATAATTAAATGAATTTTACAAGTTTCGTTAATAATTATTAATAACAATAAACAGCTTGTTACAAAAATTTATATCTCGGTAGAGCGTGGGTGGGTATTTTGCCTGGCAATAAGATTGTACAAAATCTCTAAAATTATGAATGTCTTAAATACTAGACCATGAGCTCATGTTTCTATGCTCACGCAGTATGATAATTCTTCCCCACTATTTCACTTTAAAAGAGGCTTTTCGCGCCTTTGGCCAGAGGATTAATAAAACGGATCACTCACAGTATTGGCGATGCTTTGTCGTCGGTTACTGTATCCTGGTTTAGCAGCCATCTCAGGGTAGATTGGATCTCCGTGTGTCATCTCACGATACTGCTTGGCTCTGGACCATGGGTTATAATATTTTCGCGACTTTATATGAATTTAAACAATTATATATTGCCACAGCTCAATATATCACAGTTAGAAAACATTTAAATTGAAATTGAAACTGATTACATTTGAAAATAATTAAACTGCACCATGTGCTCAAAAGCAACTGCTCTCTAAGGAGTCTCAAACGGAAGAGTTACCCTTGCTAAAATTCAAGGAAACAGAATTTTCAATAGAACATTCTAGAATTTTTAATGAAATGCTGGGCTGTGATTGGTCAATTTAATATCGTGTTTTTGACGTCAGTACAATGCACAAAGTAGTTCCAACACTTAGCTACAATAACCATTTAAATAATATGATATATTATATATAATACAAAATAACATATAGGACATTAAAATCCTTTCAATTTTATTTTATTTTTGGAAGATGCCTTTAAAATATTCTTTACTTTTCAACTCCACTGCCAAATTCAAAGGTGAACTGAAAGTTTATTGCTAAATTAATATACATCCAAATATTTTATGCTATAAAATAACTGACTCCTAAAATAGTATAATCTCACATACAACAAATATTTCCAAAATATATTGCTATGTTCGTGAAACCACCGAAGATATGAGACCTGTATATACATTATTTCACCGGTTTGGGATGATATTTTGGTGAGTACAAATAATAATATGCATTATTTAATAGCAAGTTAACATATGTGGATTAAGTATTTATACATTTTATAAATAATTGATGAATCATAATTTTTCCAATGATTTTATTGGCATTGACATCTTTCAGTAGATGATTCATATAGGCAGTGGTGTGTTTTGATATTTTTGGATGAAGGTTATGGCTATCTTCATGATTTGGATTTTTCGATTACATAAATTAACATCAAGGAATATAAATAAATATACAATGTGATATGAGTCAGAGACTTGGTGGTGAGTCGGAGCTTGCTTCCTTGTTATCATTATTTTATCAATATTGAGTACTGCTAAATTAGGTCAGCCACCGTTAATTATGCTATCTATTATAATACCAACACTTAGTGGTTATTGACAATATTTTATTGAGGCTTTATTTGGTTGCCAGAATTTGTATCGTGACAGAAGCCCCAAGACCTTACAGTCCATAGTAATGTGTAACATTACTATGTTGGTCATGTGTGTAACGCTATTATCTTTATGTTGTATGTCCCGTGACGTCAGGATCAAGCAAATATAGTCAAATGTGTCACAAGATAAGGGAGAGCTGAGGATGGACTATAGTCACGCATCAAAGACAAGATCTCAATCCACTTACGTAACACACTTGGCTAAGCATACTCCTTACGTGACTGGGCATGTCAAAATTTGGCCTTGCAAGGGCTCATCCAGGATACTGATATTTTCGTAAATTAAATAAATTTAATGTATCAATTGGGATTGCCAAGACAGGTACAAGAACGACTAGAAAACCCAGTAATTAGGTGAAAACTTGGAGTATATTCTCCTGTTCCTTTAGAACACACAACTTGAACAATTAAATTTGAATTTTACAAGTTTCGTTAATAATTGTTAATAACAATAAATAGCTTGTTACAAAATTTATATTTTCGGTAGAGCGTAGGTGTGGGTATTTTGCCTGGCAAATAAGATAATACAAACTCTCTAAAATTATGAATGCCTTAACTACTAGACCATGAGCTCATGTTTTATGTTTCACGCAGTATGATCATTTCTCCCCACTATTTCACTTTAAAAGAGGCTTTTCGCGCCTTTGGCCAAAGGATTAATAAAACGGATCACTCACAGTATTGGCGATGCTTTGACGTCGGTTACCGTATCCTGGTTTAGGCAGCCATCTCATGGGTAGATTGGATTCCGTGTGTCATCTCAACGATACTGCTTGGCTCTGGACTATGGTTTATAATATTTTCGCGACTTTACATTTAATCAATTATATATTGCCACAGCTCAATATATCACAGTTAGAAACATTTAAATTGAAATTGAAACTGATTACATTTGAAAATAATTAAACTGCACTCATGTGCTCAAAAGCAACTGCTCTCTAAGGAGTCTCAAACGGAAGAATTACCCTTGCTAAAATTCAAGGAAACAGACTTTTCAATAGAACATTCTAGAATTTTTAATGAAATGCTGGGCTGTGATTGGTCAATTTAATACCGTGTTTTTTGACGTCAGTACAATGCACAAAGTAGTTCCAACATTTAGCTACAATAACCATTTAAATAATGTGCGATATATTATATATAATACAAAATAACATATAGGACGTTAAAATCCTTTCAATATTTTATTTTTATTTTTGGAAGATGCCTTTAAAAATATTCTTTACTTTTCAACTCCACTGCCAAGTTCAAAAGGTGAACTGAAAGTTTATTTCTAAATTAATATACATCCAAATATTTTATGCCATAAAATAACTGACTCCCAAAATAGTATAATCTCATATACAACAAATATTTCCAAAATATATTGCTATGTTCGTGAAACCACCGAAGACATGAGACCTGTATATATATCATTTCACCGGCTTGGGATGATATTTTTGGTGAGTACAAATAATAATATGCATTATTTAATAGCAAGTTAACATATGTGGATTAAGTATTTATACATTTTATAAATAATTGATGAATCATAATTTTTCCAATGATTTTATTGGCATTGACATCTTTCAGTAGATGATTCATATAGGCAGTGGTGTGTTTTGATATTTTTGGATGAAGGTTATGGCCATCTTCATGATTTGGATTTTTCGATTACATAAATTAACATCAAGGAATATAAATAAATATACAATGTGATATGAGTCAGAGACTTTTGGTCGTGAGTCGGAGCTTGCTTCCTTGTTATCATTATTTTATCAATATTGCGTACTGCTAAATTAGCTCAGCCTACCGTTAATTCTCCTATCTATTATAATACCACTTAGTGGTTATTGACAATATTTTATTGAGGCTTTATTTGGTTGCCAGAATTTGTATCGTGACAGAAGCCCCTATAGTTATATAAATGAGCGAATAAATAAGCTTTTAATAAGCTGCAGATAGAGCGAGTTTGTATAACTATACAAAAAACGAGGCAAATTTTCTAAGATCTCACATAACATAAAGAAGGCTCTAAAAATATGTGAACACAACTGTCTCATGTTAGCTTACCTCCCGACTCGAATTCGGCACGGAAACATTCTACGCTACCTACTCATAAGATTTACAGAAGCGTAACATCTAATCATGGCAGTGATTTACACAAAAAATCAAGCATTTAGCTGAGAAAATAGAGCAAGGATAATACATCTAAAAGAGCAATATGAGAATTCAAAGTTGGCGGCTAAACAATACTATGATGACGACATGTCAAACCAAAGAGTATGCCAGGTGCCGAAGGAATCTCTACAAGCGCTGATGCACAAAAGGTATGTGAGGTTATCTCAGATGACACTCGAAAATACAATACAATTCAAACTCATAAGTTCTGCTAGACAATAAATGACATAAATAAAGCTCTCAAACAATTTACATAGATAGATGTACAATAACTCTGGTAACTGATCTGAAGGAAATATCAGGTAACTTAAATGGGTGCCGACTTGTTTTATCGATTGACAAAGTTATTAGCCTACCGCCCCCACTCGTAAGCTGTGGTTTCACCACTTGACTCAAAATTCACTGCCATGCAAACACTTATGGTTACAAATACATAAACATTCAATAATAATATCAAAATATGTGTTAATCTTAGTTTTAACAAAATTTACTTAATAATACTGGCTACATTATAATAATTTGATTATAAACTTTCACAGCTGTGAAGTATGGAATATATACATGCTGTTTGATTTGTGTGGCATTGGCCTATCGTATGTGTACAATATATCGTCTACGCACACAAGTAGACATCATAACATATGTGTTTTTGGTTATGTGCATAACGATGACTTCGTAGAAGCTAACAAAAAATTCAGATATTTACTAATACTAACAAATATATGATATAATAACATAGTAAGTCTTGGAAAAGAAGGTAATTTTTCACTAATATTTGAAGTTGGTAATAATTTACCGTTAGGATTCTGTTTGGTTTGATCAGAAAATATGGCAATCGTTGGCCATCAATAATTTTATTAACAGAACTGTGTATTTTTTCCAAAAAGTTCAATATCACTTATTTTGCGTAATTAATACGGTCAGGCGTCGTAGTACATCCTTGGGACGATCTCTGGCTCATGTTAGTTTGAATCCTGTTGTAGAAAAATCACTTTTTTCGTTTATCTCCAAACCGGAAGCATGTGGTTCTTAGGAATGATATTGTTCATTCTCTATAGTAGGGTTTAATGTTGGCGAGGTTCTCGTACCAAATAGACGAAGTGTTTTCAGGGTCTTGAAGCTGCACAGTATTTACATTTGAAACTGCTATGATACGATGTGGTCCGCTATATAGTTCAAAAAACTTTTTAGTAAGCTTGCTCAAGGCGTCTGATAGTCTGTGTACTTTCACTAAAACTTCATCTCCAACCTCATATTTGAAATGTTTTGTGCGTTTATCGTGATATTTCTTACGATTCTGGGCTGTCTTTGTTAACTTTTCATATACCAGATGCGTACGATCCAGGTTAGGAAGGCCTGCTCGTAGTCGGTGGTCGATCAACATCTCGAGAAAGGTTAGGTTTCGGTGTCCGAATATAATTTCATAGGGTGTGTACCCCGTACTTTCGTTCACACAATTATTTAAACAATCCTCGAGGAAGGGTAGATATTTTGACCATTGTTGATGTTTTTTACTAGAGTACCCGCGCATAAATCGTGATATCTCTGCCATTTTTCGCTCAACAGGGTTAGAATTTGGATGATAAACAGACGTTCTGGATAGCTTAATGCCTTCTTGGCCCAGTATTTGTTTCCATTTTGCACTGCAGAAATATGTGGCATTATCAGATAATACCCTTTCTGGTTTACCGACGGTATTCGTCCATCTTTGTGTGATGCATTGGGCTAACTTTTCACCAGTGATTTTACTGATTGGGAATAGCATGGTGTACTTTGAAAATAAGCAAGTTAAAAATCCTGACGTCACGGGACATACAACATAAAGATAATAGCGTTACACACATGACCCACAACATAGTAATGTTACACACTCTAGTTCATTCATTGACTTCTTCATTTATTACAATTTCATCTCCGCTTAAACTATTTGATAATTGAATTGATTCGTCCTGGTTTCAAAGATGAATATTTGAGTGATTAATTTTGATTGTCATGGTCCGCACAGAAGGGGTCGGGGCGGTCCACAGTTCACTTATTTATTCCTTCATGTATTACACTTTCATCCTCGCTAAAACTATTAGATAACTCAGATGATAAACTCTATATTTCTCTAATACCTCATTACAAAGATGAATATTCGAATCAATACTTTCCATTTCTGATTGTCACAATCCGCACAGAAGTTGGCGGAGGCGGCCCCCAGTTTCTTCTTATTTTATTTTTTATAGTTTTATGATTACTGATTCATTCCTTCATGTATCACACTTTCATCTCCGCTATAACTATAACTATTAGATAACTGAGATGATAAACTCTATATTTCTCTAATACCTGATTACAAAGATGAATATTTGAATCAATACTTTCCATTTCTGTTTGTCACGGTTTGCACAGAAGTCACGGTTTTCATAACTATTAGATAACTGAGATGATAAACTCCATATTCTTCTAATACCTGATTACATAGATGAATACTGTATTTGAATCAATATTTTCCATGTCTGATTGCAGGGTCCGCACAGAGGTGGGCGGAGGCGCTTGGTGTCCGAAGATGCAGGTGACAGCTGAGCCGAAGGAGTGGCTGGAGGTGGATCTGCACTCGGTGAGGGTGATCACGGCAGTCGAGACCCAGGGTCGCTTCGGCAATGGTCAGGGTCAGGAGTTTGCCGAGGCCTACCTTCTGGAGTACTGGAGACCCAGGCTTGGCAAATGGGTGCGATATCATGACGGCAAAGGCCAAGAGGTGAGTTGATATTGAATTTATTTTGTTTGTTATTTTTCAATATTTCTTCACACCATGTAAATAAGTGTCATGAATTTGAATATCACAAATCCAGATAGTCCAACTCAATGGAAACTAAGGGCCGGTTCATGAGCTCGGGATTTAGCTAAGTCCTAGACTAGAACGGGTGGCGACCGTAGCATCGACAAACGTTAGCCTCGACACTATGTACTAAGGGCTCTCTATGCTGCTAACCCACTAACCTATCGAGACAAACGTTTGTCGATGCTACGGTAGCCACCCGTTTTAGTCTAGGACTTGACTAAATCCCGAGCTCATGAACCGGCCCTAAATGATTGAAAATAAATGTCATTAATTTGTATAAATTCTGAAGGAAATAGTTCAACTTCCATATTTCATTTTGTTATTTCAAGCTCCAAGACAACCTTGAAATGACTCATTATATACATAAGACTGATGCCCGGTTTTTCAGTCGCTCAATAGACAGTTTATGGATCCAATAGCACTATTGAATCAATAACAATGTGTTTTCAAATGTAAAAAAAGTTATTGATTCAATAAGTTTATTGAACGACTGAAAAACTGGGCATGAATATGTTATAATATACGAACATCATACCGATATACGACATACTGTTTCATATTATACCGTCATAACTCCAAAGTCGCCACTCATGATAAGGTTTTGTGAGTCTCATGAATGGCCTTTCGAACTCATTACTTTCCATAATACGAGAGCAGAGTTTCAATGAAATGGCGGCGATTTCTATAGAGTCGACGCGTGTAATACTCTTGCTAACACGATGTCCAAAGACCATACCAGCTTAGTATCGATTTTGTTCGGGCTAATGTAGGGCTACTTCCCGCCCACTCACCGTACCTGTTGCAGATTATGGAGATTAGTAGCTCCATTGAAGTAGTGAACTTTCAGCTGCAGAGTCTGGTCGGAGTTGAAATTAACTTCTTGCGTCTCCTTTTTGTCGAAAGATACAGTGTATATACAGTGTATCTAGATACAGATATCGAAGATACAGTGTATACTGATATCAATGATGTAGTGTATCTACTATCTAGATACAAATATCAAAGATACATTGTATCTAGATGAAGATATCAAAGATTCAGTATTAGTGGCGAAGCGTGGTATACTTTTTTGGTCATCGCCGGATACAGACTTCTTGAATCTACTTTTTTTTTAAGAGACAGAGAAAGTTTAGTGTTTTTCACAATACAGCAGGTAGCAGAGATTTCAAAAAGATGCCCTAACTCAATATTTGAGTGTGAGAAGGGTGTAATATGTCAGAAAATTTGTTAGTTTCCAAATATAATGGAAGATGCTGTTGCAATAATTAACTCATAATGAAGAAAGCAGTTGATATTAAGTGACTGAGTGTTATTCAATTATAAGAATGTCACTTAAATCTTCAAAAATAAACACAGAAAATCTAGAATTCTATTTCGTGTCTTTTTGGGGAATTTTCGCAAATATTGGGACTTGAACTATTTTAACTAAAATATCTAAATTATCAAACTTTCACTGCAAATGATTCCTATCCATGTCACAGTATTTTGTTTTAATGTTTGTAATATTATTTGTTTTCTGATTTGACAATAAGTTTTTAAAACATATGAAAAAATAAAACTTGGTTTAATTTCGTTGGAGAAACCGGCCCTAAATCTTTCTTTCATCACTTGAAAAACACTACGCATGGACACTCTCGATAAAAAAGAGGCAGAGAAGAAAAACATAGAGGATGGGAAATAGGAGAATTTTATTAGCTTTGAAAAGATTAGAAGCGTATTCTTTCGTCATAACCATGCTTCTTGTCCATCTCTTGACAGGAAACTAGATTCAATCAGTAGTCTTTGTGACGCTTGATGAATCAATGCAAGATCAACGAACCGCACCGGATGAATATGAGCAATACTGTAATTATATTCATTCCCGAGAGAATCCGTTCAACATCCAGAATAATAATTAATTGAAGCTACCAAAATTAATTATTCATATTGAAATTATGCAAGCTGTATTGTCTCTGCTTCCGATGGAATGGGAAATAAATTGAACTGCCATCACCCATCTAGTTAAATCTATTCAAGTATAGCTGTTTTTAATCTTATATTTTCTGAATCATTGTCATTAATTCTCGATAAAATTTATTGAATTGATTATGTACGATTATACAGTATCTTTTGATCATGTATGATAGAAAAACATATCATTTTCAGAAAAGAATCCTTGAAATAGTTATTCATCTTAAACATTGTATAATATAGTTGAATAATATCTTATTCTAATATAAGATATATAATTATATTAGAAATTGCCTAGGCCCTACATATCTGTGAATCTATCAACTGAAATCATACATATTATTCCAATGCACATCAAATTTAGATACATAATAAAATATTAAAATAATGCTTCATATTCTCGATACTTATGATCATGAACTAACCAAATATCCAAAATATCATTGAAATAATGAGAAAGTATTTCTGATAATTGGATTATTATCAGAAATAATCCAAATAGATTTGCATTATCTCTGATATGACTTGTGATACGATATACATAAACGTGATACAGATATTTACGTATTTACGTCTAATGGTTTTAATATATCCTGCCAATTTCAGCTCAATTGCACAGGTTGAAACATAATTGTTTCATAAGAAAAACTGAGATTTTTAACTGTACTGTAAAAAGATAGAAATAATGTCAACAACCATAATTTATACATCAACAAATACTTAAAATTAAAAATAAATCACCTAAACGGTTAATGAATAAAGTTAAATAACCCGAACTTAATCTAACATCTCTTTGATAATAAATTACTAAACATATTTTTAGAAACTCTTGAAGGTTAATATGTGATGGACGATTGAAAAACAAATTCCCACTACTATTCGTTGCCCTGCATGAATTTTGCAATAGTGGAATCGAGAACATTCAGCTAATGCTCTTTGGCTGTGCTGATCGGATTGGCTGAGAGATTGCAATGCTTGATGCCTGGGGCCAGAATGCTAATGCTCGGCCTATAGTGTGTGTGGTGCACAGGAGCCTGGGTTAACCAGCTGGGCCCAAGAGCAATGCAGATTAACAATGAGGGCTACCCCAAAGTGCTAATGATCCGCATGACCACATGATTCCAATCTGCCCCAGAGCTGTTACGTCCATTTAACACATCAAAGATCATCGATTTGTTCTGCTACTGACGGAGTCGTGATCGGTGCAATGCTTTGAATCGATCAATATTGTTTCATGAGTTTACAGGACATATTTTTCTGCAAAAATAACATTGGAGAGTTGGAGACATTGCTTCATCTCCTTATTTGACAACTGCTTATTCTCGCTGTCTATACAGAGCTTATATATTATGGGCGAGTCTCTTGTAATTGAATATTAAATGGAGAGCCGTGGCGAAGCGTGGTATACTTAACCGGTCATCGCCGGGTATATGTCCTATAGGAAATATACCCGGCGATGACCGGTTGAGTATACCACGCTTCGCCACGGATGGAGAGACTCGTAGTTGTCACAACCACAAATTTATTTGAGGATCGAGATACCGGTTTTGGATGTTACATCATTATCAATCTCTAGTAAACTCCTGTATTTCTCTTGTAATAATTTCACAAGAGTTAGAGGTAAATCTATTGATTAATGAAAACAACAGGCCACCCCCAAGTGTCTCTTTTACAAGTGAATAATCGTGAAATCAAAATCAATTTATTTCATTTTTGCAAATAATACACCGGTATTGAACAAAGAAAATCGTATCACAGTGATTATTTTTTCAATAACTTTCATAGTTAAAAATTCAAATTTTTACTATTGATTTATTGTGATGATCACTTCTCATCACCGGTCTCCCCACTATTAAAAGCCATACGCTAAATAACAAAAACCCGGTGAAATAATTAGTCCCTAACTTTTTGAATATGGTGGTTATTAAGTCATGTGTAAATAATTAGCCCCAAGTTTTTGAATATGATAGATGAGGTAGGCTACAGTTCAAGCGTGGGAAATCACTTTCAAAAAATCAATTACCGTGTGTCATGGGCCTACGTTACTTGATGCATACCCCTTCAGACGATTCCATTAGTCTGCTGCAGTTTCAAGACGAGATTATTATATTACAAGATGGCTTTCCAGGCTTAGTGTCAATCAAGACGAAACGTGATACACGAACTATCGAAGATCTTAAAACTTCATGAGCAAGTTGAGATCTTATGAGACGGAGGATATCAACAGCGCATCTAATTAACACTTTGTGAAGGTGGAGTTTATAATAAATCTGTTTGAATCGAAGATTAATGTTGTGTGTATCGAAGGCCCTGGACAGGTGTTATTATTTGTTGTAGTAAATCTTATTCCCCTTCAGCATCGCGTGTTCGGCGATGGACGCTCACATGCTTGTTTAAAGAATCATAATTCATAAATATCACGTAATATGTCGCTGTCAGAAAGATGGATGCTCTTACAGTGGCGGTGCTATGCACACCTTATATCTCACAGTTTCCAATTCCCCTTCATCACTTCTACTTTTTTCTTTTTCAACGCCGCTTTCTTCATCAACCCCTCATGACCATTCTCATTCAAACACTATCACCTTCTTCTTTCTTTATTCTTATCTGATCATCCTTTCTTCTCCATCCACATAGTCATTGCATGTTATACGTCCACCTAGAAATGTTCATATTTTTGTTTTCTGTTTTTTGAAAAACTCATAAACCTCCTTAGTCTGTTTTCCCACATCTTGTATTCTGAATAAGAAGACTGGAAGTTGTCAAAGCTATGATTTTATTAAAAAAGTATCCATTAGTTCTATTTTCATATTCCTTCATACTCTTGAGGATTTTTTGAATTCGAGCTGATCTCAAACTTATTATTGAAAGTTTATCTATTTAGAATAGAGAAAATATAATATTGAATATACGAGAGTAATCACTCATCTCTCAAGATTTAGCCTACATTCAAGTCCTGCTGATTCCACTGCTGATTAGAAATAATGTTACCTTGAGAAGCTAGCAGACGACCGATTGAAATTAAAATTAAAACCAACAGAGAGAAAGTTATTATTAGGGGAACCGAACGCGCAAACATCAAGGTAAAAGTCAAAAGTAATTAATCACTGTCTTTTGGACCATCAATTTCTCGGCAATGCGAATATGGAAGGGTGATGAGGAAAGATAGGCAGAAGAAGAAAGTGAGGAAGAAGAAGAAGAAGAGGAAGAAGAAGAAGAAGAAGAAGAAGAAGAAGAAGAAAAAGCAGAAGAGGGATAAGAAAATGGGGAAACAGGAAGAGATGTCAGTCAAAGAGTAAATGGAAGGGGAAATTGTGATGAATTCTCGGTTGAGGGGGTTGAGGAAGTGATGATGAACATTTTAAGGTAAGATGGCAGCGAATAAAGTAAATATACAAGGATATTGATGACTGGAGGGAGAAGGAGGCACCTAGAATAGGGGCAGTTTTCTTTAGAAAAGCGAGATACGCTTTGGAAAGAGAGAACTTGAAATAGAAAATAATAGAATGACTGCCTCTATTTTTTGCCTATGAGAGCGAAATGCAGGGAATGGAAATTAAGAAAAAGTGTAGAAAGCTTGAAAAAAATCAGAAGGCAAAGATAGGATAATAGATGAAAAATGACTAAATTCTCATTAAAACAAATTACTCATAAAATTTAACAAGTAAACTTGAATACTATAGTCGTATGATTTTATATATATTTGATCTAGTTAGGTGGTTGGTACCTTGTATATGAGAAAACTCTTACTAAGAATCTCACTATGCTCTCAACAATCCAACTCAATTCAGAACTCGCTTCAACTGGATAATAATTAACACGTTATTAAGAAGTTATTCAAGTGAAGTATGCCCATTTTCCATGCAGAACTCATACGGTTTCTCCAAATTTTCGAGATTTATAAAGCCTGTAATGATTATAGTTGAATAATGTTGTCAGAATCTTTAAAAAATAGAAGAACTCCAATACAACTGGAAGAAGTTTGTAATGTCGTTATTTCATTACATTGTATTAATTTTCAAGTGACTGTATTGTTACACTTCAAACCCAACTCAAAATACTAATAGATTGGTGTTTTGAACATTTCTGTTGATAAAACAACACGATTGATATGAGGAGCGTCTGATCATTTCCTATAGTTTTTTGATGGTGATCGAAAAAATCGATAAGTCGTAACACGTAACAAGAAGTGGTGTCTTGCAAGATGGCGTCTGGGGAATAGTCGGGCCGGACATCAGTCTTGAACGTGATCGGCAAATTTATTCGCGATAGGATGTATGGAGCGAGAATGAGAATTCAATCACAACTAGAAACGCCCATTGATGGAGTTGTAAATTCAGTTTGGTAGCTTTGCTGCTGTACTAAAATAATAGTAGTTCAAATCTTCAACTAGTCTAGGATATGGGGCCTCACTGTCAAGATGATTATGACTCTCAGCGTTGGAGTAATATTCTATTTCATCTTATTTTCAGTAGCTTGGTCATTCAATACTACGAGTATATTCAAATCATGAACTTAAATTATTTAAACATTGTAAACTACAGTTTCGATTATCACGGTTAGAATTTTTCAAAGTAGGCTACTCTTGTAGTAAGAATAATCGCTACTATGCATATTAGAACCTATTACTGTAGTACATAATAGCATAGGGAAGCTGAACTCTCTAGTCTGTTTTCGTCTAACCTGTCTCTGTGATAGACTTAGGCTAGGCGTACACCGGTTAGTCAAGACAAGACAAGACGAGATTAGTCACGTTTAGTCAAAGTAATTCACATAGTTGCTAATGTAGCAGCACACACCGATGCAATGACTAATTGGTGTGTGTTGCTTCATAAGGAACTATGTAAAGTACTGTGACTAAACGTGATTAATCTCGTCTTGTCTTGTCTTGACTAACCGGTGTACGCCTAGCCTAATAGTAACCATATTTGTACGCATGGGTTTTTTATTCAAATTATCAAGAATGCTAGATCAAATCTAGTATACATCGAGGCGAGTTTGTCTAAACTGTTGTTCAATTATTGTTTCCCTAATATATCAGAAAGTACTTACAAGCTAAGTAATATTAAGAAATCGGAAATAATTAGTGTATTGTTGTCGGGAGCATTTCAAGTACTTCATTTATGGAGTTTTTAGTATTGTTCTCATGACCCAAGCCCAACTATTCACTGAACACTCGTAACGCATCTGCACAATCTCTGTGAAATCTGTAGAGCTTGGAGTAATTGAATGGAAAGTGAACATTGCCGTGGAATAGCCTAATCAGAATTCATATCGGCTTGCGCATTGTTCAGAATCCTGAAAGCAGTATTTTCGCCACATTAAAGAACAGTCAGCAGCTTTATTGTTCTTTGAATAGTACAGGATGTTGGAAACACACGTCCCAGACCAGACGCTTCACGCATGAATAATGAATGAATAAAATGAATCAGATAGTAACGGTTCATCTACTACTTTGTTGTATGAAATTTTTCCAAGTTTTATGATCGGCGATGCAGATTTTCTACAGCTTTTTCGAATGAAAAACCATGTGCAAACGAGATAATGGAATTGGAATTCCATGTTTATTCATGAATTTATTATTAGTCTCATGGGCTCCTCAGCCATTGGAAATTGAAGTATTCCTGCAGGACTTCAATATTGGCTGAAAAGCTACTCTGTCATTCCCTATACAATGAATGTTTTTACGTTCCTGTACGTGAACCTACATTTACAATGCTCGATACTATTACAGTATTCAAATTGTATTGTCGTGAAATTCTCGATATTCGCTGAAACCAACACAACGAAAATGTTTTCTATTTTGAAATATTTTGTCATTATGGAATGTCACAACAACAACGATCGAAACGGTACATTAAACGTTTGAGCAATATTAGAAAATTGAACAAAATTTTAGATATTGAAGTATTCATATAACACTATATTCACTATTCTTGATAATCTTTTATAACGACATGCTCCTCCCAAATAATTTATTCTATGTTTATAAGTTATATATGTTTAAGTTATGTATTTCTTCAATATTCCTTCTAGTTATAGGCTAATGCGAGTATTTTAGTTATAAGATTGAGTATATTCAAATGCGTAGTTCCGCTGTAAGTTTCATTTTACTTTTGCATCGAGGCTATTCATTTATGTGTTGCAACCACAATAGAGTAGGCTACTGGAAACCACTGCTTCCTTTCTTCATGCCCTTTATTTCTTTCTCTATTCCTTTTACTGATTTATTTCTTCGTTTCTTTATTCCTAGCCATGTCCCTACCCTAGGGGTTATTTGTGCGGTCGACTTCTCACCGTTATGATAAATTTCTTTTTAAAGTGTTTCGTTCCGGTGGTAGTACGTAAAAGGGCATTTTGTTACATTTTCCACGGACATTCATAATCGAGAAAGAACGGTGACATCTGTTCTCTGTTGGCAGAGAATTGAAGCAAATGCTACTGCACGTTCGTCAAATAGACCATGAAGTAAGCAGCTTTGTCCATCTTACAATAGAATCCGGGATGAAGTACTCAAGTTCATGGATTCTCTGGAAAGAGAAGTTTATTTTCTTTTATTCTTTTTAATATTCCTCAATGAAGAATCCGTTGATGATTAATGATTTCCCCAATTGATCTTTACTGTTCATTTTCTTTTAATATTCCTCAATGAAGAATCCATTGATGATTGATAATTAATCAATTCCCCAAATTGATCTCTACTGTGATATTGATTATTATTGTGTATAGCAGTATGATAAATGACAAACCAAGAAGAAATTTCAGGGAGTTTGATTTCAGAATTTAAAATTCAGAGTAGTACAGATACTATATCAAGATTCTTAGATTTCAAGAGTGTGCTGTATAAATATCCAGTAGAAATACTTGGAAAAGACAATCATATTCAACCCTTCAAATTCCGTTTCTAGAAAATTGTTAGGATAAGCTCTTAAATTGAAGAAAAAGATAGGTGTTCACAAAAATACCTCTTGAGAGAACTACTCCCTCTACTGGAATTTGTGAATCCTTAATGTCTCCATGTCATTGATAACAAATTTCACGAATAGCCTCAAAATTTGTAGAATCTTAATGTCATTCGGAATATGAAGAAGAAGAAGAAGAAGAAGAAGAAGAAGAAGAAGAAGAAGAAGAAGAAGAAGAAGAAGAAGAAGAAGAAGAAGAAGAAGAAGAAGAAGAAGAAGAAGAAGAAGAAGAAGAAGAAGAAGAAGAAGAAGAAGAAGAAGAAGAAGAAGAAGAAGAAGAAGAAGAAGAAGAAGAAGAAGAAGAAGAAGAAGAAGAAGAAGAAGAAGAAGAAGAAGAAGAAGAAGAAGAAGAAGAAGAAGAAGAAGAAGAAGAAGAAGAAGAAGAAGAAGAAGAAGAACCAATTCTTCGCTGGTACGGATGCCATCTCTCATCATCCATCAAATCCGAGCGACAGGCCTGCGTGCTTGTGAGTTAGCCTTAGCCTCAGAATCTTGACAACAATTCTCCTCACGAAATCCGTGGAAAACTCACCAGAAATCTCATTCAAAAACAGATTTCCTCACCAAAAAAACACTGGAATATCATAAACTGAAGCCAGGCACGACATTATTCCATACGAGCGGACGTACGACACAATATTCTCAAAGCTCGACTATTTTAATGTGTCGCTACATTTCGAACGTTTCAACTAAACTACCGAGTTGAATTACCCTCGCAACTACTCATCTGCTAACCATGTTTTAATATTAACAACAATCTCTCGTGAATGAGAAAAACAAAGGGAACTATTCAGTAAATGAAGGAAAACAAAGTAGGCTTTCCGTGTTTTGAGGAAATTGTCGTTTACAAACGATCAACTACAGTTTTTCTTCTCTTATTCGTGATTAAACGTTTTCCTACATTTTCTTTTCCTTTGCCATAAGCGGACATGTACAGTGGAAATCGTGTAGGCCTCCACAATCAGATAATAGCCTATTCTTATAAAATATTCTCCGCCTTTATTTAACCTTAGCACGGAAAGTTTCGATATGTTTCTTGTAGGAAATGGGAACTTGCCTTTGAAATGTAACTTTTTATTCGGCAAAATTGTAGCGCATCCGTAAATTGAGTGAATTACATAAACTCCCAGTGCTTCTTTCTATTCATAGCAGTTATCTTACATCAATAAACGAAATATATTACATAGGTACTACATTTGTAATGATTAGTCCATAATTCATGAGTAAATACTTATTAATGATGATTTAGAGAATCACAATAATGCTGTATGCGAATAATCATGCGAATTCTAACGTAACTGAGCATCCAGTAAGAGTCAGCTGAAACTCAACCAATCAGTGAAGAGTACGCTCATTGGACCCGCCTACAAAACTTTCGCTCTCTCCCATTGGTCGATACGGTTTGCTGTAATGGCAGCTGACTTCCCCTCCCCTGACTACATCAAGCTACTGCTTCTGAATGTTTGAGTATGTATTGATGCTTCTTTTTCTCCTCTTGTAGGAATGAACAATGGATGAAAATGTTATTATTTCATTTTATATTTCATACGTATTTATCATTACAACTTTTTCTTGATTAAATTCTGATGACTGATATTTTTACATCTTTTACTTCTATTTTTAAATTCTGATGGCGTTATTTTTACAGGTGATGACGGGCAACACCAATACGTACTTGGAAGCCAGGCAAAAACTGGATCCTCCAATATGGGCGTCGAAAGTGCGATTCCTGCCCTATAGCTACCACATGAGAACGGTCTGCATGAGGGTCGAGCTTTACGGTTGTCCCTGGACTGGTAAGTTGAAAAGTCATAATAAAAATTCCATCAATTCTTAGAATAATTCAATGTATATTAGTAGGAAACTCTCAATAAATTATGGTAGAGTTCTATAATGTATCTATATTCATACGAAGATAAATTAGAATAAATTCAATCGTAGAAAAGGAGGGGATTACTGGATTGTCTCTGATTTTTCCTGCGAAGAAATACAGAAAAGACTACAAGAAATAGGAAGTAATGCAATTCTACTCACATACGTAAAGTCTTTGTAAAATAATTATTTCTGTGAATATTTATTGCATCTCATGTGCATCAGTAATGTGTTAATGAATGATCGAATGAAGATCAATGTCAATAGTAGATTCATGTCAAGTTCAACATGACTCTAAAATCACTATAAATCACCATCTATTTATAGTTAGTTCATAAATTTGATCTTATTATGTAGAACTTAATGGATAATCGATGTAGAGCTTGTTATTTAATAGAAACATCTCCAACTTCCTTTTATTCTTGTTCAATCTATGCTGACATACGAAATTTATTCAGCAGTAATTGCACTAATTTAGCTCTATAGAACCATTGATTTTAGATAGAATTATCTATCAATTCTATCATTCTATCAGTTCTATCATTCTATCTAAAATCAATGATAGAACTCATATTCCATCACTCTTCCTCTCAAAACACTTCTCATCAGAAATTTTGCAATAACCCAATTTATTGACCAACAAACCGGTTGTCAAACCAATTTGCATTATTTGCTCAATCCATACTTATCCAATGTTTACTTGAATATTGCCAAAATTAAAGTGGAGAACAGTGTTTCCTTCATTATTCATTTGAACACATCCAAATCAAATATTTTTTCCTATTTGTTCGGAGTTGCAAAGTCATCTCCTCTGATTGTGTAAGCAAGCATGATTATATACTAGCTTTATTTTGTGTGAGAAAGATAGAGAACGAGAAATTAGTTTTAAACTTCACAATCAACTTGGATAATAAACATAACACTATATCATCTTCCATATTATCAAGTTCTAAGAGTGCTACGATTTACTCATACTCCATCTCAACTGTATTATTGTATCAAAAGTTGATAATTCCTGAAATTTTATTTGTGAATATAAAGTAAGACATATTCACTCTACTATCTTTATTAGAATTCAAGTCTCTATTTTGTAGTCTGTAATTCAATAGTCTATAATCTAATAGTCTATAATCTAGATTAGATAAGAGACGGCGCCTACCACTCCTGTAACGGTGACCAGCTCCTCTAAATAAAATTTATGAGCTTCTAAATCTCTTCCTGGTGGTTCGGAACCCACCTAAAGCTGTAGGTCCATTTATCTCTCATCATCATCCTTCCCATTACCCACGTACAAGCCTAGAGCTCATGTGGGAATCATCCCAAGCAAAAAAATCTATATTCTATAACCTCATAGAATTCTATAGTCTCTATTGGAATCTATTGAATCGTAAAAAATGCTCCATTTTTCATTCCTAGTAGAAGTCTTCGTGTTGTATAAGTTGTGCTCGTTCTCATTCCTGAATGATTTCAATTGAGAAAGATATCACATAATACTTGTCGAGCTATTCTTGAGCAGTGTAATAAAATCCATCCAAGAATGGGGTTTTCCAGTGGCAACGGTGCAGATTTGCAAAATTGATTGGACGTAAGAAGTTGTAAGTAGCAGAATGGGACTGGCGATATTTTTCTGCTAAATTTATTATCGGAAAAGAGTGCTCGAGAGAAAATATTGTCGGAGGATAAACTGCGGGAAGCGTGAGAAATCCGAGAAGCGTGGCACCTTGCCAGGCCTTGCTATCCTTTAATCTCACTTGAAAAGAAAATTCTTGCTGGCACGCCGGGACCACTGAAATTACTGAGATTCTCGTCCACACTGCAGCTCTGCTACCTGATGTAATCGAAAGCTTCCCGTTTGTTTACATTGCTACGAGAATCTTTGTAAGGGATTGAAAAAGTGATTCCCTTATCAATTACAGATTCCAGTAAAATATTGATTCTGCGATGATGGGAAGAAAATATCTATTTACATATTAAATACCTGTATATTTCCCTCGATATGGAACAAGAAATAGATCTCATTGAGGCTGACCTTAATAACTCTATAAGGCTACCTCTATAATAAGGTTGATCTTAATTACTCTGACCGCGAGTTTGAACACATGAGAGTTGAATTTCACTCAAATTCAAATTTATTCTCAATTGCATACAATCAGTGAAAAAATTTATGTACAGTACATAGGCAATAATAACATGGACACTAATACCACGAGTATTACTAGTAAGGGTAAAACAATAATCTTTAAACCTATTAGGCTGTAGTTGGATGTAGTTGTAATTTTAAGACACTGGAATCAAATTAGCACAAGTTGCAAGTATTCCCAATTTGATTCAATCTCTTCTCTCTGGAAGATCTTTCATAAGCGTATCTAATAATAATCAACTATAACGTCTACAACCAACGACCACATGGTGGCAAATCTATCACTTAATGAATGAAAATGAAATAATCAATAATAAATAACAAATGTGACTGCAATTTATATCAATAAATCATTATAAATAGATAAATTCATTTATGAATTCATATAAATAACAATATTGACAGCTATGCAGTTTAAATTTGTGTTTACAGTGAAATTTATTTTGTTACCATGGCGTGGTTGGTGGTTGCAACTAACCAATGGAATGGAAGTTTCTTGTACAGTTTTCACAGTTTCTTGGAATGAGTTTTAATTGTTCACACGTGTTAATTTGCCATGTGTTCTTATTGCAGAGGGTGTGGTGAGCTACTCAATGCCGCAGGGTGACAAACGGGGAGCCGGCTGGGAGTTCTTCGATGCCACCTACGATGGCCACTGGGATGTGGAGTTGCAGCGGGGTCTGGGGCAACTGACTGACGGCAAGTTTGGACCTGACAGCTTCAAGAACGCCTACTACGACTATCACAGGAGTAAGTCGCAGCTCTATTTCTCAATACCCTTTATAGTTTTACCGGATATAATTAACGTGGAAATTAAGTGACTTTATTCTGTAATTTATACAGAAGTATAGATTACAGTAAATAGATTAAAAGAATTATAGATTACAGTAAAATAATTATAAATCAAAGTATAGTTATATATAGTATATTATTATATATGACATTTATATATAGTAGTCTAATTATTATATATAGTATTATATATTTAGTATAGTATATGCTAATTATCAGCATCTTCATTCTGTAATCTATACTTTTCTCTTCGACATGATTAGTCTCTATTTGATTTGATTCATTGTGGAATCATAACAGATAGCACAAAAATGAGGCTATTAATGGTGGGAAGTTGTGGAATAATAACTTGGAATAATAACTTTCATAATAACTTGAAATGATTGAATTCGATATAGCATACTTGAACTAATTGAATTTTTTTATTTTATTCATTTATTTAGCGTATGGCTTTTAATAGTGGGGAGACCCGAGTAAGGTTAAAATATATTTTAAAATCCTTTTTTTAAATGCTGATGTCTGTTCTCTAAGTGAAAACAAACTTTCACCATGTTCCCTATCAAGGGATAATTGGTTATGTTGGTGAAGTGGAACTAATTGAATTGAATAACTTGAAAAAATTATGAATTTTGGGCCGCAGACCTAGGTCACTTCTTTAGTATGGAATTATGTTTTTCTGCTAAAAATATATTTTATTTTACAGAATATAATTTATTGGATTTATTTTGATATCTATTTACCACAAGAGGACATTTTTATGAAATGAATATAAGTAATTTAATTTGGAAGGAGTATTTTGAAATTTATTCCACTATCATAATATCGCCCTCTTGGACGATAGTAATCGATATCTTCAAGATTTATAAACCTTTACTGCTATGATATTTACTTCTATGATCAAATGCTACATAGAGGAATTCATGAATCGCCTAATTTCCCTATTATCTCGTCTCCATATATCTGGTTTTCTCGTAAAAATATGTTAGTGTTCCATGAATCGAGTTTCCATCTATCTCACTCTCTTTATAGTAAAATATGTTATGTGCTGACCTAAAACCAATCCATTGAAACACAGTCTTGACTAACCGGTGTACGCCTCTCCTGAAATGTTCTCAGATACATGTTTTATGCCTACACCTTCTTCATAATTGATTATCAAGGCTTGTAACTTTAATAGATGAAAGATACATAAACAACGGAATGAGGTGTCAACTAATTCGTCCCGTTTCTAATATCAAACCAGCAATTCAGACTTCGCATCGATTTTCACTATTTTGATTCCCACCAGTTGATATTTACAATACTTTTTCTTCTACTAATCAAATAACACGTTTCAGTACACCTCTCCACAATAGCTTCAATTCGCATTGATTTTGCAACTCGAAACCCGGCATTGATTTTTCCGAAACACTTTGTGGACGCATAATTGAGGTGGCGCTGGCACACGCTTTGCATTGCATAACAAATCGAAGAGTTCTCTCGGCGTGCTCACGGAAGCAAAAGGACTTTTCGGGGGTTCGCCACCCTCCCGCCCCCTCAAGGTGTGCAGTGCACCCTTCCGCAGCAGAACATTAAGTTGTCTTGCACGCAACCCTTGTCTAATTACATTCCTTTCACGGTCGGCAGGCTTGAAAAGGGTTTTAGTTCACCCTGACGCGTTTTCCCAAGGGTAGATGCCTGACTTGGTGCCGTCGCGTTTCTCAAGAAGTCGGAAAAGTCGATTTTCCAACTCGTGGTATGCGCTGGGCCCAAGTGATCTCATCTGACCCCCGAATTGTCATGTTTATGTCGAGGAAGCTTCGAGATTCCGAGACTTGTGAGTTGTAATGTTTATATCTACAAATTGCAAGTCTCCTGAATTGCAATGTTTACGGAGGTTAAAGATTTCAAGTCTCCTGTATACATGTCTACAGAGTTTCCAAGTCTCTGAATTGTAGCCTAATGTTTAGGTTTGAGATTCCCTTACCCACCCAATGCTTACGCATTCATTTCTAACCGATTGCGTTTTGTGTTAACGTTTAGATCACAGATTCCTTTGTCATACAATTAATGCTCCCCTGACATTATGACAGATTTGTTTTATTTCAATCGGAACGCACTATACTTGCATAGGATGGCTGTAACCTATAATAGTGCATATCTAGTTGAGGTTAAAGCTAGCTGCTCAAGTAGAGATCATTTCATTGGTGGATTTGATAATTCACAAACGGATTAAAACCTTGAAAGCTACATCTTATAATACGAGACGATCTCAGAGGCGTGGAATGTTTATACATTAATACAATAAGAAATGAAAACAATGTTGTGAGAGTGCAAGCTCCAAACAAAAAACTGTACATTTATTTAATATACAGGAAAATACAGGCCTTTTCACATTCACAAAAAAATACTTTTGCAGTATTTCGTAGATTAATGAGAAATTCTCAAAAGGGGATTAGAGAGGTTTTTGGCTGGAATCTAATTGAATACGGCTCATTCGATCTCAATTACACTTTTGTGTATTCCTGGAGCAACCTGTATAAATGTTATCATTTATAATAAATCATAATTCATGAATTTTTCATTAATTAAATTATTCATAAATCAATTTTTAACTTTTGTTGATTTGTAGGTTTTAGCTGTTAGTTGTTGATGGTCTTTGATCAGTTTCTATTCATTGAGACTTGTAATACATTATTTCGGTAATGTGCAAAAAGTTTACATAAAAGAATTGCATCTCAGAATGATGATAGAATACGTAAAGGTGAATTTTGAGATGAAACTATGTCAAAATTGAACCCTGTGCACTTTCTTCACGGGTGGATCTGAGAGTAGGTCACAGAAAAAGTATCTTTCAATATTTACTGGACAAACATTTGTCCGGACAATATTTGTCTTTGCGCCAACTATCCACACATCCATTACATGGCAAATATCAAACAACGTCTCACAACTCTTCCTACTCCGTTCTCTCTGCTGAAATATTACTCTTGGTGAATATTGTCTTTTACGTTCCTTTTTTACATTCTAAGGATGAAAAGAAGCTTTACTGTTATATTGTTTCAAGGATACTCAAACTTATCACGAATAAGGATACTCTAAATCAGAGGTGTCAAACTCAAATTTGTACAGGGCCATATTTTACATTCAGAATGCCTAGGCGGGCCGGATTAAAAAAATGTACTGAATACTAAATTATCATAACATTTCATTTATTCAATTACATAGTATAAGACATAAGATGAATATATAAATTTAGAAGCTAATTGGTGAAAAAAAATGATGTGATAACGTTAAAATACTTTCTTTTTTTATATTGCATGTAGCCTAACATTTCTATCTGCAAGTTGAAATTTACAAGTTTTATTTCAGTGTATATATTTAAACATAAAAATATCAATTGGAGTTCAAAGAGAAGAAATTTCTTTTTCATTTGATCACCTTTATAATTTTTCAACACTCATTAACTCGAATTTTCTGAGATCTAGAAAAGTCTGCAAAACATCTTAGTGAGAAAATTCAATTCAATGAGTTGTAACTCTACTGGATAAGAAGACTTGATGTCAAAACCACAAGTCTTGATGTAATAAAACAAGTAGATACTGCAGTTTCTAAAGTACAGTAGCAGAATTTATACTCGTGACCGAGCGCTGTGATTGGCAGTTGAATGGCCTATCAAGGTGACCGACTGCCATTGGCCTAGATAAGCTCCTCCCACAATGGGCGGTTTCTACAAACATCACAGCAATGGCGGTTCAAACAACTAACAAAGTAAAGAAAGGTAATATTGATATTTACAAAAACAAATGAATAGGAATGCTTGAAGAGAACTTTTTGTGAAGATGAAGAGAGGAATCTAGTGCTTCATTCCTCCCTCTGCTTTTCCCAGGGGATTTGGATTTTGTTTGAAAGCGAAAGTGACCTGAGGTATAAAAATCAATGATCGATGGGTTTCAGAAGGTAGCTTTGGGACTAAAGTAAGATTAATGCAAAATCACCGTATCTTGCCTGGAGGGTTTTCCCCGTTTAGGTTACAATAAGTGAGAGGGTGTTGGTCTGATGGGTGAAATCTGTTATTGGCCAGATTGTGCGTCCCACAGAATGATAATCATATCAACACCGGACTTTCCACCTTTCCCCCTACACCCTTTCAATCAATATAACCCTCCAACATACTTATAGATCCCCTATTTCCCCCAATCAACCACAGTTGTGACCGCCTCCTGACAGGAAGGACGAAGGAAGGTGATAAACTGGACGATTTCATCAGTATGATCAGAGCCGCGCTGGCCTTCTGACTTGATTAGCAGCAAAACGTCCCCTGGAAAGCGCTCTTTGCTACCCTGAAAATCAATTATTGTGCATGGAAAGAGGGATCATTCAGGTTGCGAATCATTCTATTCAGTGTACCTCTTGAACCGTGGCGAAGCGTGGTATACTTATTTGGTCACCAAATAGATGACCAAATAAGTATAAATAGGCGTATTGGTGATTTTACAATTTTCAATGAGTTGTTAATTTCACTACATAAATTAAATTAATCATTTTTATAAATTAAACTAATCTACAGAAAAATAGGTCGTACTTGAATAGTTGTTGATTTCACAATATTTCAATTGAACTAATTATCATTTATAATCAACCAATTTACAGGAAATGAGTCGATAATGACCAAAAGATATACGGGCCTACAAATGAAAATGAGATGACAAGAATATTTTCATTGCACTAGCAGCAAAAGTAAAATTTGTCTCGAGTTTTTATTTATAACGTTCCTCACTTCGTATTCAATAATGCCTTATTCCCTGATTCTTCATGAAAAGCCTCTCATCAAGTTGGTAAATCAGATTCAAACTTACTATTGACCTTATTAAGATGCTAGTCTGTTGCTGTGGGACCTATAGTGTTTCCTTCGTTATTTTTGTTTTTGGTATCTGTTCTTTGAAGCTTATTTCTACCACAATTCTACTTCTATCATTTTCTAAAGAAATACCAATTATTTTCCAAAATGTTTTGGAATTATCCATCATTCCCTATTGAAGAATTGTTTCTGCTTTTTAACATTAAATATTATTAAACTTACAAATTATTATTTAAAGAAAGAATTCTAAAATCAGAATTCTTCTATCACTTGTTGCACAGGTATAGATGCTCAGATAAGACGCTACCCATCTCATTAGGGCGTTTTATATTACAAGCATCCATTGCCGTCATTAACGCCCGTGCCTGGAAAGAAATAACGCGACGCTAAATGAGTCTGCGTTATCGCGCTATGTAACACAGATTAGGAGGACGCGAAATTTCGCCAACAAATTGAATTTTCCCCCCGTCCAGAGGGGGAAACATTGCCAGATAAGCAAAACACGTTGCTCCCTGATGCTTCCGGGGTAGGGTGCGCAAAAGGAGTGGGTGGGGAGGGGGTGCGTGAATGAAGGGGGTCGTTCGGTTATCATCACCCCCTGATAGTGCACATCAGCGCCGAACACCTCTTCCGGAGGGATGTTTCTCTGTCCCCACTCAGAAGTCACCCCCTCGACAATGCATTACGCACATATCATTGCTTCGGGTGATAATGTGACTGTCGCTATACGCACAACGCAATACACACCACTAATATAACTATATACAGTATAGTGTAAAGCTCTAAACAGCACTTAGTATAGCTATATTGAGTACAGTGTATAGATATAGGCAGTAAACTTCAGAATCGCCACCACCATTAAATAGATCCGATCTTTGTGCCTCCCGAATATGCTGTGAGCGGGGTGTGAAAATTTTATGCTCCATAAATTACTCGAGCACACATTAGGCATCCTGTTAACAGGTTTTCTTTTTGTTATACAAAGCTGTCGGGGCGAATTTTCTATGCAATTTGGTTTTTACGTACTGCTTGTGCTTTCTAAATTTGTTCACAAATTTAACAAGACAGTTGAACTTGTTTTCGAAGTATTTTAGCACAATATTGCCAGTAGCCTTAGTCAAGAAGATAATTACTCTCTACAATTCAATTTTTCTGATAATAACATTACATTCTACGTTCATACTTTGATTTTTACAAAACCTTCCTTTCAATCCCTTTATATCGAATATTTCTCTCGGGTTCCCATTTTATCTATGAATCATATCGCTGGAACAGTCTCATATTCTAATATACTCTAATTATTGATATTATAGTCTCTAAATTCCATATTATCATAAGTACTCCAATTATTGATACTATAGTCTCTAAATTCCAATCAACAGTTCTGTCATTACTTGAAGTTTCCTTTTATTGAGTAAAAAAATATACATCATTAGAAATAACTCAATTCTGTTCCAATATTATTTTTAGCTCCAGAACAAAATTCTTATTAGTGGAAATGAGAATGCAAAACATAATTCCTTATGACTAACAATAGAAGAAGAAAAGCCAAAGTCTATTGCTATTTCATCTGGAATTGACAAAATTTTGTTCATATAAGTTGAAAAATTAATACCGAAAATTACAATTTCCGAACAAAGCTCATTTGCTTTGTGCATAAATTAGTTTCAAAAACGTATACATGTTTTGTATAAGCCTCATTAATAATTTCAATTGATTATTTCTTGTTTTGCAGGTCAGGGCTGGGTTGGTTGGCGCAATGACAGTAGAAAAGGAAAACCATTGGAGATCACTTTTGAATTCGATCAAGTGAGAGAGTTCACTGCCATCCATCTCTATTGCAACAATGAGTTTACCAGTGAAGTGCAGGTTAGTAAACAAAATATATATTTATTTAATTTTGTGCAGAAATTGATCAATAGCAAATGATCGTATGATAAATTTTCCATTGCAGATTGCGTTTTTCTACAAGAGGTAGGTAGTGCGTGAATCAAAGACGATACAGTTTCATTTGATCTTCGAGCTCTTCCATGAAACTGACATTGAATTTATCTTCTTGATTCTGCTGTAATTGAAATATCTCTGCCAGTAGTTGAGCTTCAGCCTCTCTTTGTCATTATAAATGTATAATTGTCCCATTATAAATTGTTATATGATAATCAATAACTTATTCTTCGAAAAAGAATAATTGAAAAATAGCATTGAATATCAAGAAATTAGTGATTATTGCAGTTACCCAAATGAATATTCTATTTTATATTGAAAGGATAACGAGAAGGAGCTTGAAATAATGAGAAATTGGAAATTAAAGCTGATACCCAGATAAAATAATGTATTTTGTTATCTATTGATAATATGACCTGGAGTAGAATAGAATAGAATAGAATAGAATAGAATAGAATAGAATAGAACAGAATAGAATAGAATAGAGATAAGAATAGAATATAGAATAGAATAGAATATAGAATAGAACAGAACAGAACAGAATAGAATAGAACAGAATAGAATAGAACAGAATAGAACAGAACAGAACAGAACAGAACAGAACAGAACAGAATAGAACAGAACAGAACAGAATAGAACAGAACAGAACAGAACAGAACAGAACAGAACAGAACAGAATAGAACAGAACAGAACAGAACAGAACAGAACAGAATAGAACAGAACAGAACAGAATAGAACAGAATAGAACAGAACAGAACAGAATAGAACAGAACAGAACAGAACAGAACAGAACAGAACAGAACAGAACAGAACAGAATAGAACAGAACAGAATAGAACAGAATAGAACAGAACAGAACAGAATAGAACAGAAATAGAACAGAACAGAATAGAACAGAACAGAATAGAACAGAACAGAATAGAACAGAACAGAACAGAACAGAACAGAACAGAACAGAATAGAACAGAATAGAACAGAACAGAACAGAATAGAACAGAACAGAACAGAATAGAACAGAATAGAATAGAACAGAACAGAATAGAATAGAATAGAATAGAACAGAATAGAATAGAATAGAATAGAATAGAACAGAATGAAGAATAGAATAGAATAGAATGAATAGAATAGAATAGAATAGAATGACTGCCTTTATTTTAACCTGGGAGGGCGAAGTTAGGACGCAGTCGGCCCTCTCTTACACTTAACCCTCCAATAGAGATCAGTGACCAGTGTCCCCAATCGGTTGTTGCTCTCCAATTGTTTACAGCGATCACCAACAAAGGTATCTGATGGGCTTATATAGATAGCAGTGCACATCTGAAGTACCTAGAAATACCTTCTAGAGTTGATGGTCCCGCTGAATACAAATTTAAAGTTCAGGTCACATTCGACCGGGCATGCGCGAAACTTTTAAGGAAAGGATTGTAGGTACATGTTTCCTTAGCGGTGGCTAGCTGGAAAAACTCATTCCATCCATGGTTGAACTGTACAGAAATAAAGAGTTGAGCGTTAGGTTTATTGTGTATGCTAGACACGAAAGTATTTTTATGTTGGAAACGGTTTATACCTGTAGTCTAGTTTAGGACTAGAGTTCAGTTGAAACTAAAGTACAGGTTAACATCATAGTGAATGGTCTGGATTTATGTTATGGGATACCATTTTTATGTGCAGAACTTTTTCTTATCTGGTATCGCCATTTCGAACATTCATTTCACATGAAAAGAAATTTCAAACATTTGCAAGTTCTTGGCGGTGAATAAACAATGATTTTCTGTGTTTTATTTGAATTGAAAAATTATATTAGGAATGACTATCGATGATTAAATTGAATTTCAAGAATTACATCGAAGTTGTATCGTTAACAAATCGATCAGTATCGAACCAGTATTAATTTGGTTACCTCCAAATACTATAAATACTACTGTACAAATATACAAATACTATGATTTTATAGTTTTCTACAAATGCATACTTTCAAGCTTGATCAACTACGTTCTTTCTCCGTTTGAAATCTGGTTTTTCATCCTTCAATTCTTATTCCAGTTTGGAACCATCTTATAGAAATCTCATTCAAATATTTCAACTCGTTCAAAGGTATCTTGACAATAATTTTCTTCCCCCATTGAAATCTGATTCCTCATCCTTCAATTCTTAGAACCATTCAACAGTTTAGAATCATCTGTTAAAAATCCCATTCAATTATTTAAATTCCTTCAAATGAAGGTATCTCTCGAATTATCTCGATAAAATCTGTTCGAATGGAACCATCAATTAGTCATGAGCCCTTTCGAATGTATACTGCTTTCAGCTCACTGCTTTCCGCAAAATAAAGGTCTGAAAAAAAATTCATATTTCTATTCAACAGATGGATAAATCTTTGAGCGGATTTCTTGGCATTTTCTTCTTAATATTTCCGTTCCAAAGATAAGGCGTTAAAAGAATAAGCGTGTTTCAGGGATGAGCACAGAAGGAGGGACTGAGAAGAAGAAAGGGAAAAGGAGGAAAAGAAGAAGAAAGAGGACACTTACTCGCATTACTTTGGTCGAGTGGTGGGTGGGAGGGGGGTGGAATCAACAGGCTAGTTGTTGAGAAAGCTTTCCTTGAATATTCCATCCACAAGTCCGTCCTTCAGGAATACGTTGTGAATTTAAGCTCGCACTTCCTTTCATTCTCTCTCTCTTCCTCTCATATCGCACACATCTCTCCATCTCTCTTGCCCTCCTTCTTCAATTGTAGCCGCTTTTTGAGGAGTGCTCCCTTCACTGCCCAGAGCAAGAGTGCTCTCAGAAGTTTTGTCTCAAGATCCGAGGTCTCTCTGAAATGTAATGTTTCTCACAGTGGAAAAAGCAACATTTGGCGAAGGAAACCGCACTCGAGATATCCTATGAACAGTTTGCGTTTACTTTAAACTCCAGCTGCTTTCGTTCCGCATTCAATTCAAGGAATAGTTTGAATACGATTATGAAATCCAATCCAAACAATTGCAATTTTCGTAAATGCTTTTTAGTAAGCATCAAGTAGATTGTCCTTATTCCAATTTACAACAGGATCTGATTTTTTTCTGTTGCGATATCCGCATTGAGTAAGAGATCTATTCATTTCTATTTCAAACCCATTTCTAAATGATGTGTTGCAGGTATTTTCGGAGATCCAGATCATGTTCAGCATAGGTGGCAAAATCTACTCGGGAAATCCGATCTCGTTCATGTACATGGAGGACAGAATTTTCGAGTACTCGAGGAATGTGTCGATCAAACTGCATCACCGCGTCGGCAAGTACGTCAAGCTGAGAATGCAATTCGCTGCCAAGTGGATCATGATCAGCGAAGTGACCTTCGATTCTGGTGAGTTGCTGTTCTGTTTACTATTTATAGAAAATTAGTAATTTCTTGATAGTTTTTTTCAATTCATTGGTATGCGAATGAAATATACGAGTGCCGTATTTTATAAATAGATTGTAGAGTAATTCTTTTTAGATAATGACAACTGCGTGAATACTTGAATGCTGACAATACTAGCTCTAGCTGTAGAGCTTCGTGGTTTATAATTATATTTGATAAGCCTTCTTTGATTTGATATACATAATTTCAATTCATATTGTTGAAAGATTATTATTTATTGCGTAAATACTGACTATACTAGACTAGCTCTACCTGTAGAGCTTCGTGGTATATAATTATATTTGATAGGCCTTCTTTGATATTTATAATCATACTGTATTTATATTCATAATTTAAGTTCATATTGTTGAACGATTATTTTATTGATTACATACTGAATAGAATTGTATTGATTGGTATAGGTCAAATTAGTCACAATCCAGTAAACACATTCTTCGGTTATCTATTAATTTAGTGTAAGAATATAAGTTAGTTGAAAATATGCACTTCAAACGAAGGTTTACAGTGAAATTTCATGACGTACTTTCTCAACTACTTACCCGTAACAACCAGTTATTTAACAATTTACTTATCAAATTTAATTATTCAATTTTTATTAAAAATTTAATTATTCAATTTTAATTGAAAATTTATTTAGTCAATTTACCAGAAACAGCTGTTATGAAGCATCCTTCCCATTACTGGAATGACGAATGGACGACTCTAATGTTTAGGATACCTTTTATAAATTAGTTTAGCAGTAAAATTAATAATATTAGTCGCTCAGTTGTTGAATGCAACGGAGACCGAAAGAACCAAAGAACGAAACCTTACACTATTTTGTGACTGCCAAAATAAATTGTTTGATTGAAAGTGAAAATTCATGCATGATTATGTATTTCTCCCTTGAAAGTTTGATAATTGAAAACATAAACCATCTGCAATGAATTGTCTTGCTCATAAAAAATCCCCAATTTCCGCAACCACTGCACTACGTCACAGTAATGAATCATTCAATTGTCCCTCCTTTCTTCTTATAAGGCAATATATTTCTATGTAAATAATTAGGAACCCTCATGGACCGAAGAAACTTTCATCCAAGGACAATACACCAAGTGCAAATACTCTCAAGTGAAGCCATAATTCTATTTAGTTAGTTGCGCCAAAACAAAAGCTTTCGAGTGGCTCCCCGTTTAGTTCACAACAAACGAAGGACTTTTCCCCTCGCTGGGTTCTTAGTTCTTATCTTGAACCAGTTCGTCAATTCATCCATTATGGGAGGGCACAGGGTGTCGCAAAAGAAGCGAGGGATTGTGGATGAGGGTCGGTTGTCGAAAAGTAGAAGTCCCCAACCCTTCTGTGAGCAGCGAAATGACTGCGTTCGAAATCGGTATTTTGGCAAACAGCCATCAAAAATAGACACACAAAGTTTCGCCTTTTCGGCTGGAGTGATTCTCATGCCCTGTTCACAGTTAGTTGAACTTCGCTCATGTGCTTGCAACTCGTGTTAAAAGAGGCATCGTTCGTATACAACACAATGGGAACCATGCGATATTAAAATTGTAAAATAGAATTTATTTTACTGGTGAAGTGTTTATTATTATGATTTCAAAAATTCAACTTGATAGGAATTGTAATTACTTGGTTGAAATAATCTCGCTCACTAAAAAGAGACTTCTTCGATGTAAAAGTGATTTCAGAATGAAAATAGTATTAATATTATTTATAGTTTATAGCATCAATTCAAAGTTTATAGTTTATATCAATAAAAGAAAAGTGTTAATAATTTTTGATGGTTAATATTTTTGTCAGTCAATTTCTCTATCATTTTTCAAATTCAGATAGCAGTGTAGGCCTAATAGTAAATTGATGACTATTATAGTATAGATTTTATAGGTTTGATTAGTTCTTAGGTTCAATCAGGTCACATTTCAACAAAGTAGAAAAAGGCAATGAATTGTTGAAGGGAAGAAGAGAAATGGTTTAGCAATGAAAATGATCGAATTAAGAGCGCTTTGTAAATTGGTATAATATGTACTAACTATGATGAGTAAAATGGGTATAGTAGATAAGAATGTAATAAGAGGATAATGGTTATGATGGATAGGATAGGATGGATATAGGCTTATTACCTGAAAATGGGAAATGATTTTCATAGAACTTTCAATAAACTGACCACTGCAATCTTTTCTGCAAATCATTCTGTACTGCAATTCTCGTAGACATTTCAATGGAGACCTGTGAACCGGACTTTCCCCTTGGAAAACTCCCCTTCAATTTTCATCTCACAACGAAGTTGCTCTCTTTCCTCCGCTACCCCTCAAACATTGGCCAAACACGCACTCTGTACTTCTCCCCCCCCCCACCATTTACCCCAAAATCCCTTCAATTCCCCCTCCCTCCTAACAGTAATAGTAACGCACAGCTGACGGCTATTCTGTCACTTTTCTCCCTTTTATTACACTCTTTCTCTCTTTCCATCTCACTTCCATTGCTCTTATTAATCATAACCTCTCTCACTCTTACACACTTTTGTTCCTCTATTATTCCATCACGGTTACGACGCTGGCTGGAGCTAACTCAAGACAAAAGTATTAGTGATTGCTTTGCTTCAGCTCCAAATGAGACAATTCATTTCCACAATATTGCCTCTTGCGAGATGAAACACTTAACATTCGAAGAACAAGCAAGGAGGAGCATGTATTAAAATTGAAATACTTTTTTCTTCAAAATAACCATAACAAGACAATAGAATTGATAATAATTGGAGGCTACCCTTACTCTTATGGGCACATGCCTGTTCTGTAGAGTGCGTAAATGATATGAAATGAAGGGAATTGTGAAAAAATATCCTTTAAAATATTTTTATCAAGATGTTCTTCATCGAATTTACAGTAATAAAAGTCAGAGGGTTCATACTTGAGAACTAATCAATTGATAATTATTCCAAACTCACATAATAATAATGATGATATTGAATGAAATGAGTAAAATAATATGATACCCCCAGGGTAATTCCTCCCCCCCCCCTTCACCACAAAATTCCCGATTCACATTCAAAAACTATACAACACAGGATACATGACAGAATAGTATGTAAATAGCATTGCAAAGCTGGTGGAAAGAGGAAGGATTATTGTATGAGAAAATGAGTTGTGGTAATAGAAGAAATTAGAGCTAGGGAAAACAATGCCAACGGAAAATTACAAAATTATGGAAAAATACTGATGGATGACGCAGAGCTAAGGAAGAAATAACAACGGAAATTTACTGAGCTGTGGAAAAGTACTGACAGAGTTAGGAGAAACTAACAATGGAAAATTACTGAACTATGGAAAAGTACTGGCAAAGGGAAAAATAACAATGGAAAATTACTGGACTATGGAAAAGTACTGACAGAGTTGAGGAAAAAATAACAATGGAAAATTACTGGACTATGGAAAAGTACTGACAGAGTTAAGGAAAAAATAACAATGGAAAATTACTGAGCTATGGAAAAGTACTGACAGAGCTAAGAAAAAATAAGAATGGAAAATTACAGAACTACTAAAAAAACTATGAAATATTACATGAAGGTAAAGAAAAAATTTCTGAATAGTCTGATAATTGAAGATAATATATTGGCACAAACACTCTTTGAATAGGCAAGAGTTTAAATTGAGTTGTTAGTGAGCTAAATTTCAATCTTATATAAACTGCCTCTCATGTCTTGAAATGGATAATAAGTGTCATTTCTTGATTCTAGATAGACATCCTCAATTTAGGAATGTAGGAAAAAGAGAAAATAGGAATCGTCCAATATTGGCCTACTTTTGATAAGCAATACTTCAGTCTTGAAATATTCATGCTCTGATGCTTTAAAATGCATCTCATTTTATAATATGGCTCATGAGCAATGTGAAACATTGATGGGCAATCTCTGGCAGTTGAGAATCTTGAAGGAAAGACATAATCATTTCTTTCAATTAGAACAGCAACCAGTCTTGATTCAAGCGGTCAACACACTGTGCCAAGTTCACAAGCAGTTCAAGGTCACATGACTGAATTATTACTACGCCAATTAGTCCTGCTTTATTGAAATCGTCTAGACGTGTCGGGAAACGAGTTATTTGAGCCAACAAACGTAATAATTGGTAATTGACTCCATAAATTCAACAAAAAGTATAACTGATTAAATTGACAATATAATAACATAAATGTAAATTAACCGTTCCTACCTCATTTGGTGGGAGGGTACTTATCCTATCTATCTAAAATAATAACTTTTGGGCCTTTTAATGCAACAGAAAGGAAAAGTACCTAAGGTAATTATTTTTTTTTTCATTTCAATTCACATTTATTATCATATATTATTGTATTATTATTATTTGTTATCATTTATTTTTCATTCGTAATTTCTCTTATTTTTTATTATTTAGTGTTCAAATTTTTCGAATCTGAAGAAGTGACCACACGATCAGTTGAAGAAAACAAGTCTCCTCCAGTGGTGCCATCTGTCGATGTTCCTTGTAAGTAGATTTGAAATATCATAATAATTATTTCCTTATATTTTTATCCTTATCATTGTTGTAGATAGATACATTAGAAACTTTAAAACAACTTCTCAAATTTGTGAAGGCTCTATCAAAGACAATTTAAGTGCAGTACTTAGTTAATATTATAGTTAAGGCTCTATTCAGGGATTCCAATAGCCAGGAGGATCTCAAAGCAGGCCTACACAGAACTATTAATTTCATTGAGAATAGAGCTATTCATTAATTTCAAATAGCAATTTGAAGGGAAAGCAATATCTATGCTGGAAGCAAGGCCTATTATCTTAGATCCTAGCAAAGGAACTAGAAGAATAATTTTGAAATAAAAATGTTGAATTTTGATAGAATGAGTACTACTTTTTATGCGGAAATTCTGTAAGCTAGGAGAACAGCCAATTATTTTCCTTGCAAGGACACAAGTTCTTCAGTTGTAGAAAATGAAATTAAAATAGAAATCGACGATTGAATAATCACACGTAGTATCCAACATCCCGCAGAGACATTGTTTTATGGCGGTGGGGGAATCACTTTTAGTAGAAGAATATTTTATTTAGTTTTTGGCTGGATAAGTGTACAATCTTAGTGGAAAAATTATTGTTGGAATTGGTTCGCATTGTACAGTATAAGGTTTTTTACTATAATATAGATTGATGAATAACCCAATCTAGCAGAATTTAAAAAGAGATGGGTTTTGTGGAGTGCTAGGAAGTGGAAACTATTAACGCTGTCCATATTTGGGGTCTGCTAATAATAATTCACACTGCAGGCTACGATATAGTCGAAATTCATCCGTAGCATCCCCTATCGGCTTGTGTGAAGTTCTGATGAGAGCCTCGAACACAGAGAAGGCCTACTGGCAATAAAAATGGAATAATTATTTCCTCGAGCATTTTTATAGCCCATAAACCTCTGGGGGAAGATCCTTTCTTGCTTATTTAAACATGAGATCCTTTTTCCTGTCCCTATAATAAAGCTCTATTCGCTTTCTATGCTATTCCTCGATTTCCCTTTTTCTGCAGAAAAATAGTCGTAATGATGGAGACTCGAAATCCTCACTCATGCCTTTGATCATGGAGAAGAGGAGGAGGTATACGTTCTTCTTCTCCTTTTTCTTCCTCTCCCACTTCTTCTTCTTCTTCTCCCCCTCCGCCTTCTTCTCCTTCTCCTTCACGACGTATCTCCCTCTTTCTTCTTCGTGGTGGTCTTCTCCCTCGTCTTCTTCTTCTCCTTTTTCTTCCTCTCCTACTTCTTCTTTCTCTTATCTTCTTCTTCTTCTCCTTTTCCTTCCGCTCCTACTTCTTCTTCTTTCTCTCATATTCTTCTCATTCTATGTCTTCTTCTCCACTCCTCTCCCTCCTCCTCCTTTTCCTTGTTCTTCTTCTTCTATGTCTTCTCCTTCACTCCTCTCCCTCCTCCTCCTTTTCCTTGTTCTTTTCCTTCTCGTTCTTCTCCCTCCCTCTTTCTCACTATTATTCTTCTCCCTCTATCCGCACCCCACTGACTTTTCTCGTATTTGTCCCCAATCTCGTAAGCAGAATTTCTATCCTTTGTGCAGTGTGTGAAAGTGGGAAAATTACGCTGGTAAACACGTTCAGCAATAAATCTTGATATAAAATACATTGAAAATCAACGTCTCGAGAATGTTTATAGATGTTATTTACGTTCCGAAAGTAATAGATCTGCTACTTCAGCAGTATCTTGAGGTTGGAATCCCACAAAAGAGGTGGGATTGTGAAGTAAATGTGTAGTAAAGAGTGAAAAACTAGTTTATATCAATTAGTTTGACACTCTACTGGTTACTAAGATAGAAGAAACAATATCAGATTAAAAAAAATAAGAACTTTGTTTCAAAGTTTTCAAGATATATTTGAATGTCGAAGTTGATTTCTCCTTTACGCTTCAGATGTGAGTGAAATTATACATCAGGCTTTACTTGTCTTTCTATGTAATAATTCACTATGGAATCAAAGTTAATTATTGAATTGATAACAGTGAAGTAAATGACAAAAGAGTTAGTTTGAAAAACATTTTCACAATCAGAAGAATCGGGGTATTATTACTACAAGAACTGTTAGCACAAGCCTATGTGTGAAGAAATTACCCGAGAAGAAAATTGGAGAACAATAGTAATGTAATAACGACACGAATAATGATTTAATACACATTTCTAAATTATACGTTCAGAATTTTGAAAAATGTTCATATTCCATGAATATGCTACATGTTAATATCGTGCCACCTAATTAAACCCCATATTTCCAATGGGGCTTTCACAGCCCCTTATAATCCCATGCAACCATCAAGCCTCACGCTCTCCTATTTGACACGAAACCTTTGCCGTGCTTATTAATTAAAATTCTAGTTAATTCAGGTTTCTTGATTTATTATTCGTTCTACTTAACGGAATTGCCTCCAAAACGGCTCTGGGGAATTCTTTTGTGAAAATCACGCAGAGGTTATAGAAGAATTTCAGTATAAGGTGTAGAATATGTATTTGAATATTATATTTAGATTCTTATTGAACGGTTGGTGGAATGCAAGTAGAAATACCTGACTTGAATCTTGAATCAAAACTCACTTGAAGCCGTAGCTCCGTTCATCTCCCATCCTTCGTATTATTCACGAACAAGCCTTGAGCTCATGTTGTGGACTTCATCCCAGCAAACAATCAGATTTTGCAAATCTGAATCATTTTTGCACTAGCCAACTAAAATAGGCTATTCAGTCGTTTACTGTTGAAATTCTTTTGCATGAATGATTTTCATTGAAGAATAATAATGTATTCATATTTTAGGGTTCCACTCTTTTTCACTACCACCCTATTCTTTATCGCATTCACTCATTACACTCTCAAATTTGTTGCCTTCAAGAACACTTTTTTCATACTGAAAAAATATTTATCACATAAATCACTGAATTTACTGAAAACTACACATAAATCATCATGAAAACTCTTCGCTGAGAATCGAAATTAAATAAAAACCCTATTTACGCCAATATTTAACAGTTGAATAATATTTTAAGGCTGTGCATCAGCTTAAAAAAAACTTTTTTATGGTGATATTTTTTCAAGTTTTCCGACTTGGATACTATCAAGCTATCAAAATGAAATACTTTTTAGAGGAAATTTTTTTTTCTTGTTCATTAGTTTTTGAGATATGGGCGTCTAAAGTAGAAATTTTCGGGGAAATTAATCTCAAAATTGGTTGCAAATACAATTGTGAAATTTTGAGCATACGTGCTTGAAGGTATTGTCTATCACTTGACATAATTAGTTTCTCGAAATATCAACTTTTGAGAAAAATAACAAATTCTCAATTTAATTGGAAATTTAGTTACTTTTTTAAAGAAATTATTTTTTTTCAAATTGGTTATTTCGAGAAACTAATTATGTCAAGTGATAGACAATACCTTCAAGCACGTATGCTCAAAATATCATAATTGTATTTGCAACCATTTTGATTCCAGACTGCTTTCAAAACTAATGAACAAGAAAAAAAATTTTTCCTCTAAAAAGTATTTCATTTTGATAGCTTGATAGTATCCAAATCGTAAAACTTAAAAAATATCACCATAAAAAGTTTTTTTTAAGCTGATGCTCAGCAGTGAAGAACACTAAAGTTTTGTGCAATGTCAATTTTTCGTGCTGCTATTGCAAATTATCAAGTCATGAAGAAAAGGTATAAACCTCTCTTCATAGCCAGACTTTAGTTTCTGTTATGACTTGATAATGTGCAATACCAGCAGAAAACTATATTGTCATTGTGCACAATACATGAGATCTCAATTATTACAATCATGTATTGGTAAATTTAAAAATATAGATACCGTAATCAGCAACCCTCTTCACTCCTATTTATACTCGAAAATAAGTCGAGGTGGAACCAACCCGTAAGGGCCTCCCCACCGATGAAAAGACACAAAAATATTTCTTTTATATACTCAAAAAACACCCTGACCTTGACTTTCCCGTTGTTGCAGTCTCGACCGCCAGACAAGAAGACCAAACTGTGATGGCGGTGATAATTGGCGTACTGCTAGCGGTGGCCATCTTGCTAGGAGTAGCCATGCTGGTCATTGTATACAGGCAACGTCAGCGGAAATGGCTGGGAAGCCCAATGGCCGCCAAAGGACCACTCATCACTTCCGGCAGTCCTCTGCCAGGCAAAGGTCCTTTTCTGCCATCGGGAAGTCCTTTGCCCTCGAAAGGATCCTCGATCATCACGCCAGCCGGTACCACGGCTCGCGATAAGGCCACCTCCACACCGGACACTGCGCTCCTATTGGACCTACCGCTCGACGAATACCAGGAGCCGCTGCACCATTACTGCTACAGCAGTCTGCTCAGGGATAAAAGCATTCAACCAAGTGGTGAGTACTATCAGATTATGTTTTTCTCCTAAATCCGTGTGTACTCGATCAAATTTTCAATCAAATTATATATTTGACATTATTTATTTATTAAGTTCCATTCAATGAAATAATCTGAAACCAACAGCTGATTAGGTTAGGTATTCAAACACTGGACTTGTATAGCAAGATCCATTTAACTTGTCACAAATCAGCTGTTTCGGTAATAATTAAACAGTGATTTCGACACAATAATCAAAAGGCTCTAAAGTCTTAAAGACCTTTTAAAAAGTCTTTAAGAGACCTTCTCATAGAAAACCTTTCAAAGAATAACTTTTAAAAAGACCTTTTTAATAATCTGCGAGACTCAGCATTTGTAGGTCAAGTATTGTGATATTGGTAGTCGATCATATGTTTTCTGACAAGTTAAAAGGATCCTGCTATATCAGACAAGCTGACCAGAGCATTGTTTTTAAAAACAGCTGATCTTGCAATATATTTCTAGTTAGATAAAGTCACGATGTTTTTGAAATCAATGGAGACAGCCATTGTGTTTAGGTGCGTCTGTGTGCGAACTCAACGAACATTAATGTCTGTTCAACATGTTTTATCAGCTGATTCATTCGCCAATTCAAAAAAATATACTTTTTGTGCAGCACGATCCTTTTAACTTGTCAAAAATTAGATAATATCAGTGATAATCAAACAGTGATTTCGACACAATAATCAAAATGCTTAAAAATCATAAAGACCTTCAAAGTCTTTAAAAGACTTTTTTAAAGAAGACCTTTCAAAGAATAACTTTTTAAAAAACCTTTTCAATAATCTGCGAGATTCAGCATTTGTAGGTCAAGTATTGTACTGGTGGCCGAGTAAAACATATGTATTCTGACAAGTTAAAAGGATCCTGCTATGGTTAGATAAAGTCACGATGTTTTTGAAATCAATGGAGACAGGCATGTGTTTAGGTGCGTCTGTGTGCGAACTCCACGAACATTTGTCTGTTCAACATTTTTAATCAGCTGATTCATTCGCCAATTCAAAAAATATACTATTAATTTTGTACAGCAGGATTCAATTAACTTGACATAAGTCAGCTGATCCAGTAATAATTAAACAGTGATTTCGACACAATAATCAAAAGGCTTGAAAGTCTTAAAGGCCTTTAAAGTCTTTAAAAGACCTTTTTGAAGAATACCTTTCATAGAATAACTTTTTAAAAGACCTTTTCAATAATCTGCGAGATTCAGCATTTGTAGGTTAAGTATTGTGATCATATGCTCGTCGATCAGCTGACTTATGACAAGTTAATTGCATCCTGCTATTCGCTGTGTGCATCTACCGTGTTGCGCTCTGGCGGATAATCGTATGAATCTACGAGGGTAGATTAGCATGGGCAAGGATAGGCTTATGTACGTAAAAATTAGTTTATAATTGAAATAGAACTCCCTGTCGCTATTTTTCCTACTTATCAATTGTGGAATTATATTTAGAATAATAAAATTAACATATCGCATGTTCTAAAACATTATTATAATCTTCAATTCAAGTTTTTTAATCAACTTTAAAGGTTATGTTCGAAGCTCATGGAGCAGACGATGTAGTTTTTCCACAGCTGAGTTCATTTCCATTGGTTATCATTTCAAATTGCATTATGGGCGCGAGACTTCAAATCAATCATATGCTTTTGAACTGGATTTTTCACTCGATTAATTCAAAACTGAGATCCGATTTCTTTGTTGAATCACTTTACGTTTGGAAATATGGAAAGAATAGAAGCCGCAATTACTATTGTGAACGGTATTTATACAATTAGGAATACGAAAATATTTTTAATGCATTTTAAATGCTTATTCCCTATCCTTTCTCATGTTAAACTCAACTTTTTCGTTCACTAAAATTCCGCGTGAGCGCAGGTGTCGATTTTATTATCCCCACCACCTACGTGCACACAGCGAATATAGCAGAATCCAATTCAACTTGTCAGAAGTCAGCTGTTTCAAAGAGCAATATCACAATACTTAACCTACAAATGCTGAATCTCGCAGATTATTGAAAAGGTCTTTTAAAAAGTTATTCTTTGAAAGGTCTTCTTTAAAAAGGTCTTTTAAAGACTTTAAAGGTTCTTTAGACTTTCAAGCCTTTTGATTATTGTGTCGAAATCACTGTTTAATTATTACCGAAACAGCTGATTTCTGACAAGTTAAAAGGATCGTGCTATATGTCTGTTCAACATGTTTAATCAGCTGATTCATTCGCCAATTCAAAAAATATACTATTTGAAGAATAATGTGGACTACAATCACTATTCACCAATTTTTATGGGTGTTTTTTTCTTGTTTTTCAGATGTGAGCCACGAGTACGCAGTGCCTGAAGTGGGCATTGGCAACGGCTCAGCCGGCTCAACACTGCTGATCGGACCAAAAGTGCCTCCCCCCTCTCTTCCACCCGCCAGAGGAACAGCTCCCAAAACTGTCAAGGTAAGCTCTACTTTCGCATCAGAATTTTACCACTTATTAATTCCGTATGTACAATCTTTGTTCGAACTGTGGTTTACAAAACAATAGTCTACACTTGATCCAATTGGGGCTAATTACTTGTTATTTAATGGGGCTAAATGCACTTGATTCAGTGGGCTAATCTTGGTTCAAATTACGTATCTAAGTTTAAAATAAGATTTCGTTCAACATGGTTTGAACGAAGATGGCCAATTGCATGTGTATCATTATGTATGTGTACATTATTTATCATTATCTAATCACGTATTGTTATAGTAATATAACATAATTGAGAATAGTCGCCACCAAAATTATTTAGCTACCATATTATTGAAGCAGAGAGTATTGAATAAGAAATTTACTTCTATTCTCTCTGTATTGAAGTGATACTAAAATGGAATGAGAAGGATATAATCCCATAAAAAGTTTAGGATGAGGATAAAAATAGTATGAATCAGATGTCTAAGATGAAGGAGGAGATTCCTCAATTTTATTTGCTATTTTGAAGGCGGTTTTCATGGAAATTCAATCGAATTTAGCCGCCATGAGATGACTTCATTCTAAGGAGTATAAGGATTTCTTCTCATTGGTTTCGTTAATTATTATTATACAGTAGTATGGCTTTAATCGGTGGGGAAACCCGAAGGTAGTTGAAAGGTTTCGTTAAAAGCCGTCATTTTACAAAAGTTTAATTCAATAATTCAACAGTATTGGATCCTGCTAAAACTTTGTGTTTTTCAGCAGGTATCATTACAATTCCAATATAAAATAGAAACAAAATGTAAAACACACACTTTGTTCAGAAATGTTGTGGAACTTCTCTATATTAGGTAAATGAATAAAATCAAATTTTGTCTATTCCACAGTATTAATACTGTGTATACATTACACAGTAATACAAAGTATAAATACTGTGGAATAAACAAAATTTGTTTTTATTCATTTACCTGAAACAAAATGTAATGGAATAATAAAGCAAAATTTACTAGGATGTAATTTGAAAAAAAAATTATAAGAAAATTGTCACTGTATGCTTTCAAGCTCTATTCACGTGACAACATTCAACAGAAAAACGCCATTTTCGAATATAGGTCGACCTCTCCCGAGAATTTAATACGTGACACTAGTACGAGTCATGAATGTTTAGCCGAAATAGTGTCGGTATAAAACGACAGCGCTGGTGTCAAAAGTAATAGTTGGCGATGTAGCTGGAGGAATGCATCGCGAATATTGAACGTGCGGTGAACGTTCCCGACGGCTAAAGTTGCAGTAATATGTTTTTATGAGCCAATCAACTTTTATTATCATACGACAACGGCAAACGTTGAATGTGTCTGATACTCTTGACAATCTCCAGTGTCGTATTAGGACTCGAAATGACATGACTTCCAGATAAAACTGGCAATGCTGATCTTCTGCCGCTAAGCTCCTACTCGAACAAATTGAATTTGTTGCTCTTGGTTTTTATAACAAAAAACGAACGTATGGTGGAGATGTTTCAACTCTTTCGTGAAGTTTTTTATACTCGAGTGAATGATCATGACTTTATCAAAAGATGAAATGGATTTTATTCTTGATTGAATTTGTCTGAATAGAACTTGTATGGAGAATACAATAATAGAATATTATCATGGGTTTATCATGATTTGTGAATAATCTGAGTTTTCATCTCTGAAATGAAAACTTGAGAAGTATTTATGATAATATGATAGCTTTTATCTTTTGAGTGATGATGACGTCACGAAAACCCCATTATTATAGAATATATAAAAATTATAGGCTAAAAGAAGAACTGTTCTGAACTCTCTAAAAAGAAGTCCTGTTTGGCTGATATCTTCATCTTCTGAACCTCCTAGAGGGTACGGTTAGGGAGCGTGCTTGCTAGTAGAATGAAGCAGCAATATGATTATTTATGTTGTTTGTCGGTTGTTGATGTTGGTTGTCTGTCAATCAGAATTCTTATCGATACAATAGGCCTTGGAGTACTTGGAGTTTCAATATTGATGAAAATTATTACAGAGAATAAGTTATCGAGAATTCTTTATTCGATTTAATGATAATGTGAAGAAATGAGGATCATTAATTATGAGTCCCCTTTTGTAAGCTCATTTATAAAATTTTCTCAAAAATCGAATCATCAAACTTGGAAGTTTGGAGTTGGCTTCTGCTTACCAATATTATAAACACTTTGAAGTCGGAAATGATGATTCATCAATCATTAACGATAATTTAGAAATAACAATGTTCAGAATAGAAAGCCATATTATTAACGAATCTACTAATATTGATGAAGGTAATTTACGGCAGATTGAGGACTGTTGGTCTCTGACTGTTTGGGTCTGTCAATCAAACAACTTTTTATGCTCCCGTATTAAAAAACGACGTTGAATCAATCAATAACATCCTTTTCCAATATTATTTATGGAAATCGGTGTTATCTTTGGTTGTGTTAATGAAAGGATAATTTCATACCTGCCATATCCTGGTTTGTTTGTTTACCTGAGTAGCATCATTCTCAAAGCAGTCACTTCTGGTTCAGTGTTAATGATGATTCATATTCCAAGTTAAGAAAACAGTTAGATAAAAACATGTTGAGCTTTAATTGATGTAATTACTGCTTCAAAGTTAAATGATGGATGTGAATTTGTACAGACAGTTCTTCCCCAATCTCTCGAGGATTTAGAGGCATACGCCGCTAGAATGACGTGAATACAATGAGGGAAACCCTTTTATTAATAAATGAAAGAGCGGTTTAATGGAACGGAGGGAGATAGAATTGATTTGTTTACGGTTAAGAGTATTGTAGGCCTTATGCGAGGGGATCCTGAATAAGGGATTTTTGTTGAGGTATTCGGGGTGGAAGATTGGGGTGGCCGTAAGGTTTCAAAATAATTCTGCAAGAAGATGATTATTAAATGTCCTTTTAATTAAAGGCAGACGACTTCCGAATAAAAGGGGAGAAATACAAAACGGTGGATGGTTTCACGGGAATTTCAAAATATTTCAATGTGTTTACCTTCTGCATTCATAACATGAAGAGCAATATTTAGGGGTAGGGTGATAGCAGGCGTGAAATAAGAGTCAAAAACGATTAATTTTTGTTATATTAAAGATGCATTCCATTCGAGATTTATATGTTTTGCATAAATCATATATTTCTATTGATTTACATTAGGATTGAAGAAGAAGTGCACACTACTTCACCAATCATGAAGTAAAATTAATGTGAAAATGAAAATCTTTTCATGTGCTGATGATCGACTTATGTTTGATTTATTCTGATGATCGCTAAATTACAATTGCTTACAAGACTTGATTATTGTTAGACCAATTGTTCCTTCACAAATTGAATCCAATCCCAGGACTCTCCAGAAATATGTGGGTTTACTCTGACTAGAAGCAATAAGTTTGATTAAAAGATCGTGCAACTCTAAGTTATTATTGAAAATATTAATATTATTTTAAAATATCAAGAGGTCCAGTCTCTATCGTGATGATGAAAATACCAGTCCTTTACTTGTTGATGATGCTCAGAAGTGTCCCTTGTAAATACATGTTGTTGGACTCTATTCTAATGATAGAGGAACTAGTATGTCCTTTGTACGAAATAACCGATATTTCAAGTAAAATACACACTCAAACTTATTGTTCTGACATGTATAAGAATTGAAACATCAATATAAACATTCCCGGGGTATAAATTCATGTGAATTCTCGTGAATGCGTCTCAAATGTCAAATAGACTCTATGTCTTCGTGTCATGAGTTGACCTTTCTTCAGGATCGAAGAACGTGTGATATTACAAAAACAAATAGGCCTCCATTGTAGAGTCACATCTCAATTATAGTTCATGTTTTTACTGAATCACGAGAAAATAGTTGTAAATTTTCCCAATCCCGTGATTTCCACCATCATTCCCAATGTGTAAATTTCCTATAGGTATATTCAAGATATATATTTTTAGAGAGTAAACTTTCACATGGACCACAGAGTGAACTACAAACTGCTAAGAAGCAAGCAATATTGGGGCGGCACGCGCGATATTGTTGGTGCTTCTTTTCCCGCCATAAATAATAATGAACGGTGGCGAACCTGGCGGAGGCTGGCATCAAACGCGCGCGTAATAAGTGCGCCTTCATTCATCATCATTACGTCGACGACGATTTATTCAAAGCGTCATCCGGCGAGCAGACACTGTGCATTGGGAGCGTCTCCCCTCCCAGCAAAAGAAGATAGGCAGGTTTGGAGAGAAAATGGAGTGAGAAGAAAATGGAAAAGAAGAAGTAGAAGAACAAGAATGAGGGATGGGTGGAGGAGGTGGAGTAGGAGGAGGAGCAGTAGTAGAAGAAGAAGAAAGAGTTAGTTCGCAGCCAAGGTGATGAGACGATAGAGAAAGTAGTATGAAAGTCCTGAGACAATAATATATGACATTTGCACCATCACTATGGTTCTCTAGATTCTACTCAGTTGTATAACCTCTGAATGTGATTCATCACCTTTTGATTTTTTTCAATAGGAATTTTCTATAAGAATTTTTTTAAAGAATAGAGTGTGACAGAAAAGTACAGAAGAGAATGAAGAACAATGGAAAAGAATATTGTGAGTGGAGAAGAGATTGGAGTAAGAGTGTATAATGCGAAAAATGAGGACTAGATGAGGAGAAAGAAGAAGAAAACAAAAAGAAAAGAAAAAGAAGGAGAAGATCACGAAGAAGACGGAGAAGAAGAAGAAGAAGAAGAAGAAGAAGAAGAAGAAGAAGAAGAAAAAGAAAGAAAGTAGGAGGAGAAGAAGGAATTGAAAAAGAAGAATAAGAAGAAAGTTGAAGAAAATGGAGAAGAAATGGGAGAAGAATTAAGTGACTAAGAAAAATTCGATGGAAAAGGTAGGAAACAAAAAGAAGTGGTTGATAAACAAGAGGGAGGTGATGAAAAGAAGAAAAAGGAGATTTTGGAGAGTGTGAGCAGAGTAGAGAGAAGAAGAATAAGAATAAGGGTGAGATTTCCTTGCATGGTGTGCACGACGTCTGTTATTTTACGCTCCAGCGGCTGACGCAAAAGCTGCAGCGCAAAAGTTGGTTTTGCACGCTCCGTCTGCAGTCACCCTCTCCACATAGTCGCTACTACAACAATCCTGCGCTACGCACAACAAAAGCCTTTCGGCAATTGTTTCTCGAATCGTTGTCGGCCGTAAAAGCAGCAGTCTGAACACCCCGACCATCAGCAAAGTGCAACTTCAACATATCGGCAACTACTCATATTATATTACCGTTCATGTTGCGTCCAGTGACCGTAAAATATTCTGAGAGCTATCGAGAGAGCTCAGTTTGTTAGAGTGAAATCCAAACTGCGTGACGGACAGATTTCTTTTTTCTCAAGGAATCAATGTTGCAAAAGCTTTATGGAAGTCCAAAGCTCCAGTCAAATCTAAGCAGTAAACGAGCTTTCTTAAATCTCAAGCAATCAATACTCAATAGCTTTTTGGAATTGTGTTGTGGAATTATCAATAACTTCCAAAGTTTTATTTTGAAAAGGGGTGGTGTGGCTTTACGCTTAATGTTATTAGCATATACTTGATAAAGTAGGTCCAAAACTAAAAAAATCAGTAAAACTCAAACAGTAGGCTATGATAAACATTTCTCTCTATTCTGAATCATTTTTGCAAAAGCTTGATAGAATTCTTTTGTGGAATTATGAACTGGCATTGTTTTATTTACAGAATTTGCAAGACAATTTTAGGGCTTTAAGGGTTCAATATTTCAATGAGATGTTGTAGAGAGATTTGGAAAGTTCTGGGAATTTGTTGAGGAACAAATGAGTGTGCTTTGTGCTGGTTCATGGATTAAGCACAATTATTATTGTAAGTTTTTGGCCAAAATAAGGCTGAATTCAAAGAAGCAATGGACATCCATAACGTTCTGTTACGTTGTATGGAAGAGAATAATAATGTCATAGGAAAACAATATTTCCTTGCAATGAACATTGGATAAGTGATAATGTATTCGCCAAATTCCACATACTATGTTCATTACTTGACTTATCTTCAAGTTTTTATAATTCATTGTGGTGTTTGCCTCATTTCAAGCAAACAACCTGGATCTTGATCCGCATAACTGTGTTCAAAGACTTGCATCCCACTTCATAGAAAAATTGTTACAATCACTCCTTGGTACATCGTGAAACTTCATCATAACTCGCTAATTCGTGATGAGAAGTGACGTTTGTTTGATAAAGAGTAAACCACAAAATTTTATTCGTCAGAACGATACTCAGAATTCAATTCAACTGGTTAAAACGAATATGATATATTGAACAGGGCATGTTAGATGTTACTGGAGTAGAATAATTCAATTGTTTTATCAAACAAAGCAGGTCACTTCAAAATGATGAGGTAGAAGAATAATTCAAATGTTATATCGAACAAAGCACATGCCTCCAAATTATAAGGTAGAGGAATAATTCAAATGTTACGTTACGTTGGTGGTGGCAATGAAAACCCATGAAAAACACCAGCCTCTTTTTAAGGTCAGAACAGCAGTTTCCTCAAAAGTTGGACGCAAAAATGGGTTGAAGGGGGTTACCGCCTAACCGTTACCTCAATTAAACGAGCAGCGCCCCGGCAATAAAAGATAATTAAAAATTAGACAGGTTTCATTAAGCGAAACCGCGCGCTCGCCCGCCTTTCTGCCGAATAGGCGAAGCCTTTCAAAAGAGTGCTGTGCTGCTCTCTGGTGGGGGTTGGGGGGTAGCACCTTTTACTTTCAGAATGAAAATAAGGGAGCAGATTGTGCTCACGTAGCATGTGTGCGTGTGTAAGTGGATCGCAGTGTGCTAGTGTGGCGATAAAAAGTAGTCTAAAAGACTTGAAAAGGTCATTTTGCCACCGTATACATTGGTTGGGTCGGTAGGGGTTGATTTTTGTGTCGACTTGGAACTCTATGAACAAAGTACTGTATATACACCTACTGCTACTACCCGACCTCTCCGATTTACTATACTCCTCCTCCTCCTCCTCCTCCTCAACCTCTTTCCTTCTCCTTGTCCTTCTCTTACTCCTCCTCCTTCTTTTCCTCTACTCCTCTTCCTTCTTCCATTCACTTCCTCCTCCTTTTCCCCCTCAAGCACCTCTTCTTACTCTTCCCCATCAAGCACCTCCTCCACCTACTCCTCCACCAACTTCTTCTTTCTCTCCACCTCCGCCATGACCTTCCCTCATCCCTCATTCTTCTCCTCCCTTCTTCCTCCGTTTCCACCTTCTTCTCCATCTCTCCACCTGTTCGTTTTTTTCATCTCCTTTTCCACATTCGCAACAAACGTGTCCTTCGACATCCCATGTTCTCACTACCCTGAACAATACGAACATTATCAAACTAATACCAGTGATATTATTGATATGCAGTATTCATCTTATCAAAAATACAATATCTAGTAGAGAGCAATTAGGTATTGGCCCAAAACAAATTCTGGTTATATCCAACATCTTTTGTTCATAATATATTACTATTTACTGTACACATAAAAAAGCTGACCAAAAGAAGATAATCGTTTCAAAATCTGAAAAAGGTTCATAAGGAAGCAGAATAAACAATTAACAATTAAAAATATCCACAAATATTGATAAAAACTCAAAAAATTTCAAAGCTCTCCATCAGACCTCCCTTTGTGTAGATGGAGTGAATCTACACATATTTGTGTAGATGGCGCTTACACAATGTCTTGTACCCTACATTATGTATTATATGAACTAAAGAGTTCTCCTATGTACTCAAGCAATTTGAGAACATTAAATTATTACGAACATGTACAATAAACATGTTCTAACAATGCTGAGTATCAGGTATATACAGACTCAAGACTTACACTATATCTGTAGAGAATAATTCTCTACAATTATTGTTAAGGGTGTTTACACTTTGTATGCTCTATACAGACTAAAGACTTTCACTATATCTATAGAGAATTGTAAAGGGTGTAAACACTTTGTATGCTCTTCACTTTTCTGTATATAGACAACACTGATCAAGATACATGCCTGCTAAAGATCGCCTACGAAGCACGCTTGATGCCAGTGAAAGAGCAAAAAGTTCATCTATTGTTTAGCCCCAGCGCCTAATGGTTTTTGAAGAGCGGCACTAATGACTTTACAAATAGGTGTGTTGTAGACCCTTCTGCCCTCTGTGATAATTGATCTGCGTGATGATCTTTCTGGATTGAAACTGCATTCACAGCAGTGAGAGTTTAATAGAAAAAAGCGGGTTAATGCTCCATTATGTTCTCACACCTCGGGGGTTTTCCAATGTGATACTTCTATCTAGTGATATGAGAGTAATCTATCGATATTCCGTTCAAATGTTGGTGGTGTAATATTTCATCACAAGAGATATTATCTATCACAGAGTTCGTCTATTACAGTACAAATGTACGTAGTATCAAAGAGGATGTTACAAATGGATGTTTGTAACATCCTCTTTGGTAGTATTCACTACTAGAATCAACCTCTGTCACAGGAAATGGAGAATCACTGAATACGTTTTGGCTCTGTTTATGTCTCCGTCTCTGGTCTCGAATAACCTTGTTTCGATTTTGCTGAGAATATTGTATACTAACTGTTTGAGATTGTGTAAATTATTTAAGCGTTCCAGAAAACGTACTTTATGAACATTCTCACGGAACCATTATAATACCTTATTAGCATTGTGGTGATTTGATTTCAATGGAAAAGAATCAGATACACTTCAGTTTTGATATTATTGATGGAGTACAAAATATAACTTATAGGATGAAAACACAGACAGAGTCCAAAACGTCTTCTCTTCCTGATTTTGATGAAATTTCAAAAGAGGGTTATGTTCACATTCACAATTCAACATAATTTTTCACTCCTAAAAATAAAATAAAAACTGTGATTTATCAATTTGGAATTTGGAAGTATGTTTTAGAAGTAAAAAATGCACCAAACAAATAATTAAAAATATTTGAAAATATTGAATTTCACTTGAAAGCTTTTAGCCAGAAATAGACAAACATCCATAAAATATGATTATGTTTCATCATCCATCATTATCTCTCAATTTCTCACAAATATGATCAGAAATGCAAACCATTTCATATTTTAGACTTGTTAAAATCCAAATAAGTCGCTAAAGAGTAGCCATGACTACTATTCATACTTTTATCATTCCTTGTAAGATATACATATTATAAAAAAATGTATACCTCCTTTTTGCCTCAAAATTCACATCCTTGTCCTCCGACATCCGGGAAATGATCGGAAAGGAGAATTTTACAAGAATATTAATGGAAGAGAAAAGAACTGCTGAATAGAATCATTTTATCTTGATAGGATCAAACACTGCATCCTCCCCACACAATTCACTATTTTCCCATTCCGATTTCAAGAGCTCACAAACTTCAACAGACTTCATCGAGTGTGAATAATGGTTTCAAAACTTCCAGATGTACCATGATCATTTTGTTCTTCATCTTTCACATGATTTGATTCATTCAGAAGAACTTGAAATCTGTCTAGTACTCCATCCTGCAAGTTCAAGAGGTTAAACGACTGCATTCAGTGTGAATAATGGTTTCAGAATTTCAGATTTTGACAATCGATACTAGTCGATGATCTTCTTCATGGGGTGGTTCTTTTGGATTTCGAGAACAACTTGAAATCTTTCTTCCACTTGAGCCTGCAAGTTTCATGGTGCTTCATAATAATAGTGATCGGCCGATCTTGGGTATAGCCTTTTCACATAATGGCCCCAGGGACAGGAGAATGCACGATTGATGAAACAATAGAAATGGGGATGAAAAGCGTGGGAGGGGGAGGAGTGGCGAAGATGAAGGAGGGGGATGGAGAGTAGAAGGAGAGAAGGAAGAGGAGGATTAGGAGGAGAAAGTGCTCAAGCTGAGTGGATGGCTTGAGAAGGTCCCTCCTTGTCCTTCTCAAGTAGCTAAAGGTGCTGCTGGTTTCAGGGGAACAGGGGAAGTCTAGGAATATTTAGCTTTCGGCTAAGCGATGGATTCATTGTTCTCAGGCTTGTTCTCTACAATAGGCTGCTCTCGCAGGGGTTGGCCTTGAATTATTGTTCCACTCAGATTTATTTTTTCCCTTTTATTCCTCCGATTGTACATGTGGACCCTCTCAACTGTGCAGTGTTGCCTGTATTGCCCGTAAAATGTACTAGGCTTTTATGTTGTGAAGATTAAGATCAAAAATTGATCCTCATCACAGATGGTTGCTTCATGAAAAAAGCCGAGGTATTGGAAATGTTGTATTCCTATAGTTGATTTCATTTTTTCAAAGAAACTTGTATTCCAGAACAAAGGAAAACGGTTTTTGAATTGTATTGAATGTTTACTTTCCATCAAAACTTGAATAAATAACAACCAAATGACCATATTTCTGGCATAAAAATAATAATAACAGGGAATAACTTGAAAAAATTTAGTAGGTTCTTTATTTTGTTATATAGATAATACTATCGAGCTGTCTATCTACTGTCCATTTTGCTACATTGATTCACCGGGAAGATTCCAGATGCCAATTTTTCAAATAGACAATATTCCTCCTGTATTTCTTAAGTCCTTTATTCCTCTTCCTGTATTCATGATCGCATGCTTCGCTTTTTCCGTATTTTTGAATAATTATCTAAGAACTCAATTTTTCAGATCTATTTTCTGTTTTGTTCTCTTTTCACAATAAACTTGTGAAGAATTAATAAGCTTCAAATATTTATTTTGAAATTGATTTTGAAATTTCAGAAATCTAAAAACCGTCGATAACTGCGAGTCTTTGTCATTCAAATGATGTGATACATTTTATAGTAGATGTTCTTCATTGTTAGTGATTTTTAAGATAAAATGTATAGTTGTTATCGATATTTTAACTTCCATGCCCGGTGTAGCGAAATGGATTGAGACCGTACCCGATTGAGGCTATAAGAGAACAATGACGTCACGCCATCGCAGCTCCAATGACAAAAATTAACAAAATACCTGACATATTACCGTGATAACAGTATATTCTGATATTCTGATCAATAACTAAGCACTTCAAGATCCATTATCAAGAGCTAAGAACATGATGTGACATAGTGTAGTCATGTTCAATGTCCATTGTTTGTTATTTATGTTATTGTTCTTCAACTTATTTTCATTGTTCATGAACTTGCTGAGACGACAAAATGTTATTTATAGTTTTGTGTGTTGCAGCCCCCCAACCAGCAAGACGTGATGAGTGCCCTGAGGAGGAGATTAGAGACGAACGTGGTACCCGAATTCCCCAGACATCGCGTCCGCATGCTCTCCAAACTTGGCCAGGGAGCTTACAGAGCGGTGAGTTGTCTTATTTTACTACTACTTCTACTCAATTTGTTTTTGAATATTCTTGAATTCAGCTATATATTTATACAGATATGTATTCAGCTATATTTATTATTTTACCACTATATCTACACAATCTGTTTAAATATGCTTGAATTCAGCTATCCATTTTATATCTTAGCATCTAGCTCAGTCAGTGTTTTAGGCAATATTATAAGTTCCTGTTCCAGTTAATCTATTAATTGCAAAATATTTAAATGATTTTCACAGGTGTATGCGATATCCTTTTTGGGAAGATTCATCAAGTAATAAATTTGAATGAGAATCTAAGCTTTAATACGTTTAATTATTCTTTTAAGACCTTCTAAACTTTGATAAGTTCAGTTATTCTTTTAAGCTCTTTCAAAATTTGATATCTTTAGTAATTCTTCTAATCTATTTAAAGTGTAGAGCAAACAAAGATGGGAATGAAATAGTCAATCAATCAGTAGCTCAGGCATTTCTAATTTAAGGCTACTATCAAGAATTTAAGCACATAACTCGTATCGATCTGAAAGTTAAAATATGATGAATATCCGAAACAGTATTTCAGATAAACTTTTCACCAGTGAAACTATGTTAGGAAAGTTTGTATTACTACAAAGTAATACTAACATCATTTACTAAAAGTAACATCAGTGGTCACTCGGTGAGAGCGGTTGCTAAGTAATCATGTGGTTAAGTAACAAACATTCAAGACCGCTCTCGGATGGGTGACCGACACAAAAAATTGTGTAATTAGGCGAGGTGGAACCTACCCGTAAGGGTCTCCCCACCGATAAAAAGCCATACGATAAAAGAATGTAAATACTGTATAAGAAATACTGTATTGCATTTCTTGGAGTAAAGTATACATGTAAGTGAACTTGAAATGTAATTTATACATGTATTAACATGACTCAAGACTATTACTATATCGGCCGTTCATGACCAATTAACTTACTGATTGTTAATCAAAATAATGAGTCTGGGAATATTCGGTAGCTTCACAACTAAACAAGCAGCAGTGGCTTACTACAACGATCAGACAAGAAAAGAAATCTCAGGTTTTGTTGTCGCCAGCTCACGAACAGATTCAAATCAAATCAGATAGGCTCTAATTACGAGTGAAAGGTGGGTAGAAAATGTAGATTCCTCTCGAAAAACTTGGAACTGAGCATTTGGGAGGAGACCACACACGATAGTGGCAACACATTGTTCGCTGTATTGTAGTCGGTTGGCGTCCATTATTCATTCAATTTGGTAATCAATTAGTGCTGTGGAATGTTTTTCAAGCAGTCATTTACGGGGTTGTAACCCGTTTGAACGGTGGCTGTAGGAAAGAAATAGAAGAAGAGTGAAAACAAGAAGGAGAAGATGAAGAAGAAGAAGAAAAAGAAGGTAAATAAGACGACAAAGGAGAAAAATGGGATGTTGAAGAAGAAGTAGAAGAGGCAGAAGGAGAAGAAGAAGAAGCAGAAAAAGGAGGAGGAGGAGCAGAAGAAGAAGAAGGAAGAAGAAGAAGGAAGGAAGAAAAGGAGGAAGAGGAGTGAAAGGAGAAGAAGAAGGAAGGAGGAAGAAGAAGAAGAAGAAGAAGAAGAAGAAGAAGAAAAGGCGAAAAAGAAGGAAACGAAGAAGGAAAATCAGAATGACAAGGAGACGAATTCATATTGTTACAGTACGTGGAATAAAGCCTCAACGATAGTGGTGATGAGTAGACACAATAAAATTGTGTATCTCTGTTTAATTCAACCAGATTTATTCTGGAAAGTTGTTGTGAACTACCAAAGAAAACCAGAGTAAAAACTTTCCAGTAGAATTTGTGGTTGTAATTGTACCATTAGTATGGCATGCTTCTAAATGAAAATAAATACCTTCTGGAGAACACGAGCTATTTGTGTAATTTCTGGTTGTCTTCATGCAATTTGTAACCAATTGAAATGTCTTCGAAAGTATTACAAAACATAACTCCAAAAGAGTGAAAAAACATTCCCATTCTTGTAGATTTTCTGATTGCCATGTTGTGAACAATTCCATTGCCCCCGAATTTATTACTAAATTGAAAGAACATCTCAGTTCTTCCAGAGTTTATGGTTGTCATTTTGTGACCAATTTCAATGCCTCCAAATGTACAACGGTAGTTTTTAAGGAGCTTACTTTGTGCAGTTGCTGGTAAAAACCAGACTGGAACTTAACAGCTGCTGACTCGCTGGCAATTAAATAGCAATTAATCGAAATCGTTCCGAAATCCATCAAGCCCAATGGTCAGCTCGTTCATTGCCGCCGAGAGAGAAAAAAGGAGATGCTATTCTGAAAATCAATCAAATGCTCATCAGCATTTTCAGTGTGTGTTCAGCTGCCATATTGTTTTTGTTTCTGTTGGAGTGACGTTTTTAGAATGCAAGTGACAGATTGGTGTGACGGTTCTCTTTATTTTTTTCAAAGAACACAATATTTTTTACTAATCTAAAAATCTGTATCTATATTCCATAGAGAAACCACACTAATCATAAATGAGAGATTTTTACAGCAATTACCCCTAGGCTGTCCTCCAAATACAATATTTTTGAATAATTATGGAGCGCATGATGTTTCCTGCAGAAATTGATTGTGTTGTAGCTTGTAGGACTTCAAAATGTTCAAATTTCATACGGTTTCACTATTATAGATGGGTAACTTTAGTGATGTCTATGTTTTTACATAGGTGATTCATAATACAATTTTCAATACTAACAACTAACAACCCGTTCATCGATAAGTCTCATCGATGAACGGGTTGTTCGTTAACATGCAGAATTGTTGAGTTATTACATGATTGACATGAGTGATTACACTAATAGTGCTTAACTAGGCTAGTTCAAATAGTGTTACTCATGAACATGAACTTTTTTGATGGAACGATTTGAATAATTTGAAACTCTACCTAGATTTGTACTTGATTTGTGTATTGTATTAGTAAAATGACATGACATAATCTGGACTGTTTCTATGAATAACTGGTACAGTTTTGGAAATAAGCCTGTTTCTTCAAATGAATGATATGATTATGTCTCTCCTTCGAAAGGTTCTTTGTATTGTCTATGACAGTTACTGACACAAGCAAAAATTTCAAAACTATATTAAATTAAAAATAATTATGAGAAGTACCTACAGATCATGAACGTTGTTGAACTTGTTCAACATTTTCCTAATCCTATTTCCTATTCCTGTATCATTCCTATCACAAAGCTATTGAGATCAGCCCCCTAAGCGAATATATCTCGTATCTCTGTATTTCTATTTCTGTATTATTCCTGTCACAAATCTATTGATATCAGCCTTCTGAGCGAATGTATCTCAATATTCACTGAGCAGAATGTCCCCTAGAATACTGTTCTACAATGCTCCACGATATGGAAGCCACTCGATGAGAATTAGCTCGATAATATTGATACCTGAGAGGCGCATAATGTATTTGATATGCACTCGAGAGAACCTATAGCTGTTCAATGGCTGCACGTGCAATTGCTGGGTATTCATTAGCAGGTCCTTGCTGAGCGGCCTGTAAAGGACTAACTAACTACGCAAACTAATTAACCTGCACTTGACTTTATACAGTACTCCACATTGAAGCGGGTTATTAGAGTGGCCCGTGTAGTATTTGCAATTTATACGGTTGTTGAATGATTTCAATGATGCAGCTTGCAATGGAGATCAACACTCATGTCATTATCATTATGTAGACAAACATAGATGGTTTCTAATTTTTGACCTTTAGGCGTCGGTCCCGGCTGCCTAAAAAACAGTCGTTAAGTCACGTCAGAGACCCTGAACTGATCAGGAGTGACCTGAAATTTCTGACATCAGACCTGAGCCAGCCAGGTTACACGGAATTATTATTTTATTCATTAATTTTTGACCTACCAGCTACTGCCAGAGATAATTCAGAAATAATTCCCTCGTTATCTGTTCTATGTAATAATAGACAATTTCCTTTTTTATTTTTCAATTTCAAAATTTGTTTCCAATTTTCCTACCAATTTATGACGTGGTGCCTTATTTTCCTTCCTGTTGCTTGATGTCTCTTTTCCCGCAATTTTCAATCTCCTTGGAATATTGCCCTCATCAAATTCTTGTTCTCATCCAATTCGTATTATTTTCATTGTATTTTTATTATTCTCTCTCTATTCTTACGAATTTCCATTATTGACGTAGGCTTAACATTGTTTTATTCTCATTCTATTCTTATCAAACAATTCACATCGAACCTATATTTGAAATAATCAACAGGAATTATTTTCCAATCAATAAAGATGTTCTTTATGACATCAAATTCACTATTTGAAGCGCTTTATTTCCACAATAAAATACAAAATTACAAAATATATAAATAAACAATTGTAAAGGAAATATAATTGCAGGGATATTCCAAATATCTAACAAATAACTTATTTGGTTAGTCTAACACAATATTCATCAGCAGCCATTATCTTAATCCATCAATTTCTATGAAATATAACTCAAAGTATCGATTTTGTTGTCACATATTTTATAAAAATTATTTTTTCTGTGTGACAGGTGTACATCGCTGAAGCGGACGGAATCAGTGACTATGGCGGATCATCTTCATCGAATGGGAAAAAGCTGGTGGCTGTCAGATCACTGCTTCATAATGCCACCGAAGCTGACAGGTGAGCAGCTGACTAATTATTCGTTGTGACATAACTGGAGGAATCAAAATCAGGGACCTGTACTGTTCCATAGAACTTGGAGATTTTTAGAACAGGATTATCAATGAGATCCACTCTTTTTACATGGTTTCTCCATGCAAAAAACCGATGTTACTTTATTACAAGTACTGTAGTTCGTTGTACTTCTCAAACTATAAGTTTCATTCAGTTGTTTAACTTAAACTTACTTGTCCCTAAAACCTTGTCTCACTTAAACAAATACCAACAGAATTACAAATTTAATGTTTAATGAATTTCCTTTTTCTGGACAACTTTTTTCCATAGATTCAAAATTCTTCATCATTGAATGAATGGTACACTACTGTTATGATACACAATATTATATTCTGATTAACTAGTTAGGATTTCAACAATAGTTGAATTCTTGGTTCTGATTAAACAGTATTTTCATCAGAAACATTAATCAGATAAGAAATTTCAATAGTTGAAATTGTTGGTTCTGGCAAAATCTTGCGCTTACACCCCTATGGAGTATTTGCCCTCTCTCACCCCTACAGCTACACTCTTACCAACCTTGCCCCATCCTTCCTCAAATATCTTGCTTCAACTTTTATCAACTCTAATCAACTTCAATCATTGCAACCCTCTCTTGCCCCTACCTCCTTACCAATCCTTCATCCTTACCAACTCCCCCCCTTCCCACAAAAACTGTCAACTTTCCTCAACTTACAACCTCAATCTTCAATCATCAACTTCATCTATCTTTGAAGATGCACTCCAACTACTGAAAAATCATTGAATATGAAACTAACATCCTTACCCTTCTTCTATAACACCCTATTCATTTGGAATAACCCTTTTTCTCCGATTTCCAGGATGAGTTTCGAGAAGGACATTCATATCCTGGGTGCCCTGGAGGACGAGAACATAGCCAGGGTGCTGGGGGTGTGCTCGAAAGAGGAGCCGCTGTGCGCCATCATGGAATACCTGCCCCAGGGCGAGTTGTGTCGCTTTCTGCGCGCGCATGCGCTTATGCCCGGCGATCGAACGCTTCCTGTCGGACATAAAACGCTTAGGTAAGCACTAAAAAACGCTTATATATTACTCGATTCTGTAGATGTAATAATAGACGCTTAGGTAACCATTATACTGTATATCACTATTTTCTGTAGATGTGATATTCACCAAAAATGAATTGAAAATGAAAAGGCAAATTTCAGTGACATTATGATTTTGTATGCAAAATTCCGTTCAAACTTGGCTTGAACTATACTTGTAGTTTAGATATGTGTAAAAATGTATTGTTCTGAAACTTCTAGGATCCTATGCCGGTTCACATCACAGTATTTAAAATGTTAAAATACGTAAATTTAATTTTTATAGGATACTAAATATAATTTCACATAACTGAAGTAGTTTTTCTTCCTACTACTGTACTAAAATATTTGGGAAAATCATCCAATTTTAATGTTTAAAACCAGTCTATGTTTATGTTTTCATGCAATCAAAACTTATAAATATTTGAATTTGAATAAAAGATGGAAATCTGCAGTAAAAATATAAAATTACAATATGATTTGAATCTTGAAAAATTTGAGAATCAAACTTCAGTTTCATTGACAAGGCGTAAAATTGCTACCAATAAGCGGTATACGAATAACGCTACCATTCTAGGGTTAACATTCCTTTTCATAATCACAATTTTTTGGGTGACTGTGATGCCTAAATGAGCTCTAGGTTTGTGCAAGGGTAATGAGAGGAGTAATTATTGTAATTGTGTTCATTTTCTGTTCAATTTATCATCCTCTTCTCGATGGTGTACCTCGAAATCTCAAAAATCCTATCAAGTGTGGTAGCAAGCATGTTCTAATCAGTGTTTTGTTGTTGCTGCCTGTTTCAGTTTCAACTGCTTGCTGTACATGGCAACTCAAATAGCCTCAGGCATGCGCTATCTCGAGTCTCTAAACTTCGTTCACAAAGATCTAGCTGCAAGGTGAGTCCTCTTTCTTACTCCCTCTCTATCAATTTCTCTCTCTTTCTGACGCTCTTCCTTCCTACTCTCTCTCTCTCCCTCTGACGCTCTTCCTTTCTCTCCCATTCTCTCTCTTTCTGACGCTCTTCCTTTCTCTCTCACTATCTCTGACGCTCTTCCTCTCTCTCGCTCACTCTCTCTCTCTCCAGCTTATTCTATCTCACTTCTTCATTCCCTCTCCTTTCACCTCACTCCCCCACACTGAGTAGAATAATTAACAAGGCAATATGCACCCACCCTACAATCATATATGAGCGGTAACATTTCGTACGTTCAAGTTGAACTTGATTTAAGTTGAAGTTGTGATTCGACTGCAGCAATCTAGCTCCCGTCACAGAGTAGGTATAACCACTCTGTGTAGATATTCCTACTCTGTGCTCCCGTTCAAGTTACTGCCACCTTTCTCTATCTCTCTTTCGTGTACTTCGCAATCTTTTGTATTGTTTTTTTCTGTAATGATGAATTTCTAGTTTACATCAATCAACCCTCTCTCATTTCGAAGCTTCTGTGATAATTGATAATATTCTACATTGATAATATTGATATTCTACAATTCTTTATTGCAACTATATCATTCATTTAATTTGGCGGATGGCAAATCGGGTATCGTAAAACCGAGGTTCCACTGTATTGGTTGATATTGGAACATGATTGGTCTGACAGTTATTACATCAATTATTGTATTCAAGCTTTGTTATTAAGCTAATGAACAATATAACTAATAAGTACTCAATTAAATTTTATCAGTTAGTCGAGAAAGAAATTGGCTGCTACACAAACAATCAGATATTTAAGATCGAAAAATATATTTGACAAGAAACAAATATGGGATATCCCCTTCGTAGATCCACAAGTCAATCAATATTATATTTAATAAAATTCCTCCCTGACTGGAGATAACTCAAAACCAATCAAACTCTCAGTTGTTTGTGGTAATCGAAATCCTCCAATAATTGGAGAATAATTGGGTTGGAAAACGTTGAATCTTTATTCTAAATGAAATGAGAAAGGGTCGCATGTTACTTCTACTCGTAACATACGTTTTTGGGATCGCTTAATTCAACTCTTTGTTTGTTTCTTTTTTAGAAATTGCCTCGTTGGAAAAGCATATCAAATAAAAATCTCTGACCTCGGGGCCGAGAACGATGAATACGCCAACGATTACTACACGATGGACAACGGAGATATTTTGCCCATCAGATGGATGGCTTGGGAGTCTATTCGTCTGGTGAGTACAAAATCTTACTTTACAATGTAGTGACTTTACCTTGAAACTCATGGAAAAACAGATTTTGGTTCTAGCAAACTGTTCTAGCATACTGTATTTTTCTTCTTCCTCTTCCAATCCTTGTCAAAAATGTTTAGTCAATAAATGAATATAAATTTTATCATAAAAACTTCAAAAAATTATACTTTATAAATGCTACAAGTAAATTCTGTTTTTCTCTCTTTCAATAATCGTAACAATCAACGAATTGTCGTTTGAATTACACAGAAATTCAATAGAATTTAATCGCCTTAAAATCACCTTATCTAATTAGACCAATGCAACAAGATTCCCTCTCGATTGAGTTCCGTAAAATAACGACATCTCTCGGCAATTAAATTCAATTGTCTTTTCGTGCAATCGGCTCTATGATGAAATCAAATCATTTTAATTAATAATAAATAAATATTATGAATATTAAATAATGATGGAAACACTAAGATATAGTCTTACACTTCATGTAGTCTAAATATCAGTTGTTTAAACAAATAAAAAACCGTATTTAAAGAAGGTGAAATGTTTTTTAATTAATTATAACTCATCTTGTTATAATTATCTTGGTATAGCTTATTACCTTAACTCATAACTTGTCTAAGCAAGTGATATTTGAGTAAATCATAGGCTAGGCGTACACCGGTTAGTCAAGACAAGACAAGACAAGACGAGATTAGTCACAGTAATTCACATAGTTGCTTATGAAGCAGCACACACTGATGCAATGACTAATCGGTGTGTGTTGCTTCATAAGCACCTATGTGAAGTACTGTGACTAAACGTGACTAATCTCGTCTTGTCTTGTCTTGACTAACCGGTGTACGCCTAGCCTAAGATGTTGTCTGAATATCAGTTGTTTGAATGAATAAAAAACCGTATTCAAAGAAGGTGAAATGTTTTTTAATTAATTATAACTTATCTTGTTATAATTATCTTGGTATAGCTTATTACCTTGACTCATAACTTGTCTAAGCAAGTGATATTTGAGTACATCCTAGTGTTTTCATGATGTTCAGGAATAACAACATCTCACCAGGCACTGTGTCAGAAGTTAAATAATAAAATATGTTTTCTCTGATCTACAGGGAAGGTACACGACCAAAAGCGACGTCTGGTCGTTCGGAGTGACGCTGTGGGAGATCCTGCAACTGTGTCGTCAGACTCCCTACCAGGGTCTCAGCGACGAGGAGGTGGTGCAGAGTCTGGCTCACCTCCACGACGACGACGGCCTGTTCGCCTTCCTGCGGCGTCCCCCCTCCACCACCAAGGAAATCGCCGATCTGATGACGGAGTGCTGGAGGCGCCATGCCAACGAGAGGCCCAGCTTCCGCGAGATACATCTCTTCCTGCAGCGCAAGAACCTCGGCTACCAGCCTGTCACGTGAAAACAACTGCGCTAAAAAGTGGACAGTGATCGACTTTGATTGTTATGAGCGGAATTGTGATCGACTTCGATTGTTATGAGTGAAATTATAATCGACTTCGATTGTTATGAGCGGAATTGTGAACGACTTCGATTGTTATGAGCGGAATTATGATCGACTTCAATTGTTATGAGCGGAATTATGATCGACTTCGATTGTTATGAGAGAAATTATAATCGACTTCGATTGTTATGAGTGGAATTATGATCGACTTCGATTGTTATGAGTGGAATTATGATCGACTTCGATCGTTATGAGTGGAATTATAAACGACTTCGATTGATGGAAGCGGAATTGTGATCAACTTGGAATGAATCAATTGATAAGTGCGGAATTGTGATCGGTTCTGATTGTTTAGATGAAAATGCCAGAAAAATCATCGTGGTTGACTTCGATTCAGTTAATGCAAGATGATAGTGATTTTGTGTTGAGATAATACATCGATTTTGAAAGTGACTGCGATTTTGATCAGTGAATTCGATTCAATAATATCGTCTTCAATAGTGATTTCGTGTTGAGATCTGTTATTTTAAAGAATATTTTATTTTAAACATCATTGAATGCTCGTTGAGAAGAAACAGTTTGGTTTCGTAATTTATCTCATTATAAAATTTGATTTGAATGGAAAAGTATCTAGCAACTTTAATATCGGAGTGGTCGACTTCGCTTCAGTTGATACAGCATACAACGGAAAACCGGTAAAAGTAGTGATGTCGTGTTGAATGAGTAGAATTAAAAGAATTAATTTTAATATGTTTCTCTATTTTTGGACAATGAATTAGTGATTTTATGTTGAAATATGTAAATTAATAGAAGTGATTCAATTATGTCTTTTTCATTTAAAAAATTAATGTTTTGTTATTTACGACGTTGGAAAATCTGGTTTAGTTCAATTGACCATCAATGGATTTGATAGGAATAGTATTTTTGTTCTGTTTTCAGAGTAAGCCTATTAAATGAAGGCTTCGAATGATCTTTATCTAATCAGATTGATTAGTGAATAGTCACTTGTTTTTTTAGATGTATTAAATTTGTGTTTTAGTGGTGATAAGTGATTCACTACTATTGAGAATGTTACTTGTTTCATCAACATCGAATGTATCAGATTTGTGTTCCATATTAGATTAGGTATTAGACGCCATTCAAGAGCTACACACTGTATATAGAAGGAGATATATACCTATATACTCCTTCAATAAACCGTGGAGTATATAATGATTTGTTTGCAGTGATTCTTTGAGTGCAAAAGAAGTTGTTCAACTGCAATATTGAACATTGTGATCTCTTGATAGAGACAAAACAATAATTTAATTAATATTATTCTCCCCCTGGAAACATAATAGTGGATTAGGTGTTAGTAGGCCTGCTAACTATTCACATAAAATTTTAATTGTTTTTTAAACTTATATTTTTCAACGCTCACGATTTTCCGCTTATTAATGAGAAATTAAAATGATTTATCACATCGAAACAAATTTTTCAAAATGAAAATCACTCATATTGGAGATTACTACCATAGTTTTTAGCATGATGTTTTCATTATAGCCTACACCAAGATTTGATAACTCTGACTGCTTTTTTTTTAAAGAATCTTTCCAAGAGATTGATGTAGACTGTACATTATTGGATTGGAAACGATTTCATAGGTCAACAGAAATCTTTTTTCATATTGAAAATCTATTGCTTTGAATTTGTTTACCAATTGAAATAGAATAAAATGAAATGGAGTAGAAGTGAAGTTAATCTTTAACCGCTCACTTTCCCACTCTTCTAGTATTGATCGTGAGATTATTATTGTATGGTATTACAACCAAATTTCCACATACAGTATTCAGTTCTATAAAACCCAAAAATATTGTGTAGATTGAGTTTCTACAAATGATGGCTGAAAAAGTTTTGTTTCAAAATAAATTTAAGTAGTTGGGACGTAGATTGGATAGGTTTCTACACACTGCCATGTCACTAGTTGGTCACTAGTTTTAGGCTAAATTTAATTCAAAATCGAATTTAATGAATCACACGGTAGTTAGTTTTGTACCGATATAGTTTCCAGAGGATAATATTGTACCTAGGAAAATTTCAGTCACATAGCTTTTCTAGCAAAGTGTTATCAGTTTGTGATAAGTTCTTGAATTATTAAAATTGAGAGTGCGTTTATACACAATCAGTTATGTAAAAAATAAATAGGCTAATTTTAAGTAACACTATGATAATTTGAGTAGTATAACTCTTGCAAACTAATAAACTTTGAGAATATCTCTTCTTATACTGTTTCTTCAACGTTTCACGTTTCAAACTTGATACTGTACAACATTTCCACATTCGAAATAAACAAATTCATTTAACAAACTTGAACAGGCATCTTGTATCCAGCAATCTTGTTATCATAACGAATTATATCTTCTAGTGAGCTTTCTTCCTGGCTACCAATATTTTCTACCATTCAGGATTTGTACCCTATGACAATAAAACTATTAACTTTTGGAGAGTCTATTGAATTCTGTCTCTATCCGACTATTTTTCTACCACAAATAGTAGTAAGTTTAGCCAGTTATTTGATACCTTGTACCATTAGCTTCATATCTGCAACTGACACTGATTAATGTAATTAATATTTTTACACAATATTGATAACAAAGTAGTAGTGAAATAGAAGAAGTAGTTGTAAATAGTTATCATAATTATTGGTTTGTCCTAGTTTGTTCTATTGTACTGTTGTGATAAGACTGCAACTTCTTCTATGCTATTAGAATATTTGTTTTTAATTATATTTACGTTCAGCCGTAAATGAATTTCATCATGAATTCTGTTTAAAATACATTTTTCCAGCTTAAAATTTTGACAAAAAATTGAGACTTTCACCCTCGTCTTCCACTGGAACCATTTTCGTCCTAGAACGTCCGACATCCGAAAAGCTGGCAATTTGATTCAATGTTAGCATTTCGGACGTTCGGACATTTTCGGATGAGAACGGATCTATTGTACGATGAGGCTCACTTTTCAATTCTTCTAACCAAGTACCAAGAGTGAACTTCCATCATTGTAATTTTTACTTTTCAGCTTAGTTTAGTATTTTGATCTCATTATAGTACGGCTTTCCATTCTCTAAAAACTGGATTTAGACCATATTCACAGGAATTTCTGATGGAATTATTAGTTCTAGAGACGCATTATGTATAAAAAGTGTAACTAGAAAAATTGTTGTGAGTCGGTAATACATTGACTGCAGTATTTGTACGATTCAGATTGGTAACAACTGTACTTATTCAGTTCTAGTGTAGGAATAGCAATAATCGGGATCAATGTTTTTACAAACATCTTGTAAAATAAACATCATAAATTGTATGAGATAGTATTGTACACTTGTTTGTTATAGTCAAATATGTAAATTGTACATAGAGTGTAAATTGGTTGCAATGTAAATCTTCTAATGCATGTAAATACTATCTTGTGAAATTGTAGCTAAGTGACAAAATCAATCCATGTCATATCCATTACAATCTGGAAAATAAAATCTATGACATTTCTATCTATTATTTTAGTGATGACCTTTTTCATTATCCTCTTTCATTATCCTCAGACCTAGTATGACTAATAAATAAATCAATGATTCAAAATCTTTCTCCTAATTATACTTTACTTTACAGTATATTATTCTGAACTATACTGAAACCTTATGTGTGTGGTTTCCTGTAGTCAATTTGAATAATATAAGAAGTCTCTATGTTTCTTTTCAGTGGTACACTGAAGACTTTATTAAGACAATAATTGAAATGTGATAAATAAGTTTGAAATCGTATTCAACTCAGTTTTATTGCTGAAATATGAACATGGAGTAAAGAACATGACTAATTACATATTTCTAGCTGCATTATTGCATAGATAAATCATCCGCAAGTAGATGATTTATCCCTATGTTAAATGGTGAACGACGGAAAAGCGACGTCATGGTGGCGATATCTCTGAGGACTCAAGAGTATTTCAAACACTTGCTAAGTTGATCAATTGGGCGATCGGCGAGACCTCTGAACTCGCCTGAAACGAACTATTTTCGCAGTACAGTAAAAATGTAAACAGCCGTCCCTATCTGATGAGTAATCTACTTGCGTATGCTTTTTCTCTATGATTATTTTCAAAAAAGAAAATTTCTCACCTGCTGCAGTGAGAAGGGGGATTTCTTATTACCTCAGTGTGGAAAAATATGAGCGTCGGGAAAATGGGGAGTAATAACTAGTAGTGATGGTCCGTCACTTGAATCACTATTATAATCTCCACGCAAAAACATTATTCTCACCACCCCCTCCCCCCCCAAAAGTTATATAAACGCTCCCCGTTTCACAGGTTGAATGTTTTCGGGGAACGACCACCGCGGTTATAAGATTTCATAAAGCTGGTTGGAAGAGAAGGAAAGGCATCTCGCATTCACATTTCTCAAAAGAAGACGTAAGCCCGAGCGTACGGCTGACTAATGGCTGTTCCATTCCCCCTCCCCCCTGCCCACCATTCTGGACCAGGGCAAAATTGGGGTCCAGTTTTCGTGAAAGGGAGGGGGTGGTTCCCTTCGGTCGTTTCTTGAAAAGCACCGCGCTACGCTTGTCCAATAAACCTCACAGATTCAGCGGCTGGCTCGATGTATGTCCGTCTTCAATCATCACAACTCACTCTCTCACTTGTTTTCTCTTACACACTCACTCACTCTTTCTCAGTTACTCTCTCTTACACGAGGTCTCTCTCTTAATAGCACACACACTCTCTCTCACACATCTCACTCTATCTCTCAGCAACTCAATGTATGTTTGAATCATTACAGCGCTCACTCACTCTCTCCTTTCACATTATCTTCTCTCTTCTCAAGTCTTTCTCCTCTATTCTTTCTTCTCCCATTCTTTTTCGCTCTCTGTCTTGTCATTACCGTTTACCGGCCAGGAACATAATATCTTCTTTCTCACTCTCAATATAGTTTTCTCTCTTCACGTACAATTTCATTTATGTATGAATTCTTGGAATTCCACTATTATATCTTTGTTTCCGTTCTGGAAATTGTGTTCCAGATAATCAGTTGAATTGTCGCCAAAATCTTAATCAAAAGAGTACTAATGGCTGTATAATTCAAAAGAGACTAATTGATAGAATCCAATGAATTGATAAATCTTGTTGAGATTGTCAATTCCACTTTATTTTACATTAGATGTTTCCAAAGAATGATTGAATTAGATCAGAAGAGAACTAATTGCTGTTGGATTAGAATCAAACTCACTCACTCTCATGATCAATGATAGATCATTGATGGGTACATATTATTATCACATTGAATAATGTGATAATCCAGGTCCAAGGGACTGTACAAGGAATCGAAATCCTCAGGATATAGGAGCCTCTGCAAGAAACATGTAAAAGCCCACATGCTACATGAAAAGAGCATGTCATGTTGTGTTATGAATAGTGCATGTCTAGTTTGATGGCATCCTTAAGGTCCCCTTTTACAGGAAATCCCATATTAAAAACAAAAATCCGATTTCTATGAAACAGGCCCTAGATGTTATGATATGAAACAGGCTTACACAAATAATTCCATGGAAGTTTGTATTCACAATTATGTTTTCAATGTCACAGTAAAAGCTCACGTGAAATAGATGGAGGGAATGACTTGAAGTCGATTCATACATATTAGTTCAATCTCACTTCCGTTCCTGTCACTTCTCTATGATTGGTCCTGCGTCATTGACAGGAAAACTGTGAATTTTTTGTCGGATCAATCACAGTGCACTGATTGAAACGGAACAGAGAATGGACTGAAATGTGTGTAGCAATTTCCAGTATGAATGGAAGTGATTTAAGGATTTGACTACTCTTAATATTGAAAGTATTAATACTCTTGTATTTGTATTAAGAATATGTCATCTGCAATCCATGCTCATTATCAAATTTTGTCAACAATATGTAGAATATAGTATTAGTTTTTGGGGAATTAAATCATTTATTTATTTATTCAACTACGCAGGTCGGAATTACAACTGAAGGTTTTCCTCATCAGGCACCTCACTGGCAACAGGCGTTGCTTCTCAAAGGCTTGAAGACTCAAAGACGAAGCGAGTAGTGGAGAGAAAGTCTGACGTCGAAGACTGCAGACTTGCAGTGGGGTTAAAGTTGCCAAGCTCTTGAAGGAGCCGAGTAAATTGAAGCAGTGCCGGGGAGGGGGGGCGGCAAGCCCGGGTTGGGGTTGGGATTACTTTCAGCGTGAAATTGTTTCTTCTCAGACAATTGACTTCGGCCTGTAGAATAATTACACAAAGCTACTATCAAACTGGTGCGCTTACGCGTGTAAAGCCGCTGCCGAAATTACAATTTGCTTTTGCTTACTTAGCTCTCTATCTCAATCACTCATTAGGAGTGCAACGCTGTTCCCGGCGAAAATTCGAGTAAGAACTTGTCATCTGCAATCCATGCTCATTAACAAATTCTATCAACAAACTTCACATCAAAGAGATTGTGTCAGACAACATTATGTTGCATTGTAATAACGATTTCAGGGAGGGAATCATATGATGCTGAGCATCTATGAATTACTGTACGGAAGTCAGAAGTACTGTCAAATTCTGAGAACATTACTGTGAATGTCATTGGACAATGATAATGATGATACGCGTAATGTAAATTAATTAATTGTTATTCTGTGAGAAATAAACGATTTATTCATGAGGCAAGTTAATAATAAGGAATGCAATGTTGACTATGAATTGACATAGCCAGAGAGTATAGAGGAATAACTCTATTACTTTTATTCTTTATCTTTCACTCCTATTCTCTCTGGTCATAGCAGCGTCTGAACAATCTTTCATTACACCTATCTTGTGAGCAACTGCATTTTATTAGTAGATTCAAAAGAATATAATGGGAGTATATTCACAATATTAATAATGGTAAAGACATAATATATTATATGTTCTAATGACAGCAGAACCATAGAGTGTACGTTACCTTATAAAAACAAAATTACAATAAATTGTAATGACAACAATAATTACAATAATAAATTGTAATATTATGTGTTTACAAAAATTATTAGTAATTATTAAAAAAAAGTTTAGGTCAGCCGTGGAGGAGCGTGGTATACTTAACCGGTCATCGCCGGGTATAATATGTCGTATAGGAAATATAGCCGGCGATGACCGGTTAAGTATACCACGCTTCGCCACGGTAGGTCAGTTGTCGTTTTTAAACCCCACTCCATACTTCTACTTCTACCCTACTTTTGTGAGACCTCAAGATTTATTGTTAATCATTGGAACTTATTATTTGAAAAGGAAAGAATCTGTATGGATGATTTTGATTTTCATTCAATTAATTATTAATTATCATTCAATCAATCATTATAAATTGAGTATCCTGTTCTAGAATCTTCTTATTCACTCTACAACATTAACGACTATTGAGGCAACTGTTTCTTGACTATCTCCAATGATATGATTTTGAGGAAACAATTCTTACAACAATGTGTTATCAACTGAAAATTCAATTTCTCCTGACAAAATAATAATCCAACTTCATGAGTGTTGAAGACGTCAAAACAATTCACTTGTTTTGAAATCAAAACGATTTATTCAGTATTCATCAACCGCACTACAATATTTCACTTCGTGCGGTTCCAACACAAAACTACAATAATTTACTTCGGACCATTTCAACACAAACTAACAATATTTTACTGCGAGCGTATTTGAAAACGGCATTTAGAATGATGATGGGGATCCAGTTGCAACATGGGAACGCTTTCTGGCGAAATCTGAATGACAAAAAGGCATCTTGACAATGTTAAGTGGCTACCACATGTAGGCTGCAAAACTGGCATCTCTCAATCCATCTTGCCAATTACCACAAAATGTCCCCAGTGCAATTTATTTCGGGCGGTACTTAATTTTGACCTCTTGCATCCGGTGTCCATAGTCCGGGCGGTGTTACGTGAATTTATTGGCTCCGATTTGGCACAAGTCTAATCCAGGCGTAACTCTATCTCTCAATTCGATAAATCGGGATTTGAAACTAGCAGTTACACGTCGTGCTCATTTCTCACCCTCACATAATTAGTGTAATGTAAATTTGTCATCTTACCGAGGCTGAGTGCGCCTGAAGTCACATTCATTATCCATGACCTTCCTCTAACCAGAATGTTTGGAGTTACAGCTAAAAATGATGACAGCTATTCCTGCCACATGTGTCGTGTGGGTTCAAGTTGACTGTTATAGAGAGACTGTTATAGTTGAGTTGTTATAGAGTTCGATTTGAAGCACTAAATAGTCAATGAATGAGGATGAATATCAACACTTTTATGAAAAAAATTAATTTCAGTAGGCGTATGCGTTCTCTATGATAATAGTAATATTATAAAATTTATGCACAATAATGGAATATTGTCTTTGATTGTACTGAACAAACATTGATTGAATAATTCTTCTCACCAACGGTAGGTACATGGAGTTCAATACCATCTACTTCCCATGATGACTCAACGTTGATTTTTTTAGTAAGGGATAAATTTTCCTTTTTTGGGATAAGCTTATGAAAATCAGGATCTGATGTCAAATACGTGTTGTCCTGTTCTCTTCGAATGCTTCGTTTTGTATTGTACAACAAATACAAAATAGATAAAAAAATATTTGACAAAATTAATGAAAGCTCAGTAAATACTTCTAACAAAAGAAGAAACTACTAACAGCTAATCATCATAATAAGCACTCCAAATCAACAGATAATCAATGTCAAAATCAATGAAAACTTAGTAAATACTTCTAACAAAATTACGTAATATTATAACAGCAATCATTGTATAAGCTCTCCAATTTGACTAATGTATCATGTTTAAGCTTCTACATCAAATTATTAGAAGACTGACTAAATCTTCTCTTATACAACTTATCCATACAAATTCTATTATTTTTTACACTCACTGTATTAGTGTCCTTTTTATAGAATCGTGACTGCAAAATGAGATGACAACATTTTCAATATCCATTAATAATCCAGGTAACAGCAAAGACTTTGATAAGCCAATGACGATACTGCCTTTTTCACGTGGAAAAATTGTTATTATTTTGTATGAAAATTTGCCACGTGCAGTCAACGACCAGAGAAAGGCTTACAAAGTGGTGTGTGTCTTTTCATAACTCAAAAACAACATCTTCTCGACATCGAGGAAGCAAGAAGCATGCAAACGTGAGATTACAACACAACCTCTTTGGATTGTCCTCTCTGCAGTGAAGTGGAAAAATATTGCCATATCTGTGCTCGCTTGTGCCGGAGCGAAAAGATAAAGCGAAGAAGTCGACTAAAAAAGAAACAGAAAAAGAAGAAGAAGACGAAGAAGGAGAAGAAGAAGAAGAAGAAGAAGAAGAAGAAGAAGAAGAAGAAGAAGAAGAAGAAGAAGAAGAAGAAGAAGAAGAAGAGAAGAGGAGGAGGAGGAGGAGGAGGAGGAGGAGGAGGAGGAGGAGGAGGAGGAGGAAGAAGAAGAAGAAGAAGAAGAAGAAGAGAAGAAGAAGAAGAAGAAGAAGAAGAAGAAGAAGAAGAAGAAGAAGAAGAAGGAGGAGGAGGAGAAGAGAAGAAGAAGAAGGAGGAGGAGGAGGAGGAGGAGGAGGAGGAGGAGGAGGAGGAGGAGGAGGAGGAGGAAGAAGAAGAAGAAGAAGAAGAAGAAGAAGGAGGAGGAGGAGGAGGAGGAGGAGGAGGAGGAGAAGAAGAAGAAGCAGAAGAAGAAGAAGAAGACAACTGAGAATTTATCAAGTTTCAATCTGTTCAAGCAATGCTCTCTTATTACAGTATCGAAGGCACATAATATACAAAGCAAGTGTTCCGTATTCTTTGTTGATTTTTGAAGTGAGATGCTGAAGATGCATATTTATGTGATCGCGTCAAAGGGTTCCCATCACAAAAAGGTATCCTTCTTCGATTATCAATGAACTGGATGAATTTCATTGATACAATGTCAAAGAAGATGAGCATCTCGAAGTACTGTATAAAATTCATTGATTATACTTTGTCATACTTCACATTCTATGTACATAGAGTGCAAAGGATTCATAAAGAAGTATTATGCAGTGTAATTTGACGTTATTTGAAATAAATCAATAACGAAGCCTTATGAAAATTGTGTTGAAAAAATAAATACTCAATTTTTATTTTGGTTCTGCATCTATTGTTTCAGAAACTCTAGCATTGACATAAGAGATAGAAGTCGAAGGCTTATTATAAAAAATGGTGTATGTTGTGAAAGATAACTTTAATAATAGAAAATTTTGTTCTCTTTTCCAATGTGAATAATAATTTATAATCCCTGAATAGAATAATGTTATCACTTCATATATATCACGCAATCAATTATCACTTAGCATTCTAATTTTTTATCAGCTCATAGAACTCCAAGTTTGGAAAAGAAATTCTCAATTTGGAAAATAACTCACTTTAAAACTTACACCATGACAAATAATATTTAATTACCATAGAATAGCTTTAATATTTATTCAATTGGTAACTAATTTATAGAATGTAATCATATAATGGATAGATTTATAATATATTTATACTTTATCATACTAGGGAATTAAATCAAGAAAATATTGTACTTGATTTTTCAAGATACTTCATAAATCACTTTGAATCCCTACCAGAGTTTCAATCTTAGTTCAATAATTATAAGTGTTAATAAACGCAATTCATCACATCTCATCAAAATGATGGAATGAATCAATGATCTGTTGAAAAATCTAAAAATTGAACTTTGATAGGAGCAGACTCAAACAAAATGAATATCTCTCATTAATTGTGATGAGGACTGTTCTATACATGATTGAGGAATACTCTGGAATCAGTAGACGTAAATAATCTTAATTATCGAGACTATGAAATCTGATGAAGTAAGTACATTACTTTGTAACTATTACTGATATACAGTACCATGAGCTCTGAATACATTACTGCAACACCAGTCCTGTTTCAAATGTCATCTCAGCTTTTTACTCCCACGAAATGATAGCTCCATCGATTTATTATACTCCAAATAACTTGAGAGTGACTCGACATCAACATTCGTTATCTAAATAGCTCATTGAACTGAACTTATAGCCTTCAGAACATGGTTCTCGAAAATAATTGGGACTCTATTCCATTACCAGACTCTTCTTGTGTAAAACGACTTGTTTTTAGTGTGAGAACAAAGCAATCTTCTAGTTAATTATGTGTGAATGATAATCCCCAACTATTATTGTTCATTGTCCATAAACAAGATTGAAGAGTGCGTTTCTCCTTAAAATAACTCCAAGTAGGTACCTAAAAATAAATCTGAAAAATGGTTGCTCTTCTTCTCACTGTTGAAATATTAACTTTATAATTTATTTATGTTGATCATTACTCATTACTAGATCAGATCAGTAAAACAAATACAATATTTGGGTAGAAGAAGTAGGAAATCGCCACAAAATTTCTTCTATTCCAGAATTTATATTATTATGTGAGAAAAAGTTGATTGCCACAGAAGGCTTATGAGTAACACATTAAACATCAACAAAAAAATGAAATCTTACTCTTTTTGATCCCAACTATTTGTAGTGGGGATTTTTCATCAATTGCATCTGACTACGCTTATAACCTTACTCATATTCAGATCCAATCTTATTCACATTTCGAATTTTGATTGAAAATTAACACAACTACCTGAAGCTCAGAATCCCTCCATATCACATCTCTGAAATTATCGTTCACTTCTATTCTGTGTGTGATGTATGATTAAAATAACAAATAGACATACACTTGAAGTTGGATCTATCCCGTCTCATATCACGTACCTGTACGAATTCAATCTTAGCGGTTGTTTGTATTGATTATTCAAATACATCTTTCACGAAACACACTACATAGACGTCGTACGAGCATTAATTCACGCAATGATCAACGTATTCCTTGTTCATTAATCCCAGGAATATCCATATTTCCGTGGAGAAATGGAGACAGGCGCAGCAGGTCTTGTCCTAATCAAGTGCTGAGCCGCGGTATCCCATCAAGGCGGTACTAATTTCACTTCGCCATCTTCCATCTATCTAATCAGCATCCATCTCAGCTGAATTTCAACTGCGTTACACACTGTGAAAGGGAGGAGGCCTATCCCACATGTCACTTCCATGTATGACACAACGGAGCAAGTAGTATGCTTTGCGGGTTTCATCCACAATAATGTAAAAACGAGTCCTTTTTCAAAATACAAGCTTGAAAATTCTTGAAATAATTAGAGTTTCCTGTTTGATCTACTTTTCATTAGCTACCTACAAACATAGCTAAGGGAAGTATTGATTTCAAAAAATGTTACGATACCCAGATTCTCTGTATTTTATATATTTTCATGTAAATAAATTTTTATCTCCTTGAGCTATGAATTGAAATCAAATTATGATTTAAAATTTATGAATTTCATGACTATTTATTGTGAACATAAGCACAATATTTCTCGCAAATTCTCTGTATTTAATATTTTCATATAAATAAATTTTATATCCTTGAGCTATGAATTGAAATCAAATTATTATTTGAAATTTATGAATTTTATGAATTTATTGTGAACACAAGCACAATATTTTTCGTATCTTTGAACAGTCACAAAAAAATACAATCTAACCGCCGTAGAATGATGTCATCTAACGGGAGCAATGCAACAAGAACAAATGAACGAGTCGAATTTGACGTCATTTGCAATGACGTCATTTTACGTTGGTAGAATTCATTTGGATCTTTGTGCAACTGGCCGCTTACCTGTAATCATCATACTGTATATTAAAATTTTATGTTATGGCATCAATAAAATAATATTACTTCTTCGAAGAGATTTTTATGAAGTTTAATTTCACGGAAACTTCACAGATTCTACTATTTTGAGTACGGTAGCTGATTATACCCACCAACCATTATACTGATTATGAATTAAAAGTGATCTCAATTGGTGTAACCCAGCAAGATTCTCCAACTCAACCTACCTTAAAAAGATCAAGATCAACTGACCTTTCCTCAAGTCAAAAGTCTTTCACCGCTATTATGCGCTCTCTCACGCGCTTACTTTCTCAACAAGCTCTAAAAAATGTAAGCCAAACCCGTTAGTTAACTCACAAACTCTTCATTCTGAACAATGCTCTACATCTAAGCGATGATAAATAGTCTTGTAGCTTACAATTCATTAGGGCAGTGCATTTGATTAATGTCTGTTAGTCTCTGGAGAAAGCCCAACGCATGAAACCTAGAAAAAAGCTGACACGTTAGAAAAAACATGTTCAAACATTTACCTGACAGGTAAGGGACTTCTCACATTACTCATTTCCTCTTAATGGAATGGTGATTAGCATCGGCTACTCTAACTCCCTAAGTTCGTTTGTGCTCCCAATAAAGTATTATGTAGACTGTGGTCCACGAGTATGGACTATAATGATATCATGAACTCAAATGAATATGTTAATTGATGCTCCTGAGGATGAGGTAGCAGTTCCAAGACATTATGTACAATGCTCATTAACAAATTATTAATGATTCTTGTTGTGAGATGTGGGCATTCACTAGTCCAGCTAGACTAATGATGAAGCATTTATTGATTGTATGGCTAATGATTGTCAAAAATATCAATTAATTTTGTTTTTTGTCTATTTTCTCAGCACTTAATTCCGAGAGAACTACTTGGAATACTGATCTCATTACATGGTTCTCAATACGTCATTCTCTCTCATTCATAACATAAATGATGTAATAACAATACACTTGAAGGTAATCAGGAAATTCCTTTCATTCCAATGGATCTCATTTATTCCAATACATTTTAGTTCGAATGAATCAAAGTCAAGAACTAAAAATGAATATAATTCAAATGCAAGAATACGGTGTACTTCATTCTTATGATTTTGACTATTGTAGCATAGCTGTGAACTGAATGGTGCATAGTGTAACATACTGTTGTACTTGTACTTTTTCATCATAATACTACTCAATTCAAGCTACTTCATTATTGTATTGAGAGGACTTCTTCTTCCATACTAAGCTGCAAATACCATTTCAATTGTATTGTTATTCTTGAATTATTTCCCATAGCTCCTATCCAAGCTTCTGCACAGTAGTTTGATACTATCAAAGACAATCCTACTACTTTGATTGAATAGTTAATATAATAGATAATATTGATAGTTAATAACAATAGACTGCTACTATAGATTAAATTGTCTTTGATACTACTCAACATCTCACTTTTCCAAGTCAAACTACAATATTATTGTAGGATAATAATCCTACTACTTAGATTAAATAGTTAATATAATAGATAATATTGTTAATATTGATAGTTGATAATAATAGACTGCTACTATAGATTAAATTGTCATTAATACTACTCAACATTACACTTTTCCAACTACAATATTATTCTTTCACAAGAACCCTCCTCTCAGACTAAGCTGCGCATTCCACTTTAATTCATTAATTATTATTCTCGACTTCTTTTTTCTTCTCTTTCATGAAAAGAAATGTTGCCTTCTCATCAACGGTAGCCGTCGTCTTTCTTGGTAGGCTTTCCTGGAAGAGATAGCCTGTATGTCGTGCCCTTGCTATTTTGGCACCGGAGAAAGGTAGTAGACACTCATCTGGAATATTTAACAACCCTGTTGATCTTGCTGCCGTCTTGTACTCATACTATATTCAGCTCACATCACCAGCTTGCCACCCTTTGTTCCATCTTGTCACACCCTTATCATCGTCTCATTCTCACTTCTCTCCTCAATTTCCATCACAATTCTCTCTCTTCCCTTTCACTTTTTTGCATCATCACTCTCTTCACTCACCCTTCCAACAACATCTCATGTCTATCACATACAAATATGAATATACTAGAACAAGTACACATATAGTACAGTTCAGTAGCCTTTCTTCAGGTGAAGAGAGCTGCTTTCATTCAACATGTTCGGTTAACGTTTTTCAGTTTTCATCACGTAACTGTAGGAAAAAAGTGAACGTCCCCTTTCCCTGGAGGATACAGCACATGTTATTCGAGCACTCACGAGATCCACTTTGAAGTTTTTTTGTCTTTTTGGGGAGGCACTTGAAAAGTACGATCTTGGAATATATGGAGAAATGTATTCGTTTTTAATGAGAAGATTGTTCCAATTGTAGAGAATAAGCGAAGACAATATTCTATCTATACATTCCACTTCTACACTACTTAAAGAAGTGGTAGAAATTGATCTTTGATACTTCTCTACTTTAGAAGTAGTAGAATTGTCTTTGATAGAACAAGTAGAATAATATCTTTGAAATTATCTTAACTATTACTGAAACAAGTAGATGTGTTTATGCGTATTGCACTTACTAGTCAATGTTTCATGGTACCCTTATGATATTTTAGAAGATATGATATTCAATGATATTTTAAGAAGATCCATAATACGAGGGAAGAATATTGGTGTAAAACTTTATAGGCTCTGCAGTACATAACTTACGTTCGTAACACAATTTCTATATTGTTAGATTGTTCCAGAGCTAGCCTAAGTATTTTTATTGCATATTAAAGAGATTTTAAGAGTCTTTAAGAGATTTCGTGTAAATTCCAGGTCAATGCATTTAAAACACATTGAAATTTTAAGAAATATTCGTCTCAAAAGTATAAACGACTTTGAACAGATACAGTAGATAAATCAATAAAATTATTATTGACATAATGAACATTTGAATAACGCAACCAAATATTATAAAATTAATTTTCATTTGTTAAGAAGGTTTTGATGAATTCTCCAACATTATTTATCGAAGATAACAATGTCCTCTTGATATGGACTTATGTATTCGTCGGTAACTGAATAGAGTATGAATGTGGTGTGTTCCACAGTAGCCCACCTATCAGTATGAACATATGAAGTAAAGTATCTAGCGAAGTTATGCTCCGAAACATTCCACTGACACAGGAGCATGGGCCACATGTGTATTTCTGCAGATACGTTATTTCACCCGTCAGCCCCGCTTCACCCGCCCACCCCTTAATCACTGCTTTACGAGCGCCGATATTAATGGCTGATTTGATACCCGATAGTAACTGTTTCAACGATACACCTATAGCGGGCTAACAAAGCTTTTAGTGCATATTAAAATATCGGTAATCCCAGGAAATGAACTTCTCCGTAATGGGAAGGTAACAAATGTTGTAGGATAAATTGCACTGGGTCATTAAATGTGGATAGGATGGAGCATAACCAACATGTTTCAAGTCTTAATATGCTGCAACTTCCATTTTTACGGGAATTTTGTTAATTTTTGGAAGCTAGCCTACCTAGTTTACTTGATTACACAAAAGTTAATTTTTTCGTGAGGGTGATGCCCAAATGAGCTCTGGGGCTTGTGCGTGCGTAATGGGAGGGTGAACGATGATGAGAAACGACAATTACTCTTTAGGCAGCCGGGCCCGACGGCTTAACGTCTCCTCCGGAGTTATTGAATGGAAACGCTGAAAAATGACGTCATTGACGAAGCCAATGCGAAGAAATCAACAATGACGTAATTTCAGAGTGGTTTCAGAGCCATGTTTAGTTTATTAGTATTTTTAATAAGAAAATACAGAATTCAAAATTACAATGTCTCTTTAATGTTGTCTTCAATTAGACTATTTTATTAACATACCGGGGATGTCATTTGCTTACTATAAGTGGAATCGAACTCTAATGTTTCAGAATTGATTATGTTTTTCCATTTTTGGAATTTTAAAGGAACATAAGACAACGATTATCTTGAGGAGGAAGATGTGAAACTCAATTTGTCTTACATAGGTGCAATTTTCACACATACGGTACTGATCTTGTATAATAAATTCGCTGAATCGTCTTAATCATTTCGTCGAAAATGGCAACTCAACACAGATCTATCAGAATTGGACTGATAGTGAATTGGACCAAGCCCAATAACACCTATTAGCCACATAGACCAATAGACCACAAAGCATTTGTCCTATTTCTCCACGTCAGTAGAGTTTTAGAAGGCCTCTTTAAGCACCCTGCCAACAATTATTTCAATTGAAACCCATTTCCATTGTATTCGGCGCCTATTAATTGCTTTGCTGAAAGCCTCTTTGCATGCTACCCGATAGTTCATCTGAAAAACCATTATGCGAGTTGCAAACGGTAGACCTCACCTTAACCTATTTCAATTTAAATACACAAGCGCGCGCGGTAGCCACCGCTGCTTCTCATATAAACAAGAAACTGTTTTGGTTTTAAAATGAAACCCGCGGTCACCAAAACAATGCATGCAATTATGCAAAAGTGCTCGGAACAATAGGCTCACGACTCGGCGAACACGGCTTAACATGTACTCAGAAGAAAAAGCCATAATACTCGGTCGAGCGCCATTTAAATACACCATCGTATCGGTTGCCATGATTAGGGAATTCATTTACTGCATCTGGCTACCTCTATCGCTACCTCTCCTTAGATCTATGAAGCTTTAAAACTCTATGGGTTGCGCTTTTGAGATTATCTAAAGGTGCATTTACCAGATGCAAGTAGCTTTTAGTGGAGCCAGATACACTTTCCGGCCTTTGTTCGTATAATACACAGAGTGTAATTACTTTTGGTTCCCATGGATAGCAGATCAGAGAGAGTCGAGAGTCGATAGCTGACAAAGAATATCTCAAGATAAGGAAACTATTTCCATAATTTGTAGAAAACATTAATTTGAAGGTAAATGTTGGAGATATACAGAATACTTTTAGTCTCCGCGAGAAAATTGAATGGGACATTGTTGCACTGTATTAGAATCAAGACAAAAGCTTCCAAATACTGGATATTAGATGCTGGATCTATACTGATTATAGTAATTTTCGAAAAATAAAATAAAAATATAATTTAGAAATTCATCTAGTTTTACAATTCATTGGAATCCACGCCACATCCACTCACCATCAATAGAACCTTTATCAACTACAGAAATAGACAGACACGTAACAAACGTTGAATTCTTCAATGTAATTTGAATGAGCTTATCAAAATTAACTAGCATTTAAACGCACAGACTTACAAATGCCATGAAGAGACTTACAAATACTTGCAAATTACATTGAAGAATACAATGACTGACGACAGGTAGGAGTGTTGCTATTTGAGATTTTATCCGTCTTTAATCATGTATCAGCCCCAATCAAGTTGAAAACTTCTACACAAAAGATATCAAAATTTGATTGATTTGATTTGATTGATACATTTCTTAGTTTTCCATGTCCATGTACGAGAAGCAAGTAGCCTAATTCAAGTTACAAGATATATATTTAATTGAATATCATCAAGGTATTCAAATCTATTTCCAATCTACCTACAACTAATCGTTGGTTTTGACAATTTTTGGTATCGAAATCAATAGGAATAATTGATAAATATTGACAATAAATATTGATAATATTAACAATATTGTTGATCGTATCTTAGAAATAATATTTTCTATTGTATATTTATCCTGAAAATCAATATAAAAATTCAATCAATAGAATTTAGATGATGAGTATTAATTCAGTATTAAACAATAAAAGGGATTTCGCTACTTATTAGTTGATTTCACATGTTTCATCTTAACTTCATCTTTATGAGTTCATTAATGAATACATCAATTTTGGTTGAACTCAAATTCCTTTTTCAGACTCTGCTAAGTGTTAATAATAGATCATGAAATGTTCCATAAAACTTCTTTTATAGCTTACTCTAAGCTTTTCTCAAACTAGTCTTGCGTAGGACAGTTTGCTTTTTCATAGTGTACTTCCAGATTGTGGGCAGCTTTAAGTCAGCAAGACGTTATTTGATAGTGTAATATCAACTCAAGTTCTGAAAGGAGCATTATTTTCACATAAGAAAACATTTCGCATAAAACCAAACCACCGTTCTCGATAAGACATTGTCGCCGTGGAAGCTATGTTGTTCCAGATGGAGGAAAAAATGTTCTGGCGATCGTTTTCAAAGGATAAAACCGGGCATCAGGAACGGACAATCTCTGGCCAGACTTGAATTTCGGAATTTCATCTTACTTCGCATGCAATAGTCCGTGAATTTTCAAAGCAGATCTGTGCCTTCAGTCGTTTCTTCTGCTACATTTGCTTTCTTCGATTCGGCTTTTGTATTCAGGCTCAGAGATATCGCTACTGGAAAGAAGAAGTTCTTAGACCGAATGAGCTTTTTACGATAATGAAAAATCCGTTTGCGAACTGAGAGAAACGAATAGGTTCTGAATGAGCTGTCCGTATTGTCGGCAAAGAGAGACCGGCTTTCCCGGGTACGTTTCAATTTCCGGCCTCTAAAGGAATTTCCACGGATGATTGAAAGTATGACATATTTTCAGCATCGAGATTCACTTCATCTTATGTTTCTGTTCAGTTTGATATCCATGTCACTGTTGGAACTATAAGTGAAGAATGATTTTATAAAAAATTTATTACATACAAAATGTGAATTTCAAATACAAATATTAAATTCCAAAGCAAAAATATACTTTAGCTTGAAATCGCCTAATACGAAAAGAAAAGTAGTGAACACAGTTCTATAAAGATTAAATGAATTAATGCATAACTGTATTACACCAGTAATTACTTATGGAATGCTTTCTCTATGTCTGTACTATATCTTGATTGATTGAAAGTTTTATGCAGTAGGCTAGTTGATTAAGGCAGTAGGAGTATGATTAATTTCTTAATTACAGTGTTGTTGGATACTTTTCAACATGGATTAGATAGATAAAAAGATCAAATTCAAATATCATTCTCAAACCTCATATTTTCATTGATTGAAGATTTCAATAAAATCTTAATTTTTAAAACCTCAAATCTTATATTTCTAGAATAGAATAGAATACGTACTTATTTTCATGAAAATATTACATTTTACTTAAGATAAGGTGAAAATAAACTTACTTAAACTTGTTTACTTGTAGATGAAAATACCTGATAAACCATACACTATACACTATATTCACTGTACATTAATACGTTTTGTCTAATATTTGAAGGAGAATGAAGGTCCTCTGAGGCATAACTTGTTCCAAGGTACATCTTTCTGCGATTCTTGATCATGATTGAAGAACTATGAAAGTTGTTTACTTTTTATTGTGTTGTGTATCCATTCTTTTCTCACTATCATGTAAGTCAAGCTGTTTTCTACTAGAATTTTTTTCAAAGTCAGTGTAATTTACTCTTCACCTGAGCCAGAATCTTGAAGTAGTGTCAAGAAGTTTTTGAAGTGTTACGAGCCTATTCAAGCAAACATTCACTTGTGAAGTGAAGGCAGCCTATTCAGGGAGCTATCCCGAGCGAAGACCAACGACTCCCTCGACATTAATGCACCTGATTTATAATAATAGATTCATAATCGTAGGTCGACACGGGCCTACAGGCCTTGTTAACATGATATCACGGCGCCATGGGGAAATATGTAGTTAGCGACTTCGCAAGTAGTGTTTGCCATTCTGCTCTTGACAGCCTACCAGCTCAAGCTAGAAATAGAACCGGCTGCTTGCTCTACTTCAAACATGGCTGACGTTGACTTATAAATTTTGAAATAGAAGAGGGTGGGGTGATACCAAGGATAGGCTTGTCATTATGTGCATTGGCTAATTGAAATTGCTCTCAAAACTTTGATAAGTAGGCGTCATTACAAATGCTGATGTGTTTCGGATATTTTTTCTGTTGATTTGTAAATTATTCACAGATGATGGTATGACTATTAGAATATTCATATTTTCTTGACCTACCTTACTCATGAAACGCATTCACGTTATTCTACTACTGTTACTATTAGTGCATGCTATCATATTTTCATAATTTCATGCTATAATATCATACTTCCATACTATCACTCATCATATTCTCATGCTCTTCACATTTTCAAGAGAAAAATATTAAAGCAATTGTCATGAAACAATGAGTCTTTGGTGTCACATACTATGCATACAATTCACAGCTTTTCCCATTCTATGATTACTTGCCATATATTTCAATGCTCTCTAAATTTTTCAATAGAAAAATCCCGGAAAGGCAATCTTCTTGAGTCAATGATTCTTTCTTTTTATTTTTCCTCTTTCTTTTTTCCCACTCTATTATTACTTGTACTCCAATAAATTATTATTATTATCGAACGCATATTCCCATTCTCTTGAAATAATAAATTCTTCCAGTCACTATTTTAAGCATCACACTATATTACTACTTTTACTACAATCATGATCATATGCATACTCTCCATTATTACTTGTACTCCAATCATTATCATTATCATATGCATATATTCTCATTTTCTCAAAATAATTCTTCCAGTCACTATTTTAAGCATCACACTATATCACTACTTTAACTGCAATTATGATCATATGCATACTCTTACGGTCTCAGAATAATTCTTTCAGAGAAAACACCCCTAACAAGCAGTCATAAGTCAATGAGCTCCACAGTTTTCCTTTCCATCGTTGTGCGTACGGAACTGCTACCGATACTACATTTTCGGAGAGTCGAAATGCATCCTCAGGGTGCCATTACATTATACGAATTACCGTCAGTCCGCATTGACCCTTCCTTTTGCCGACAAAACCACATTCGATCTCACTTCTAGTGAGTGAGTGACCCCCGACTTCATACATAAGTTAGCCGTGTTCGGGCTCACTTCATTACACCAGCCAACCACAGGCTGAAGCCTACACTGCTGATGAATTCAAAAGTTCCTCTTGAGAGCGACATCATCGCGGCTTAGGTCCCTGGCAACTGGTGACAATGTAGGCCTACTCTGCTATGTATGGCCTCCACTTGTGAGCTCCAGGCTTGTGAACACCATGCAACTCCCTATACCTGTTACATCTTGCATTGCAACTTACACGCCAGGGAAATTACCAGTCTTATAGAGACTATTTTGACAATCCATTATTATCTCTAATAAAAAAATTATACCTAATATTATGGATATATATCTCAATAAAAATTATAATATTATGTTGATAATATAATGTACTTGATAAAATGGAATAGTAGCAAGTATGTATGTGGAGTAGATTTGTTTAGGATGGTGCCTGAATCAAAAGAGCATGTGACAACTGTATTATTTGTGTCAAACTCAGAAGCGACTACTATATGACTTGTACAGCTAATTGTACTTCTAATTCAATGAACCATTAATATACGAATTAATAAACCATTTTATACGAATAAATTATCACTAAAGTAGCGGCCACAAAATTAGGTGGCTGAGAAATTTTGTGTCGAAAAGTGCTTGCTATAGATCACAAATTGACAACGCTGTGCTTCTAGCCTATTTTGAGCGTCTGAGTCGATTGCCATGCAGTATTGGAGTAGTCAGCTGGCAAAACTAAACTTGACAACTTGTCAAAATCAGAAGCTTGTCATATGTCAAGCTCAAAATGTCGCTTTATTTCATGGCCGCCATTACAGTCTCACTTTAATACGAGATTCAGTGTCTTTTGCTTTTGCTTCTTGATCTTTGTTTATGTTTTCATAATATTGTCATTGTTTTTCTAATCTTATTTGAGAAACAGATTAAACCAATTCAAATTAGATTTTTTTCCAAGAAAAAAATTAATCTCTTTTATTATCAAACTAAATTATCTATTAAAATAATCTTTTATTTTTCATTATACTCTAATTTTTTCGCCCATCTTTTTCTTTTTTCCCTTTTTCATTGTATTGTAAACTTTGATATGCTGTTTTGTACTAATTGTAATTTAGTTTTAATATTTTTGTCTATTACTGTGCAGTACTATTTTTGTTTTTGTTCCACTATGGGTCTTACCAGACTCAGTGGAAATTGTAAAATTGAAATAAATAAACTCAATTATCAACAGCTGGTAGCCTGGTATCTCCAGCTATACAGGGTTGCCTAAGGTGTTAGAAATATTGATTGAGCCGCAGAGACTGTTATATCGAATTACTGTAAAATAAGATAAAAAAGTCGGCTAGTTGGTATAAGTTCGCTACACGTGTAGTTGGCTTGTTAGGAAAAGGATCAATTTGAAATTCAATGTTTGTGGTGGCAACAATGGCACCGATCGGCCGTGAGTAATACATTGTAAAGCCTGAGCCAGCAGACGAGCTACGAAATTAACAAGTCTGATTCGCTGCACAAGTTAAGTCGTGAGGAAAGATTGCGACTTTTGAGAGACAGCGCCAACCCCACCACACAGCTATTGGACAACTTTCATTTAGCTGTTGCAGAAGAGAGTCGCCCGATTTAACCGCTTTTGTTTGTATTCAAATGGGGGCTTCTATTTTAATTCACTGACAGCTGTTGAAACCCTTTCAGAAGCTACTGCTCGTATTGGCTGGGTGTTACCAGTTATAGCAGGATTCTTTTAAATTGTCAGAGATCAGCTGATTGATGTATGCTCGTTTACTAACGTTGAATCAGCTGTTTTCTGACAAGTTGAAAGAATCCTGCTATAATCTTGACTGTGGAATACTGATGATCTTGACAGTGGTATACTGGATTTCGTTTTGCAACTCCTTGTTGGGGTTGAAATCAAGGAGAAAGCCTAAGGAGGAAGTCTAAGGAGGATATCCAAGAAGGATAATCAAGGAAAATATTTAAGGAGGATATTAAACGAAGATATCCAAGGAGGTGATCCAAAGACGATTTATACATGAAGGTGATCCAAGGAGGATATCCAACGAAGGAGACATCTAGGAGGGAGTCCGGTATCACAACTTGGCAAATTATTACTCTGGTTAAACTGGAGAATTAAAGTGGATAACTACCCATTAAAGCTCATTGAGATTTAAGTCGTTCATGAGAAAGTTTACGAAAGAAATTCAGAAGCATTGACCAGTTAAAAATCATTCAGGAATTATTCATTTCTGCTCTTTGGAGATGTACGGTATAGCAGTTTATATATTTGATTAGTACTTCGATATAAACTTATCAAAATAATCTTGACTCGAAAACCGACTTTGATAAGTTTACATAGGATATAATTTTCTATGATATTTGCATTTAAATTTGTAAGATGAAATAATTCAGAGTTTATAGTAATTCTTACAGAGGTTCTTACTGATTATTATAGTATCTGTTGTAATTCCTAATCGCAGAACAGCCCATACTTTTATGACGAAGTGCTGATCATAGAATAAATTCTAATACTTTTTCAAACGAAAGTATTGTAGGCCCTGTATAGGGCCTACAAGGGTTTGAATTGAATACGAGTATAAATTGATTAGTTTGGTACTGTAATTGCTTTGTAATTCTAAAATATTATGACAGTTGAACTATATTTCCTATAGGAAATATACCCGGCGATGACCAAATAAGTATACCACGCTTCGCCACTAGACAGTTCATTGAAACGGTAGAATAAATGTTATTCATACAACTACCCACTCACATGTTAACAGCTATTAACAATTATTGAAGCCTATTAAAACTTTATATTACCCAATTTTACCATTTAGAGAATAGTTTTACTCTGCAAGCTTTCAACGTCTTTGAATATGAGGATAAGAGTTTAAAGGAATTATGATATTCGAGTGTTATTTTGTTGTAATAATCTCAGTTGATAGCCTTATTTTTGTTCAATAATCATGAAAAAAACATCCAACATTCAAAATATTTTAGAGTTATCCAACTGGTGAAAAATATTCCAGTTGATGACAATAGGAAAATTTGTTATTCAATTATCATCAATAATTATCATAAAATTATGAAAAATACAGTATTTAAAAACACAGAACGTTGTCAAAATTATAAATTGACAAACATAGAATATTGTCAGACTTTTCAAGGACTGCCACTTCCTCCATATCATTGAATACACCATTGACTTGTCATTCACGTCCGGGCCATCATCAAAATTTGGCGTGAGGCAATAAAGCCAGTCCAATCTAGACAGGTCGAAAATTCAAATTGGTGTTTGTGAAATCGACAATTACAACTCAACGTGATATTGCGTTCGGTTGATGAGAGGTAACCTCATGAACATCAATCATTTCCTGATTCGAGGCACGGAGCCGGCGTTTGTTTTGCACACGTGTGTGGACATGTTTTGGACATGTATGGCAACATGTCCGCAGACATGTTTGGAGATGGACGTTCGAGACACGAGTGTGGACAGATTTTTTTCGGTTGCCATTTTGGTTCCGCAGCAGGACATGTGGTTATAGCGCAGTTGCGAGTGACTGATGCGCGTCTATAACGATGGCATTGCCTCTTGAATTCTGAGACGCGACCACGGTTAGAGTATGGACAGATCGGATGGATTTGTGCATGTGTTGTGAGCTGCTGCTGCTGCAAACACGAACGTGGATTGACTGAGAACATCCTGATTGGAGCAGAACAGGTGCCGTAGATGGATGGTCTAGGGTTCAGCAATGGTCTGTATGTGTGAGTCAACTAATGGTCAGAGAACTACTGCAATCTATATCTGTATCTGAAGCGATAGTCAGTAGAGAAACTGAGGAGGACTACAGGGTTCTATATCTGTATCTGAAACAGTAGTCAATACAGGAACTAAGGAGAACTACAGTAATCTATATCTATATCTGAAGTGAATAGTGAGTAGAGAAACTGAGGAATTATATCTGTACATCTTCAGTTACCCATGTATATCTCTATATGTACGATTGTGTACTATATAAGTTATGCATGGAATTTGGCTATATTTGCTTAATTATGAATGATATATCTCTATTAAAAAGTATAGGTACTGAATATACAATTTTGGGTAATGAATAACCCAAATAAGCCTTTTCAGTTTTTTTATAATATCTACTCAATCAACCCTGTTTCTATTGATTCTGTAAATCCAACATTCGCAAACCAAACAGAATATTGTTCGATAGTGCTCCAGTGTGTTCACGTGACCACTGGCTATATGTAGAGGACCTAATAGTCTATCAGCCACGTACAAGCAGGCCGCATTAACACGCATTAACACTTGTAATCGCTTGTTGGATGGCGACTCTGGAGACAGGATGCTGTAAAGAGCGAGGAAAGGAATGGGATGTGAGTGAGGGTGCGAGGGTTTGAGGGAAACAGGGATGATGAAGGGGAAAGGCTAGGGGTGAAGAGGGAGAGGAAGAAGAAGAAGAAGAAAGAAGAAGAAGTAGGAGGAGGAAGAAAGAAGAAGAAGAAGAAGAAGAAGGAAGGAGGAAGAAGGAAGAAGGGAAGAGAAAGAAAGAAGAAGAAGAAGAAGAAGAAGAAGAAGAAGAAGAAGAAGAAGAAGAAGAAGAAGAAGAAGAAGAAGAAGAAGAAGAAGAAGAAGAAGAAGAAGAAGAAGAAGAAGAAGAAGAAGAAGAAGAAGAAGAAGAAGAAGAAGAAGAAGAAGAAAGAAGAAGAAGAAGAAGAAGAAGAGGATGAAGAAGAGGAAGAAGAAGAATAGGCAATAAAGGAGAGGGTAAGTAAAAAGGAATGGCAAGGGGAAGGTAAAAGGGAATGGTGAGGGGGTGGGAAAGGAAGAGGGTAAACGGGAGGGCAAAGGTGGCTAGGCGAAGGGAGGAGGAAAGAACGAAGGGAAGGGGAAGGGTAAAGGGAAAGGAGAAGGGCAAAGGGAAGGGCAAAGGGAATGGCAAAGGGAAGGGCAAAGGGAGAGGCAAAGAGAAAGGTCGTAGAAACAGGAAGTGTTTGCGGCTAGTGTTGCTGGAGTGGCGCCGGTCCAACCGTAAATATTATTATCTCTGGCGAGCTCTCTTCTGTAACATGGCAACAGGCAGCCCAAACCCTTCAAGCATCGCGACACCATTCAGCCCTTTGGCTTGGCCGGTGAGTTTTCATCGTGATAAGCGAGCTGCTCTGAGCCGAGGCTGAGCTGGTTGGTGTCGTGTGAATTTGTTGTGATAGCTGCTAAACGATGCACACTATCCGTGTGCTACGATCTCAACACTCTCTTCAACAACCATTTACATGGGATGACACGATGTTTTTGGAAGAGAATTCATGAATAGATCACTCCCTTCAATATTATGATAATATTACTATTGAACTATTGTATAAGAATATTAAAATCGTAATAATTACATGATATTTAATCATTGACATGAACTGGTAGACTGTTCGTGTGAATTGAAAACATAAGACTTCTTTCACACCTGAGCGGGCCGGGCCCGGATCGAACGGAATAAAAAAAGAAATTAAGTTCAACTGTACTGATCTACTAATTACTCTAGTAATCTTATATAAATGTATTGATCACTCTATTAATAAGCTAATCAATTGATTACTAGTCATCACATTGCCCCACATTAGATTCATAGTTTTCAATAGGTTTCAGGTGTATATTTTACATAACTTCATTAATGAGTTAAATTCATTAATGAATATGTGAGTTAAATTCATGTTTTTTTTCTTCTGAAGATGTTTTTATAGAGTTCAATTCATGTTTAGTTCTCCTGAAGATGTTTTTATAGAGCCCTAATAAGTCTATGAGTCAAAATATAAAAGCATATTATGCGAGGTAATGAACTGAGGGATGGAATGATACAGTAATATTTACAGTACAAAAATTGAAACAAAGTAACACGTCTTGAAATAAATGGCTTTCCCAATATCCAATTTTTATAGATCTTTCTCAAGATTTCTCAAGGATTTACAAATATTTCAAACATAAATTTGATTACTTCACGTGATATTCAGTAACTAACTACTGACCTACCGTAATTTATATTGCTCATCGATCCACAAGTCTTCTTCGTATCTCCTACCTCTAGTATTGCAGCTTTAGAGAAGGCAAATAAGCCGAAGCCATTCTGAAATAGAGAACCCTAGGAGAAGTAGGAATCTATTTCTCGCAAAGAAGACATAAATTGGGTGTTTTGTGTGTCTTTTCATGGGCAATAAATGCCAGCACGGCTGAGTCCAGTCGTTGTTCACTATTGTAGTGGAGTTATTTGAATCTAGCAGTGCGCAATGCAGTTTCCACCACTGGCAAACCTGCGAACGAAGCACTATTGTGGCTTCAATAAATTTCTCGGCACAGCCAAAGTGGCCGGGTATTTCTTTGGGTCGTCTTAGCTCTGATATAAACGCTTTCTTTGAGCTCTCAAAATATTGAGCCGTAAAAGTTTTAAAGAACAGTTTAGAGTTTTCCATGATCTTCGAGGAATGGACTATAGCAGATTGATTGTTGAACTACATTGATAAGATTAAAATATGTTTCTTTACGATGTGATAAACTGTGCAACTACTGCATTCATGATTCTTTGGTTTTTTGGTATGTGCAACTTGATTCTTAGAATGATTCAACCTCAAAAAGTCATATTACTTTTTTCAATATTTGATAACCAAATCATATAATATTCAATAATACAATTATATTAACTTGACGATTCAACTACGATCAAATAGCAGGAGGAAATTCTATGAAGATTACTGCAAAAACATGCACAAAAAACATATCAAAACAGTATAACTTGAAGCAGGAGGGAATTCTATGAAGGTTACTGCACAAAAATTCACAAAAAACAAAGGGGTCTTCACAACTCTTCATAGGTATTCAAGATTAATTTGTATATTTTTTAGTAATTATAAAATATTTACTTGTATTTCATCTATTATGTTCAATAATAGCTTCCAGACCTTATCTTTCCTTGTCTTTATAGTTTTCAGGTAGCCCAAATCTCTGTAAAATAATAAATACTTAAAAGATGAATGGAGCTGTGAAACTGTCCGCTAGCATAAGGCCTGAGGGAAGCATTATAATTATTACACTGTTGAGAACACAATAAATTACACGCAAGCAAGTGGCTGAACAGGAGAAGTTAGTTGGCGGTAAAAGCCTGGTAAACGAGGAGCAAGTGAATGAATGAATGTTCCAGAGCGCACTTTCCTACCCGCCTGCTCTGTGATCTCTAAACGCCTTTCACGCACTCAAACCACAACTGGCTTTTTTCTACTCCTGTCCGCCTCTGCTCATACTGCAAGAATATGCTAAAGGCTCTTTCAGCTCCAGAAGTGGCGCTGCTGCCTTCCTTGTTCCCCAACCATAACAACAAAAGAGAAGAGAGGCAATAAATTAGCAAAGTTTCTAATTACTCTTTGACTGAAGAAACTTTCCTGCTCCTCTTTTCTCCCCTCACCACTCTATTCAACCACAACCCCCTCGATCTTTGTTCTCTATTCTCCGTTCTCTTCCGCTGCTGGTCGTTGTGCAAATCGTGTCATTGTGAAAAACGTTTAGTCGATTATTTTCCTTGAAACGATGGGGAAAAATCGATGTTGTCATCAGATAGACAGGGGAATAGTTAGATAACACCTCCAGTGATTTGCTTGGACGTTCCGCAATCATCGGAAATGACTATGAATTCAAAGTAATGAAGCTGAACTCTATTGGAGTCACATTGAAATTTGAAAAAAAGGATAAGGGCCTGGTCACATACGATTGTGGTTTGCTTTACTTTACTTCACTTCACTTACAATGCTACTTTGATTGTGGTTTGCTTCACTTAACTTACTATATACCATACGATTTATATAGATTCACTATGCGAGTAAGTGGAGTGTAGTGAAGTAAAGTAAAGCAAACCACAATCGTATGTGACCAGGCCCTAAGGGATCTAGCACATTAAACATAGTCTAACCAGATGGATAACCAATAATGAATTATCTCAGATGTGAATCGGTATAGTGCTTCGCAGTGTAATGCTTTTGGAACAGTCCAATTCCAAAAGTAGGCTCATGTTTGAAGCTTGAAGCATTCATGAATAGGTCAAGATTTCCACCAGTATTGTTGGTTTACAGCTGTATTTAGCTTCAAACAATCCGAAATAGAAGTATGTAAATTACTCAACTGCATTGTTATCTCATGATTTCACCAACCATCATCATAAATGGCTGGAGAAATGGATAAATTGATAATAAATAAACAGTAATCAAATAAAAATTCTGAAACCCATAAAAACCTGCACTTAGATTTTCCAGTACCAGTATGCATTAAACGACTTCTGAAACTCATGAAACCTGTAGTTATTTTTTCTGTAAGGATATTGAGTGCTTTCGTGGTTTTTCAATCACTTACTATTTTATAACAGCCTACTGTTCTAATTTGTAGCATTGCTCTGGAAAATTCTGGAACAGGAATATGATAATTACTTGTCACGCAGCATATACTCTTACATACACTCGTTGGTATTTTCGTTCAAATTTAATTTAGCAGGAGCTCGGCTAGCGCCCACTATGTACGTATTATGGCGAGTAAATATTTCATATACTGTAGTCAGAGCTAGAAAATCCAGCTGTATTTCAAAACCTCAGGCGTCTGCCATATAATTTCGTATGCAATGGCCAGCAGGTTAGTTATGGCAGAGCTTCATACAGCCAATTACAACGCACGGTTTTTTCTATTATATCACTTTTCGGCGAGAGTGAATTTCCAGAGCAATTCTCCGCTGCAACAACCCCCTCCCCCCCGCCAGGTCCAGTCAAGGGGAGTCGTTATTCTTCATTAAGGACAGCTCTAATACGGTAGCTCTGTGCGAGGCTCGTTAGGGCCTTATCCATTTTTCATAGAAGTTCCAGCTGTCGCGCCGGTGGTAGGAAAAATATTCCACTATCGGACTCGCTGTGCTTTGAAAGCACCCCCTACCCCATCCCCCCCAGCCACCACTACTACAAACTACACAACACGCTCCATCACACACAAACTAGATCTTGTGGAAAGTCTCGGTCGGCGCTTTTCTCGCATCGCTGAATTTTCTTGATTTTCCCTGAATTACAATGAGAGAGAGAGGCCAAGTTTCCATCCAGCAGATGGCTGTAATGTAAAAAGCGTACCTGACTGACATTATTCTGGCATCGTTGAACTATGTAACCCACTTCAGCCGATATGGAAATAAAGAAAATTCATAACTAATTGGCTAATACAATCTTGAATTAATAATTATTGATCTTCGATTAAATAAGCTAGAGAGATCGAAGAAGCTGAGAAAAGAGCTGATCGCTGGGAGAAGAGAGGTTACCCAAATTACAGACTCATGATTAATCATAATTTGATAGCATATCACATTGACATATAATTATAATTTGTCGGATGAAAATCATGCTGATGAAAATGACTATTCTGAGCATATTTACAAAACCTGTTCAATATTTATCAAACTTCACTCTACTTGACAATATTATCTCGCGATAGAATCAAACTAGCTTCAGTTTATGAAGTTCAGAATAAGAAATTTTGAAATTACCGTCAAACCAGATAAGAACAAATTCGGGTCACATCGGCCTTCTCGAATTCACTTTCCCTTCACTCGACTTAATAATCCCTTTCACCCACCCTCCAATATCACCCTCTCTCACTCACACTCTATATATATCTCTCTCTTTCTCGCAATGTCTCTCTCAATCTTACTCTTTCTGAATTTAATCTCGCTCACTCACTTCCCCTGTCATCTGAGCTACTCTCCTAAATAATCAGCTTTCATCATTGTACCTCAATCTCTTGTCGAGCAAGTTAATGAATGAAATAAAATTCGAGTCCTGGATGTCTTGACAACGCAGATATGCCTCCGTTTTTCGCTTTTTATTTTTTTCTCTCTTTCATTCAGCGACATTCATAAAGTTGAACTTTTCAAGGAGTCTTCTTCCGGCTTCTATATTCGGGGATATTATTTATCCTCGTGCACTTCTCGTCCATTCCATTTTGGAAATTACATTGAAAAATGAAAGGAATTCTTTCTCTTCCTCGCCAGCTGTAGCTACAATGTGACCGCATCCAGTCATTCCTATTCAGTTTTTCATCTCTTCTTATAATATAATGCACGTTTCAGCTCTCATTCCTTCTTAGTACACGGTTATAGGCCCTGTGTAACAGTGGAATACTACTGTATAGCCTTCTTATATATAATATATCATTACTCAAATATTCTTAATAATCCCTACTTAATATACTTATTAGCCTACTTAAATATACAGGGTTGGTGAAAATTATGGAAACGGCTTTATATTTCTTATACCATTTACCTTACCATTTGAAAAAATGAAGTTAGATTCAATATGGCGGATGCAAGATGGTGGACCAGATTTTTGAAGTCACATTTAAGTAGTATTTTTAATTCAAGTACGATCCCCAATGTCACTTACCGTCAAATTACCATCGTATAAGAAATATTGAGCCGTTTCCATAATTTTCACCAACCCTGTATAATAATCATTAGATACTTAATGAAATTATAATCCCTTTAACATAATAAACTGTGAAAACCCACAAGTTGATAGTTAAATGATAGGACCTTCTCAAGAGAAACTTTCCTACTAGGAAACATATTTTCAAATCACTCAATCTCAAGGCCCGATTTCCAAAGAGCCAAAAACCTCTATTGTATCCAGTTATGGATCTTTGAGTATCGCACTTTATTACTGAAGTGGAGTAGAGTCACTGCCGAAACTGGCAGATAGGAGAATCTTATTATTTTATATTAGATAGGGAAATGACTGTACCTGTTCCTGTGTGTTCAGATGGTGCCGAATACCACAGCGTGAAGTCATAGCAATATTTGGCAGGCAGGAAATCGGGCGTTCATCGAATAACTCAGTATTTGATTGATTGAATTAGCTCATGATAGAATAGTGATTATTCACATCAATGACTGAATTAGATCTCCAAGTGAGTAGAACTTCCAAGTAAAATTACGAAAGGTTTCCCAGTGTTTAAATCTAAGAGTTCTTCAACACTAGAACTCTCTTATAATACTTTAATTTCGTGATAGGTGGTTTCCGTGAGCAAGAAAAAGTTTTCACAAACAGAACAAAAGTGTTGAGAAAATTGTGCTTGTTCCAAAATTCTAATTATATGTCGAAATTTCTAATTATGCTTGGAGCGTCAATATAACTTTTTTAGATCAATATTTATCACAAAATAAGAGAAACAAGTAGTCTCCTCCCAGGTCTGTTCAATTATTTGCCTTTCATGTGAAAATGAGAGGAGCTTTTGACTGATCACATGAGTTCACCCATACTTGGGGGAGTACTCCAATAAATCACAATGCGACAGAAAAAGGATTTGTGATCACAATCGTCCAGAAGAGACCCAGATGAGATGATGGATGAATATTAGAGGCGAATGAGAACCCTGTGTTGACAGGCTAAGACGGAAATGTATATTTTATAACCGGAGGGGAAGATTTAGAAGGAGATCTGATTACCACACAGACACATGGCTGAGCAGATCATAGGGCTGTTCAGAAACTGAATAGTTGAAGTAAGCAAAATCCCATGTATCAGGAATGTCAAGTTCTCATAAGTCATGCAATAAAGAACCGTGAGTGGAAAAGAACGTAATGAAGTAATATTGAATATCATTAAAACCTTAACAGTATATTTATATTTCCATAAATATTTGAATAGAAGAATATTCTAGAAAGATAAATTGTTACTGCTCACTTCATTTTCATGACTTGAATCAAATTGCACTACAGTGAGTTTTATTTGAAGTGACATTGAGAATCTAAGATTTATTGAAGATTTGAAGATCATTGATGATTTGAAGATGGAAAATACAAGAAAAATAAGATTTGCATCAATTAATAAACTACCTTCTACCTTCCCCCTCACTTAATATAATCGACAAAATTATGTATAATATTAGTATGAAATGTTGTTTTTTGTGCAATGAATGATTAGTTTTTTATCATTCTTGCATGAGAATAAAGAAACAAGACATAAACAAATGTAAAAATTAGATTCACCTCAACACTAATGCTAATTCCTAACACTAAAATAATAATATAATTGAAGTTTTTTGTCCTATCAATACTACTCTCCTGAATGCTTTTGCGAATACCAGCTCTCAATAGTATCAAATACCTGTATAAACCAATGTACTCGGTTCCACATTCAGGTATCCCAACTCTGCATCAAGGTTACAATTTCCCATCAATCCATGAGCAGACTAATAGTAATTCTAATCATTAACATGAACAAGTCACCAAGTTGGAAAGCTAGTTGGAGCACTGTGCTAAACAGAGACACCACCTGTGAGTACTTGAAACTTCACCTCGAAACATAGGTAGACAAATGGTTGTTCTTATAGTAATGAATATAGAAGTCACATAAACAATCTACTAGAAAGCATGTTTGCATGTTGTTCTTGACAGTGTTCCATGACACCATAGAGTAAGTGCATGACACTGGCAATAATGATTGACGAGTTTGGTCTCTGTTGAGTAAAGATTTGTTGGTCGACAGCTCGAATTCATTATCAGAGTAGCAGCAACAGCAGTAGTAGTAGCAGCAGCAGCAGTAGCAGAGTTGAGCATGCATTAGAGGATTGGATGAAAAGCCTACTTTCAAAGGCTTGATTGATGACTGGCAGCTCATTCGCTTTCAACCGACAACTTGCTACATTACTCTTAATACAGAATGCTCAGTAGTTGTTGAAACCAATGTCGAATTGCAGACCCACCTGCAATTAATGTTGCGTCATCAGGATAAGGCGTCGTGTATTGTTTTTTAATCTATATATTCTGAGAGCTGGATTGAGTTGAACATGAGAGATCATTTTCGTTTCAAAACTAGTAAGATTCAACTAAATGTTTATCATAGTTTTTGTTATATTTATAGTTATTTCTATCTCATTCATAACCAGAGAGAATAGAAGTAAAATACGGTTCTTCTTCTACACTCTCTGTCCATAACCATAACTTGTGAGAGTTCCACAAAGACAGGAAAAGGTGGAAGAATGAAATTTTGAAAGTTTTGCGAAATACATCACTTTCTTAATAATAAACTGATAATGTTATTCATGTATCTTGAATAATATTCAAGACAATAATTATATTGAATGGATCATTTTCTGCAGTACTCTTTATAATGAATCATATTTATAATTAATCAATCATGTATAATGTCTCATCAATCTGGGAGTTTATTTTTAGCAATTTTATAGCTTTATACTTTGATTTCAATTTCCGTCAAACGTCCAAATCCATATCGTATCTAAATTCAAACTGTGCAAATAAATCAGAATTTTCAGAGAGCGTGCAGCAGAAATAATTCAGATAAGTTCGAGCTTGAAAAAATCTAGTTGAGCTCACTTCGGAAGTGGAGTATTTCCCAGAGCAGCCATCGAATGTTGGCCCAGATATTCTCGGGTGGAAATGATTTATCACCGAGCAATACACTCGCTGTGACTACTTCACAGATCGCAATTCGAGTCACATCAAAGTAGCGGACAAAATCTGCTTTTTTCATTCGACATGAATGACTTGACGCCCTCAGTGCAAAGCTCAGGTGTTTCTATCTCTGTCAAACGACTGAAAACCATGCACCACTTGCGTTCCCCCCTCTATCAAGCCGTTAATCTACATCAAAGGGCAACGAAAATAATTCTCACATCCGCTACTCATAAAAATACATGTATGAATGTACAAATATATGTATAAACGGATTTACATGTTCTCATTTAAGGTTTGATGATAACGGGGCTAGTCTTACTAGTAGTAAGAGATGGTATCCTGGAGTTTATTTTCCATCAGATGGCAATTTTTGCTCTCTGGCATCCTGAAAAAATGTTTTATTTTAAATAAAAAAACAGGAGATTACTAAGTATTAAGCTCCCTTGGATCGAATTATGAAATTTTATGCAATAAATTTCTTCAATATTCTTTTCAAAGAAAAACATTATGCTGTTACAACTAGCCTAAACACTGGTTGATTTCATGCTTTCCTCAGAAAGTGGAGTTCAGGAGAGGAGAATTATTGATTGAGTCTACTTATTCTAGTTCATTGTCTTGATTTTTCACAGTAATTTAGCTTGAAGAAATGCTCATTTGACAAATTTTAGTCAGGATAATTCTAAAACAAGAAAAATTGTATATTTATTTTGTTGTGATTATGAAGGTAGAGTGAATTCCATTGTCATTTCATAGTCAAGTATACGGTAATCTCCTCAACTCTTGACTTCCATATGAATCCCAGTTTTAAAATCCTACAACTCCCAAGTCCAAAATTATAATTGGACGCTATCTCAATGTCAACTACATGAGAGACACGTTTGAATTACAGTTTGTTGTCCTGAGCTTGTTGTCATTGCGGTGAGCATCTCCATTAAAACGCAATCCGTTCAAACCAGAGTGAAGAGCTTGACAAGAGTTTGAGCAGCAGGAGCAGCGGGAGCAGCATCATGAGACGTAATAATTAATCAGACTGGTGTCGCGTAAAGTACAGCGACAGCGGTGTGCACCTGAACAAAAGCTTATTGTTATACGTACATACTAATCTGGGATTAGGTACCGCTGTGGGAGCAAATCCTTGAAGACTTGGCAGCTCATCCTGGTTGGTTGGTGGTTGAACCACGAGAAAATATCAAATTCAGACGCGGGGTGAGCAAAACAAAAGCCTCACTTTGTCGTCTCCTGTGAGCGCTGGCACACTTCAGCTTGTCAAAGGCTCTCTCTCAACTCTCAACGCAGTGCATCAACATTGTTCAATCGAGGCAAAAGTTCCAAAAGCAGAGTCCCAGCACAAGTTCGACCTCTGTAGGGTGTAAAATAACTTTGTTACATCGGTACATCTAATATTTGATCAGAACCTCATTCAAAATACTTTTCAAATTTTTGTAATTTTTTGAGTTTCGCCAATTGGAATTGAGTTTTGTATTTGTTTGTTTGATTCAATGCTCTTACAATTTCTATTATGCAAAAAGAGTGCCATCTTCAATCTGATTAATCGTGACGTTGTAATTTTTCAAATTGTAAAAAATTTATGTATGAGTAGGGATTAATACAAGTTTCTCCATAATTTTTTAAACAATTAAAAGGGAGATTCTATACGATGTCCACTGCATATTGAAATGGAAGTTGGAGTTACAACAAAATGAATATACAGGGACTCTTTATGCACTGTAATGGGAGTCTTTCATGCACTCAGTACTTTTTTGGGGTTGTACCCGTAGCACCATGTTTTGTCTCCACTGAGACAAAACACAAAACTTACACACTGTAAAAACTCTTTGTCGCCTTCGTTCGCCTTTTTTCGCCTGCATCAAAAGGCATCTGCGAAGGGAAGGCGTTTTGCGTCGAATACAGAAAGTAATTGATGAGCTGAAAGACATTCCGGAGATTGAATATAGAAATTGTTTCCAACAGTTTCCGCTACCGGCGGTCAATTATTTCAAAGAGTTGACGAGTTTTTTGCAGAAGTTCAATGAAACTGTTGTCCCAGCAAAAGTTCGGTTACTTTCCAATCGCACCCTGTATTCATATCTAATGAATATTTAAAGCTTTTAATGGTATATAGTATCTAGTGGTCCATCGACGGGTACTAGACGACTGACTTCTTTGAAAGAGAACCCTTAAAAAAGGAACCCAGCATTGATTCACCTTTGAAGGACACAGACAAAAATCAGAAGAGTCCAACTTAATTTATAGGTTTCCTTGTTTCCTTCCAACTGCCGCTCTGAAACGAAACCGATCTTTTTACCGATGTCTTTCCTCCGACAATTTCTGATGTCTCGGTCTATCGAGCACTGACTCCATCATCTCGTCTCGTTACCATTGACCACAGACCGATACCAACATTAATGACTTTTGTCCGAAAAGGTACCTATGAGCAACTTCAAAAGGAAATCCAGTCAAAGTTCCGACGATGACGATTCCCTTCAGGCCTCCCATCGTGTGCCCTCCCTTTGGCCCTTAAATCGCCGTCGCGGCTTCCCTTTCAAGGGAGTGTGACAAAGACAGAGCAACAAATGAAGCGAGAGCGAGACCTTTCTTCTTTTGTTAGTGACTTAACAAATTGCTGCATCAACGACGTTTCCCTCGACTGGCCCTTAAACACCGAGAAGAAATCTTTTGGACCGGAAAAATTACCGAAACTCCTGTCAGAGCCCACTCTGTTTTTTTCATATACCACCCTCATTTTTTCTACCAATCTTTAACACTCTTGTAATCATCATCATTCCTTCCGACCGTCTACAATAATTCAAAATTGTAACTATTTTGACTCCCCCTTCGACTTGGAGATATATTAGTTGGTGCTCAACTGGAAACGAGAATTATTGTAAGAGATAACCAACACCTAATTGAAAATTGAATCTGCCTTTGGCTGTAGACTAGTTTATGAGCCCCTGCTAGGGTCTGAATCTAATTGATTATTATTAGATTGGGAAACGTTTGTGAACCCGCTCATTTATATGGAGAATTTTCATCGTTTCTCAATCAAGAAGTAAATAGGCCTACCAAACTTCAACTCGTCATAGAAAATAATGGACTATCAAATGAGCAAGTTGGATACGTGAGGTTTATCTCATTTTCTTAGGCTCAGAAATCGATTTATTTTTCAACAAATACTTATAGATACCGGTATATCAAAAAATTATAATATTCACATTCAACATAATATTATATAATCAATACAATATATTTAATATCATTAGGATGAATAAATTTAGTTAGGAAATTCGAGAATAAAACATTGGGTAAATATTCTATTGATAAGAAAATTATAAAGATATTTCAATATTGTTGAAAATATTATAATATTCATATTTTATTATAATATTAAGTAATCAATAAGTATCCTAGGATGTCTTTGATTAAAGTTATCAACCATTAAAGCTACCAGTAACAAGAATTGATATCGCAGTATTTGCCCTGAATAAGTTGTTCTATTCAACTTTGAATCCATCGTAAACTAATTCACGCATGGATCAATTGGCAAGCTTTTAATGAAGAAAAAAGAAAGTGTTTAGTGCGGTGACTGTCAGGCAATTTTTCAAGAAACTTCCGTTCTCCGTTCATCTATTCCAACCGACAGCCAAGGCGAGTTAATATTTCCAAAACAAAACGACTTCAAGACAAAGACTTTTCAATTTTTCAACGACAGTCCAACAAATTAGCCAGTGTTTTTCTCGGCAAACAAACAGGAAAGACTCACCTAATTAGTCAGTCGCACTCTATGAAACTGACACTCATCGCTTAATGATACAGAAACGAATAAGAAAAGTAAATGTTGCAGAAGGAATGTTTGTAGCAAGCAACAAATTTTCCATTCCGTTTCGGCTTGTGAGTGTTTGCTTGTTGAACGACCAGGGCGCCATAAACAGTTCGAAAACTTAATTACAAAGTAAAAGACACACGCATCTGTTATTCCCTTCGTTCAAAAGTTAATATAACGCAAAGCTAGCGAATTCTGGCTGCCACTTTGCGAAAGTTCTTAACTTGGGTGAGAAAGCTTTTCATTACAATATATTAAATAATGTTTTGTAGGAAAGCTGTGGATATCGCTCCTTCTCCTTCTACTTTCATATCCTCCCATATCTCCTTCTCTTCAACTCCTTTGTTATTGTCTTTTCTTCAAGCAGCTTAAGTCACAACTCACCGGTTAGCGAACCGAATACAGAGTCGATAAGTCTTTAGTATTAATTAAGCACTGTGAACCTCTTAATGAAAACTGACATCGACGGAACCATTTGTACTCGGAAATGGCGAGCTCTGATTATAATTTGTAGCAGCGAGCGTTCAGTTCCCTTTGAGAACATGTGCTAATGAACAAGCGTAAGCATTATTTTGCAGGACTACGTCTTGGAGTTGTTGTGAGCCTGGTTGAGAAGGAAGGACCCTACAATATTATCAGTAAGTTATATTAGACTTGAAGAGTGAGTGAAAAGGAAGTGGATTGGGCTAGAAATATAGGAGAAAGTTGAGATTCATTTATTCTCAATACCGAAATAATAGATGTAATAATTATTTTTTTAATTATATGACTAGTTGCACAAAAATTGAACTGTACATGAATAAATGTACGGAAGAATATGGATGAATATCAATAAAATTTTCAATTCAAATTCAAATTTATTTTTTTTTTTGCCACAATACAAAATACAAAATAAATTAAATCTTACTTAATAACATTTCAAACAAAATCAGGAAAAAACCTGCAAAGGCATAAGCCTGAGCGCAGGAAAGCTAAACAAAATGAAAGAGTCTACGATGGAAACACAGAATAATGTCAAGGTCACGCATTAAAACAAATTTTACAGAGATATTTATGCCAATATTTTCATATTTTTCTGTTGTCCAAGCAACAATAAGCCACCAAAAACAAAAATGGAAATCCAATGGAATTCAACCATCGTAAATGACGTCAGATTCGTTAATTGGTTCTCGTTGCACTATTTTTGTTAGATGCCATCATTTCACGGCGGTTGAATTCAATTGGATTTTGGAGCAAACAACCGTTGGAATAGTTTCTTTGATTGAGTTTCACGGAAACAAATTACCACCAAATACAATATGACAAACAAAGTTCTTACAATAAACACAAATGCCATAACATTTCATTTACTAATATTAATAAAAGAAATGCGAAAGTAGAGTAGGAAGTATAAAGTAGTAAGTAGTAAAGTAGTAGTAGTAGTAGTAGTATGTAGTACTAAGTAGTAAGTAGAGAAATGAGGAAGTAGAGTAGGAAATGTGTTGTTTGATAAAAGGTAAAGAGCCTGAAGTATGAAAAGGAGAACTACATAGATATGTAGAAAAATAGAGTGTTCCTCTTCCTTCACCTCCACTTCTCCACTGTATGAAACCCCTGTTATAATATATGATGGAATGGTGGAATAACATCATCTACGTATCTCGTACGTAGCAGGAAAAGGGCCATTGTTTGGGTTGGTCACTTTCACACGTTATGGAACTTCATCGTCGGCTCCAAAAACAACGTCGTTCAGTCAAGCGGGCCCGGTAAAAGCCAAATAAAAGGGGAACTGCCCGGCAGTTAGTTCAGTTCTACATATTTACTGTAGATATTAAAAGCGAAACCGTGCTCATGACTGGCTATAAGCTGATGTGTTATCGGTTCTTGCCAGTTACAGAGCTACTTTCAGTGGTCCAAACTACCGCAAGCTTCGAGCTCCCTTTTCATTAGGAAACTTGATTGAGTCTATCATCCAAGGATTCACTCAATTTTAGCCTGTACATTGGATTTATGTATTCAATGAAGTCTATCTAGATGTTGAAATGTGGGTGATTGTACCAAGGTAATTAAAATACTGTACAGTGTATTCTAAATCTTGGTTTGTACTATTCACTGTTGCTTGAAAAGGTTTATTTCTTCATCAATTTAGATTTTTGTTTGTTAAACCACCTTTCTAGTGGTATCATCTTTTCAAACTTTCACATCAATAAAAAATTTATATAAAATAAATAAATTCCAATGTGTAGCTGGTTCATTCTGCTGAGGTACCGTAGTTGAAAATAATTGTTTTCATCTATTCATTTACTTGATTTACTTGTATAGTAACTATTCGTGCGCTATGGTATAATCTTTTAAAACATTCACATCAATAAAAAAGTAGTAAATTTTACTAAGCAGCTTGTTAAAATAACTCTTCTTCAATTTAAAACTACAAGATCAGAAAAGAGACGTGCACTTGTTACTCCCATTGTAAGAGTGGCCACTTCCAGTTTGAGGCCTTTTTCCGCTGAATATTATTCAATCAAGAGAATAAAAATCGCTTCCCAGTGGCTCGGAACCCACGTAAAGCTGGTCTATCAATCAAATTTCTATTGAAGAAGGTCAATTCTTCTCTCATCATTCTCATCCTTCCCATTTCCCACGCACAAGCCAAGAGCTTATGTGGGCATCAAAAAAGCCAAAAATGACGTTATCTGACGTTGAGCAGATCTGGAAAATTACAGTGAGTCAACATATATAGTATGGAATAAGGTTCAACCTGTAGTCAAATTTTAAGTTACTACTATGCGTTCCATGATTTTCACCCAGAATTGAACGAAGATAGAAGAAAATAAAATGATAGAACAAAACTAAAATTTCTGAGACGTATAAAGTGTGAAGTAAGCATAAGCTGTATGAAAAAAAAGCTGTATTGTTTCTTTCATAACAATGAATCCAATTGTGGCTTTGGAATCCGAAAATTCTTTGCGGCGTAGATTTCATTTTGTTGGACTGCTTTCCGCTCGACTGCCATTAGCAGGCGAGGTATGATATATTTTTTCCTTGCGGAAAATTAACAGTATTAGTTGACGGAAACCGGATAGAGAGCGCTGCGAGGAAAAGTAGTGTTGTGTAATGACTTGGGGTTGGTCCCTGGTTGGTGGGTGGGGGTTGTTCCGGTCCGGACTTGAGAGTAAGGGTTTTGAGGGGTTGAAAACACATTTTTCATTAAATTACATTCGGTGGTATCAGAGTAGCGGTATGGGCACATTTAGTAGCGTTTGGGAGAAATTCAAACGCTTTTTCTTCCGTTTAAAACATTATTCACCTCTTGCTAGTACCCGCAATATGTTCAATCTACCAACGATTTAGCTGTTATCTCACCCTGGAACCACCAACAATGTCACCTACGGTTGTCATCAATATTATTTAATGGCTTTGTAGAAATCTCAATACATTGATAATATTATTATTTATTTCATGTGTGAATCGATCAAGCCATTAATATTTACTTTATCAAAACAAAACACTATTCTATTCTCTTGTTCGAGAGAACACATTTTCATTTCTAATTTCCTTTTATTCTCTTCTATTTTTTTTATTTCCATTCCATCTTTTTTCATAAAACAACGCTATCAATATCCAATCAAAGTAGAAATTAAAATGTCTTCATATTGGTTGATTTTAATTGAAATATCTTGTGGGTATATTGTCTCTTTTCATTGAATCTCCTTTCAATCGTAATATCATGTATAGTGTATACGTTTGTTAGATTAGTTAATATACGTATGTTTTTTCTTTTCAATGGATTAGTAAGAATAAAAATAACATGACTGTGAAAACATGGGAAGCAGCAATAAAGCAAATTGAAAAGCAACAGGGAATTCGAAAAGTCTGTAAGTTATAGCAGTAGCAGTCTGTTCTTCTTAGAGAAAAAGCCTTCCATTCTTTCGCAGAAGTTGTTGCACGAGGAACTTCTCGAAATGAAATGTATTAGTTAAAGTGTAAACATCATTTGATTTGTTCCCGATCCAAACTTTATCAACTCGAAGTTCGTCGAGTGAGTGACAATCCAACTTTAGATTTATTTATACTAAACATCGTTACTAGAAATTTTCCTGACTTTCTTTCTGGGTAAGGCCCCCCTTCCTCGTCCCGTCCAATCAGTTTCTTTTCCGTCGGCAGCTCTTTTGACCTGCCTCTAACATCATGACGACCAATATGATACTCATCCATCGTGTTTCTCTCCCAGTGTCAAATCAAGTTTGTAACTTTTCTTCAGCACTCGTATCCCCGAAAGTTTACTTCTTTTTCTGATTCCACCTCCCTCTTAACCCCACCACCGCGCGGCTCCAACACCTTAACCTTTTTCGCCACTTTTCGGGGCGAGAAAGTTTTTATTCATTCTCTTCTGGCTGTGCGGAAGTGGAAGTGGAAATTCTTCTTGTTTTGGGAAGTAAGTATGAAAGCTGGATGGAACAGCTTTGCTCCATCCTCACCGCACTACGCTCTCACACATCATCTTGAAACCCATCAAATCCACCTCGAGCCATCGCCAAACCAGGACAACTTTGATGCGCTGTTGATGCTTCTCACTCTCTCTCTCTAACACTATCTCTCTCACTCTCTTTCGCTTCCTCAGTCTTTCTCTCTCACTCCCGAAATCTCTCTCCAACAATCCGCCATCCATTTCCCGGCAGCTCTCCTCATAACATCGCCTCTTGCCTTCAATCCCAGTTCAAATATTTTTCTCTCTTTCAACTCATTCACCCCTATAAAAATTGAATAGACATTCCCCATGATCACTCACCACTCCACCGTGCAGCTTATATCAGTCTCAAACTTATATTAGTGGCAGTCATAACAGTTGTACTCTACCAGTAAATGTATTCTATTTTCTTGGAGCTCCTAAAATCAAATTTCAATTCAAATTAAGTCGTTTTGAAATTAGGGAATTGGAAGCTGCAATATTTTGCTATGAGAAAGCAAAAACATCATATAAAAAACTGAAAAAATCACATTATTTGTAAGATTGAACGAGAGGAAGCCACTGTACTTTCAATCAACATCAATTTCTTTGATTTCAAGATTAGTAATCAGTTGAACGAAAATCCGAATTCTAAAGAATGGGTTGAACTAATAGCAGTTGATTATCTAAATGATTCCTTTCATCTTCAAAGATAGTGCTTGCTTATCATTGATCAAATTTTAATTGAATCGACAAAGAAAAATGTGAGACTTTTGAAAATGAATATGAGTTTGTAACTAATATCCATTCCTACACTTTCATTTTCCTTCTTCATATTCCGGTTGACTCGTGACCAATGTTTGATCTTCTGTGTTCAATATTGTTATAATATTTGTTATTGTATTTCTTAGAGACTTGAAACTTATAACACAGCACAAAATAAATATTGGGGTATCCCATTGCATTACCAGCACAACTGATAAGAATAATCTTATCAGAATCCTCTGAAGATATGTATTTTTTCTCCCCGGCAAAACGTTTTGGAGGATAAAATTCATCGAATTTTTCGCCAGCTATGTGGTTTGTTTTCAATAATCGACATCACAAAAGTTTTCAGACCATGAAATTTGGTTCCAGAAGAATCGAATTGAATTATTTTATGTATGATAATATAGAGTTATTGTCTTATACATAAGAAACAGTAGATTTTTATTGAACTCATTTCTTATTTGCTAACTCAACAAAATAATAAAGATGTGATAGTAAATAAACTACTGTATATCATGAACTTCTTCTATCATGAATCATTGATAAATTAATTTTTTATAGAATTTTCTTATTTGCTAACGTAACAAAATAATAAAGATGTGATAGTAAATAAACTAATGTATATCATGAACTTCTTCCATCATGAATCATTGATGAATGATCATATATATTATTTCAATTTACAAAAATTACATATTTTTAATCAACACTGCTACAAAATTCAATCTCCTGTGTAGAATAGAAACTCAGAGGATGAAACTCACGTACATTATTGCCCAACAATTAACTTTACACGCTGATTTGGTTACGCGTGTCTACATTGTTTGTTCAACGGAACAACGTTTCAGGCGAGGTAGCCTGAATCTTTGGCAAGAAATTTCGGTGTCTGAATAGTTTGCAGCGCAGAATAGCAGTTAGTCATTTCTGAGAATTTGGAAAACGCCAGTCATTTGGACGGGCGAGATTGGAATAGCTCGAGTCAACATTCTGACTGTTCGCTTCTCCATATTCCGGCAGACGCTTAATTATCCCTACGGTACAGATGCAATACGTACAAAGTATGGTGAAGGTACTGTATATATATCTCAGATTATATATAGCATGTATATATATGTATTAGGTTAGGTAAAGACTCGGCTCGCCTCCATAGCACAAATATGCACACCATCGTCCATTCCTAACAAAGTTCCAGGAGCAGAACTTGCTGTGCTATTTGGACCGCGCCGACTGCAGTGCAAATTCATTAACGACGCAAATTTCGGATCTCAGTGCGTCCGAGCCCCAACATGTTTGAGACCGTGCTAAAGGAAGATTAAACAGTAATTGAGAAGGGGCTAGCGGCTTTCATTGCGGATATTTCAAATTTCTCAAAAGAGTTGAAGTGTGACTGAGTGGGAAGAAGTGCCTGAGATTCAGTTGAGAATCATATCGATAGAGTGGATACAGTGATAGTTGATAGACTGTAGCTTTTTCATCAAAATAGAATTTTATTTTGTTGAAAAAACAAAGCTGCTTGATGAAAGGAAAGTTATATTTGCCACCAGTTCAGAAAAAACGATACCACAGATAAGACAAGAAAAGGTATAAAGCACAAAGCACGTTACGGTATATTGAAGTGGTACCAAAGTTGGTGCCGACGTTATGGTATGCCGAAGTTGCTCAAGTTGCCTGACAGGCCTTAGGCCCTGTCACGTAGGCAATATCACTTGGGCCACACGTACGAATATACGTAATCCAAAAATAAAATTCTATATACGTACGTAAACCACATAATTATCAAAGCATTTTCATGAATAATATTTAAAACATATCTCTATCTACGAATTTCCATATTCGAATAATAGAAAGGAATTTTATGAAGAAAAAATTTATTGAATTAATGTTTTATTCATGAACAAAACAAAGTAGAGTTCTATCTACTGTCGTTATTACAAACCTATAAACAATTTCCAGAGTAACATTGATAACCCTCATAATTTATTAAACACAAGCAGAATGGAAATGAGAATACACCAATTAATTATTTGAAATTGAATCTACTCAAAATTGAAATACAGCTCCGAATCCTCTTGATACCATAAATTGTAATATTGAATGAAGTCATGAATTTTTAAACTATATCAATAATATCAATCAATACTTAGAGTATAATTCTAAATTCAATCACTGAAACATTAATAAAAAATTTACATGTAATATCCCAGGGTTCAGAACTTATTCAGAGTAGCAGGCCCTACAATACTCGTAACATAGCTCACTCTGGAGACCGCCAATCATGCATATTAGATGCGCCCGTTTCCTGCTGTTTATTTATTGTGAAGGAGAAGGAAATCAACAATAATAAATATCTAGGAAGCGCAGACGTAGATGAATAATTTAAGGGTGTCTGATTTATTTTGAAACGAAGGGTCAAGGGCCCGAAGGGCTCAGCCCTTTAGGTGGAATTCACCTGGTATTGATCGAGCGTCTGACTCCTCATGACTAGTTAATGCCTGGCAGCGCGGACCTTCTCCCCATCCGGAGGAGGAGGAGGAGGAGGAGGAGGCTCCAGTTATGTAATGCCAGCTCTGACATGGAGGGGAGTGACTTGCTACACTTACCTGGCGTCGGTTTGTCCAAGTTCCGGGCGTCGAAATGTTTGTTGCTGCATTTCAAGCTACCCTCGAAACACCAACCACATTCCTTGAACTTTCCACATGAGATAAATAGTGACTAGCAGTCTACTCTTTGAGGAGCTTTTGATAGAAACAAAGATTGATTGAAGTATGCACATTTTCTATGATAAAATTGAACTACCACTTGTCCTATTACAGAGGATGTAGTCCTGATAGAAAAATGATACTTAATATTATGATAACATTGAATTAGAAATAGATAAATAAGTAACTACCCTTATCCAAATTTTTTAGATAGCTGTAGTACAAGTGATATATTATACAAAATTGGAGGCGAATTTTCTCCATGTCATAGTGCCGTCTGGAGGAATAAAATTGCATTATCTCTGGTGTTAATATAAAGTTTGTGGTCCAGACTTGTAAGTTGTGTTGTCAGTGGGCATTTTCCTGTTTCAAAATATATTGTGGGTATCAAAATAATGTCTTCCTAGAATTGAATATATTTGAAACATCATACACATTTTCATGATAAAATTGAAACACCTCATGTGTTGTAAAATAACGCTCTCCTTGCTTCTGAAACATCATTTAGCATTCCTAAATGATAGAATTAGTGAAAACATCGAGTGATTTGCCGTTTTTGCATCTTTGATGAAAATTGTTGCAATGTTCTCTAACTCTGTTGACTCAATGGCGTTCATTATTTCACTCGTGAAACTTTTACTTTGTTTTAATGACTACTGTATTCTGTTTGACATATCACCTATCAATTGGGAGTACTTCCAAGAACTGATGTAATGTGATGAAGATGAATAAAATAAAAATGGAAAATATAATATTTAATTAAGTACAGAATGCTCTAAAAGCCGGAAACTATGACTAAAAGTTTCAATATAAACTGTTGAATTTCATAATATTGTATTGAAGGTACTCCAATTCTCCATTTACAAAGCATATCCACCAAATCAATTACAGTACTAACAGAGTGCGACCACTGATCGAAAATTCACAACTGGTGCAGTTGAAAGCTGGGAAATGAATTTCCCGCTCCGTGTAACACAATTGGAATCGCGAGCCGTGATTGGTTTGCTGATGGCATCGCATCGACCAGTGAGTATTGTCGTCACATTGTTATTTTAGAATGTCCACAATAGTTGGTAGGCCTGCTGCGCGCGCGGGAAATCACTCACTGTTCCCGCCGGCGGGAGTTCGGCATCATTTCGGCGGGAATTCGGGTGTTGTCGCCTAATCATTTGTCGGTAATTAAAACTCGAACCATATTTTAATGAATGAACGCGGAAGGCAAACACACCGGTTCCATTCAGTTCCAATGTGCTACTGTAAAGTCAAACAATACGCCTCTCCCCTTCTGTTCCACCGTCACTATTGGGTTTTCATAAATAGTTGAATAGCCGACAAGAGTCGGAAATACCTGAAGTTTCAACTCTGACCAAACGACCAGAGTTATTGACGGTTCACAAGTGGAGTTTTGTGATAATTTGGCCTGCAAAAGAATCAGATGAAAACTTGGAGTGATACCTAAACCATAACGTTTTGAAGATGCTCGAGTTTTGAAATTGGATACTGAGATTGAATTTGATTGGAATTTAATTACATCCTTCGAAAATACTGGATTCAATTGATAGAAATTAATAGAAGATTCCAGGATTCAGGGAACTCTTTCATGAAACAGAAATATATCGTAATAATTAGAATGAAAACACACGGATTTTTTCAATTCTACTATATATTTGTGGTTCAAGGACCATGGTTTCGTGGCCATTCAGGTCACATCATCAGCTTGACCTGTGTGGCAACAAAACCATGGTCCTTGAACCACAAATATATAGTAGGATTTACAAAACCCTTGTGTTTTCATTCTAAATATTATGTATCAGTTCTGCAATCCCAATTGTGGCTGTTTAAAATTTCTAAAAGTGTATCGATTCATCAATTCATTACAGTTTACATCTCTGTATTGTCCTAGAAATTCACCTCATGATAACGTGACTCTCTCACACTGAAATTCAAATTCAAATTGTTTTATTTCATTATAAAAAATTACAAAAATACAAATTTATCACAATTACACTAGTAATAATATACTTATCCTGAATCAGTGAATTAATAAGACTGGTTTAATATTATTATTTACTAGCAAGGATTATTTCCTATCCAAATATAAATTGAAAAAAGCAATGTGAATAAATAGTATTTAATCTCATTTCGCCAAAGCTGTGTGTGGATGGGAGTCTGCTATAAATGAATGTGTTGATATTAGTAGATACTTGTGTGTGAACTTTCAATAATTTGAAGAATTGAACTAGTGATTAGTTGATAATTTCTTTGAGCTCAAAGTAGAGAAAAATCAGAAATAAAAATTGGTCAAGAATCAGAGGAAGATTAATGAAACATTATATATCTTATCATTAGAATGAATATTTCTAATATATATATATTTGATATATATATATATATAGCAGTTCGGCAGTAGCAGCAGAAGAAGAAGAAGAAGAAAAAGTGACAGTAACTGCTGCCATCTTACGACAGGATTAAGAACTAGCTGCGTTGTGCATTGCCGACCATCCAGGGAGAGAGGCGGAGCCTAGAGGCGTGTCTGTAAATTTCAATTTCACTGAACATCACCCAGTAACTTCTTCTTCTTCTTTCTTCTTCTTCTTTCTTCTTCTTCTTCTTTCTCTTTCTTCTTCTTCTTCTTTTCTTTCTTTTTCTTCTTCTTTCTTCTTCTTCTTCTTCTTCTTCTTCTTCATCTTCTTACCTTCTTCTTCTTCAATGAGATCCTTCAAAAACCACGGAGGAGTTGAAGCTACAATTATTTTTCTTCATGATTGAACTTCGTCTGAAATTCAAATTTGTCACGAGGAACGTGCTAGAACCTTGACAAGTACCACATTCCATTTCAAAATTTTGGAACAAGGAATCTGCAAGAACCTAGCCTGGTACCACATTCCATGGCGAAGAATAAGTTATTGCCACAGACAAACACTTTACAATTTGTATCAGCCACGTCAAATTGAAAAAGGTCACACAATCTGATCCTATTCCAATTCAAAAATCAAAGTTATCAAAGTTAAAGGTGTCAAGTACCATTAGTTAAATTCAAGTAATGGATCATATCACATTATCACACATTAAAAATAATAACACTGCGAATAATTAATGTCAATGAATGTTTTCTTTTTTCAACGTCTTTTCTCAAACCCCATCAAAAGTTCTATTTTTATTCAGTGGATGAGGAATGTATTGAACGGAAGCAGGGTATCACATGCTAGATCACAGGCATCTTTCCGCTGTCCTCACAGTTCAACTGCTTCTGTTCCTTGGCTGCAAGGGTGGAATTTAATCACTGAACGAATTACCAGAGTCTCGACGCCCGCTGCGCGTTTAATCAGTAAAAGAACCGCTGCACTGCATATGTTTTGGCATAGTTGTTGAGATGAAAACCAAGACAAAAGAACAATACGTCTCGGTATGGTGCCAATGACTCACGGAGGAGTGTGGACCCTAACCTATAATTTCATGATTTCATGCCCCGCACAAAGGATGCAAGTCTCCGTCAAGGAGCAACCACTATTCTGGAATGGATCACTGACCTCGCCCACCCCTCAACTAGACACGCTCTATTACAATCCCGCACTTGCAATCAAACCTACACTACTTTTTCTTTGTCTAGCACATTACTCTCCAGAATCAATCCCACGCTCTTTCTTTGTTCAACGTATCTTGAATTACACAGAAGCCCTCCAAAACTTACTCTAATCACTCTATGACGTCATCATAGTGTTACTCTACAGAGTAATTGATCTGCAGACGAATAAGTTTGCAGACACCCTACTCACTCCAGTCTAGGCGGCATCGACCGAATGTACTAAAAAACAACAAAGCCTTGAGCCGTCAATACTAAACAAGAATTGAACTGCAGGCGGCAATAATAAATCCCATGTAATCCGCGAGTTCTGTACGTTCCCCTCGGAAAAAAATCAAATCAAAAACAGTCAATCAGCTGTAGCGTTCATTGTTTGATCTAGAGATTTTCTGTTTTTGTTCCCGAATTAGTTCCTTCTGATTATCACCAGGAGTTAGCATGTGGAACCAATAAATATCAATGAGGATAATTGAATGAGATATTACTCATGAAAGGGAAAAATATTGAGACCAATAATAGTAGGTAAGAACTAGAATAGAATATTATGCTGGGTCTGGCTCTATATTCGCCTGGTCTCAACTCCAGAAAAAGATTTTTTTTTATGGTATGGCTTTTTATCGGTGGGGAGACCCTTACGGGTAGGTTCCACCTCCGAAGGAATAATGGAATGAATAGTCGCTAAAGTCTCAACCAATAGAAGTTGAAGACAGTAATCCAACGGTCTGTAATTTCTTTTTCTGTAATCTTTTCCGAAGCAGTTCACATCTCAATTTTCATTATCATTAAACTAATTTAATGACTATCATTAAACTATTTTCATTATCAAAAACTAACAGAGCTGAGGACAATATTTTTGTCACGTTGACTTCCTCTCCAAAAACAGCTCATTCAAATCTGACAATTTTCAATGTGCATTCAGATCTAATGACCAAATTTAATAATCATTGAAATTATTATCGCCCACCAAGGAAGATTAGATAAGAATCACCCTACTTTATTCATCACAATAAAATAATTTTATTGGTTAGAATTAAGTTTACGTAATTAGTATTTATGAATTTAATTTATTATAAACTTGAAGATGAGAGTTGATTGAATGAATATTGTCTGCAGCACAAAATCCATGATAATGATCATCAGAATAAATTATGACCGCAACTGATATAGACAAGGCGACTATCGTTGATTAAGATTATTGATTGGATTTGGGCTTATGAAGGCTTTATTGGAATGTGGTGAGAGACGTTATTTTGAAATGAGTTCTAGGAGGGTGAATGTATGACGTGCGTGTCAGCCAATAAAGTGTCTGCTTGCCTCCTCCACACCACATCCTTATTCTAGAATGTTCTTTCTCTTTTCCTCTTTCCTTACGTTTACTACAACTTCCACTTCTTCCACCTACTATTACTGACACTACCATAATCAATACCCCTTTTCTTCTTCTTCTTTTCCTTCTTCTTCTTCTTCTTCTTCTCCTCTTCTTCTTCTTCTTCTTCTTCTTCTTCTTCTTCTTCTTCTTCTTCTCTCTTCTTCTTCTTCTTCTTCTTCTTCTTCCTCCTCTTCTTCTTCTTCTTCTTCTTCTTCCCCTCTTCTTCTTCTTCTTCTTCTTCCTCTTCTTCTTCTTCTTCTTCTTCTTCTTTCTTCTTCTTCTTCTTCTTCTTCTTCTTCTTCTTCTTCTCTTCTTCTTTCTTCTTTCTCCTTCTTCTTCTTCTTCTTCTTCTTCTTCTTCTTCTTCTTCTTCTTCTTCTTCTTCTTCTTTCTTCTTCTTCTTCTTCTTCTTCTCTTCTTTCTTCTTTCTTCTTCCTCTTCTTCTTTCTTCCTCTTCTTCTTCTTCTTCTTCCTTCTCTTTCTTCTTTCTTCTTCTTCTTCTTTCTTCTTCTTTCTTCCTTTTCTTCTTCTTCTTCTTCTTCTTCTTCTTCTTCTTCTTCTTCTTCTTCTTCTTCTTTTGTCTTTCCCGGCCTTCTTAATCGGTGTGCTCCCCTTTCTGGACAAATCTCTCCGGAACCAGGGTTTATAGTTGCCAAAATGAGCTGTCCGTCATCTAGGCAGACAGCAGCAGCAGGCCACATCAGCTGAATCGCTCCCCCACATCCCCACAATTGCGCCCTGCGATCAGGCCATTATCCACGTTCCAAATAATTTCGAAAAATATGGCTGTGATGATCGGGCAACAAGGCGCATTGTTTCCCCTCCCCCCACTCTAAATGAGACTATAACATGTTGGACATTGAAGGAATAAGACCATCCTTGTTCTTCAGCAGTAGCCAGCCATGCAGCCAAGACTAATGCCACGGGGTTAAAGATTACCCGTCTTCATTTCTCGCCTATCGAACAACTGGGCATGATTGATGGAGAAGATTAATGCTTGAAATTGGTTATTATTTTTGATGATGATATCCCATTTAATTGAGGCAGAAGAAGAATATTCGTCATGGATTAAATCATCACTGTTATAATCCTTTATATGTTCCAAGAATAGACAGTATAGTATCCTCTTCTATTCCTGATAAAATGCTTCAATGATTTACTTTCGATTCACTGCATCACCCGAATTGTGAACTCATATTATTTTTGAAAGAGAAATCTACAATCATTAGTACTTACTGCCATCTCTTAACCTAAAATTGAAACAAATCCAGTTAGTCTCATTATTCCTAATAAGTAATCACCCCAGTGATTGATTTCTAAGAGTGAGATGTGAAATTTCAACGTAATAATGTCATGGACACTCAAAATCCTCAAACATTAACTCCAAATATATGTAGTGATAGTTGGTTAGTATCTATGCAGGAGTGATATTTGTGTTTTCTTACTTTTATAGACTTGATTGAACATGGAATAAAGGGAATATTCCTGGTATAAGTTATGGTGGTTAGGAAACATCTAATTCGACTATCAGGGTGTACATTGAGAGAAGCACTAATGACAGATTAAGAGTTTCCATTTGTGGGTGGAAAAATTCGAAGTATAAGTACAAGGTTTTAATGAATTCAACTGTATTATTCATCACCCAAATACCCCATTATAAATATTCTATTAACTACATTACTTAATCTATTCTCATTTCATCTAATTTAGAACAATTATTGAAACTCTGATCTTATTAACTCATTTAGAATTTGTGAACAGCTTCCTAATGATGAGTTGGATAGTGCTGCTCAGAAACCACTACCTATTCTCAACTTCCCAGTTTTGAATTTTTACTCCAACAGTGTAACTAGCTTACAGAGGGAAGCACAAAAATGGAACTTGGAGCGAAACCTGAGGCGCATTATAACAATGGAGCTTCATCAATAATTTTAGACTGCTGAGGATTTTTCAATGGCCCTTAACTTTTCAGCTCTATTTACCCTCAGCCCCCTTCCGTTCCAATAGAAGCCGAACAATGGTACTTTGTTAATGTCAGAGTAAATGTCATGATAGGGAAGAGAGAATTGAAAATGACGTCGGCTGGATGTAGCTCATTGGCAACTTTAATTGAAAGTTCATTGTCTACGATAATAGAAGTAAAACTCAGCGAATTTTCAGACCGAAACTTGACTTTGCTCGGGTTAGTTTTGATGAGAACTTTTCATTTATGCAAAACTAGTCTTTGTTGTAGGTTCATCGAGAGAAATTATCAGAAAATAGTGGATTAAGGCTGTTGATATTAGACTGATTTTTCATGTCCAAAGCCCACAATTTATGGCACCGATGGCTTAGATTTGTCTAAAAGGTAAACCCAAAACGTCACACTTTCAATTTTTATATTATTATAAATTAAAACTGATTTCACTATTTTAATAGTGGAATTGACAATATCTTTAGTGTTTAATTTCATCATGGAGTTCCACAACATCAATAAGATTTCTACAAATAAGTTGAAACTGATTTCTTACATTTGATTCAAGACCTAGGTACTTTTTAGAAAACTGAAAAATTTGGCTTAGAATATTTTATATTTGAATGATTGTAATGAATACATACTATATTTTGAGTTAAAGCTTTAGTATAACTACTGCATTTCAATAAGAATAATTGTTAAGGTTTTTAACTTGTCTAATTCTTGTGTATGAATAATGACAGAGACCGATATTCTTATAACCTGAAACCAACGATTCTATAGAATGTTCATACTATAATTAAACTAAATTATCATCGTTATATTGATTGCAGATTGCCAAAATCAAGTTTGTAGTTTGTAAATGCCAATCTTTAAGAATCGATGATTCTTAACCAATAATTGGATATGAAATTAATAATGCACAATACATTAGTCGAGATTTAAAACGGGATTTTTGACAGTGGAAATATTTTTTAACATGGAAATCATTGAATGACTGTGATAATTCCTCTCCTATAAAAAAACTGCAAACAGATTCGATTCCAATCCATTTTTTTGAAGTTTTTATGTAACTCAATACCACTTCCAAATCCATCTACTGTATAGTGTGTATAGTAAATATCAATCAATCAAATATGTAACTTGTTTGCAACAAATATGTAATAATACATAATATGCAACGAAAAAATCATTAGTTATGCGCCACATCACTGGTAACATATATGATCACAATTTTTGCATTATGTTGGTGGAGTTTATTCATGAAGTTGATGCATCACGGGAAACGAGATTGAATATGTGGAAGTGCAGAGCAGCCTTTAAGGGGACGGACTCTCTCACTTTATTGAACGGAGAGGGTTCAGAAGAAGATTAGGGTTTGTAAAGAAGTCGATCTGAGAATGAGTGGAGTGGAAAAAGTACTGCTCACAGAAACCATTACCTAACAGGCTGAGGTCCTGAAAGTCGCAGCAATCACAAGAATTTCCCACGGGTTCCATTTCGATAGCAGCGCCGACCAACTTGTTCAAATGGATGGACCAGACGGGAGAGCCTCAGCTTTCAATGTGCTGAACTTGAATGCAGTTTTTGCCCGTTATTAATACTCCAGTTATCATTTATCATGGATTTTGGCAGACTGCGACTCATAGGTAAAGAATGATTTTTGGAAAAAGAATAATTGATTTTCCTATAACTTATATTACTTTCAAAGAAATAATTATCGTTATGATTATTCCTTGTGGTAGCTTCTATGAATTACTTATCGGATCATTATAATAGCATTGTTTTGTATTATTTGGAGCCCCAGGACAATCATTGGCTGATTTTAAAATCATTTTGTGATGAAATTTTCTTTACATACCAAATATTTTGGATCCAAGTTCAAGACTACTTACTATTCAAGACTATTTACAAAAAAGTTATCTAACCGAAGTCATGGATGAAATATGTTAATGAATGTGTAAGTTCTTACAAAGCTATTGAACTTGTTTTTAATATTGATGAATATGGTATTCCTTGATATTTTATTGTTCATAATATTATCTACGGTACTACAGACTTCTTTTTCCAGATATTAAGTTGTGAATAGTATTATATTTTTCTGATGAAGATACAGTAGTATTTTCACATACTAACTAAATATGAACAATAGACTAAACCAGAAAATGAATTGAGTCTGGTAGTATTCTGGACTTGATTTCTGCCAGAAAATGAATGCTGCATAGCAGTATTTATAGTTTTTATAATAGAACAATTACACACAAATACTATTACATCATCTCTTTAATGCATTACGTTGCTCATAACCAAAATAATTGAATAAGCAAAAACGTTGGACAAAACCTAACGTTGAAAGCCGTGAACTAAACAGGAGGCTACATTATTTAGGAGCTTGACATTTCCTAGGGGCAAGATTTTCCATGCATGTTTTGTATTCAAGCTGTCATTTTCATGTCCAATTCATGATACATTACAGTAATTACGTTTAGTTCTATATCAATTTCTCAGGTAATCCTTCTGTCATCTGTGATATTTTCTAACGAGAATCTTCGTTCTGTCCATTTTGATTAATAAATGCTAGCTCAGATAATCCTCTTCATTTTCTGTGAACTGATTCCATACCAAGAAATTATATATTTCACAGGTCGCCAGTTAGATTCCAAAAATAGTTGATCAGTTAATCCTTTCATCCTTTCATCCGTTTAATAGTTGATCCGTCTAATACTATTCCACACTCAACCGTCAAATGATCACGTAGGTACTGTTAAATGCTCTGTTCGATTTGACAGTGTGCTCTATTTTGACCTTATGGGAAATGTCAGAGTTCCAACTCGGTATGGGTCAGAGGCTGTGATTTCATCACAGATATCAACCAACTTGTGATGTAGGTTTGTGATTTCATCACAGGTATCACAGAATAGGAATGGATATAGTCTATCTATGGTTTCTCTATGTGGATATTATCCATCTACGGAGTTGTGTTGTGTACAAAATTGAATGGACTATGCATACATTAGCAGCCACACGTTCATTGTCAGCTGAGCTCTGAGCTCTGAGATGACAATGAGCTTTTAATACGACTAGCAACCACATTATGAAATATGCATTCTTTTTTCGGCAAGCTTACCCTAGTGTTGCCATTGCGAAAGGGTTGACAGTTGCAAGGTAGCTCTCCGCTCCCAGGAGCTTCGTAAACATGGTTTGGCTTTTAGCAGAGACAAATATTGCACCCGCTACGGCAGATCGACCCCAACCTTCAGCTAACAGACACATCTACTCCAACTCTGTATAGTAGGCTACATTCTGCCTCAGAATACTCCGCTCTGCCACACCGCAACATCACCCTTCAACTGCCAACTCAGCATTCGATATTAAGTCACGAAAATAAATATATCGGGTGCATCTAGAAATAGACTTGCAAGATCATGAGTAACGCAATAGCTGTCAAAGGAATAACGACTGGTCAGAAACGGAATTCACTCCTGAGTCGATTTTGATTTATAAGTTTCGCCATGTACTAAGACAATTTATTAAAAATCGTCATCTTGGTAGTTCATTAAGTATTCCAATGTCTGATATCTCACCTTTGCCTTTCGCCTTCTTTATTGTCCTAAAAATAAATACAGTATTTATTTTATAAAGAATGAATTAATTTTTTCATCGTTGGTGAATAGCAAGGTATATCAATCCAACATAAAGGCCAGTTGTAATTATATAGAGGACATCCTGCTCAGTAACAACAACTGTCAGAATTGTTATGATTGGTTACTGAACAATAAAAAAATCTAGGAATGACTTGATGTATCATTGAGAATTTATTTTTTCATTTACTAATGGAGAACTCTGCATTCCCAATCAAAAAACAGCTGACTGGATGTCGATTGCTACTTTCAGACAGTTTGGACCAATCAGAAGCGAGTAGGATTTATGGAAAGTCTCAGTACACTCCCATCTTCACCCTCATTGGTCCAAACCAAATATGACGTCACATTGACTTCACAAATACTCGTTGTATGAATTCAGTTGAATTAAAATCAATGAGTTATATTTTCACGACAAAAAAATCGTGCGACTAGACAGAGGCTAAAAAAAATATAGGCCTATATTGTTCTATTATTATTATTATGCTTATGGCTTTCATTAGCGGGGAGACTCTTTCGGGCGTTCCTCTTCGCCGAATCATCCAATTTCCGTAATGGGAAATGTGGAAAAGATATCATTGAGATATCATGTTCTCTCACTTTTCTATGATAACTGGGAGCCTTCCATCATTTCGTGTACCGTATACATGGGAAATGTGGAAAAGATATCATTGAGATATCATGTTCTCTCCCTTTTCTATGATAACTGGAAGCCTTCCATCATTTCGTGTACCGTATACTAATACTAATTGAGCGTATACGTATACTAATAATTGAGCAAATGAAACTTCGAATTCAGCAATAAAACGTTTGAGCGAATGATACTAGAAAGCAGGTTTCAACAGATCTCATGCACCAGCAAATCATTGGCTTGCGCTAATATCGTTGTCGTGTAAACCCTTCTAGGGGTACTCTTGATACGTATGTATATCGTAGTAATACGTATTCGTGTAGCCTACTTTCGTTCACAGTATTTTGATATTGGGTCCTTATAAAATAGTATGTCTCTCAAAAACTACAATAAAGTTTGAAATGAACAGTGCTACAAATTTCATACCTAACATAACCATCCTACTAAAATGTTTTGAAAATGTCTAAAATGTAAAAACGTCTAAATATCTCTCAAATGTGATGAAATACTGAACATCTCTCATCAATTTTGAGACTAGCACAACATAGTCTTCTCCAGTGTGCAACAGCGCTATACAGCAGGAAATGTCGGCCAAAGCTTAGTATGACCGAGGAAGGGCTTATAGCAAGTACTCACCCCATTTCAATTTTCTCTCTTGTCGCTCACTCTCGCACTCCCACTCTTTCTTTCTCTCTCTCTCACTTTTCACATTCTCTCTCTTTCCTATCACCCTCTCATATACTCTCTTCCTCTCTTTCTAACCTGTCCTCTCTCTGTTGACAATCTCTCTCTTTCCTATCACTCTCTCTCTTTCTAACACCTCTCTCACTCTCACTATCTCCCTCTCTTTCTAACTTGTCCCCTCTCTGTTGCTCCAGCCGAGGACTCAGGTGGTCTGGTACGGCGGGATTAAGTCGCGACCCTCGAGAAATGGTCCGCTACTGTCCCAGTGGGCTTTGGCCCCAGAAAAACTACTCATTACTGAATAAGGATTGCAGGCTGCTGGTGTGAGGGGTCTCATAGGGTTATGTGTAACTCACTCCTCCGAAAAGGTCGCCGCATGCTGAACTCATCCTCACATCTGGAAAAGGCTTTAGACTCCCTCTGATGGCCGGATTTCACTAGGACAACAAGCCGTCTCCCACTTTTTTATGTGCGCAGCTAAGGCGGTAAGCCTCCGTCGCAAATATGTTTCTGATACCGGGGATTATTATGGAGCCGGACTTATTCCAGTAAAAAATCCCCAAGATCTGGCACTCCATGAGTCCCTAGACGATTTCTTTCTGAATAGAAATTTATAAGGATATTCACAACGGGTTTATGACTCATTCATAAGTCGTTTCATCTTCAAGATAGGGAATATCATTATTTGCAGAAACTATGAGCTCACCCTACCTCTCAAAACAGTTCATCCTGCAGGTTAGAATGGTGATTACGATGATAACTTTTGATTCTCACACTGGAAAACTATTCAATGCTTGAATATAACTATTGTATATATTTTATATTTATTATCAGTATAAATAATTGCAGTTTGATTGATTAGCAGTTGAGGATTTCTAAGAAAATGTACGATTAATGCATTGAGTACTCTGTTATAATTCTCAAGAATTATAAAACATCCAACTGCTTGAAATGCTTCTCACTTGTTTCTTCTTATTGACTTAGCACTCAGCTACAATTTGTACTTTGAAAAGTAATAATTATTTATTTAGCTATATTTCTCCATTGAGAACAACTGCGGTTGCTTTCCCATTCTTTCAAGATAATTTAGGACAATATGTTATTTATGATCAAATTTCGATTTTATTTGTAGGAAGAAGGAAACTCCCATTCTTTCAAGATAATATTAGGACAAATATGTTATTTATGATCAAATTTCGATTTTATTTGTAGGAAGAAGGAAACTCAGGAGAACTTAGGTTCCTGATATTTATAAGGTGCTAGAGCACAAGTAAACATTAATAATGAAACTAATTTCCAACACAGCAAATGATAATTTCTTGATAAATCTTGAACATTTCATTTTTTCCAGTCTAACTCAGTATCCAACGTTGTGGAAAGACATCCAAAATATTTTATGTACAGAACTTCAATGTAAGCTTACAAAGTATTGTAGAATAATAATTATCATGAAGTGACCTTCTATGTACTGGTTAATTATTATATACAGGACATTGATATTTGATTATCATAGCTTCTATAGATTGGGAACTGTTCTTCTTATGACGGTGCCATTAGCCTGTGGGCGTATAAAAGCATAAGGGCCAGTAGTAGTGTTAGCTGAAAGCTACTTACAGCCGCTACATGGCTTGACTATAACGTTACCCAGCCATACTTTCCAGTTACCGTTCCAAAATTAAAAATGCATGAACGCATTGTGTGGCGCTTTTCAGAAGTTTGAAGATATTTTACTTAGCTGGGCTTTGGAGGGAATTGAATTCACGAGCCAAGTCGGCTCCTATCTAGAAGGCTGTGGGGCCACAGCTGCATAGGCATACGCCACAAATGCTCCAACACGAATAAGTTCGGGCCCGTTAAAAGGCTTACAGAAAAAGTTCAAAATTGAATTAAGATTGTAGACAGCGTGGAAGTGAATAAGTAAATTATTTCTTTACGAGAGCTTTTGGCTGCCGAGGCTTAGCGTTCTGGCCGTCTTAAAAAGCCTGCTCATATTGTAGTCCTTAGCTCCTGTGCGTTTCTGCTTCTATTTTGGTTTAAGGCTAATTTTCTTGGTAAAGTTGGAAAAAGATTCAACCCTGATTTTACCTATGCTGGAGAAAAGTACTCAAACTCAAGAGCTATATCATTTTAATGATACATTAATCAATTCTCCTTATGGTGGTTCTCTATTATTCGAATTGAATGTTCCTTACCATAAAGTTCCACCAAAGACAACACTAATTATGAAGTATATGTATATAACTGTATAGTTAGTCTTTGGTTCCACCTATTTTCTAGGTATGAAATTGATTTTTGAAGATTAAGTCAACTCAAGCAAGCTCTTGGCTTTGCAAAAATAAATTGTAAAGTCTTATGTCTAGTAGTTTTGAAGCTGAAATGTAAGCTGACATTGTAACCTATATGACATTAGTAAGATTACAAATCCTGTTTATTTATTTATTCACTTTCAACGGCAAACACCAATTTCAGAAAATTTTCCTCCTTTACAATCCAGTAATTACCACAGAAGGAAAGTAGGGCCCGGACATGGAACATATCGATATAATATTTCTGTCTATACAAACAAACACACCAAATGCACATTGGTCTCTGTTACAGAGAGTGTATAGTAATACATATGTATATATACACTATCTGTAGTATGTGTGAATTGGTATTTAGATTTTGCATGTCGCCCAACAACCGTTCTTTAAGAATTGGGCCATGTTTGTCGCGTTGTAACATTCCATCTCTAGTGTAACTTACTAATCAGCTCTTAGTTCAAGCTCATACTTACTATTGGATTGAGTTTGATGAGAAATTTTATTGTGTACACACGGTTTACAAGAAATTGATAACATAAAACACTATAATTATTTGATGTTGTCAATTCCACTAAAGTAGTTGTGAAATTGACTACATCGAATAGTGTTTTCTTTTATCATGGAGTTTCACAAAATCAACAGAAATTCTACAAATTATTTAAAATAAATAAAAATATAAAAACATTTGAATTATGTTCCATTCAAGAATCACCCCTCTCTTTACTGGTTTTCTTCCTATAGGAGCTACAAGCACGAGCACTTGATTTTCCTCCAATTTTTTATTAGCAAACGGAAGATCGCAGAAGAAATGAAGAAGAGAACATAAATTGAGGCGGCGAGCTGAAGAAACGGAGCTGGAGATATAAAACAGTCGAAGAGATAAGATAAGAGAGGTCGTAGAAGAGAAATGATTGGCTGAATTGCAATCGACATTTCTGTCAGGAAGAGAAACTGTCGAACGGTTCGGACGAATAGGATTTTTGCTGCAGCTTTTCTTTCATTAAAGCTTTTCCATGACTCGCCTGCCACAGATAAGTGCTGCTCCCAACAATCTCTTCAAACAAACGCCATTTTTCTCTCACGAAAAGTCCAATTCTATAGTTCCATGTTCTATGGTACTGGTTATTATTACGGCTATTGTTGCCTGACAAGCTGCATGGAGGTGTTGACTATTTATCAGACACAAAATCGTGATTTTTATTTCATTAAATTATTCCACTGTACATGAATCTCAGCCACAGTTAAGGCATTAGGCTAGTGTGAGATTCACTACTAAAATAATAAGATACAAGTAAATTATATCAAAATTTCAGAAAAACTACAGAAAATAAATAAATAGATGAAGTTTTTTAAATTGTATTCAGCAAATAGCAAGAGTAAAGGAGAATGTAAATAATTGACGCTACTTTCCTTCATGACAGAGTACAGTCTAGAGATAGTGACCTATTTTTAGTTCAAGCTTATTTTATTGGATGATAGTTTTATCGTGTACAAAAATTAGCTTTATCGCTAACAAATTTTGTTCATATATCCGATGAAGAGGTGCAGGGTTTGATCTAGATTTTCAAAAACTAAGGGCCGTATTTTTGAATGTTCCTTTTCTTTTGTAATTTATTTCAAAAGTGTGAATTACTTCTGTAACTCAAGTGATTAAGTTACTTCAGATTCTTCCATTAAAAAATCTCCTTAATACGAATAAGAAAAACTTTCCTTAATACGAACTTTCCCTATGAATAAGAAGAATTAACCTCTTCATAGCAGTCAATTGACATCCAACTCCATGACAATCTCAGCTTTGATACCATTCAAATCACTTGGAGAGCTCATTAAAGTAAATGACCATTGGTATTATCCCATTCAAGGGCTAATTAATTAATGGTATATTTCAAGGTGGCATTTAATCATGTCCATTGCGGGAAGCTTATAACTTACGTCATATAATCCAGTCGAGGATGACCCATGCAGATTAATTGGGAATTGACTGCGTGATATGTTGTAGGTAGATCTACCCCAGCTGACAATCAAGCCTCTATTAATGGACAAGAGAGCAGTATTGCATAAGACGCTGAGCACTTGTCTCCTGGGGAATCCGCAAGACATAATGGCAAGGACAATGGGGAGCTTGTAGCTTGTATTATTGTAGCACTGGAGATCACCAGAGGGGTCCCCCAACACCTGAGTTCTACTCCACATAATATTTCACTCTGCAAATGGCTTGTACGGCTCTAACTGCTTATATGTTATGGCACTGGGATTAGTTATTGTGAATCTTATACGATGATTCCGAGGGGCGATACCCAAATTGTGAGGGCTGCTAACTTTGATAATATATTTGTAGTGTGTATTAAGTAGCTCATATTACGAAGTATATTCAAGTTGATATATTCCATAACATATTCATATTATTATAATATGAATATAGTATATTTACGTTCATATATTCCATAACATATTCATATTATAATATATTGAAGTATTTACGTAACTTAGATGGTATAGAAGCAAGTATTTACTATGCATAATAATTAATTTGTCCATGTTGTGTACTCTTTTGACAATATTACAATATGGAATATGGGCTTCCATATCAGTGGATGAAAGATAAAGAAGATATTAGTAGACAATGAGCGGTATCACGCTACTCCAGTACTACTACTTATTATCGGAAAGTGAAGCGCCAACTAACAAAACACCAATTACTCTAAAAAATTAACAGTTATTACTTTAACAGACTAACTCTAAATCTAATTCTAACTAAATCTACTAATGAAAAACTATTTTTACTCAATAAGCTACTTATTACTGTGGAGAGCTCTCATATAGCAGGATCCTTTTAACTTGTCAGAAAACATATGTTTTCGACGAGCAATATCACAATACTTAACCTACGAATGCTGAATCTCGCAGATTATTGAAAAGGTCTTTTAAAAAGTTATTCTTTGAAAGGTCTTCTTTAAAAAGGTATTTTAAAGACTTTAAAGGTCTTGAAGACTATTGTGTCGAAATCACTGTTTAATTATTACCGAAACAGCTGATTTCTGACAAGGTGAAAGGATCCTGCTATACCAATTATTGGAAAGTGGAGCGCCAACTAACAAAACACAAGTAACTCAGAATTCTGAGTGGAATAGAGTTTTTCTTGAACCGAGGGAAGCAGACTGCAAGAGATTTTCGCTACAGCGAGGGAAGTTTTCTCGACAAATGTGAGAGCCTCATGAAAGTAAATCAGCTGATCCTGTGACAGGTATTGCTTCTTGGTCAGTGCAAAGTGGAAGGTTTGAGCCGAACCCCAATTACGGCAGCGAACTCTTTCCTGCACTTCCGATCCTGCTATCCAATTATCTGCTTCGATCTCGTAATTGTATTCTCTTTTCCCTTACAACACAAAACCCCCCAGATTGTTGCAGCATTCGAAAGTTTATCATGTTGCGAGCTTTTCCCTTTCTACACTCTGGTGGAGTGGAGTGAAGAGCAAGTTGAATTACTTTTTCGAATGTATGAGATTTCTGCTATAAATCAGTTTTGCTAAAGTAAATGTTATCGATTTTTCAATAGAGCAATAGTTTGAATGGATAAGGAAAATGTTTAGAAGTTGTTGAGAGGAATACAAGCATCCCTTTGAAACTGGTTACTTTACTTTGTCATTTTGTTACGTGAGAAAAATAGATTTTCAGTCTAATCACTCAAAAAATTAAGTATTGAATGGAATTTGGTCTCAAAAGATTGAAAAAATTTTATCCAATACAATATTTTCAACCTTATTATTTCTCTGTACGTTGAATGTTCAATATTTATGATTCTAGATTTATTCATTAATACTAATACACCAATATCCATGTATTTTAGAAAATGTAACTAGAACAATATTCTTGAAGATCAACTATTTAGAATACGTTGATAACTCGATGAAAACAATCTATATCATTCGATCCTATTTAAAAGAATTGGCATCGCCAGAGTTAACATTGAGTTTCATTATTTACTGTGATAAATTTAGTAGTAAAATTTATTAGACAAATTTGACGTTTATGACGTTGTCTGGTGAGTGCGTTTCAGTGATTTATTGTCAATGAACTCAACTACAATAACTACAATTATGAAGTTCAGTCTATCTATAACTTACAACTACAACTGCAATCACTGCAAATGGATTGTACTGCTGTTCCAATTGAAATGTAGATATTAGAATTCGACAAGCATTTCTCAAGCGTAGTTGAAAGTGAGTGATAAATATGGATTGATTTTAATTTGATTCATGCTCATGACCTCCGTTTATGGATTTGTCATTGGATTAATTTCTCCGGTAGGAGCCTGTATATGAACCGAACGCAATATACTATTCTTAATAGGTGTCATTCGAGAGTTGAAGTATATAACTGGAGCAGTGTCCTATACTGTTGCCTTACCTACAATGAGTTACTAGTTAACTGCGACAAAAAAGAATGAACACAGCTGCCAATGCCCGTAAATTGTCTTAGCAAGACCATTTAAGCAGCTGAAACTAATAATTCAGGGGCCTTTCTTCTTAATAATTCCGGCAGAGTGACTTTGAAAGTCAATAAAGCGGTTCAATCCTTTGCTCTACCAGGACTTCTAAGTAGAACATTACCGGTAAACAGTTTAAAGGCGAGCTGTGAACGGATTTATCGGGATCGGACGATTTTTGGGATCTTCCCAAGTTGAGATTTGTGCGCTTAAAAAGGGACACCACATTCTGAGTAGCACATACGTCGTCAGTGATACGATGAAGAGCTTGTTTGAAATGTTCCCTACCACTTTAGGCCACTAGTGGGGACCTAAATCTGTCTTGTTGGAACTTAGTTACTATCTTGTCGAGTTCGAGACCACTCGAAATCTAATGAACCAAATGAGATTAAATTTTTTATCCTTTAGCAATGTTTTAATAGTTTTTTAGGAATGAAAAATCACTCAAAATCAAATTTAATGAACCAAATGAGATTAGAAATTTCGTCCTTTAACAGGAACTGTTAGATGAACTCACACTTTGTTTTTGCAATAACCCTGATATTAAATCGAAGTGACCAAATCATAATATTCATGTTCTAGATGTGAGAGAGGTTCTGGGCGATTACCTGTTTTTTTGTATAATTGTAACTGGGCATCAGATTCAATAGGATAAAATCCAACATTTTACTCCGGTGAAGAACTTGTGAGAGTAGTTTTGAAAATTTAGTTGCAAATACTTATTAAATCATTTAACTCATATAACAATCCTTCTTAAAATTATTATTGCAGTAGAATATTATCATTACTGAAAATAATAGCCCATTCATCGACTTTCAGATGTTTGAAACTCTGGTTTACTGGGGTTAATTCCTATTCAATAGTTCAAAAGACTATCAACATCAGTACCAACATGAACTGGGAAAACTCCATCAAATCAATGGTGAATCATCTCATAAAACTTTGATTTCACCCTTTATTATCTTTTCCAATAATACAGTACTTGTTGTTGATGCAAGATATCACAGATAACAAACATCATTATAATAAGAAGAGTCTGTAGGTCATGCTTTATGACTGTGACGACCGTAGTCGGAAACAAAGCGCAAAATAAAAGTTGATTTTCGAAAGTTCACCCTGCAGAAAGTTTCTAGGAGAGAGAAGAGCCACTGACAAGATAACGAGTGATTGATCGAAATATAATGACAAAAGTTTTGTTATCGGCTTGATTTTTACTTATGAAACGTAGTCTACCAAATTTATATGGTAGTCATTTTGCTGGATGGATTTATGACGAGAAATTGCTTGAACCTATGTGTAACAAAGGCTTTGAATAATAATCAATCATAGTGATACGAAAGTTCATATCAATCCACTCCATCAATAGTCTGAAAAGACTATTGAATCTAGTATAAAAAACTGAATCTGTAACATCTTGTACCAACTACTAGTCTTATATCTAATATCTAAATCCATAGAATCTAATTATCCACTACTGAACCTATAATACAATCTCAAGTACCGTATTATTTTGATATATTAGTATTTTGATATATTATATTCCTGGAAAGTATTCAATCTATTCATATAAACAAATAATTTATATCGATAGGCCTACTATTCTGATAGCAATACTAATACTAATTTAATAAACCATTGATTAGTAGAAATCTACCGATATCATACTGATCGAATAATATTAACAAAAACAAAGAACCATAATATTGGCACAAAGAGCTTTGTCTCTGGTATTACATACAATTCTAAAATGGCGTTTATGGAGTATGGATTTCAGTTTGACGGAATGGGGTATCATTGGCCGAGCTACGTCACGATAGCAAGCTGTCTTGTGATTGGCTGACGGCTTCTAGGACCCGCCCTCTGGGAGGAGCTTTGAGAAACTTCCATTTTGTTTATCAAAGTGACGGAACTACGTCATAATAGCGAGCTGTGATTTCATTGGCTAAAAGCTATTTGGACCCACCTGTTGGGTGTAGCTTCGAAAAGCTTCTATTCACTTTTGATTAGCAGAATAACTGCCAATCATTCTTCAGCCTTCATTCCTTGTAGAATAACTGCCAATCAAAAGTGACATGCATTATACATGTAGAATGTATATGAATTAGTTTTGAAAATTCGATCGTATTAAGATAGGGCCTACATGCTGTTTCTCATGCAGAATGGTCTAGCAACTGAAAAAATATATAAATTAATACCTAAAATATGTACCTATCTGATAGGTACAGAACTATCACCTCTTGTGCAGTACTCTCGTACATTTTATCACTGTACGAAATTATTGATAAGTTTGAATAACTTGAATAGTTTAGGAACCACAATTTCTTTTAAACTGGAACCCTTGATGAAAGAGCTTTGAGAAAACAACATTTTTAGCTTCCGAACTCCGCTTCTGTACGCTTGATGAATATTCATTTTCACTTTACAATAATTAGTTTTTCAACTGCTAAAAACGCAGAGTGCTCGATTCCATCAGATAAAGAATTCATAAGGTATTTTTGCGATCCTATCTCATAATATATTAAATCGATGGATCCTGATCGATTAGTATTTATATCGATTATGTATCGAACGTTTTTAAAACTCAGATCATGTTTCAAATCGTTGAGCGGTGCAATGGATATTTTCAAGAATAAACCAATTCAAAAAGCAAGGAGCCTATTTTGCCTTGATGAAACTAATTATCTGATAACAAGTTCCCTCAATAATAATAGGGAATGTGTTGTGCGCATGAGTAAACCGGCAAAACCTATCAATCAATTAGCGATTCAATCAATCAATCTGATCAATTTTTCGACCAGGCTTCTGTGCTTCTTTCACTCTCACCAAAGAAAGACTTGCTTGTAGCCTCGAAGCGGTATTAGTCTTATCTCCCATCCAACATCCACCTCCACTTTCGATCAATTCTGACCCACACGAGCAGAATGGAGAGACCTGTTATGGATGAAGTAGAACACCATACAAGACAGATACTCAGTCTAAACCCCCCTCCACCCGAACCTCCCTCAACCCCCTTACCCCTGCACCGACAAGCTACAACAGCAAGAATCCTTCCTTCATGAGTTGGAGCGCAATTGATGTAAGAAAATTGGATTTCTATCGAATGGCTTTTGTCTTCTTATCGACGAAACCTCAAACATTGTCGACTGTGATGTGCATTAAAAGCTGAAAATAAGAGTTCAGCATTAGAGTTGAGCGTAAAGTTGAGCATGAGAATTGAAAATTTAGGTACTTGGTCTGAGAAACTATAATTTGCAGCATCGATTAAGATTTTGTATTATGAATAACGTAGAACTTTGGATGTGTATTGAATTCAAAATTTATTTATTTGCTTATTCATTTCACACACAGAAAAGCTCACAGACATGAAGTCAATGATAGACATTACAAGCCTTAATGATATTTTTAGTGAAAATCCAAGATGGTATTTAGTTGCGATATCGACTTTAATATAGGCTACTTTTATTACGATTCTCCTTCGATGGCAATTTCGTGAAATCTTGACAAAATTTAGGTTACTAGTCAATTATGTACTAATGAAAATGACGTAGGTTTACCGATTTGGCACGAAACCCCTTCTTGTATGGATAAACAGGCATGTTGAATCCATTGCAAATTATTGTAATTTACCGATTGAAGATTATTGATGAATAAGATCATTTTTCTCAACTGCAAATTCCTTTTTCTCTTTCTCAACTGAAAATTCTGAACAATAGAGATGTAGCTCACAAGGCAGATACCCAGTGGGATATTCACTTTCAACATAATTATTCAATTGTCATTACATCAGTCACCATCAATGTATAGCGTTTTGTGTGAATTCCATTTCTTTGGACATTGAATATAAAAAATATGTTTGTTTACTAACTAGCCTTACTAACGATTAGCCAGGCTTCCAATGGAGGGGAAAATATGTTAGAGAGGATATAAAAAAATATGTTAGAGATGTATAATTTCATGTACAGAAAATGGTGTGCAGAACATAAAATATACCATTTTCAACTGTATTTTATAGAAGTGAGAGGTTGCCATTTTAAATTTGTAGACCTGTCAATTTTTCAGCCTCGGAACCAAAACATCCGAAAACATCCAAGCATCCATTAATTCAATGCTACCATTTCGGACGTTCGTTCGTTTTCGGATGATAACGGCTCCAATGCAAGACGGGGCTAAAACTGATGGTAACATATGAAATAAGTCAATATATCTGTATTCCCAGTTATATAACTGATGAGTAACAAATGAGTTTGCAATGAATAAGATGTCATCTCAGTTTCATTGTGGTTGAGACCCGATTGAATCTAACCGCACCTTTTCATCACATTATTGGAGATTCTTTCTCTAGGGTGAGTTTCCTTACAGAAAAATGCACCCTAATAAAATAGTGAGTGATATTCATGATTCGTGTCTCACAGAACACTTCTGGAGCCGAACAATGATTCAACAAATCACCTAACGATGGTCACAGCCGAAACGACGTTCTCCTTCAGATTTCAACACCTGCGAAGAACATAAAGTGTTGGACAATCGCGACGTTTAGTGCTTGGGGTTGCTGTGAATGAATAGAGAGAAGTTTAAGGGTGTACCGCAGACATAGATGGATGGCTGGCGGTCTAGGTTGGAGACTTGGAAATTGTTCTGGTATGGGATTCATGGAAGATGATGTTCCTCGCAGCTTCTTCTCCCCTCGAGTGTTCGTTGCTACGCCTCTTCAATAGAGATAATATTCTATTGAAAGGATTTTGTGCGGGAAAAAGATTCAGCTCCCCCCACCCCGCCACCACCGACAAAATAAAGCGGTCATTGTGAGAATGTCAGTAGAAGTGTGATGCATTACGCCAAAAGTCGGAAAGGTGACTGAGGGCTGGCTCCGTTTTCTCAGCTTCACTGATCTTTTCGTTCCACTCCTCTTTCCTTCTCTCCTTCTCCTCTTCTTTTTCCTCTTCATCTTCTATTCTATCTCCTCTCTTCCTCTCTCCTTCTCCTCTTCTCACTCCTCTCCTTCTCCTATTCTATCTCCTCTCTCCCTCTCATCTTCTCTTCTTCTCTCCTGCTCCTCTTCCCTCTCCTCTTCCCTCTCCTCTCCTTCTTCTATCCAATCTCCTCTCTCTTTCTCCTCTCCTTCTTCTGTTCTATCTCTCCTCTCCCTCTCTCCTTCTCTCCTTCGCCTCTTCTCTCTCCTTCTCTTCTCCTCTTCGTTCTCATCATATTCTCCATCCTTCTCGATCGGCCTTCTATTGAAATGCTTTTTATTTTTTTAGTCCCGAAGAGAAGACAAAAAGAATCTATTAATTTCATTTGCGAGAAGACCCTGAGAGTCTGGAGCTCTGTGAACTTGAGGAAATCCATGAGGAATGAAATACCATTTTTTTATGTGAATCTTAATACCGAATCACAGAATCATAGAGCCTCACTGACGATCCTTCATCTTCCTTCTCCTATTCTATTCTTATTTTTTTCTCTTCGTACACCGAAATTTCAAAGACCCACGAAGGACTTTTCTCGTATCTAGGCCTGACAAGGGTAATACCATAAAGGGAATCCATCAAAAGGCTGATAATTTTAATATACTGATATAGGCTTATCGGTGGATATATTAGCAAAGAATAGAAAACATATCCAAGTCTAATCTAAATATTACATACACATTCTTTACATAGTTGTTTAACGTTATGATAAGTTTTAGGCTATCATGTTATACATTATGCTATATTTATTATTATTCTAAATTATTTGACTATTGAACTATTTGTATTGTAAAGAATTTCTTCATTTAACTTTGATTTTAAAATACGAGTAGATTAATTGTATAGTAAATTAATTTGGATTTGAATTTGGAATAATGGCCCACTCACATCTTGATTGGTTGACTAGGTGACATTTTTAGAATCTGAAATATTTTTAGTAAGTTTTAATATTTTTACTAGTATCAATGTGTTTGAGAAAGTTGGCAGGTGCAGCATAAGTTTGAGACGGTGACATTTCAAGGACACAGATATTGGTAAAATGGAAGTGGAGATGCAGAATACGACTCCAAAAAGGCAAGCATGGGGAGGGGCAGAGAAGAAGGTTTTGAATATGAACTGTAGGTAAGTGCTATTGGAAAAGGAATGAAGAATAAGGTGAAGGCGCCGCGGAAAGTGGAACGAGTTGGGAAATGGGACCACGGAGGGGTGAGAGGGGGATTTCATCGGAAGTGATGCAATCCGGATTAGAGAGCTGGATGTTTACAGGTGGGGGAGAGGGGGGGTTTTTGGGCCGCAAGCTTGCCCTATGAATATTGCACCGCAGGGAAGCAAGCGCCTACTCGGGGTTCGAGAGATGAGGCCTCAAAATATTCAGCGCCCGATTTCTCCAAACCCCCCTCAGCCTACTTTTACACCCCCCCCCCACCACCACAGAACAGAACCCGCTTTTTAAAAGCAGAAATCCGTACGGATTCGCTGGACCGATAACGGGGGCTGCAAGACTACGCAATATGCGTTATTTTTTCAACAGCTCGACGAACAATTTAGCGCACAGGCCATTTAAAATGCGCAACAGATTTCTTTCCACCTGCATCCTGGATTGCAGAATGATAGATGATTCTTATGGTTTGAATGTGCTAGACAAGACGAACTTTGGAGTTTTAAACAGTTCCAACATACTTCTTAACAGTAGATCTTTTTAAGATGGCGGCTGAATGCCGGATAATAAATCAAAGGGGTGGGGAGAATCCCCGTTTTCAGATGTCATCTTGAAACAATTTCCTATCCTAACAGTTTCCAGTTTGTGTAGAATTAGGCCCATAATAGGCCCAATTTTATTGTTTATTTTTGAGGGTGATATAGAAATAAGAGATATTTTTAAAGTCGGGTGATATAGGTCTAAATTTCTTCAAACAAACCGTCAAATTCAATATATATAAATTCAGTAAACTGGTTTTCATTGCATTGGTCCAGTTAAATGACATCATATTGCGGCAGTTGAATTTAATAGGATTTTCGTGCAACTGACCATTAAGTATTTGTAAATCAGTATGGATTAACCAGAACAAGAAGTACATCACTTTTTAAATAACACGTAATTACTCTAATTCCATTAAACCCCCATTGAATAATATAGTAAAATTCTTTAAAGGTACCAGTAATTGGCATATTACCTCATTGGCATATTCATATCACCCATGGTGTTGTAGGTAATCGCCTCACAATCTCACGATTACTGGTCAAAAATTACCAAGCGATTGGATGAATAAGTCAGCGAAAAGGTTCAATTTCGCCGAAAAGTTTTAATTGGGGGTTTGATCGATCACTACAACTCCACCCGGAGTACTCCGGTTCACCTGAAATCGTTCCGACGATTTCGTCAATTTCTATTGGCTCTCTTTAATGGGTCAGTCACGTGAGTCGAGTAGAATGGCCGTTTAGTGGCTATTACACCCGCTAGCCTGTCTCACGCACGTAGGCTACTGGCGAGTCGGCTAGTAAATATTGCAACGGGCGTTTTATGCAGTAATTTGATCGACCGGTTTACTTAGACGTCTGCGACCAGCAGTCACGGCTGAATGATGCATAGCCTGCGACATAAAAGCCAAAGCAGACCGCTTTGAATTCCCAAATTAGAAATAACTTCTTGGACAGTTCACAGTAGTAAAGTTTTACGCAGCAATTCTCTAGCGGTAGCGTGGCGAGGCACGACGACGGTAATAATTGAGCAGAGGAATTATTCTGGAATTGGATAATTCGATGTGAAAATAAGCTACCACTTGGAGTGGGATTCATGCTTTGACCTTTCTGAGTTACCCCAGGAATGAATGGTGTAGGCTGAATAATTTGAGCCGTACAAGAACGGAAACGTTTAAATATCACAAGTCTTTCAACTTCAATCCTATTCAACTATGTACTTCACATTATTTCATAATATACAATTTATCATAGTGAAAATTCCATATCAATATTGAATGAGAATAGTTGTCACAACCATAAATTATTAAGAATATCGATAGGTATGGTATAGGAGTATCTTTATTATGAATTATTTTTTTATCATTTTCTCATATAATGACCAATAATTATTTAATCATCGATTATTTAATAATATAATCTATTATTAAGAATATAGATACGAGGAATACCTTTATCGGTTTCGGTTGTCATGAAATGAATCTGCTTTCATAAATTTGTAGCTGTGACCAAAGACGATAGGAAACTATTATTCTAAGAAACTAAGGAAACTAAGTATTCTAATTGTCTTTGCTGTGACATATCCAAGTCTTCCTATTCAATGCGGATAACCACAACAATAACGAGTTTTGGAAATGGGCGACTCATATAGCAATTAGCAAATAAAATAGGAGAATATAGAGATCAGTACGCTGTCTCTTTTCTGTAGGCCACCAACAGCAACTGTCATCTCCTTCTCTATCATTTTAATAAGTAATATTTGCTCTCGCTATTTTATAATTATTATGAGATTTCACTGAACTTTGGTACAACACTGATGTCCAAGCAATATTACAATAATATAATACTATATTACAATGTAAGATATTGCAATGCAAGAAACAACGTTTGGATAAAATTATCGTTTAAAACAATTAACCTACAGATAAAAAATTGAAAATAACAATATTAAACAAAACAATAGGTAATGAGGTAGACCTACTATAGATTCGATCCAACCTCTATTATTCTGGAAATTTGATAAATCTGCCTTGGTCTCCCGACGTTCTTTAGTGAAGGGTGGAATATGGTGATAGTTACCATACCTACCTGTAATGAAAAAGGATGTTAAAAATGTTCAACCTGTTTAACATGATTGTTCAGGACTCATTTTTCACTGCGCTTAACAAAAGTTACAAGCCTTGGACAACAGTCACTCGATACAAAAGGAACGAACATAATGAAATTGTAAATTTGAATGAGCCTCATTTGTTAGGGGTTGAGAAAGGAAGTCTATGTGCGGTTAAAGGCATCAGACATCAGGCATGTTACATCAAAACGAAACTATTAATCAAGAGAGTGCCGCCCGCTGCAGCAATAGTGCACTGAAATCCAAAATCGCTCTTTATTCATGATGATGATAAAAAGAGAGCGGCCATTAATCATCAACCCCCCCACCCCCACCCGCACCATCACAACTATGAGAATCATTCTTTTGGCTTTCTAATCAATTCTCTCTGTCTTTGAAGAAGAATGAACAGTGATTTTCACGGCAGATATCCATGAAAAATGAATGGCGCATGCCGAGAATATTGTTACTAAAGTAATCATAAATTAACGATCGGTCAAAAGAGTCAGCTAAATTAATGAAGAAGAATGATGAAAAATGGAACGTGGGAGTCATGGTGCAGTGATTATAAGGATTAATTTTCGCTGAAAAAATCAAAGCTTTTGTTTAGATGTTGCGGAATGATGAATTCAACTGAGTATATGATATTGCAGTTTGACTTTACTGGACTCATTAGTATTCTTTATTGTTATTGTCATCATCCAATGTAAAGTTGAAAATGGGATTAATCATTGTATACAAAATTGATGTTGAAGAGATCGACAACTCAGATCTCTTAAAAAGGAATGAAAAACAAAATTTTCAAATTTATCACTCTTAAAACTCAGCCATTAAATCAGTCATAAGAAATCAATTGAAGATAATACTTATGCGGAAGATAATGAGTACTAGTGGAGAAGCGTGGTATACTTATTTGGTCATCGCCGGGTATATTTCCTATAGGCCACGGATGAGTACATATATTATGTTTCTCTGTTATTGAAAAAGAGCACAAACAAAAAACCCAGTTTTATTGCAGTATTTGTATCTACTCCGGCTTCTACTAACAATATTGTTAATCGAAAATGTTTACAGGTTTATAATTCCTTGATTTTACAATTTTGAAAGTTTTCACAACTTGTACGCAGAGCAACGACACTTAAGATCGATTTTAAACAGCTAGTTGACCTTGTATTGAATTACTGGAATGATTAAATTGAATGTTCTATATTTATATAAATTAGATAATATCATAGTATCTATAATATTGAAGATTTGTGTCCTCGATATCAATACTTGTTTTATTAAAATCCAAAATCTGTAAAATTTGTAAATCCTATAGAAATTGGACAATATCTGGTGTCAAAACAATAAAATTGGCAACTCCAAATGCTGTGCGAGAGATTTATTTCATCGTCATATAGGTGTTCATTCGACAGTGTAGACAGTTATGATAGTGAAACAATACGATTCGCTATCAGGTTGATAGGAACATACAGACAGATGAAAATTGAGATGCAGATAGGGTTGAGAAGAAGAGAATTGTCTGGAAATCACAAAGCATCAGAAACAGCCATGGAGTTGGGAGAGGATCGAAGCATCGCAATGTGTCCCACCCCAACACTCCACCCTTAAACCATCTAACTAGAGCACATCATTCGAGATTTAACTTAAAATTCATTCAGAACTTTCTTCGACCGTATTTCCAACGACAAACTACGCTTGGAAGTGGAAACTTTTCGTTCGTCTCTCGTGCCTGCTTCATGTTTTATTCTCTTCTCTTTCACTCACTCACTCTCTCACTCTTTCTCTCTTTTCTCTCACACACAATCATCCTTCCTTCTCTCTCTCTCGTTCCTCTTTATCCTCATCTCAGCTGACATTCTCGTCGACTTTTGGCGTTCATTCCTGGAAGACTGGAAATTTCTAGAATAATAAATCCCGCAAACACAAACACCAACCTGGAAATTAATAATGAAAAATTGAAAGTGCCGTTAAAATATTCAGAAGGCTCTGCCTCAGAAGTTTCAGCTACACCTACACCTCTTGAGAGACAGCTTCTTTGTGCTTTTTTAAGCAGGATGAATTTATGGAACGGGTTGAAATCAAGATGCCAATCCAGATTTTTAGTATTTCAATATTCGAACAGTACGAATTGAATCGTATTGCATTGAATCTAAATCAGCTTTATTTCGTAGAAATACATTGAACTATCTACAAGTGAAAATCTGAAGAAATGAGAACAAAACCAACATTTTCAGAAAGCGGTGAATGTAATTTAAAATTTAAAAAAATCTAAAATGAGCGAACAAGTTTAGAGGACCTACATTGATCAATAGATCTGAATTCTTCATAAAATAAATCAACAGATCAATCTAAATTCACAAATGATTTTCTGATATGATAGGCATTTGAAATGCATTCTAGTTCTGTACTCCCTCTCTTTGATGTCTTTTTGACAAGAATCCAAGCTTATGAAATGATTAATTTATTCTGTATTTCCCAGATCTGTGACACGATTTTGAGAATAACTTATTTGAATCGAATGCATTTTCCAATGATCTTGATAGAAAATAGATTTTAATCCTAGAAGAAGATTGAATATTTGAAAATCACTTTTTTTGGTTTTAAAATTGATTTAATCCATCCACAAAGATTCTGAATCTAAGAAAAATTCTCGAGTATCCGAACATTCATAGAACATTTCTAGTTCTACAAACTGCCTCTGCATATCGTTCACCTTTTTTCAGGTTCTATCGACTGTAATGCCATTTACAATAACAGTCAGAATAAAATGTCCCGGCCAATACTTTAAATGGCTGGATGACGGGGGTGAGCATTGGCCATTGCCCAATGTATTGTTGCTCCGTTACAACACGCAGTAGGGCAGTAGAGACAGTTGGGGGTGAATAATCTCCAGAGAAAACCTGCGCTCCCCGTGCTTACGGAGAGGAAACTCTGGCTTCATATCACAGCCGGTGACAATCCTCGATACGGTGAGCAGCTATCAGTTTTGTTATCAAGAGCCAATAAGAAAATGTCATATCTCCTCAAGAATGTGTTTATAAAGATCATTAGTGTAATGTTATGTTTCTTAATGAACCTTATGTTTCTTAACATAGATCTTGACAAACCTTAATTCTTGAACTAGGGTTTTTATATTCCAACTCATCAAATCCAAAGTTCCAAAGCCCCTGGGTTTGAATTATCAACTGCTATAGTCATATATTATAAGAAACAGTTGATACATAGTTGTGAAGTTGAATACAAAAAGTTGATCAATCATGATTTATCAATAAAAAATTGATGAAATACTCGTGTTATGATAACTCAAATCATTACAAAGAAGGTTATCTGATTTCAAGAGATTATGTGAAAATATGATAAATCAATCAACCGCACTGCATTTTATCAATATTATTTTGCAATTACTTGTTGAGCTTGTTATAGCTTGTGGTAATTGAGTTTATTCTTAATCAAGGAGTAGCTTGATTAAGAATAAATTCAATTATCTTTTCAGATTACATACTGAACGCTTATTCTGATTTTTCTTTTTATTATTTCAGATACTGGAATGGATCACCTACTGATTAGTACAATAATGCTTGTATTTAGTACAATGAATACTTGGAATAAATAAATGGAATACCTCCATTTATATAGACATTCAGACATATGAATTTTTAAAATTATTTGAGAACTTTTTCAATTTTATTTTTATTAATTTTGATGATTTCTGAAATTGTTCCTGTTATTATCTTTGATTAATGTTGGGACTAAGTTGGTAGCTTCTTCCGAAATTGAAAGCAAAATAACTCATACTTTCTTGACCAAGTTACCTCATTTTCAAACCAACCTTCTCGACCGGTTTTCTTAACCGAATTTTTATTATCGCTACTTATCGAATTGATACTCAGATAGCCCTTAAGCTTTTTTTAAGAAAGCTCTTAAAAAAAACTCCTATGAAAAATCCTTTTATGATAAACACATAACTCACCCCTTAGCCACCCCGTAGTACGCGTATCCTCGACACATTGAGAGCTTCCTTTCCACAAGAACTGTGGGAGCCAAAGCCACGAGTAGTCAGTGAGCCGGCAGCTGATAGTGTGCTGTGCGCGGGTAGAAAACGAAATCGCGTGATTTTTCATGATAAACAAAACTCTGTCAATCGGAATTAACAATCGAACAATCGTTGTTCCCACTTCTTAGTTATTCTCAGTATTTTGTTTGTGACCTAACTTGAAATAGTCATCGAAATTCGCGTGGATTCTTTTCAGCGATATTGGAGCTGGTGTATGTCATGTGATTACCTGGTGATATGAAATTGATAAGGTATTTTAACAACAATATCTCATTTGTTTTTTATTACATAATAAACTTTATAATCACAGTGTGCCAATTCCCATAAAAATTTGCATTGGAATTATACACAAATCATATATTATGTTAGGATGGAAGGAAATGAGATATTGCAACTATTCAATAGCTTTTAAATCATAATCGGATTCGAATTCATAATCATTCATCGAATTTCCTTACTAGCTATTATTCTCTTGTCAATATTCGCAGTAGCGGAAGTCTTTAGAGTATTATAAATAGCATTAATTAGGAATTTCGTTCAATTAATTATCATAATATGTTATGTTGAGTAATTATTCATTTCTTACCTATAATTTGCCTTTGCCAGTGTTTAGTTTTCAAGATTTTAAGCTTTTAAAGCAGTACCAAAAGTACAGACACTATTTATAATGTTAGAAAAGTTATTTTTGATGTTTCTTTTGACAAATGCGTGAAAGGGTCCATTTTTGCCTATAATTCAAGGATATTAATCCATTTAACCCTTTAGAAATTCCATTATTAAATACAATTGTACTTGTTAGATCAGGAGCATCAATTACCTGAGCTCTATTGGTATATTCAGATGAAAAAATAAAAATTGAATTAATTAAATTTAATATCAAAATTAAAACATTTGGCAAAAGGTGGTGGCGGGAATAAAAAATGTTCCAACACTCTGTTGTGGACCTTTTACACACCAATTGACACACTGTGATTATATATAGTCTCTGTTTTTATTTTTGAAGTAAGTTATTATAATTGATTGTTCAATATTACATGAATGAAGTTTTGGTTATTCACTGTCTGACTATAGGTACTTGTTCTAAATGATTCATATGATGAAACCTGGTGCTCTGATATTAAATTGATAAGGAGTTTCGACAACAATATCTCAATTATCATTTATCAATTCAAGTATTTCGATCAATGGTTCAATGGTGTCTCAACACGATTCTCAATGAGGTTACCCCACCTACCTCACTACTGTTCTCAATTATTGTATTTAATCTATGTTTTGTATTATTTTTGTATTCTCTGGGAATAATGGTATATGATTAAAAGTAATGAAAAATAAAGGAATGAAGTCTTGACAATCTCTTGCTGCACACCTTTTTATCAGTCCTTGATGAGTTACGATAGCAACAAATGCCTACAACTGCAAGTTTGTTCATTGAATAACAATTACAGTAATAATTATTATTCCTAAGCTGACCAGTTGACGAAAAGTGGAAGCGATTAAAAAGTAGCGCTGGCGTCACTTTGTAATTTAAACGCGTAAAAAACCGGGGGCAGCCTGAATTTTCACCCTCTTCCCCATAACTAGCGCCAGGAGTATATCTGAATGTTTATGGGCCATACGTGCTTCCTGAACTCTGTTTGTATTTTAATTTTCTCGTGCAAAGGCTTTTATTAGCCGCTGTTTTTAATCAACGCATGTTTATGACGGAAATCCCTTCCTTTAGGCCGTAGCTTTGGCCACTTATGGTTGGTTATGATGCTATTTTTCTCACCCCCTCTCCACCAATTACACCCCTGAATCCCTTTTTCTACTCCTTTTACACCCTCAAAACCACCCCCCACCCCTAGCAAAGCGTGTGCAGAAAATTACCAGGGTACGTGTTGAGCGAATGAAACTGATTGCACACGTAAGATAGCGGAGGCTTGATATCATGTCTGGAGTGTGAGGAACACACAATCAGAGTCGTGGAGGAAACAACAAAGTGACCTAATTTTTCTCTGCGAACGGTTTCCTCGCATGAAACAAGAACCTTCAGAAAAATGGTGTGTTGTTGAGTGGGCTTTCTCTTGTAAGAACATTGCATTGTGATCAATGTTTTATGGAATAATAATTATTTATCTAAAAATCAACCAAAAGATGAACTATGAACATTATAATATTTCTGAAATTAACTATGATGATCATTGTTGTTATCTGTTGATCATCTGTTGTATTGAAACTATGACAAGCGTTGAAAAAATCTTCAATTTCTGAATGGAAACTCACAGGTTTATAAAATATGTGATGGAATAGAAATAAGAAGACTCTATCATTATCCTTTTAAAAGATTACATTCCATCAAGGAAAACAAATATAATTATAATATACAATATAATCTTGTATTATCCTTGGTTCCATTATCCAGTAACAGAACTAGCACTCAAAAAGGAGAAGCAGATTTGTTCACCACCCAGTAACTGCTGCCATCTACTGGCAGAATTTTGAAACAGCGTGCGTAACAAGCAGTTGACCGATGAGGAAAGAGTAGGCGGAGCTTGGAGCTTGAAATGGCTGTGGGCGTAGCTCTAATCACCATCTTGTTTGCGATTGGTCCGACGAACTTATTTCTTCAATACTTGTTCAAGTAAAGTCGTGACTCTAAATTCCGTCACATACACTATCATTTTCACTGTGCTTATTCCTGTGTATAGGAGGACACGTTAAGAGCCCTTCTTGCCATTGACTGAATTTGTATAAACAAGGTGATTTTTGCGTGTGCGGGTGAAGGGGGGTCAAAACAAGTTTACTCTTTTGGACGCTATTTTTCATCGGATAAGTCATGAAAATAATATCGATTTGTTCAGAAAGATCTGTAGAATTTTTGAATAACTTAAAAAATCGATTTTTCAACTTTAAAATGGCAGTATTAGTCGATGAATATTGACATAATTCACTCATTTCAACCTTCAATTGAAGAGAGTGATAATTAAATTCAAGGTATAGCGATAATTCTAGCAATGTTTATTTTTAATTTGAAACTATCCACACATTTCAAGCTTTAAAAATAGCAACCGAAGAAGAAAACTGTCGAGTGCCTGTTTCTTGTATTTTTAAAGGTATTAAGGGCTTTTAAGAAGTCGATCCCGGCTGCAGGTTGATTTCATCTCTCACCATCACCCATCTCATTACCTCCGTACAAGCACATGGGAATAACTCTCGAACAAAAAAATAAAATGAAAACATCGATTTGTTCCATTGTTCCATTGCGTAACAGTCGATTTATTATCAAATACGCATGAAAAGAGGACTCATATTGAATCATAATCCTTATACAATAGGGTACATTGAATTGATATTATTGCAGCCAAAATTAATGCTTGAGCAAAAGTTGTAATTCCCACCGAATAAAATTAATTGAATCCCAAAATCCGATTGGATTCGACATGAAATTGCACATTCAGCAGAATAGCGACAGAGAATTAACTAGTGTACCTTATTGATCTATACGCTGACGACATAGCATACCACGAAGAATACAATCGCAATGATTAATGAACGGCTCGCAGTAATTAATGAAGCCAGATAATAGTTAACAGAAGCAATTATTCGCTAATAAATCGCTGCAAAGCTGACCTGGCTTTGTCGATGAAGTTCGCAAATTTATGGTTTAAGGGTGGTTTTGCGCTGCACTACTAACAATAGTACCATTATTAATCGACAGTCGGCAGGCCATAACTGTCTTATAAAGCATAACCATTTACTAGAGTCGATTGTTGAAGTTTGTAATTATGGTTCATGCTGTCCCGGTTGAACTAATTCTAACATCCGGTTGAATTGATTGGTAGTTGAGCTGTTGTGTAAGGAAATGTTTCTGTAGTTTGATGGAACAAACTTTGACTACCCTCAATAATAAAGAAAAAGACCTTTTAAAATTTAAAATACAATTACAATATTGATTCTATCCTCCTCGTTGATGATATGTCTCTTGCAGCTTGATTCCATTATGAATAGATAGGTACTGAGGTACCTATCTATTCATAATGATAGGTATAGATAAGGTTTTACCTTTCTAGAAACTTCAAGAACCTAATTTTTGTATAATGAGTGGGATATAAATGTAGGATTAAAATTTTTTCCAAATAAATTTGTATTAAATCGAACTCATGTACACTAACAAAAAATAAAAGAAACTCTTGAATGATAATAAGGAACTCTGATATAATTGTAATACATATGAGAAATAATATAAATTCACGAAATATAAATCTAATAAATATAACTGACTTTTATCACTGCACATAACATTCGACGTTGAAAAATTTATAACAAAATTCACGGTTACTTTAAGTAACTATCTTATCTCAATCGGTGGTGATAAACCCCAATCTCCTGGTGAACGTATTTAGCTGGCTATTGTCAAGCCCACAGCCGGTGGAGAATTAAGTTGACAAATCCTTTTAAAAAGTCAAACAGTGGTCGTCTTTTGTTATCCTTACACGCAGATAAAAATCACAAACCCTCACAATAAAATGGTTACATGGGGTGCACCTGGGTTTTACGTCTCCTACCCCCGTCCCACAACGCCATTATTGTTATTGTAAAGCCTTCACCTCAGATTATTTTTTGAAAGGCCACCCTTGATTCATCCAACCCGCTATTCTTTGATAAACCTATTTGTCTGTCATAAACGATGTGAATAGAAAAAATAAATCAATGTGGAACAAAAAATAACATGGAATAGAAATGTCTTTCTGGAATCATGATTCCCGATTCAATGTGGAAGTTGGCTGTGTTGTATTTAACATTTGGATAAATATAGAAATAGAAAATAAATCCTTTTGTTAATTTGTTCTGAATTCAGGTTCCTTTTAAAGATCGAAGAGAAATTCGAAACTCAGTGAATTTACAAATGAATTGCATGAAGATGTTTAGAATTTATCCATTCAAGATCTTATACATCATTTTAATTACCCGGATGAACCATTTTGAATTATTATTACGTCGTATTACTTTGGTGCATGTACACGTAAAACATTGAAACCAGATATCAGTAAAGTCCGATGTCCATTCTGTGTGAATTGGTCAGTCACTTACACTCTTCTTCTCATACTATTAATACTCAATAATATTTTCTCACAATAATATTCAATAGTACATAATACTCACAATATGTCTATTCTTGAATAACGTTTTTTCAATTTCTCAGACATCAACTCTATCGAAAAACATTCTGCTAAGCTATTCATCTACTACGAATTGTATAACAATACTCAATCAATCATTGTCGATCATCTCTCAATGCATAAAGTTGTAATGCCCTTATTTTATATTATAATTCAAGCAGTAAACATAAAAAATTATTAAATAAATAGTAAGTGATTAGTCTATTTTTCCTCTCCCAAATAATATCGTGATTTTTGCTTCTCGTGTTTTTTGTAACAATCAATGCAATAAATTATTTAAAATGAATATTCTCATTCCACCAAATTCTTAACAGGTTGCTATCCCTGAGTGTAATCACAATGGATGATAATATTATTCGGACGGTATTGTCTCTGGTATCATGTATCTTTCTAAATCCCTGCACAGCAGTATTGATGAAACATGTCACTCAGAAGAGTGCATAAATGAAGGTATTCAAGTGGGTGCACAGCATTGTTGAAATTTATTGTTATCTTAATATTTCACGCTTCGTTGCTCCTTTTGAGACCGGTTTCATTGAGCTGGTATGAATTTTAAAATTGAATATTTCATATAAACTCGAAGAGTACAGTCTGTTTTTGCAATTCAGTGCAGCTCTATGGAGGGAATTGAATTTATCTTGTGTTGTGCACAGAGAGTAAAGCAGAAGAACTTTACTTCTATTCTCTCTGGTTGTGTACTTCATGAGTTCGTTGTCTCTTTTTCTACTCTTTCTTACTCTTTTTCAATTCCTTCTACTCTCTTCGTCTTTCCCCACTTTACCTGGAGTTCTCTTCTCTCACACTCTGTTTTCCTCTTTTTCTCATGCTTTCTTTTGTCTTTCGTTCTGATTCGCTCAATCCGAATCCATCCGACAGAATCAGTGAAGTAAGATTCAGTTTTTAAAATTATTGAACTTGCAGAATGGATCAATAGTATTTAATCTTTTGAAATAGAATTTCGATTCATCCTTACCTTCTCCTCTTATTCCATTCAATCAATCAATCAATCAATTTGCCGCTGAACCTCTTTCATTTATACTCTTTTTTCTTGGAAAATTGGGTTATTGAAAACTTTTGTAATGAATTTACGTGATTATTGAACATTTGTGAGGAATGATGATCTCAAGTAAGTCATGAGAAATTGAAGCAAAAACTCGCAATTCCTAGCTGAATATAATTTTTTGATGATTTATTTGAAAAACGATTTTCGTTTCAACATTTATTTTTTACATCTATCTTTATGGTATAATAACCATGATCTTAATCCAACATATTTATAATTATTACTTGTATCACCTACATTGTCCACAATCTACATTGTTGATTGTACACAAATGTAAAAACTCACTCTGCTTTCAAGAGTAGTATTGAGCTACTCTGCATACATATTTAACACTTAGAAGTACATAATGATCACAAATGTAAAACCCCCTCCACAAACAATTCACTTCTATTCATACTACTTGAATTACCTATCCTATTTCCTACACTGTCCACATTGTACGTTTGAATGTACACAAATGCAAAAACACACTTTGCAAACAATAGATCACAGCTGTGATATCACTGTTGTCAGCGGAAAATATTACCTTTCACCTATAATCTGTTTGTCGCCCTAGTAAACTAGAGCAGCTGCCAGAGTGATCCAGTTGCAAGCTTTTGGTTTACTACCCCTCTATTCCAAAACCCTGCCCTCCAACTCAATCAATCTCTTTCTATTTTCTATCTCTATCTTTCTTTCTTTCTCTCTACTCTCTTTCCATCTTTCTCTCTTTCTCTCCCTTTCCATCCTTTCTCTCTTTCTCTTTTTCTCTCTTACTTTTTCCTCTCTTTCTCTTTTAGTCTTTAGTCTTTAATCTTTCTGTCTTTAGTCATCTCTTTCTCTCTCTCTTTTCCACATTTCTCTCTTCTTTCTATCTTCTCTTTCTCTCTTTCTTCTTCCTCTCTTTCCCATCTTTCTCTTTTCTCTTACTTTTTTCTCTCTTTCCATCTTTCTCTTTCTCTTTTCTCTCTTCTCTCATCTTCTCTCTTTCTTTCTCTTTCTCCCCTCTTCTATCTCTCTCTTTTCTCTCTTTTCCATCTTTTCTGTCTTTCTCCTCCTCTTCCCATCTTTCTTTCCATCTTTCTGTCTTTCTCTCTTTTTCTTATTATTCTTTTATTTTCCCTTCTTTTTATTTTCTTTCTCTTCTTTTTATTTCCTCTTCTTTTTTCTCTCTTCTCTCTTCTTTTTTTCCTATGTATTTCCTTTCTCTTTCTCTTTTCTGATCTTTTGATTATTCTATTCTATTATATTTCTCTCTTTCCCTTTCTCTCTTCCTTACTTTCTCACTTTCTCTTTTTCTCTTCCTCTCTTTCTCCCTTACTCTCCTCTCTCTCACTCTGTTTCTCACTCTCTTTTCTTTTTTTCTTTCTTTGCTAACACTCACTCTCTCTCCAGTCTCTTTCTCTCTCAAACCCTCAAACTGTCGCTCCCTCTATCTCTCTCAGTCTATCGCTCTCACTCTCGCCTCTTCTCCCTCTTCAAATTCAAACAACTTGGAAACCATTCAAACTTCAATTCGCATTGTGAGTCGCGCCACTCTGTAACCGTTAGCAGTTATTGGGTTCACACCCGTCCGTCATTCATCTTTCCTCGCTGATTCATTCTGTTGCAAAAGCGATACATCATTTCGGATTGATTCAGGCTCGACTGCCATTTGACCATCGCCCGCCCCCCAACATGTGTGTCCTATTTATTGTGCCAGGATTTAAGAGTATTCAATTGATACTCGCTTCCGGAAATAGTTGAGGGAACAAATCCGGAGACGCTGAAGTTTGGATACGCGGTGATGATGGATGATAAATTTGTGGCGAGATGAGGGGTGATGTTGAATATTTCCAAGAAAACATTTTCTCAAATACTTTTTCTATGTTTTTCTAGCTGCAAACGTATTCAGGTTTGAGGATATTTTACATGGGGTTGGAATTAGACAGTCAATAGTCTTAAAACGCAAGGAAACGTGAATACTGCACTAGAAATCGAAAATTTACTGTTTACATTTACTGTTCCAAACGCCATTTTTCAAGTAAGGTGAGGAGAGGTTTTTGTTTGAAGGAAAAGAATATCATTCCCAGAATACTCTCATACATTAGATTCGACTATTTGTCTCATGCTTCTTCCAGCTCCTCCAGTCTTTTAAGTGGTCTTTGGGCTCGAAATCAACACCTTGAAAACCCCTAGATACGTGCCCTAAATTATCTATTAGAATAATATGATGAAAAAGATCATTCGAATGATGAATAAATACCATCTCCCAAATAAAAAAGAATCAATTCATTGCTATTTTCTTCAATAATGTTGATTGAAATAATACAGTATATAAATTGTATTGATCGCTATTATCTAGAAGGTTCTTCTGGTTTTCAATATGAGTCATAGATTGTTTCTGTAGTGGTATAATAGGTGGCTTATCGTATTGCTAATTAAATATTTTGAGATCGAATTCACCAATGAAGATCATCTTGAGAGTCGTAGGTTTATTAATTGAATCATTCCTCTATTAATTCAAGTACAAAAGATGAAGTCATACTTGATTTGAGAATAATAGTACTAAGTAATAGATTCTGAGAAGAATAGATTCGTTTAAGAAAAGACTATTCTAAATGGCTTTTTACAAAGACAATCTCGATTCAGACTAGCAAACATGACAATTAGGACAATTACTAGTTCTTTCAACTATTGACCCCAACTCAAGTTTGTCGGTGAATTGAAATCAGGGAGGGAAAAGGTAACTTCAGCGGTATTAGAACGTAGTACCGAGTCGAGTCTCTTCGGAATAAGTGCTGGTTTTCCGGCGAAAACTTGGGATTGAATTAATTTCAATTTGTTCGTTAATTAATTGCAAGTCTGTGTTTATTCGCTTCCGTGGAACTTTCGAGTCGAAGTCGGAGTTAATTAAGCGGGCGATTCGAGTTTTTCTTCCGTCTATGAATAGTACTTTAACTCTCTGTTGGCCGGCGGAAATGAATAAGAAGGAAGAGGAGAGAAAGAGGGAAGAGGAAGAGAAGGAAGAGGAGGAAGAATGGGATGGGTAGTAGTAGCAGTTGGAGGTAGAGGGTCATTTTATATTTTCCAATGTTCACTGGAAACAGAAGAACTCTCTCCCTAGAAATGGCAAAGCAAAAGCTCATTATGAGTGGGCATTCGAGTTTACTGGGGCATGAGTTCGGGGATTTTTCAGAGAATAGATTTAAAAGTAATTATGAAGCAAACAATTTTGTGACTTGTCCCAATTGTGGAACTTATTTGCCCAACGTGCCACGATAATACTGTATTTGTGGGTTGAATGTCCTTTGATATTGATAGTGCCGTGACTATCAGTTTTGCAGTATCATTGATAATTAAAAAACTCAATTCTTAAAGAAGTAATACAAGAGGAGCAAATCCCCCAGAAAAATTCAATGCACTTCATTAAAATACAATGTAGAAGAATATATTACAAAAAAATAAATGGAGAACATATACTGTACATAGATGAGCATAGGCCCACTTATTGAGACAATTGGATATTCAGGATCGCAATGGAATAGTGGACGAAAAATTCTCATTCATGAGCGAATCATAGTGATTAAAAATGATTGTATGCAACTTGTTTGATATCTTACACTTTTTTTTTGCTTGGATATTGTCTCATCCACTCTTCTTACGTGAATGAAAACATACCATTTCCAAAACAAAACAATAAATAATATAAATGAATACGATGCAATGAGGAACAGTGGTTTGGCAACCTCATTAAAAATCACGTTGCATAACATTAATAAAATGAACATTACAAGAAATAAATGAACAGAAGAAATCACAGTGATTTGCTAAACAGCTCGGTAATAAAACGACTCCTGAGTAGTCGATTGTGATATTTTTTGTCTCCAGAGTTTTTTCAAACGTATCTCCTTGCATGTCTTATCACCTGTCCAGGAGTCGAAACTCTTGTCCTAAACGTATTCATGAATCTTGATGCCCCGCAACTCATTTCATTCGCGAAATTAATGCGGCATGAAGCTAGCCTTGTTCATCTTAATTGGCCGAGGGTTGATTTTCAGCACACCCCGAAGAAGTGAAATAACATTTTCGAAATTGTCTTCTTGGAAAGTCTCGCCAGCAAATTTTGCCGAATGTGCGAAGATTCAGCCGCACTATGCTAATGGCTCGGGTACCTAAGGATCGACTATGAATATTAAGTAGGCAACTTATTTACTTTGACAAGGACTTGTTACTGTAGGCAGTCCTAAGCCCCTTCCGCGTCTCTGCTTCCCTGTACACGGAGTGACGCCTCGCTTCTTCAACTTACTTCCACCCCTCCACCCCTCCAACCCAACATCCCTCCAACTTAGTTCGTCTTTCTTATTAGTGAGCGGCAACCAGCTTACCTAATCCGATTTGCAAGAAAGCGATCACAGCTTATCGGATTGCAAGACTATGAAAACCGAAAACAACTTGGAATCTCTTCGGAATGGAGGAAAAATGTCTTTGGATGTTACCTGTTGTTATCTGACAAAGCTAATGAGTTCGGAAAGTGCGTTTTGAACATTTGAAATCTTATTCCAAGTTTAGTAGGGAACCAACTAGCATTATTCAATTAATTATCAATTGCGATATTTACTCCTCACAGAAAATCTTATTGAAATCAGAACTATCAATAACAAACAGTTCAAACGTCTAGCTCCAAGTAAAGAATTCTATTTAAACTTTTATCTGCGCAAATGTAAGTGCTTCCTTCCAATTAAAAGTATTCGTTTTGTAAGAAAAAACTATTTATATACCTAACACTGTGCTTCCAATCTTTTTGTTACACATTTAATCAATGTATTGATTCATTTCATCAATTGGATTTAGTGCGTTATTGAATGTCCAAATCAATAAACTCTGTTTGATAATGGATGATAATGAATTGTTGTCCAGATAAGAAAACAGATCTAATTTCATTGTATCTAATTGTCGTGAATCATCTTTGTTTCAAGAAACCGTTTATTTACAAGTACACTAATTATCTCTCATGTTTACTTTCAAACATATTTACTCAAGGATTATCGCAAATTTTAGCTCGACTTTTTATTTCTTTTTCAACTCGTATGATGATGACTGCACAAAATTTTTCATGAGGTTACCTGATTACTGTATTACCTGTATATTTTTATTATTATTATTCACGTAATAAACTTTATTTATAGATCACGTGAAGCTCTACGATTCTTTCCGTAATTTGCTCATGACATTTTTTTATTGTATTTATATTTCATTATTATTTGTATTTTTTGGGACGTGTGTGCCAATAAACGAATTCCTCAACACATTCTTATAACAAATGTGTCATGAAGCTTCATGCTGGTCATTCACTTTCAAAGAAAGACGTTTATAATACTGTACCTCGTTATACTTTGTAATATTGGGCCCGTTCGTGAGAACAGTGCACGCTTCATTTGAGAATCGATGCGACCGGAATTCTATGCCATTACCCACACAGCCGACCCGTTAACTTCTAGCACATGGGTACGTGCTTCCGTCCTTTTCGAGTTCAATAAAGACAAAAACAGCACATGATTACGTACTTCATTTGTTCACGAATTCAGCTAAAACCAGACGTGTGTCATAGGTCGCTCTATTAGCGTAGTACAGCATTTTCATCTCTAACCTGCACACGACCATAGAGTATGTAGAAATCTCTCTATTACTCGACTGCGCACACGTCTAAACTTTCGCTAGGGAAATACGCCAGGGAACAAAGAGTCCCAGCTAGACTCGCCTAGGGGTGAATTCCACCCCCTGCTAATAGCACCCCCCTACACCACTACTCTGACCTAGTACTGAATAGAACGGCGTCTACCTACTCCCACAATGCAATTCTATAGTTTTGTGTGTCTAGGCATACGTTCAACTACTGTAAAGGGTGAAACCAGGGAGGAGTAAGATGGGGGGTGAAACCACCCTCTGGGTGGGGTGGACTGTTCAATGGAAGTGTGCTTTCAACCCCCATCCGCTCTCCAGACATCACCGACCTAGAAATTGATCGGTTTGAACTGATTCTGCAAACTGTTCTATATTCTACACAAGCTGACTGCTCTTCTAGTTTAGCCGTATGTCGCGTTTTCGAACATGGATCCCATATAGCCTATATAACTCTATAACATATACATGGTATACGTGATTGATTTCTTCATTTGTTCACGATATGGAACCAATAGAAAACTTATGTAGGACAAAGAGACTATACATTTCAATATATGAATAGAACCGAAGAGCCTATACTGTATGGAATGTATTACTTCTACTGAACTTCATATAGCCTACAAATAGATGTATATTGGATAGTTCTTCAGTTATATAGAACCAATGGATAACCTATATAAAACAAAGATAATATACATGTATATACTGCATCATATTATGTATAGAACCAGAGAGACTATGCTGTATAAAATGTATTACTTCTACTACACCAAACTTCATAAATAGCCTACATATAGCTGTATATTTGATAGTTCTTTGGTTTGGCTTTGTTTTTCCACCCCTATAAGGTTCACGTGGCATCCAGCATCCTGCCATATGGCGTTCAATATTTTCCTATGTGATTTGTATCTTTCTATAATATTGGAAATGAGATCGGTTGTCAGAGCTGAAGTGTGGGTTTAGGATTTTGGGCGTTTGTATAGAATGATATGTATGCTGGAGGGTGTTTTTGTGATGCACATGTTGTATTGAGTTGAACACATTTGACGTGTAACATAAAAAATTAATATTATTTGCAGAAATGCTTACTATAAATGTAATGAAGACCAGTATTTGTAATGTATTGTAGTTTTCAGATTGAGGTGAGTACATTGAGATGATTCATGATGTAGTGTATCAAATTACATGTTATTTCAAATTCCGTTATTTTCTAAACAATTTGCTCTTTCTAAACAATCTCTTCTTTATTCCTCCGTATAAGAATCCCTCACTAGTCTTATTTGTTATACTCAATGGAATTATTCAATGATATGAGCATCAATATGATTGCCTTCAAGTTTAAAAATTACAAGAACGTGATATGAATTCAAGTGTAAACGTTCTTAAATTATTAGTATTATTGTAGAGAACTAGTTCATAGAAATAGCTGGTGTATTGATATTGATAAGAGAGACTATAATGTGATTGGACATATCCTGTGGAGGAATTGAAGGACAACGTATCGATAGCAATAAAGTATATCGATAATCAATTTCAATTGAATCAATCTGTTTAGCTTCGTTATTATTGTGGAAGTTACATTGCGGCTGTATCGTTTGCACCAGATAGAACTATCAATGTATGAGAGCGGTGAGCACTCTTCCATACCCGAGGATGGGACAGGCACAGGCTGGGATATGGGATATGCACCAATCCTAAGCTTTTCCTAACCTCGCTATAGAGAGGCCTGTGCCTGTCCCTTCCTCGGATATTTAATAGCACTCACCTATGAGAGCTTCGAATAAATTCATCATTGGATGCTTTCTCTATTATAACTATCTCTCATATTATTCTGAATATCCTTAAACCTTATGAAAACTTCTGATCGGCGCTACTTTATTCTCACTGCTCATGAATGTTTCTCTCTGAAAAGTTGATGGATTACATGATCAACAACAAATCAAACTTGTCAAAAACAGTCACTACTGCACAAACGTTGAGTTCATATAGTACCAAGCTGATTTTGCATCATTTAAATTTTAAAATATTTGATGGAAAACAGGAAATGAAGTGATTGAGGATGATCAAAATAGAGTGATTTGAATTTGGCAAAGAGTGACTAAGTTACTTCGTATTCAAGGTGAGCAGCTGTGTTTTTGATTGATGTGCTCCGAACTAGAAAAAAATTATGATTGACGAAGACAGACAAAATGAGGTCGGTTTGGAAATAGAAACCGAAGTGCCTCTCTACTTCTTGCATTTTCTTCTCCTTTTTCTCCACCTACTACCCCACCCACTCCTCCTAATCCTTCTCCTCCTCCTCCTTCCTCTCATTTATCCCTCTTCTCCTCTTTCTTCCTCCTACTCCTCCTCCTCCTCCTCCTCCTTCTTCTCCTTCTTCTTCTTCTTCTTCTTCTTCTTCTTCTTCTTCTTCTTCTTCTTCTTCTTTCTTCTTCTTCTTCTTCTTCTTCTTCTTCTTCTTCTTCTTCTTTCTCTTCTTTTCCTCTTTCCCATTATTTTTCTCTTCCTTCTTTTTTCCTCTTCTCTTTTTACTTCCTCTTCACCTGCTTCTTCTTCTCCTTTTTCTTATTGAACTTGGTTTTCCTTCTTCTTCTCCTCCCCCTTTCCCAAATTATCCACATCATTCTCTTCCTTCTTCTCCACCGCCTCCAAAGTAATCTTCCTTCCCCTTCCTCTTCTTTTTGCCCTCTTTTCTTTTCCCTCTTCTTCCCTTCAATCTTCATCTTCTAAGCTTTCGTTCTTCCTGCTCCTTATCTCTTCCATTACCCCCTGCTCCTACTCCTACTCTAACCCTCCTTCTCCTCTCCCCCTCATTCCGTTTCACCTTCTTCTCCTCGTATTCCTTCTCTTTTTCTTACTTCTTTTTCTCCTTTTTCTCGTTTTTCCTTGTCTTATTCCTCTTTCACCTCTTTCTCCTCCACCTCTTTATTTGCTTCACCCACCTCCTCCTCTTCCTTATCGTCTCTTTCTCACTCTCCTCCTATTCCTTCTTCTTCTACTTCCTTTTCTCCTTTTTCACCGTCTTATTCCTCCTTTTTCTTCTCCTTCTCCACCTCTTCATTTTCCTCCACCCTCTCCTTCACCACCTCTTCATCATCCAGTATCTTCCTTACTATTACTGTCCCTCGTGTATCTCCTGTACCCAAGGGTTGTAAATAATAATATTGCATCTCCAATATATCTCCCTATACGCGCAGTGCTTATTTCCCCTCGCTTGTAATACATTACAGGCTCCTGGCCCACCAAATCGCTCCCTCTTTCTGCAGATCTGTGCACTTTGCATATGAAAGACTCGCGCCTGATGCTTGCTTCGAATATCAGCTGTCTCCAATAACATGTAGCCCACAACATCGATGAAGCAGTACAGTTGATTGATTGTCTTTGAACAAAATTTGGTTTCGTTGCCAACCAAAATACAATATCAAGATTTATGTGCGTGGTAATCCTTCATCATGTCATCATGAGATAATTTTAATATGTATTAGTATTTTATGATTGATGTTGTGTTACCACATAATTATTTATAACAAAATGTTTATAAGAATAAGTTGTGATATTTTGGTATTGAAAAACTGTCACTAGCATAGTGGTTATAACTGGCGCCTATTACATTGAAAATTCTCGTATCAAAAGAATTCTAGGCTAATACGGTTATTCTAATAATTGTTAATCTAATAGGTGGTTTTGATTTGATAAACCCATAGCAGAAAAAAAGCATAATTCTCTTCAAATCATTCTCATATAAATTTCCAGAACAAGTGCGTACTTATAAGTGTTTGAAAATGTAAAAGTATTATTTTATGAAAATGTAATGGTATTATTGATATAACAGACAAGGAGGCTGGATTCACAGTTCTAGCCTATTTACTCAAATTTCGTGAGTTAGAGCTGAGTTGTGGCACAGCCAATTTCATTTTTTAAATTCTCATTAAAAATTTCATTTATTACTGCAGTCGGCCTTAGCGTGGAATAAAAATTTGCAGACCTGTATTTGGTTGTTTGTACGATAGAAAAAGGAAAGATAGTGATTTCAATTCATAAGATAATATTTTATATGGGATATATCTCTTTGTAGACAAATTCAAATCAACAACTACAGTAGTAAATAAGTGATTATCAGACAATTAAAAATTTATCACTTCTCGAATAATGTAAAGTATGTGTAGTTTTGTTTAATTGAATGGAACTTACAATATCTCAAAAATTAACTTTAAATGTCGGTTTCCAAACAAATCACCAAGTGTCAATCCAACAAATTTCATGATTCAAAGAAAAATATTTCTGTAAATTAGAAATGCTTCTACCTATCCATAAGTGCATGAAGTGCAGCCTACAGCATTTACAGGTACATTACACAGTCACCATTGCCATTAAAAATAAAAAAATAAGGAGAATAATTTCACCCAGTTACTAATGCCACCTACCGGCGAAATCCAGAAATATATTTCTGGCCAAGCTGGAAGGAGCAGGCGGAGCTTGAAGGTGTGTCTGTGGGCGTGGTCTAAATCTGGATCTTGTTCGTGATTGGTGAATCAGTGTTGTTCCACGCTCTGTTCTATTCTTGCATTCTCTATATTGTTTTAGTTGGTCTATCGTTCTGTATTGTGTTCGACTTCCATTAATCTTGTATTTCTTGAGTTATTCAAACTTTTCAATGTCTATTACTATTCAACATCCTTAATCAATAATTCTTTTTTCCAGGTAATTTCAACGATTCGAATCATCACAGTTGTTGGAGTATTGAAGAAACTGGAGAATTAGAATTTGTGATAGGCAAGTAAGTTTCCTTCTATATTTAAAGGAATTTTCCCTTTTTCGCTGCTGAAATAATATTACATCACCTGTTCTACAGTTTTCTCTCTCCACTATGATTTGATAAACGAGGAGGAATCGTAGGACTACTACTCTCCATCCATAAGTTGTTGAATCTTATGCTTTGTTGAATTAATCGAACGTTGAAATCTCTATAATGTTCAACTATCATAATCTAGAATTTAAGCCAACATATTTTGTAATCTACATGGATAAAGTGAATGAATAGTCTAATCTAATCCATCGAAATTCATCGATGTTCAGTTATTAGCTCAGGAGCAGATAGTTTCCAAAATTACTTTTTTGTATATTATTCATTCATCCCAATTAGTTCTCTAAACTCTGTAGTTTAATCCAACAGCTTGTTTCAAATCTTAGTAGTTTGATCGAATAAGTAAAGTTCTAGCTAGTGCAGTTCTTTAATCATCAAATTAATGGATCTAACATAATACTAGGAAATTGAAAACTGGGGCTATTTCCTTTAATTTGAGAAATCCTTAACACAGGAAGAAGACGTATGTCCACTGATCTAATGAAATTATTGCAGTGCTATTCATGTCTAGTGTGAGTCCCTCTTTTACAGGGCTTCTAAAATTTTATGGAACAATCCCCAGTACAATAAATGATTAAAAATCTGAAAATAATAAATCTGATGAATGATTGGTATGATGCATGCATTATTGTATTAAACATGGAACAGTCAAGGACGTAACCAGAAAAACAAGGGGTGGTAAAATCATATGCAATGCGTCTTATATGATTTTGAACGCATTTCTCCATAATTAGGCCTACTGCAACAGCCACAGATAATCTGATCTCAATTGCAACGACATCAAATATGCAAATGAACAGAGCGAAATGTGCTATGAAAAAGAAAAATATGCGCATACATTATGCGTAACTCGCCGCAAAACACAGCATGTAACGGGAAAGGCGTATTATGCCATGTTTCATGTGGCATACAATGGAAGGCTAACATGGTGTGAGGTTGTACTGCTTCTACAAGCCATGAAATACGTCCGGTCTACCCCATTCCAGACAGTTTTTATGAAGCTCACATTTGTAGTGTAACTATGGTGAGAAAATGAAATTTTATAATAATCATTTTATTCACTTTTATTAAAAATTTGAATTGGTGCCAGTTATATGAAAGTATTCTGACTGCATTGATTGGTTAACATTGAATTCAATGGTTTAATCGATTTTTGGAGCAGTTATTCGTTTACTGGACGATCAGAAAATATTGTGTTGTGAGAGTGAAATTACAAGTGAACTACACATTAGTAGTGGATTTCAGATTTTCAAATTCATTCAATATTAGCATAAGAATCATCAAGATATTAATTACTAACAGATAATTGGAAATAAATTATGGGTAATGGAAACTGAAATCTATTATCACAGAAATCTACATGTATATTATAGATAATGGAAATTTGTAAAATTATAATTACAATATCACAAGATCAAGAACAAAATTCTTATTATTTGTAGTAAGCTTCAAATAAAAATGGAGGTAGATTCATCTATTGAAAGATTACGGTACTGGATTAGAGAGTGGGAGTTGGAGTATTGGAGTTGATCTTGAAACTCTTTGCATTAAATTGTTTGTTATGCTTGCCTCTGAAACCAGCTTGAAGAAGATAATGAGACTCTCTTGTTAACTGAATCAAATAACAATAATGCTTATCTCATTATTAAAAAGCGTCACGTATTCATTCAAATTTTCAACAAAGTTTCCTGAAAAACCGACATGGTATTTGTACCGAGGGTCTTCTTTATGACACCAATCTGATTACCTATTTCGCCATGTATTATCTGACAAATTAATTTGTCGTTTCCGCAGTTGCAAGTTGCAGCCAAAGCGTGTTTTCATTGCGCCAGTTGTTCAATTCAAATTTGGACAGAATTCAATTTTGCTGTCGGTAGGCTTATTCCTGTATCCAGCTTGGAAACTGAATTCTCCGAAATTTGGGCTCACATTCAAATTAGCAGCTTCAGGAACGTCGCTAGCTATTTAATTGGATTGGCTACATAGGCTCTAACTTCGTTACAATTTCTGATACCAACATGCAGCCAAACCTCAAAGCCAACTTGGTAGTTGAGTTGAAATAAGACAATTATAGGATTATCTAATGAACTGGGCTGGAATGGCTGGCGGTATAAGGAAAATGGAAAATGCTTTTCAAAAGTGAAATTGTATAACAATACGGAAAACTGTTTGAAGATTTGAAAATAATTGTTCCTCTTCCATTCTAAAACAGCCCAAAATCAACGGTGAAATATTGTTTCCATTTACTCAATTATTGCACTCAGGTTCATGTAATTTGTAGGAGTTCAATAGCTGTACATTATTTGAGATAACTCTAAAACGTTTTAACGTGATAATAATTACAATCGGAATTATAAGCATTGAATTCATATTTCAATTATTCCGAAAACAACTAGATAAAAGGTATTCTGATAACGTTGGATATTTTGAGAGAGAATATTAAATGTACAAACTGAATTTCTATGAAAAAGTATTGCCAAAAGTTGATCAAGTATATAAAAATTGTTCACCTGAAATAGAATATTCAGAAACAAGCACATTAATCAATTAATTAACTGGCGCTAGGGATCAACATGAAAAGTTTAAGCTGGACCAAATTAGGTTCTCCCGTTTAGAAGCTAAGCTAAAGGGACAGCTGTCTGGAGTTCTAGAGGCGTTTGAGTGAAAAAGTAAGGGGACCGAATGCTAGTAGTAGAGGGCTGCATTAGTTGAAATAGGTTCCAGAATGGAACGGTATAAGGGGGCAAAAATGTTGGAAAAAGAGAATATAGGCGCCTCACAAAAGTTGGGTTAGGTTGGGTATGTCACATGTCACAGGTGGGGTTTGGGTTGGGGGTGCATCGACAGGGGGCATAAATTGTCACGGTTTACTCCTCTTCTGCCTGCAAAAGCCCGCCAGACTTAAGCCCCCTTCGCGTCCCCTCACGAATAGAGGGACACATTTATGACGGTTTTTATATCCATCCCCTCTCGTGTGCTGATACTCCTGGGAGATTGTTCTTCTTCTTCTCCTTCTTCTTCTTCTTCTTCTCTTCTTCTTCTTCTTCTTTTCTTCTTTTCTTCTTCTTCTTCTTCTTCTTCTTCTTCTTCTTCTTCTTCTTCTTCTTCTTCTTCTTCTTCTTCTTTTTTTCTTCTTCTTCTTCTTCTTCTTCTTCTTCTTCTTCTTCTTCTTCTTCTTCTTCTTCTTCTTCTTCTTCTTCTTCTTCTTCTTCTTCTTCTTCTTCTTCTTCTTCTTCTTCTTCCTTCTTCTTCTTCTTCTTCTTCTTCTTCTTCTTCTTCTTCTTCTTCTTCTTCTTCTTTTTCTTCATCTTCTTCTACTATTTCCTTCTACTGTATCTTTATTCTTCTCATCTCTCTTTCTTCCTGTTTCTCGCATCACCAAACTTCTCCTCCTTCTTCTTTTTTCTTTCTTTGCCTTCCTCGTTCCCTTCTCATACGCCTCCATTTCCTCTACCTTCTTCTTCTTCTTCCCATCCTTTTCCTTCTTTCCGTCTTTCTCCTTATTCTCCCTCTCCCTTCTTTCTCTCCTCCTCCTCCTTCCCTTATCCCTCCTACTACTCATCCTTCACCTGTTTTCTTACACATTTCTCTCTTCATCTAATCTCTTTAATATTTCTCTCTCGCTCAATCTTTTCTCTTCACTTTTCCTTGTATATCCTTTTTCCTAATTCTTTCCAATTCATCCTTTCCTATCCACAACTTACCTATTTTTCGTCCCCTCCTCCCCTCTAATTAACCCCCTTATTCATCTCCTCTTTCTCCTTATCTCCAACAAATTTCTTCTTATTCCCTCTCTCCATCCTCTCTTTGTGATCCTCTCATTCTCTGAACACATTCCCTATCCCCCTGTCTTGTCGACAACCATACAATTCAACTAACACACCTAGAACTGTACAATCTTATTAGGGCGTCTTTGTCTCTTCCTCTTACTCATCTATTCTATCCCCTCTAGGAATTGCTCTGAAAGAAAGTGCTCTATCTCTAGAGAAAGAATCGAGTTTAAATTTCATTAGTGGAAGCTTCCAGAATATTCTAGAGCACACGTATGCTCTTATTCGCGTACAATAAAAGTTTTCAATCCTAGATTTTGGGAGTGAAAGTGAGAATCATCAAATTGCAAAAGTTTATTAACCAAATGATCCATTCTTTGAGAAGTTCGTATCAAATTTAATCATCTATAATTATTATAGAAGAAGAATTAGTAAGAAGTTTCATCTCGTATTTATTTACCTTTGAACTGCATGTAAGTAAAATATTGTGATTAGTTATTAATTATCTTGAGAATTTATGTTATTCATAGATAACATTTTAAAGGAAGGAATTATTATATTCATTCAAGTTGTATATGGATAAATTCCATCTGCATTGCACTATTTGATTCACATTCCATAATACAGTATCTCAATAGATCTAGATTATTGTTCCACTTCAACTAGGATTTCCTTTATCTATTTCCTTCTACCTCGTGAAAGTTTTATATACTCTTTTCAGCGTTACTATCAAACATCAATTCCAATGTTGAATATTTTTTGGAATTGAGTTTGTTTGAAGGTTCATGAATGGCAGCTTCTATTTCATTGAGGGAACCCGCTAAAAGCAATCAATAATCACATTAATTTCGTATTACATGTATATTACATAAACATGTATATATGACACACGTGAATATTGTGAACATGTATATATCACATGACACGTGTTATACATGAACAAGTAATTACAAAATTACATGAGCCTCCATGATGTAATTAAGTCACTTACACATGCGAATGGAAGAGTAAACACCAACATATTTGATTGGCTGGGGTTTGGGTGTGATGTGATTACCAACGACATAAATTGTCTTGATTGTCAACGACATCAAACTTGGTTGCCGACAAAATTAGGAGAGGGGCTAGAGATTAGCAAATAAGGCGTATAATGACTGGCAACTGAGAAAACATAATCAGTGCAGTTGGGATGGTGGCTTGCCTGTCTTAAAACTCAATGAGCCGTCTCAGTCGCATTCACTGCCTCCTTACTTGCGTGCCAACTTGCGTCTTGCATCTTATGCCCCTTGCACCGTGCCTTTCAACATGATCTTGCATCATGTCTTCTATCACCTGCCATTCTATTCCTGAATCACTTCTCATCTTAGTTTTTTAGTATATTTCACAGATTTTTACTGGAAATTTTAGTCTTAGGATACATTAGTTTATAAGGATACATTGATAATTTCAAAGTCCTGTAGAATAAACTCCTTGAAGTTCAGGACCTTGATTTATGGCTAAGAACCATCCTTGGGTTAAAATAATGTGATATGCAAAGTTTCGTGACAATAGGATGTTTATGGTATTCACACGCCATGGAAAAAACGAAAAACCTTAGCTAATTAATAATATAGATTGAATTCCATTCCAAAGATATCACATAAATTCAAATATTGTCATGCACTATGAATCTATGATATTTTGTTGTTCAATCACCTTATTGAGTTGGTCTTAAAAATTCCAAGTTAACAAACTATAGCAGAAAAAATTAGAAAGATTTAAATTCCAATTGGTAGCCAACTAATGGAACAATCTAGCGGTCCACTCTTGAACTAAATACAGCCATCATTCAGCTCCTCCCAGTGTTAAAAGTAGGCGTGACTATTCCCCTCCCACCGACCAATCACAACGCAGTATCCAATTCTCATCTGATTGGCAGCCATTTCAAGTTTGGAACCCAGTTGGTGCCACTATCTAGCGGTGAATTCTTAAACTAAATACAGTCACCATTTAGCTTCGCCTTGTGTTGAAAGAAGGCGTCACTATCCCCTTCCCACCGACCAATCACAACGCAGTATCCAATATCAGCTACCGGCAGCCATTTCAAGTTTGGAACCCAGTTGGTGCCACTATCTATAGGTGAATTCTTGAACTAAATACAGTCACCATTTAGCTCCGCCTTGTGTTGAAAGAAGGCGTGACTATACCCCTCCCGCCGACCAATCACAACGCAGTATCCAATTACCAGCTGACCGGCAGCCATTTCAAGTTTGGAACCCAGTTAGTGCCACTATCTAGCGGTGAATTCTTAACTGTACAGTCTCCATTTCTTCTTGCCTTGTGTTGTCTTCTTCTTCTTCTTCTCCCTTCTTCTGCTTCTTCTTATTCTTATTCGTCTTCTTCTCCTTCTTCTTCCTCCTCTTCTACCTCTCCTTATCCATCTTCTTCTTTTCTCCTTCTTGTTCCTCTTTTTCTTCTTCAAAGTAGTAGGATTGTCTTTGGTGGAATGGAAGTAGTATTGGGCGAATTCTTCAATTCTTCCCACATATTAATTCATATCCTCTCTAAAATAATGGATAAATTGATATAAATAGTCACTGATAAACTTGAATAGTACAAACTGAATCTGAATCTTGCCTTCTAACTTACCACTTGCCTCTCTTTCAAGCTTCATTTCAGAGCCACTACACCGCAGTAATTAGTTATCTGAATCCAGGGTAGTTCGTCATCCCTTGTGGCATTGCTCTCACCCCCCTCCCCTGGCGCGGCGCCTTGCTTGTTCTCACTGTCTAATAGTGTCTGATTATTTGAGAGCACCCATGAGATGCCACTCTCTCATTGGTAGTCGCTGAACCCGGCGAGAGAAATGAGATCCACTTCCCGCGTCTTGATTAAACGCAGACGTGACTGCCTAAAAATCACTTTCACAGCTCTGATGAAGACGCAAAATTAGACTAGAATGAAGAAAAATCGCTTCGGAGTCAGTCTACAACAGTATGAAGAGAAATGGAAACGTGTTTACATGTTATCATGAATCCCAATTCCCCTCATCTTACTTCAATCATATTCCAATGAAAGCATGGTCAAACGTAGGCCCACATGGAATCAATTCTCCCTCATCATGCTCTCATGGAAGCAAGGTATCTTATTTCCTTTACCATAATTACCATGATTTCATTTACTGTAATTTTCTAATCTCATTATCTTCTCATTTAACCTCACATTATTCATTCAGCTTTCAAATTTCTCTATACTATGATGAAGGATGGTAATGAGCAACTGAGATATTTGATGAAAAATCATCATTAAGTTTTTTTTATGAACACATTTGACAACATATACTTACGCACGCGTAATTTCCGTTCAATCTGAGTATAACTAAACGGCAGTTGAACTGGATACCCACAATTTAAATCAACAATACTGCAATCCCTGGCGGCTCGTGCCGACGAAATAGGTGAAGTCTGCAATGAAAAACAGGTTGAAATTTGTTTAGTTTAACTTCGTTCAAACGGAGAAGGTTCCTAGCATGTGAGATAAAATGGATATTCGAACAAAATTCTCAAGTTAGTAAATTATATTAACAGTTTCTAGTATTTTTCACAATCCTAAACAACTATCAAACAGCATACTTTTTGTTCAAATCCATCTTTATTGGAGCACTAACCTTTTTCAGCGCTATCAAATTGATGGCACTTGGCAGAGATTGCCTGATTAATTTAAATCACCATCAAATGTATCTATTACTTGAAGTTATGAGCGAAATGCTATGACCGTGAAGGCAAATTATTTCCTTCAAGCTATTAGAAAATAATGTAACTACAATTTTATGGGCCGATCGTAAAACAAGAGCTATAGTGCCTCCCGACAAGACCTGCCGTGTTGTTTATATTCTTTATCTTCTTCCTCTACAACAACAACAACAAAAACAACAGCCCCTTTCCCTTCATCGGGTTTATTTCCTTCCCTGAAGTGTAAAAACATGAGCACAACATCGCCGTGACCTGTTTTATTACAGTTTCGAAATGAGAGTTTGAGCTTTGTACCGAAAGAAGCAACATACAAGGCTCAGTTACGGTTTGTTTCATCTGTTTGAACGATGACGCCTCTGTCGATAAGCAGCTGTTTGGAAATATGCTCTCCTTAGAAGGTATAAAACTTGTCTTCACACTTGGCTACGGCTGTACATTGTCAAGGCACAAGTACTGTTAAGGTTAACTTGAACCTGGCCTTGAACTTGCTGTCTATATCTGGTTGTCTTCTACATCCTGTTGAAAGATGGATAACGAAGAACATGTTTCCAGGATAACGTTTAGAGGTTCATTCTACTGTAGAATAAACCTGTAAATCAATAATTTTCGTGAAGCTTTCCCCCCCTGCACACAGACGTCTTGTATGAGGATTCCTCATATTATTCTTTTCGTGCATCCATTAAATGCAGTGCTGTATTTAAAGTATATATTATTGTCTAAATATTATATAAATATTGTATCAAATATTATAAATAATATAAATATTATTGTCTTAAATATTGTATAAATATTATTGTCTTTGATAAGCCCAATAAATTATTAGCAGAGTTATCAGACATCTGTTGATTTATTTGATGGGAAAATGTCTAGCTATTAGTTTAATATAGTTGCGATACATAATTTATTCCCTTGTAATAATATGAAATTTTCCTTAGCAATAACTATCATGAGTGAAACGTTGATTACTACTAAGCTATGATTTTTCGCCATTGAAGACTATACGAATTATTTATTCCATTATTGATTGTTCTGTTTACAGTAAATTACTCTCTGCCTATCTACCTATCTGACAAAGGACGAAAATAGATGCATTATTAACATTAAAATTTCACAACCGTGATCAATAGAATCTATAGGGCTTCGGTCTAAGATATGAATAGAGCGAGCTTTACCAGTCGAGCTTTAGGAGACCTATTAGGAGAATTCTTGAGAATTCTTTTTGATAAGCTTCAAGTTTATCATGAATATTTTCTTGAGTTTTAAGAGAGTATTTGAATTTCTTGAGCTAAATGGAACAATCTATTTATTTATTCGAATTCGAGTACCTCTGAGTGACTATTTTTCCCTATTGAAATCATTCAGTTACCATGTATTTTTACGGCAACCATTGGTATCTTACAGAAGTTGAAGTCTATTACTGTATATGATATTGTCCAGGTTATCAGTCTATTAGACATTCCACCCACAACCTTTGATGAGAATACAGTTGTTAATTTCCATCAATAATCATCACCCTTTCCATTACCCACGCACCAGGCTCATGTGGGCATCATTTTCAGAAAAAAATTATACGAAAGGTTAGTAGCCTCTGTGACAAAATAGGTCCCAAACATGCTACTTCTTATGTGAAGAAAATATATGGATCATTATTCTCCAATTTTATCATGTATAATAATCTCTATTAATTTTTCTATTGATTTTCAAACACTACAACAAAATTAACACAACACAATTTCATGCAAAAGCCTGGAAAGCTTACTTGCAGACGTGAATAGTGCAATCAGGTACTGTTCCACTAATCCACTTGTTTTGAACAATATTTATTGGCATTACTCTCAATCAAATCATAATCAGTTGATGCGTACTAATTGAAACAAGCTTGAAATTTCAATTCGAATCCTCTCACTGATACGACAATCGTTACGACATGAGACCGAATTAACATAATGCCATATGGTAGGTAGGTGGACGAGCTAATTATTATGGAACAATTACTACTCAACTAGGGATGTGGAATCGGGTGGGTAAATTGGAGGAGGCGTTCATTCAATTATGTCAATTTTGTACTGATAAAGGGTTGTTTTCGGTGTTGTTTTAACAAACTATGTAACCTTCTCTTTCATTAAACAATCACTTCATCAGTGCTACCAAAAAAGTCGGTCTCTGGTTTGAAGGATACTTTTGATTGATTTTCTGTCCTTGTTGCATGCCTTGTAGCATGCCAGCTGGTTGTGAGGAGGCACTCATCAGTGTTAACGAGTGCATTCTGTGTGTGTTGACACAGGTGATGACGGTTGACCTGGTCAACAGCATCTGTCTCACTCGGACCCTTTGAATGATGCAACGACCCAAATTCGGAAAGCAAATGACACTCTCGCTCATTCAACTAATGACTGTTTATCTTGGGACTCACTGTTTGTGGCGTGAGTGATACTGAGGAATCTGGAAACTGTTCCAGAATCAACTGAAAATACTCAAGTTTCACTGTGCAAGGTGTAACAGGGAGGAATAACTGTTTCAGGATGACACCTGTTCTAAATGAGTAACTGTAGGTGTAGTGATAGTGATAAAGGGGAGGAGTAGATTTGTGGTGTGAGTGATACTGAGGAATCTGGAAACTGTTCCAGAATAAACTGAAAATACTCAAGTTTCACCGTGCGAGGTGTAACAGGGAGGAATAACTGTTACAAGTTGACACCTGTTCTAAATGAGTAACTGTAGGTGTAGTGATAGTGATAAAGGAGAGGGGTGCATTTGAAAGGAGTACCGTTGTAAACACGTGTATTGTGATGTAAAACTTCAGGTGACAAGAGTAACTCAAATGACGATTAACAAGTGTTGATGGATAGGTAACTAAATAATTGTGTATTAAAAGGAGTTATTTATTTCTTTATCCAGTGAAGTACAAATAATACTTAATGGAAGGTCCATCAGTCTTAAACCATAGACTAACCATAGACCCTGTATAGTTAGTCTATGCTTAAACCCTAGAACTGTCCCTTTCCAATTTCAATATTCAGAAAGCATTAGATTACAGCAAAAGTTTTTTTTTAATTTGGCGGATGAATCAGCTGTTTACCAATAGGGAAACCGAGAAGTTCGTTGAATATGCGCACAGCCACACCTACAGTGATATTCATTTAATTTGACGCTTGGCATTAGATAGATAGATAGATAGAGAGATATTATTTCTTTGCCATCGTACTGTACGGTCATCAGCAACGTCAAGAAATGATATCTCTCTATCTATCTAATGCCAAAGCGTCAAATTAAATGAATGTCACTGTACACGCTTGCCTGTCTCCATCGATTTCAAAAACATAACAGTATTCTACTAGAATTAGTGTATCTTTATTGCAATGGCATCTGTGATGTTTTTCGAATAGAATTCACTTGTCAGCTGGGCCGATACGCTCTCGCAAATTGCTCTCAGAATTTTTACCAAACATTCATCTTGTATTTGAGGGAATTCCACTCTGTGGAAAGACCTTTTTGCGTGCCTGTTTCTTCACCTTCTATCAATATGTTTCACTCGACCCCAATCATAATCCGCCTTGAGAGCATTCTGTTTATCCCCCCCAACTTGACCGATCCCCTTTCTCCAATCCCAACGCCTTGTTCCTGAAACTTTTTTCATGCCACCGCCCATACAAGCAATAAACGGATTTGCATTTATTAAGGCGGTGCAGATCACCTCGGCTCGACCCCACTGTTTGCAGCAAGGCACCGCGAAAATAATATTCCTGGCGATATTTCACTTAATCCGGGCCCTCTGTCAAAAAACACGGCCCCATAGGTCCCGCAAAACTGGGGGAACTGCCTGAATAACTTCGGTTTTGAAGTGGGGAGTCTTACTTTCGCAGGAGAATCACACGACATAACTTGATTCAGTGTTGTAGAGCTTATTAAATTGAACCTTGGGAATGAGTAGAATTCTTAAAAAACAAGGAGACTTAGATTGCGACATGAAGTGAAGTTGCACAAGTAATATTAAATTTCAAGTCTACCTTAACTTTATACAACAACCATATTTTGAAATCTTGAGACAAAAAATTTATTGATTTCTAAATTTATTGATTTCTTCATTATTAAATTGTATAGATACATAAAGACTTTATATATATATATATATATATATATATTTTACAAGACATTATTAATATTACACTATTAATTTTGAAATTGAATTTTTACTGTAAGTAAATTGTTATTTGAAATCAAACTGAAATCTAGTATAGACTAAATCACTTTTTATAACACTGAAGAATCACCAATGCAATGAGATTCGCTTACATAAAAGGATGAAGATTCAGTCCTTTTTCCATTAAACAAGTCCTTCATTGTGAATTTTTCATACTAAAGCAGACAAAAATAAGAAATTCTTCCATTATACTACTTCCTTGAAACCAAACAGCACTCCCCCATTTTCGGTACACCTTCATGAGTTTGTCACCGCCGACGAAAAGATACAGTGCGGTATCTGTTCATAAATATGGCGGACGAGAGTTGACAGGAGGATATTCGGGATACGTGTCTTGTGAGGGGAGATGGAAGTCAGAGGATTAAAAAAAGATTTGACATGCGGCAGAATGCGGTTTGCATGTACAGGCGCGATACAGGAAGAAGGAAGTATGCTTGGATACAGGAACTGAGAGATGTTTCAATTTTGACACAGGGGTAGCACGTGTATGAGTCAGAGAGAAACAGATAGAGAGAGAAAAAGAGAGAAAAAAAGAGAGAGAGAGAGAGAGCGCATGTGTGACAAGTTTGTGACAGGCTGTGTCATATCAGTCTGTCGCGAGTGACATGAGCTGAGATGACCCTGAGTCAGACAGCGCAAGGGCACGACTATACTAACGACAGACATGGTCCACCTGTGTCCCGGATACACGGACTTTGAGAGATTCAGAGAGACCAGTGACTGACAGATGTCTTTGTTTTTTGAGAAGTTCTCCGACCCTCACAAACATTCTATAATTTCGGATTGAGATATTAAATATGTCGCAGGAAAGATTTATTCTATCCTTCAGCATCTCAAAGTTATTTTATTGTTTGTGTTTGCTGATCTTCGTTTTAACAAAGGAATTTCAGCATTACTTTTTCCACTACTCACTATGTAGTGTAATGTTTGATACAGAGACTGCACTGCCTTCATCTGAATTATATGTTTGTCACTCGAAACAAGCAAACAAGGGTAAAGTAGACTACTAGTGCATCATATTGCAAATGTAGACTAACCAAATTATTGCATTAGCTGTGACTGGAGCCTGAGACACACTCACTATCTTCGAGGTAAGGCTCTATGAAGACGGTGTTTAAAGAGCCCTACTTTGGGCCGTTGACTTCAATTTGTCAGCTCAATAATATTATTTTATTAACCTACACAACTTTGTAGTATTTTCATTTTCCTGGGTAAGTGAGTGAGTTCTATAAACAGCTTTCAGCTTTTCCATTCCAAAACTTGATAAATGTTTTCACCACATTATTTCATTCTATTTTCGCTGATAATAAATATTTCAATCATTATAATAATTAATTAATCGATTAACGTCATTTTTAATGAATAATGTAATATAATTAATTAAAAGTTAATTAATTAACTAACTTACAGCTACTTATTCCATTACTTAGGCTCCCTTTTTATCTGGCTGTTCAGTAATCTAGACACTAAATTCCTTCAAAATTAGAATTCCCCAGACCCACTTAATTCCCTTGATTCTCATATTTCCATCACAGGTGAAATAATTAACTATTTTTAGTAATGAAGCATTCACGGCCACACCCAACCAACAACAATATATCAAGTGATAAAGCAAGCTAAAAATAGAGTATATCAAATGATACGGCACCTTATCAGCTACCCTTATGGATCCTTATCAGTACCTTATCACCTTATCAGCACCTAATCGCTCAGTGCGTGTACTCCTCACTAAAAACAAATAAAGCCAGTAACGGTGAGTGACTGTGAAGATAAGTGAAAAAGCTTCAGCAGAGTAATTTGCGTTTGTCATTAATAATTTTCAAAAGGCGGGAAATAAATTGAAGTTATTCATATTGTGTTTGAGCCGATTTATTGCTGAGGTGAATGAGTGAGCGACTGAAACGGCTCCATTAATCTTGTGTATCTTTTTTAGATCTGACTCCATTAGAGGGAGCGAGACAGATTCCGCGCGCAGACCACAGACATTACAGCGAACAGCTGATAGTGGGGCGCGCATTGTTCGTATCTATCTCTGTGACGTGGCGCCAAGTTTTACAGGCAACAATCAATCTTCGCAGCTCGCAGACCTCATAATAACAACCGAGTGAACCGTCGTGGTGATCTGCTCCACTCGGTGCGCTGTGAGAACCGCCAATTTGTTACCGAATATTGCCGTGATTAATCGAAAACCTACTCGGAAATCAAATTGACGGTGGATGGAGTAATTTCTCAAGTACGATCACAAAATGGGGATTTGGATCGATACCTTTACAGAGTTATAGGAAAAAGAGTACAGTAATGAAGACAACAGTTCTATATAAGAGAGTTATTTAAAGGTGGAGGAAAAGTAACGGGGACAACACTTCTATGCTCCCAATGATTTTTCAATATCTAAACTTTTGTCCTTGTCCCAACTCATTTTAAAAACAATACCAATCCTTAATGAAAAATGAATACCATTGAATGGAAAAATGATTATCCCTGTGGTTGGACTAAGTAGAGTGTAAGTGCTGTGTATTGCATTCATTCCAGTCTCTATGTATTCTATTCCTTCATATTTCATTAGTATTACCAAAGACGATAGGAAACTATTAATTATTCTAATTGTCTTTAGTATTACCTATGTCCAAATTTCAGACCTATGTGAGCACCACCGCGTCTACGGAAAACATTAATTTTTTCAGGAAAGTCTTGTAAGGGGATATCAACTTTTTAAATTAAGTCATACTGACGATTATTTTACGTATAATACAGTAATGAATAATATTTTCGATATGACTGTACAGAAATTTGATCTCTTGTCTTATGTGTTGTTGTATCTGTGTTCCACATAGGGACCTATTAGAATTTTAAAAAGATCCAGACCCCTCTCTTTAGGTGGGTGGTGTTTAGGGTGGGTAGAGGATGTATAGTTCCATCTATTGGTGATTCGATAATATTAACTCGATAGAACTAATTCTATTAATATAATGAAAAGTCATTATTTACATCACATTTCTGTAGAAATTCATTATTCTTCAGGTAGCAAGTTCTAGTCTCTGATAGTAGTCTCTCTGTTACTAGTAGCATCAGAGAGAGTGGAAGTATTTCCATTTTTATTAATTAGATATCAATCTTTTTTTTTTGTTCAATACATGTAGTATGACTGAAGAGAGGAATTAGTAGATTTCGTAATGGTTGATTTCAAATTCAGTAGAGTTCATCAAACTTTACCACTACTATCAGCCTTTGATAGAGAACCTTGCGCGACCTTTTTCACTCAATGTGCGTGAGAACTTTTCAAGAATTTCCAGTTGATATACTCAATTATTTATTCGGAACTTCATTAGTCAGGAACTCTATTAGATAATTGAGAGAACCTTCCACTGAATATTCGACTATACTGAAAAATTACTGACTTTCGAAGAGAGCTATTGGAGTGAATAATTCAAAAATAATTCTATCAGAGATAATGTGAACCCTGTAACGGGGCATTTGAGACTTTTTTGGAGACTATGATTACAACACAGCCTTTATTGCATCATAATAGTGAGCGTGAGAAAAAATCATCAAACTAATATATAATAAACAGTTTAACAGTAGGTAGTACTGTAGCAGGTAACTTTGAAGGAAAAAAAATTAATAAATCACAATAAATGGGTTAACACGAATTGGTTTGAAAATAATTATATTTTCAAATGTTGATACACTAGTTTTGACCTTATATTAATGCAAACATTAATTAAAATTAAACATTTTATCTTGTTGTAAATCTAAATGGGCTCGCACACCGAAGCAATAAGGAACAAGCATTTACCAACACATGGATTATATGATTGTCTACTCTATACAAACAAATAGTCCAATGCACAATGAAAGAGCTGCTTTAGGTGTGCATTGGACTATTAGTTTGTATAGAGTAGACTATCATATGATCCATGTGTTGCTAGTTGCTTGTTGCTTATTGCTTCGGTGTGCGAGCCCACTAACACATTGGTAAACAATAATTAATTTTAACTTTCCAAAGTTCTCATGTAGAATATTTTTCACTTAAGATTCAGAAAAGAAATTTTTCTTATCCCCTTCTCTACACTCAGTGGCAGGTAAGGTAACTGGGCTCCTTCCACCTCAAGACTTCTCACGATGAAATTCAGACCAAGTCAGCCGCTCAGGCCTCTCAGGAATGCTCAACTCGTTTAATCAGGAAATTGTTTGATCGGCGTACAGCCACGGATCTTTCTCTGCTATTATAAAAAAGTTTTTCCGACTCGGATTTGCAGCAAAGAAAAATTCCAGAATCAGAACCTCCCTCCCCCCACCTCCTTCCCACCTCACCCAACCGCAATTTCCAGTCTTCCAGTGCAATTTCGTTCTAATTCAGTTTGCCATTCATTCTAATCTCAGCGGAATTATTCGTTTCAATTACTCAACTCGACGGCTCCGTGCAAAAAACACAAGAGCTGTGATTTGTCCATCTTAGAAACATAAATTTAATTCTTCTCAAACCTCCATTGTGATTCAAAATGTCAAGAAAATTGAGATTGAGATTTACGATGATGGGGATGAATATTCTTTGGTTAATGTGATTCAGTTATCTATATCACCTCCACCTACTTAATAGAGAATAGAATAAGAAAATTATAGATAGATGGAATTTATTTATTTATTTATAGATTAGAAATTCCAGATAATACTTCTGGAAGATTCAACATTTTGAAGTTAAAAGTACGTGTTCTTCTAAAAATCACAATGATTGAGTCAATCATGACACATAAACATACACTGTTGAGGACCTTTCATTTGTTGTAAAATTTGAGTTCTGAATGGAAATTTAAGTACTCTTGCACTTTTTCAGTTGATTGCAATTCTAGGCCTGCATATTCAAATGATAAAATAGAAATCACCATAGAGAGAACTTCTATTATGTTTCGATGAGTTCATAAATTGATAAAACTCCAAAATGTCTTCTTCATTTGTCATTATGATGAAATCATCAAAGGAAGGAATTGCTAGAGCTTATGTTTTGGATGAATGTGAAATTTGATTCAATTCAATCCATTTGATTACCAAAAAACAAACAATTCACTCATACATATACATATGTGTGCAAAAATTGATTGTTATAATACAGTTTGTTTATAGTTCAGTCATCTTATACATGAAAAAGGGGTGTGCTTGCAAAATGTATTGTAGTTCTGATTTTTAATATGTTATTTGTATACATATAAGTAGTATGTAACTGATTTTGCTCGAAAAGACTTGCTTTTGCTAACCACACAATCAAGAAACGAATAATTTTTCTGTGACCATAATGGAGACATACATTTAGAAGAGGAAACGCAATATTGAACTCTCTTTAGATTGCGTTCCCAATAGAATTATGAGTGCAACTCGTAAAGGAAGATTTCAGCATTCATATAAATATTGTATTACTCATATGAATAATAGTGATCATTGAATCAAAATAAGGTCTTCTAATAAGGGGTCGTTAACATCCTAACCATGAGAGAGACGTGAATTATTTGAAAATTTTTGTGCCAGAAACATTTGATTTGTAAGTCTTTAATGCTCTGCCAGAGTGTTTAATATTATCAAAACTCTGAAGTTATTCATGCAGAATGTTAATGTTCCGAGTAATGAAGAAGAAAATTGGTAAGTGCCAAAATAGATCTGAAATGCTTTTTGATCTCTCCCACGGCTTCACGCTACGATACCGCTTCAAATTAATTCGGACGAGATCTTTCAATTCCAAATGGATTTATTAATAAGGAAGCGGATGTTGTAATCAGAATTCTTGTGAAACCGAAATAAGGATCTTATACAGGAAATATGATAAAGTTTATCACATTAACTTTAATCAAATCCTCATACGTAGGGTAGAATTTTAAATGTCAAATTTAGTTGAATTTATCTAACAAAGTTGACCACTGATTAATATTAGGTTGAGGATTATTCTCTTGAAGTTTTAATCTTTGATGGTAAAGTTAATTTGAACATAACCTCAACATTTGAACGATTTATGTAACTAAACTTGGGAATTGAAGAAGTTTTGGGTGACTGCCCTGTTCCTCTTTCCTATTTGTGTTTTGATTTGTAGTTTGATAAAGATTGAATCAAATTTCCATACCATACCAATACGTCACATTTGAATTAAGTTTTAATATTATTTTTAACAATAAATAATCTATAATTTTGAGAGTTATTTCATCACAATACTCACTTTTTTCTCTATTTAATCATCTATGCATTTTTTCCCTTTTATCAACTACATATTTATCTGACCCTTTACTAATATTTTTTTCATCTGATTCTATTTATTTTCACTTACAATTCATTTCGTTTCCTTAACCATTGAATTCAGTTCCATTCTAATATAATATTTTTTTAATTTTCCAGCACAATTTTATTCACGTTTTTGTTCTGTATATAATCTTCTATTAGCTTTTTTCCATTTATCAACTATCAAACTTCTCATCTTATCCTTCAAAATATCGTTTCCAACTTATTAACCAGTTGCACAAACTTCGATCATATCTTTTTCTTTAATCTTTCGTGTGAATTTTCATCAACTTTGGCTAGGCGTACACCGGTTAGTCAAGACAAGACGAGATTAGTCACGTTTAGTCACAGTACTTCACATAGTTGCTTATGAAGCAACACACACCGATTAGCCATTGCATCGGTGTGTGCTGCGCAGCCATGTGAATTAATGACTACGTGACTTTCACAAACTTGTCTTCTTTCTTGTACGCCCAGCCTTATTCTAATAGTAATCTGTGCTAAGGGCGGATTCACGCTGGTATCATGGACAAACTATTCTGGTATTGCTAGCTTGCAGCGATAGTGAACACTCTACTGTTGCAAATACACGTATTCCGATTCCAGAAATATTCTCAGTCGCGTTTCAAAGAAATAGAGGAGCAATGTTGGTTGAGAAGGCGTTGGCGCGTTCTTGTTGTCGATTCACGACTTGATCTGCCGCCGTTGCTGTGAAAAGTATCGCGTTTCAGTGTAGGACCCAGTGAGTACTTCATTTCCGCTGTTTGCCTCTTTGTGAAATCAAGCATTCCGCTCGCTCAAAAGGCGGCAGCTCTGTGCGTGCCAAAAAGCCTGCGCCATTCTTGAATAAACTCTGTTCGTTTTTTTGAGTCGCGCACACACACATCAACGCAATACTACTTTTCACTCTTTTTGTGTGCAATTCAGAGTGCACCGTCAAACGGAAGCTACTTCGGTTTTTATTTGAGAGAAAAAAAAAGAAATAAACTCTGAAACGCATCTGGTCTCAGCTTTTCTAATGCACAGACTGGTCTCTTTGAAGCAGATCTTTGTTTACTTTCGAATATAATCTTTAACGCAATAAAATGAGCTTGAACTTTGTTTCTCACTCTAATAAAAAGGTGATAATAATAGTGAGCAAAGATTTTATAGATTTAGTAGATTTTATTCATTTAATTATACACAAATATAGAATTGGAAACGTAAATACATCAATACAATACAATGTAGTACTTCGAAGAAGTAAGAAGAAGAAGAAGAAGAAGAAGAAGAAGAAGAAGAAGAAGAAGAAGAAGAAGAAGAAGAAGAAGAAGAAGAGGAAGAGGAGGAGGAAGAAGAAGAAGAAGAGAAGAAGAAGAAGGAAGAAGAAGAAGAATGAGGAGGAGGAGAAGTTGTATGGTAGGTGGGGAAGTAGAAGAAGAAGACTCGATAAACATCACCCAGTAACTGCTGCTATCTACTGGCAGAATAGAGACTTAGCATTGTTGACCAATCTGAAGCGAGCAGGCAGAGTTTGATGGCTCATCTTGTTCGTAATTGGTCCGTCATTCACATTCTTATTCATTTATTTTAAAATGTGTCAACTGTGTTTTTGTCTGCTGAAAGCCTTCATTGAAAAAGCTATAGAAGCTACTATCTTGATATTGTTATATCAAAATCATTTATTGGGAAAATTTCTAAAAACGTTCTAGGACCAAGTCTTAGTTTCTTCCGACTTGCTTTTCCTTTGGATTTGCCTGCTTCATTCTATTTCAATTATATGTTTTCTTGGATCTGGGGCCCAATTCATCAAACTCTAGAAGTCATGTAATACTGGGAAATGCTGGATACGCACTGGCTTTGTAAAGCACGGCGTACTTTGTGATAAATTTGGAGTAAAAGTCTCGAATTCATACAACTTCTCCCTTCATTTTCGAGGAAAAGGCTCCAGATCTAGACTAGAAATCTAATTAGTCATTTCCAGGGATCCATTAATGTCTATACTAGATTTTAATGTGCTTGAGAGGTTTCTGAAATCTGATTAATGAACGATTTCCCATGGAGTTCAGAGTCATTGCGTTCCTTTCTTTACATCTTGATTACATGAGTCGAACAAATACAATATTCTTGAAAGAGAAATAGGCAATCGTCCAAAGCTTATCCAATTCCTAGATTCAATCACTTGAATAGTAGGAATATTTAGGTGAATATAGATGTAGATTATGGAATTAATAAAATTCATTGATGGAGAGGATTCACTCGCTAGAAAAGAAACAAGAAGCTCCAGGTTATCCTCATTTTCTATTTCCCTTGTTGTCTGCCCACACCAATGGTCAGATGTCCCAAGGGTTCAGAGCAAGGATTTCGTAAGATGATGGGGCCGTTATTGCAATGCTCACCTAGAAGGATGAAAACAGATTTTGGGATCATAACCTCTTGAAAATCTTGCACTGGGTTTCCCGATTTTCCCCTCCTCCAACCCCCAATGGATGGGGCAACTCGAACACACAACTAAAAATGCTGCCTTTTCCACCGACCGTCATAAACAACGTAATACATAGAGAGATTTCCCATAGGAATGTGATATAACGCCTAACCATGCCACTGAAAATCATAAAATACATCCTTCCATTCCACCATCTGTCTGGATGAGTTCAATTCGTGAATGTTCTGTCTTCTGCAGCTCCTTCATCTCTCTCACTCTCACACACTCTCTCGCTCTATCTATCTCTCTCTGTTCGACATCATCCTTTCTAACTCATTCGTCCGTCAGAAAAATACCATCAAAGTTTTCCCTTCTGGACGTCTTTCCCTGCTCACTCGTTCTTCAGTTCAGAGGAATGATATTCCCTTAGTATCAACAATATCTTCTCCATTCTTCTTATTTCGATTGCCTAAGCACTCAATTTATCTCGTAAAACTGTAAGCTTTGTCTACTGTGTATTCATACAATGTTTCTCATCGACGTTTCTCTGTGACAGGAAGCTGTTGTGAAATAGCTATTTTGAAATGTAATATTATTCAGTTTCATTGTAGGATTGAAAAAATTATTCGTTCTTAGTGGAAAAACTTAACAAAAAAATATAATGCATTTGATAAATTCTCGACTAATTTGTAGAATTCTTGTTAATGTTGTGGAACTCCATGAGGAAATAAAACACTTCCTGTCCATTCCAGTAAAACAGGGTTTGACCAACTATTTTTAGTCTCGACTTCTTTGTCTTTAGCAGCATATATTGTCCATTCCACAACTTCATGAGGGCAATAATAGGATTTGATTCCTGGTGCCCTCAACTATGTATTTTTTTAACCTTTTGTTCCCTCAACTTCACTATGAGCTGTTAAAAAATTCAGAGTAGGCTAATACCCTTTTGATCAAAGTTTAATATGATATACGAATCTAGCTTAGCCCAGCACGTGTATATTATATGTTATAATATTATAGGTTCTCTTAATAATTCAAGCAAAATAAATCTTTCTTGTCTATTTTCACATAATAATGAAAGGAAGTCATCCTAAAGCCTCCTTAAACTCGAAGAAGTAGGGCTTGTTATAACTTTTCTAACAGGAGCTCCTGAATCCTCTTTAGCGTGAGGGATGAAATTAATGCAATCAGATGAACTCAATTAAATTTTGGGATGGAAGTTGCGCGTTGCAACCTTTATCCTTGAGGATATTGAATTTAATGCCTTGATAGCATTCACCTTTGGCGCTGAAGGGAACAAATTGAGGGCTGTACCGTTCTGCTCTTGGCCGGAACAAGCCCCTAAGTTAATCTTGAAAGAGCCTAACTTAGTCTCTGTAATCATTGATCCTAACTCGCTTATCCAAAATCGATTGACGAGACAATTTGATACATTGAGTTGAGACAATGGCTATTCAGACACAGTGGCTAACAAAGGGCTCAACTTAACGTGAAAGCTTATCGTAAGTAGGGCAATATGATAGCTATATAGGTGTCCAGTCCATAGTGACCGTGTTGCCTATTCAGTGGATTAATAATTCTAAATGGAGCGGAATTAATTTCAGCCACAAAGCTTCGTCCTTCAGAACTATCTACATACAGAGCTAGTAGAAACGTTGTACCGAGATCAGGGATGTGCTGGTAGCCAACGAGAGTTTTTGAGTCGGATCTCAAATTAATTTTCAAGTGATGGAAGTAGTCTAATTCATTTTTCAGATTTCTAGTTAAGAATGTTCATTTTCCTGAGGGTGAAGCCCTAGGATTGTGTAGGATTGTTTCAATAAGATAATATAATTATATGAGTTCTGAATGCTTTTGTTCAAACTACTTCGATGGATTAATGAAAAAGTAGACAACAGAGTTGTACTTACCGGTACATCTTTGCAGAATTCACAACTAGTAGATTCTTCAAAAAATAACAGCATCGACCAAACAAACTTGTCTTATCTGTGCTACCATACTTTTAGCCCAATGAAAGTTATTTTTGTTCGGAAATATCAACTGAATGATTACCAAGAAGACGAAATGTGACAGCATGTAACAAGTGACAGAAGCGGCAGGCAGATCAACAGAAGGCATTCATTAGGAACGGTCGAGCAAGTGAAGGAGGACTCCAATGTCGTCTAAGCAACTCTCAAAACTCCAAACAGACTGGATGAGACAAGGAAATTTGTCCGAGTTTGTCTGGTGGTGTTTGTCAATGAAAAATTGGTCTTGTCTGAAAAGACGTGGGTGGTGTATACATGCCCCAAACTAGAACCACAAAAAGTGTAAGGGTCTGATGTGAAAATTAGAAGAGCTTGAATTCAGCTTGATTCCGGTTAACTTTCTCCCGGAAATTTGTTCCCTTTTCTCTATTTGATATCATCGCCGATCATGACATTGACAAAATTAAATATTATCAAAGAATATGGACAAGTTTTCTAAGATCCTCTTTGATATTATATACTGATAATAATAGCAGAGATATTGGTGACTGATATTTCCTCACTCTCACTTGCTTTTCCCGGTGTTATAGTTATTGTGAGTTTTATTGCGAATGTAAACTAACTCATTGATAACAGAAATCATTTCTTAGGCTTCCATCAGAATTAGAAGAACTTGAATGCAGCTTAACTTCCAGTTAACTTCCTGCTGGAAATTTGTCTCGTTTCCTAAATTTGACATCATCGCTGATCATGTCATTGACAAAAGTAAATGTTATAAATGCGAAGTCTTTGTAGGGGAATTACTGTACAGTAAAAGATTATTTGATTTTTCATTATATTGTATAGCTATTGTGAGTTTTATTGCAATTGTACATAAAACTAGATAAAAATCATTTCTAAGGAATTAGCTAACAGTTACACGTATAATCAGATTAATTTAATTTGACGCTTGACATTAAATAGATAGATATAGAGATATTATTCCTTTGCCATCGTACTCTACGGTCATCAGCAACGTCAAGAAATAATATCTCCGTCAAATTAAGAGATATTATTCCTTTAGATCGTTACGGTCATCAGCAACGTCAAGAAATAATATCTCTCCATCTATCTATCTAAAGCCAAGCGTCAAATTAAGTTAATCTGATTGTAGATACGTGGATAGTCTTTGTAGAGGGATTACTTTAGAGTGTTAGTCTATTTTAATTTTATAATGTTTTTTTCTATCTAGTATTATTTTATAGAATTTTTATCGCAATTACACAAAATAAAAACAATGCTGTAATAATTTGCTTCTTATTCAAATCAAGTCGTACTGCAAATGGAATTAATGCGTGCTCCATGTACTCCACCCAATCCACTCCTTCCCTCCCTGCTTGTTTGATCTTCCGACGAAGTGAGCATCCTAATCATAACTGCTGCATGTGTGTGCGTATGCAAGTTGGCTGTGCTTGTGTGTACGAGTTGGTGTTGACTGGCCTAATTAGCAGCTCGGGTCATGTACTAATCAATCAGGGTTTTGTCAGTATTCGCCATCAGCCCCAGAAAGCACGTTTTGCCCTTATCTGTTCTATGCACGCTTGTCCGAGCCCCAGCCAATGTTGGCACACCACACAACCCGGCAGCTCTGTTGTCATCTTCATAATCAACGCACTACCTTCCCCCCTTCCTTACCTACTCATCTGTGCCTCTTCTCTGTGACGTCATTCAGCACCTTATTAATTACCATCTCAAGAGCTTGAGAATGAGTTTCTTGAGAATGAGCATCCTCTTTGTACATGAGTTTCATGTTAATTGTTAAAAGTTGAGCTTAAATTTATACAAGAAAATATTTAATATAATCTTTATTTTCTTGTTTCATTTCTAATGTGCTGGATTCCAATTCAAGTTATCCAATTGCAGGTTCAACTTTCAAGTCATTTAAAATGTTTTGAAAGTTTTTAATTGTATAATCTGATACAACCATTTGAAGAATTATATTATTATTAAGTATCAAGGATTATAATGTTAGTAATAAGATGATTCCTCTTTACAGGTTGAAGCAGAAATTATCAATCTGGGATGAAGGCTCCATTCAACCTAATCATTGATATGGGAATTGATGAGGTAAGAGGCCTACTCTTTATAATTAGTGCTAAAATTTAAAAATCTACAATAAGATTCTCTGTAAGCTATTACAGGCTAGTAATAAATAGGTTGAAATTCAGAGAAAAATTAGTGGTGGAAGAACTAAATGAGTTTCCGAAGATCAAATTTCACGATACGATATAACTGTTTTCTGTCTCAATTTAGTTATGAAATATTATTTCTTGGTGCTATGATATTGAATTATTGAATAGTCATCGAATAATAGTCTTGATTTGTTAAATTTCAAAGATTGTTGAATTAGGATTCGAAATTTTATCCCCCAAAACTATAAAAAATATTGAACAACAAACAATCGTGTGCCATGAAAATAATTCCAATTACCGCTATAAGAGACACGTCATACAGCCATTTATTTCCCTGAATTAACCAAGTTGAACCATTTTTCCAACGTCCACTCTATAGAAATGGTGAAAAAAGGAAAGAAAATCACTTATGCTTGTTCGTTTGACTGGAAAACGGGAAGATAAACGACTTAATTGACCGGAGTTGGAAAAACGTGGTCCGCCGCCGTGGATGCTGGGATATTCTCGAATTTATTTTCCCAACCTCAGACTGTACGATACTGAGAGAATTGAGTTGCATTCATTTTGCATTACAACATGTTGTGAGCCGGTCGGTTTAGTACTCTATGGTAGGTAAAACAGCCTTGGGAGATGAATTTTGCGTGGGATGGTTGAGAATTTAAGTACGTTTGGATGTGACGGGGTGGTGGGGGGGGTCTGGTCGAGGGTATGCAGCCAGTAAAAGCAAGTTACTGCCTTTTGTGAGGGGGCAGTCTACACGCAAAGTCCCCCACTCCCCATCCCTCAGGGGGCTGGTGACCCCTTCACCAACAACTCAAGAGTTATTAGTAGTGGTGAAAGAGGAGGTCTGATGACTGGGGGTTGCAATCGATAAGGTAAACTAGCCAAGGGTTTTCTACCTGAGCAATTACATTTTGTAAATTTCTCCGTATTTTCCAATGGTGGAAAAAATTGTTCAACCTGGCAATTAAGTTTATTTTGTATGTACCGAGCTGTAGTTGAGCTGAAGCTTGTAAATGTCGTTCTTTCTAAAGCCCCAATTGAACAAGAGACTTATTGATGACTTAAAATTTAACAGTCCAATTATTTCATTGAAGCTTGATAGACAGAAAATCCTGATTTTAGTTTTTCAGCTCTATTGGAGTCCTAAGCCCAATAAATAGGTTCAGTTTTGCATCCGTACCACTAAAACGTTTTATCTGAGAACTACTTTAGAGACAGGAACGATTCGGGGTTGAAGGTATTTTTATAGTCTTCTAGTGGAGTTGATGGTTATGGAATGGAATAGTGGGTAATAATTTTGAACCCCTGATGTACTGATTTCATTGCTATTATGTGTTGGAGTTGTGATTGAAAAATCTATAATCATTTAAATTCTCTCTAACACACATTCCTCAATCGCTAAGTACAATTGTCTCTTGTAGTACCTCATATTACCTTACATCAAATTACATTGATCAGTTTATTGTTTTCTCTGTTATTTTGTTTTACCTTTGGATTTACTTCATATTTAAAACAGGTTCTCTTTAACAGAACGAGTTTATTGTTCTTACGATTCTGTGATTTCAAAGTTAAATTTGTCTTACAATACAATCTCTCATTCGCATTGTTTATTTTTATTTCATGAAACATTTTTTTATTTTTATTTCATTACTTTGGATTTTGGATTGTTTGTAGAGCATTGATTCTATTGCAGCAGCATATTTCTAAACAAAATATCCAACAACCTAACTGCAGTTCTATCACAGTAATTTCAACCAACCTAAAGATTGGATTTCGATTTTCCATGGTACAAACACTGCTATTAAAACAAAAACAGATATCAGGCGAAAATCTGCAATATCGTTTCACAGAAAATTGCATTAATTGGAATCAGTTTATTCAGGCATGCTCGGAAAAACACAACAAATGCATGTAACCTTTCCTTTTATTCTATTTTCACAATCTGTTAATTAAATCTGATTTGCTCAATTGTGTTTGAACCATACGAGCTGTAGCTCCATCCGTACCATTGAAACTTTATATATGAAAACTACTGTAGAGACAGAAACGATTCGGGGTTGAAGGTATTTTTATAGTCTTCTAGTGGAGTTGATGGTTATGGAATAGTTGGTAATAATTTTGAACCCCTGATGTACTGATTTCATTGCTATTATGTGTTGGAGTTGTGATTGAAAAATCTATAATCATTTAAATTCTCTCTAACACACAATCCTCAATCGCTAAGTACAATTGTCTCTTGTAGTACTTCATATTACCTTACATCAAATTACATTGATCAGTTTATTGTTTTCACTGTTATTTTGTTTTACCTTTGAATTTTCTTCATATTTTAAAAACGGAGTTCTCTTAACAGAACGAGTTTATTGTTCTTACGATTCTGTGATTTCAAAGTTAAATTTGTCTTACAATACAATCTCTCATTCGCATTGTTTATTTTTATTTCATGAAACATTTTTTTATTTTTATTTCATTACTTTGGATTTTGGATTGTTTGTAGAGCATTGATTCTATTGCAGCAGCATATTTCTAAACAAAATATCCAACAACCTAACTGCAGTTCTATTACAGTAATTTCAACCAACCTAAAGATTGGATTTCGATTTTCCATGGTACAAACACTGCTATTAAAACAAAAACAGATATCAGGCGAAAATCTGCAATATCGTTTCACAGAAAATTGCATTAATTGGAATCAGTTTATTCAGGCATGCTCGGAAAAACACAACAAATGCGTAACATGTTTCCTTTTATTCTATTTTCACAATCTGTTAATTAAATCTAATTTGCTCAATTGTGTTTGAACCATACGAGCTGTAGCTCCATCCGTACCATTGAAACTTTATATATGAAAACTACTTTAGAGACAGAAACGATTCGGAGATGAAGGTATTTTAATAGTCTTCTAGTGGAGTTGATGACTATGGAATAATGGGTAATAATTTTGAACCCCTGATTGCATTACTTATTGCATTACTATTATGTGTTGGATTAGTGATTAATTTTTTTTTTTTATATAATCATTGAAATTTTCTCTATCAAATAATCCTCAATCGTTGATTTCATTTCTCTCTTGAAGTACTTCATATTACCTTACATCAAATTACATTGATAAGTTTATTGTTTTCACTGTTATTTTGTTTTACCTTTGAATTATCCTCATATTTAAAAAAGGAGTTCAGAACGAAATTGTTGTTCTCACGATTCAGTGATTTCAACGTTAAATTTGTCTTACAATACAATCTCTCCTCATTATTTTGGATTTTGGATTGTTTGTAGAGAATTGATTCTATTACAGCAGCATATTTCTAAACGAAATATCCAACAACCTAACTGCAGTTTCATCAATTTCAGCCAACCAATAGATTGGATTTCGATTTTCTATGGTACAAACACTGCTATTAAAACAAAAACAGGTATCAGGCGAAAATCTGCAATATCGTTTCACAGAAAATTGCATTAATTGGAATCAGTTTATTCAGGCATGCTCGGAAAAACACAACAAATGCGTAACATGTTTCCTTTTATTCTATTTTCACAATCCGTTAAATCTAATTTGCTCAATTGTGTTTGAACCATACGAGCTTTAGCTCGTGTGCTCGAGTTTCGACTCGAAATATTTTATTGTTTGAACCCTATAAAGCTTCACGTATACTTAACGGAATGTTTTTCAACGGAAAATCAAATTACTTGGTGGTAATACCAAGAATTGAACTTTTAAATTGAAATTTAAAAGTATATAAAAAAATATTGAGCTTCAGCTGTTGCTTAAGCAGTGTTGGGAAAAGCGGGCCTTGAAATCTCGAGTGAAGATTGTACCTTAATTACTGTTATTAGTTGAGTCTTCATGTGAACAATCAGTGTTTTTGAGGTTTTAAAAAGTTTCAAGTCTGAAGTTGCTATGGAGATGAATGTGTAACCAACTGAAATCTCAGACATCAGGCTTCAGGCCCCTCAGCAGAGGTTATGTTTATTCAACCTTCATTATCGGAAGGATAACGCTGTGAGGGTTTTAACCAGAGCCGGCAAAATAATGAGTCAAGAGTTGGTGTACTTACTTATCGAGTATCAGATTGCAGCCCACCTCTGGGAAGTTTCTCACCCGAAAAATATTAATTTTCAGATCCTTGGGCATGAAATTCGTACCGCTGTTTGGAATCATTAAATAGAATTCGTTAAGAGGTAGCTAAGAGGAATTGAGGAGGGGTGATAAGAGAGGAATTGGCGAGGGGAGGGGGTTGTAGGGGGACAAGGGAGAAGAGAGGAATAGAGGAAGGGAGTTGGGAGAGGAAGGGTGATGAAGGAAGAGGAATGGTGATATCCAAAGTTACCAAGCAACGTGAGGTAAGTGAGAGGCTCAGTTAGGGATTACGTCGACATGTAATTAGAGTTGAACTCTCAAGCTGGATACCTCCTATTCATTCATGGTGGTTTTGAACTGGATTATAACAGACAGTCTATAGAGCAGCCTCACAACTTCGATATTGCTCCGTGGAATTGACGAATTACAGACAGTCCATAAACTAGTCTCACAAGTTCGATCTTGGAGCTTCTTGTAGTGAATTGACGTCTTGTACTTGTAACTGAACTGAACTGAAGTAAATTGAAGGAAGAAGGATGTTAAGTTATCCCAATAATGTGGAAATACTCGAAAAAATGGTATTTGAAAGCAATATATCGTTATCTGGTCCAAATTAATGTACTTTGGACCAGACTGTAATGAAGGGAAAATAAAGAAAGTGGAAAAGAGAATGGAGAAATATATAAGAGTAAATAGAAAAAGAGAAAAATGAAAAAAAAAAAAAAAAAGAACAGAAGAGAAAAATAATGGAAAAGAGAGAAGAAGAAAAACGGAAAGTTTAAAATGGGAAAATGAAGAGAGTAGGAAATAGAATGGGAGAAATAAATAAGAATAAAAAGAAAAAGGGAAAAATTGAAATGAGGAAGAGAGAAAAATGAGTGAAAGTGAGTAAAAAACAGACCGAGAGGGAGGGAAAGGCAGGGAAAGCAAACTAGGCACCTAATTAACACAAACAAACCCACACATGCATGTACACCCCACAGATAGCAAAACACTTGGGCGTCAACACAAACAGGGCAAGGCTTCCCCCTGGACATGTGGATCGGTTGAGCCCGCTTGTCTAATTTAGCAACACATCGTAATCTTCTTACCTAGCTTGTCGTCTTCAAGTCCATCCTTCCATCCCTCGTATTGAAATCTGTACCCACATAATCCCCCGACATGTCAGCTTATCGCCATGGACCCCAAACAGTGCAGTCTCTCATGGATGACACAGGACAATACCTTGGAAAATTCGCATTGGCTATCCTGAATTCACAAATATTTCTATTATGAGTTCTATTCTTATTTCTGATTTAATTTCTATTTAGAATCTGCAAAGACAAGAGAAATGAAGAGTATACCTAGTCCCTGGTATCAGAGTTGGGAATTCACAGTATATTCAAGGAAAGTGTTTCTTATCGCGTTTTTGTTTTTCAATAAATAACATGGATTGAATTATTGTTTCATGTATATTGTTATCAATTTTTATTTGAAGTAAGGAGGTTATTTATTTCGATTTTAAAATTTGCTGATTGAAAGTGACATTATAGGCAACAAGATTTCTTAATTGCTATATTCTCATGAATGTGTTATGTCAATTCAACACATTTAAAGACACAAATTTTGTTCATATAAGACTTGAAAAATTATATGAACTTTAATCTGGAAACTACTAGAACTCTGGAAAGTGATAACTCGAATACCAGGTTCTAGATTACCTTTTTTCGATGATAATTTAAGATCCCAGATCATGTCCAACACGACAATCAATTTATTACCTTCAGACACAGTGTCAGAAACATCCAAGTGTTTCCATTACATACAATTTATCACTATGAAATTTGAAAACAAGAAGATAACCGATATCATTTGTGTAACTCAAACCACGGATAAGCAACTCAAACCACAGATAAGGAAGGATAGCCCTTTATCTGTACTCAAACTGATAAATAATCATCAATATAGTGGCTCTAGATTCTAGTTCACCACCACTGATACTTTACACAAGTTAGATCAGGTTCATTACAATCCAACCCACCAATTATCCCAGAAAGCTACAACTACAATCCAGCCCTGCTCTCCCTGCTCTGGTATAAACTTGAGAGTTTCTTGGCTACTATTATCGACAATACAGTAGGATGTGCGGGTTCAGCCATAGGAGCGATATTGTGGGGGCATGTCGCGGGTTATCGCGCGTTTACCGCCTCCAAGACAATGAGTCAGATAACGCACGCTCTGGAAACGCAACGCGCTAGCAGCGACCGACGACAAAGTTAGGCCTCATTATTCACGGCGCGTGCACACTAGACGCGTCGCAACTATCAAAGGCGTCTCGACTCACTGCGTTCATTATTTCGGGTCGTCGAGCCAATTGTTTAGTGTGTACCCGGCCCAAACCGAATAAAGTTACCTAATAACGGATAACAGGCGCGGTTGGGTTAGGTTAACCGCAGTCAACCGTCTGTGTGGGTTTGTGTTTGACCGCCAACGATTCAATTGTTTGTTCCTGTGCTCGCTTTATTCCCATTAAACGGCTCTCGAATTCGGCTACTATCTATTGACCAGCATTGTCGCTACACTATAGTCTGGCTTAATGAGCTCAGATTAAGTTATGAATGCTTTGTTAACAGATGACCACTGTGTGGTAGAACGTTTGAATGAAAATTTATTGGAAATGGAGGCTTGGTTGGATGGAAAATTTACCGAAAAGTAGAGCCCATTCAAAGTACTCTTTACTCAAAATTATTATTATTGTCCTTGACCCGCATGCACCATCTTCGTTTAAACTGACCTAAACGATAGTTCAAACTGTTGAAACCACAGATCATTTGAAGGATACTAGAGTTTCAACCAAGATTGAACTATGTTTTATTAAACGTACTTTTAATGAAGATGTTCCCTAGGAGCTTTTATCATTCATCACTTTCCAGACAAGATAAATTTTTAAAATTTTTGAATTTCCGGACTAGATTTTTGAATGATAAAACAAGATTATTTTGTACAATTAGATTGGCTTGAAAAAAATTGAATGGCGTAGGATGTATTATGTGGTATAAAGTGAGAATTATAGTAAGCATAGAAGTAGTAAGTAGAGTGAGAAGTTGATTATTGGGTGAGAACTGAGGAGTATGTAACGCACCTTTTAAACGCTCCTTATCCACTCCTTGACTGGAGCTGATTTGTTTTTGCCCATTGTAACATGGACACTCATGTTTATGTTTTCTCCAGAACAGACCAGAAAGTCCGCACTAATAATATAGGAGCTGCCTGTGGTACCCGTTACCTCAAAATGAGCAGATGTGGATGATCTTCAAACACTGAAGAATCAAACACAATCTTCTTCTTCTTCTTCTTCTTCTTCTTCTTCTTCTTCTTCTTCTTCTTCTTCTTCTTCTTCTTCTTCTTCTTCTTCCTTCTTCTTCTTCTTCTTCTTCTTCTTCTTCTTCTTCTTCTTCTTCTTCTTCTTCTTCTTCTTCTTCTTCTTCTTCTTCTTCTTCTTCTTCTTCTTCTTCTTCTTCTTCTTCTTCTTCTTCTTCCTCTTCTTCTTCTTCTTCTTCTTCTTCTTCCTTCTCTTCTTCTTCTTCTCCTCCTTCTTCTTCTCCTCCTCTTCTTCTTCTTCTTCTTCTTCTTCTTCTTCTTCTTCTTCTTCTTCTTCTTCTTCTTCTTCTTCTTCTTCTTCTTCTTCTTCTTCTTTAGCTTTGCCTCTATCCCATTTAAATAGGCACCATATAGGCTACCATATATCATATTATTTTATTATATAATATATCACTATATTTATAGACTACTGTATATATTATAACTATATTATTATATATTATTAATAGACTACAATAAAAATATGGTTTTCATTAAATATACTGAAAATATCGTCATTCTTACTTACATTGATTGTAATTAGTGAAATTGTTTTTGCTTGAATGTTTTGTTGTTGTTGTAGGAGTGATGCTAGTTGGGGGCGCCCGTGATGGGACACCTCACATCCTCCACACCTTGCATCTTCCTACTCTTCGTCTTGGCCGTCAATCACAACCACGCTCATGCCTTCCTACATGGTAAGTGATAATCAAAATTCAAAATCCAAAATCAATTTTATTGCCATTCTTTTTTACACACAAGTGAAACAAGAACATACTTATAATGTTATAAACTAATTGTAATATAAACTAACTTAAAAAAAACATATTTCAACGAACCTTTTATATTATTTTAATATTGAAGTAATGGGCTCTCCCAGTCAAGCTGATGCTTGAGCTCTGGAAGAGAGTTCAAAATGTTAAAGGTAATTTGGATGGATGTATAAGACAATTTAATTAGTACCAGTAGAAACAATATGCAATATGAACACTAGAATATAAATGTATATACAATATAACAATGTAAACACTAGAACAAAAAGCCAGTTAATCTTCTGAAATCTCATATCATTCCAAATTCATCCATCAATGAAACAAGATCAATTTGCAATCTGCAGGATCAGTACATTACTAATCAAATGGGATTAGCTGATTCAAAATAGTTGTTTCTTGTTGATGAAACCCAACGTAAATGATCCAGTAATTTTGAGATTTTTCATTGAAAAACGAAGCTATTTCTTACAATATTAATTTTGTACTGCATTCCTCCAAAATATTCACATGCGTATCCATGTTTTAGACCGAATTCCTTACTAAATACTTCGTACTTATACTTTTAACATGAAGAACTAGGATTACAATAATGACTCTTAGCAATTTGAGTCCTTTTCCACAATGAAGCTAGTAAGAATTAGGCTTGTTTAATAGGAATTTAAAAATCTACTGTTGAAGCTGAAATAAAACCTGTGAATTATTCTTAGGATGTGATTGATATAATAATTATTGAAGAATTGCATCACAAATTAGGCCTATCAATCTCGATTCAAATGAATTTTTAATGAATCTATAAAAAATAGTAAAATAAAAATTCAAGAGCAGAATTTATTGTTCAAAACCTGTTTAGCTTGAACCAGAAGACAATCACAAAATAAAAACAGAATAACTCATAATAACTGACATATTGAGAAACTTTTAAAATTTACTGTTTCAAACATCTCACAAAAGAATTTGAACAAAATTGTCAGGTTGAGTAACTTGATCAAACTCCTATTACCAATGCGATAATAGTTACTCGTGATAACTGTCGATTAAATTATAACAATGATCTACTTCTTGAAACCTCTCTCAAAAGAAAACTACAAGAAATTTATTTATTCATCTATCAATGGAGACAACGGGTTGTCCCAAATCTGTCTCCTTTACATAACAGTTTATACAACAAAACAAATTGAAGCATGATAAAAGACAGAATGAGTAACTCGATCAAAATCTTGTTACAATTGAGTCCATTGTCTAGCATTGTGCATTTACACGATAACTTCTGTGTATTACCTGAGTGAGTCCAACATTTTTCTTCAGGGAAATATACAGGAACTGGAGACACAAAGCTCGTATGTCAAAAGTCAAATTTACACAGGCCGTGTTCGAATAGAAAGCGCGAAAAAATGTAATCCGGAAGGTTTTCCGGTAGGCAATTGTATAGGGGTGGTCATGAAAAATTTAACATTTGACTAGGAGGTGTTTATATGGAAGGCAAGGTAATGGAATCTATTTGGGAGTGACGGAGGTGGGAAGGTGTGGGGGTGGGTAGGGGGGGTGGATTTTATTGTCACCCTAGGACAACTGGAGAGACGGAGCTGGATACATTATTCAGCCGGGGTCCGGTCGTCGCGCGCTACTCAAATATGTAAATTGCAAACAGACCTACTCTGCTCTGCCTCTTGGGTTGTTCAGAGGGTGGGGGGCGGAAGGGGGTTCTCCGGGAAGGAGAGCTCAGTCGAAACTGAAACTGATGATAGGACCTTTCACTCCTCTTCACTTTTCTCCTTGTCCTGTTCGTCCTACTCTCCTGTTCCCTACTCCGCTTCTATACCTTCTTCTCTTCCTCTTCTTCCTCCTCTCTCTCTTTTTCCTACTACTCTTCCATGCCTTTTCTTCGTCACCTTTCCCTTTTCTTCATGCTACGTTCACTCTTCCTTTTCTACTCTTGGTTCTTATCCTCCACCTCCTCCTCCTTCTCCTCCTTCTCCTCCTCCTCATTCTCCTCCTCCTCATTCTTCTCCTCCTTCTCTCCCTTCTTTTCCTCCTTCTCCTTCTTCTTCTTCTTCTTCTTGTTTTCTTTCATCTCCTCCTTCTTCTCTTCCTTGTTCTCCCCTTTATCCTTCAGGTGAATGTAATAATATTGTGTTTGCCATTTCAGGGCTCCACAAAGAATGAATGAAACGATGAAACTGGACGTTGGAACTTGATAAGTACACCACTGTCCACTCAAGCTATTTGGCGTCGCTTTCGCTTATATCCCTTCTACTTCCTTCACCTTCTTACCTTCTTCTTCTCCTTCCCTTACTACTCCTTCTTCCCCTCCTTCTTCTACTATTTCTTCTCCCTTCTCGTTTCTACTCTTCTTCACCTTCTTCACATTTAGTCTCATTTCTTCATTCTCTGTTTTTCTTACCGCTATTCGCAGTAGCGGAAGTCTTCAGAGTAGGCCTATAATATATCAATTAATTAGGATTTTCGTTCAATTAATTTTTATAATTTTAAAGCAATTGAATAGTTGCAATATCTCATTTCCTTCCATCTAAAAATCATCTTGCTTATTTTGTACCCATCCTTCCTTCAACTAATAAATTCGAACTTGAGTTGAAATTGTAAAGAAGAAAAGAAACAAAATAGACGTAGGCTTAATTTTGTACGAAATATAGATGTAGACTAGGTAGTTCCACTGATTTTAGATAGAAAATCAATCAATTTCAATCTAAATTAATCTTCTTTTATCTAAAATCAATGGTAGTTCAATCAAGCTAGAGATCCAGCCGGTTTCAAGTTGTGTAATTGAATCAACCTTTGTCAACTGGAATGTCAACTCCCTGAAATGTTATGTAGATACTACAATATCATTGTGCGCTCTCAAAATTAGACAAGAGTAGAAACAAATTAGCAGTCCTTTGTCAAATCATCAATGTATATCATGTCTTTGATACAATTGATGTTTGATAATAATTATCATCAATCAAGCCTTGATCTCGGTTGATAACTGTATTCTCGAAAACATACAGAATGGCAAATAGTAATTGTTCTCTATTCAAAGGCAGAACACTAGACCGTGATTTCATCATAGATGAAGTCTCATTTGTTCACCTCCCATGGATATTGTGTTGATTTGTATACAACCTATGGAAATTTCAATCAATAGGCTGATAGATATGAACGGTATTTTCATGCGAAGAATTCATCATGAATTATGGCAGAGTGAGGATTAGCTAACACCGAATAGTTTGGTAATCAATATGGGAATTAATTTACATTCATTGTACTTCTCATAATATACGCTTTCGAGATTCCAATAATTCAGCTGTTAGTTTTCATTGTAATTAAAACCGCAAAGGATTAGTCATTCATGATTGTACAATGTTTGGTTTGGAAATTATTCGAGTCACTGGTTTCATCAAAAGTGATTTAGAAATTAAACTTGTCTATTTTCAATTTTTGTATGATAATGTTGGTGCAAATACTGAAATACATGACAGTGTCAAATATATTATAACAACTCATATTAAGGAACGTTTATACAATGATTTGCTGTCGCCAGAGGGTGCTGAGGGCGCCAGGAAAATTATAAATGCATGTGTAAACTAATGTTAACGTGAAAATTAAACATGCATGCACTGTAACTTTCACGCCTGCATCAGTTTACACATGCAAAATGCAATTATATTTTTCCCCAGCACTCTCTTGCGCCAGCAAACTATTGCAATTATAAACGCCCCTTCAGTAAGTTAGATGCAAATTACTTGAATCATTTGGGATGAGAAGAATGAATCCTAAAATATTGATTCATCATCTTTCGAACTGTTTCATCATATCAAAAAGCAAACTTTCTCATAATCAATACGATGATCTAGAAATGAAACTACAATTTTTAATTTAGAAAATCTCCATTTTTTGTCTGATATGTTGGTCCAAATACATGACGCCCCTCATTATAAAAAAAACTGGAATCATGATCTTGTATCATCTCACATTCTTTGAAAATTATTAGTTACAATTCATAAAATTAATAGAATTATATTACCTTAATTTTGAAAGATGTGGTATGTCAGATGTGCTCACGTGCTCTTGGTGGTGCAGCCTACTGAACGCTTGACAGGTCTTGAAACAAAGATTTCAGGCGTGGAAAGATTTTCCGAGTATATTTTATGTATTTGTCAGACGGATGGGAGTGGTGAATTCTGCACCCACCCTGCCAAAACGAGGGGGTGAGCTGTAATGAAGGCTCTGCCGGATTGGAAATCGATGCGAGCCGTGAGGATGAAAACTTGCGGAATCCAGACGGCAACATTTTTGTTCGCGTCTATTGAACTGTGATTGACTCTTTCCTCCTTTCTTTTGCATCTCTACAGAATCTGTTCCTTGGAATTTTTATGTACCGTACAGAAAATCAGATATCAGCCAAGAAACAGGTGTATTCTTACCTATAGCAGGATCCTTTTAAATTGTCAGAAAACACCTGATTGATGTACGCTCGTTTACTAACGTTAAATCAGCTGTTTTCTGACAAGTTAAAAGGATCCTGCTTTACTTATTCTCGCTTCATCACTGCTTACCAGAGCTTTTTGGTTCATTGTGGAAAAGTGCGTTAGGAAATGGTTGAAAACTCGAGAAAGCACATAATACACTACTTCAATATTCAAAGTTAAATCAATGAGAATCAAGGAATAGAAAAACTGCTCAATATGCATCTCAATGTCAAAATTATTTTAATTGATTTACAGTGAAATATGCACATCACAACTGATACGTTGTAGTTAAATGAATAATTTTCATTTCGACATCCAATGTGTCTAATGTAGTGTATTTTTGTTGAAAGAATGACAGTCAATACTTGAAAAATAGGAATTGAAATATAAGAGGAAGAATGGGTATAGGTCTACGTCATGTTATAACTGAGTAAGTTATTATAAAAACAAATAATAACATTGAAAGTAGTAAACATTCAGTCTAACTAATCCACATATTGTTACAATCGCTTCGTCCTGTAGTTGGATTTCGGATTTCATCAGCCTGAGTAACAATAATTGGACTTTTTTTTTATCTTATTACGATCAACCTATGTTTTCTTTTCCAATCAATCAATCAACTTACACAATTTTTGTTTATTTTTAAAATGACCAGAAGAACGAATTTATCTACAACGCAATGAGTAAGTTATCTTGGATTGAATTCTCCTTCGATTCAAAGGATAAGTTATAACTTATCTTGGTTAGTTATAACTAATCTAAGTTATAAATTATCTTGAGTTATAGAACTATTTTTTCTCTTAAAACCTTCTGTTCAATTATTCCATGTGTTCTCCGCTGCTAGTCTTCTTTTCTTACTAATAATATTATCATCAACCTTCCCTTTGAATCGAACTCCCTGCGATAACCAATAATACGTAATTGGGCAACCTTTGACACATCCATTGGCACCCACGTGTGTCTAATATAAGCAACACTTGAACAATCAAAGTACCTCTCCTGCTTACCGAACTGGGTTCGGAAATCGTTTGATAAAGTTGAACTTGATAAGCATCCTAATTACACCACTAATCGAAGTCGATGTCGAAGAACGTCGTGTTTGCTGGCGGTTAATGACAAAGAGAGATAGAGAGAGAGAGAGAGGAGAATGGAGATAGAGATGGAGAGAGAGAGAAATAGAAGAGAATGTGAGAAGAAGATGGAGAGAGAGAGAGAGAGAGAGAGAAGAAGAGAAAGAGAATGTGAGATGATGGAGAGAGAGAGAGAAAAAAGAAGAAGAAGAAGAAGAAGAAGAAGAAGAAGAAGAAGAAGAAGAAGAAGAAGAAGAAGAAGAAGAAGAAGAAGAAGAAGAAGAAGAAGAAGAAGAAGAAGAAGAAGAAGAAGAAGAAGAAGAAGAAGAAGAAGAAGAAGAAGAAGAAGAAGAAGAAGAAGAAGAAGAAGAAGAAGAAGGAGTAGAAGTAGAAGTAGAAGTGAAAGTAGAAGTAGAAGACAGTGAGATAGAAGGAGGAAGAGAGAGAAAGAGTGTGTATTTGTGAGTGAGAGAGAAATAATGATGGCGAGAGGAAGGGGGTTTGATTGAGACAATCAACAACACATTTTGTGGGAAAACAGCAGTTTTCATTAATTAATACATACAGGCCTGCTTTCAATTATTCTGTTGGCTAACAGTTTGTTTACATGTTGAGCACGCGTGAGGTCAGTTGACAAAATGCAATTGAAAATTTATACAGTCACATGGTAGGCCTGCAATTCTGAACTCAATGAGGGCCAAGCGATTAGTTTAGATTAATGAACACTTTCCCATATATAGGCACATCACTCTTGTATCTGTAAATAATATATGTGTATTCAGAATCCAAACAAAAATACACACACCCACTAATAAACATACATATATTTGTAGGATATATTTGTAAATATACAATATATTACATATTCGTAAATTATACGTATATTGTATTCGGAATACACATACCCGAACACTGGACACATATGCATGAGCAGTGGATGATATGTTAATATGTGTATTTCGTATACACACACATGGACCCACACAGGGGTAGGTTTAAGTAATAGAAAATGGAAGTTTACATTTGCTGTGGGAGGAAAAGCAAACCAGTTGAAGAGCACAACACAATACATGGTGGACTGATTGCTGGGGCCCCAATTTGGGCACGTTAATTAAACACAGACCGTTTGATAATACCGAACTGGCCATTGCACTGTGTGCCCTGTGCCCTGTGCGACCCCCTTTCAATTAATGGCACAAAGCCGTCCAATATTGTGTTCACTGAACAGCGCCCCCCTCACCATAACACCCACCTAGGGAGTCCCCCATGGAATTCCAATTCCCCCCCCCCACCGGAATAGTATTCGAATACCTTGCAGCAATACTAAAAAGCGAGCGTTTGAAGAGAATAATTAATAGTTGTCAATTTATCACCAATCAAAATTCATTGTAATGTGAATTCTGTGGAGAACTTTTCATATTTCACGATACTTTTTTTTATATTTGTTATACTTTGTTGCAATATTCATAATTCAAGCGTTTACTTCGTATAATTTGATGGTTGACAATTCATTACCAATAAAATTACAATCTATTGAATAAATTTTATGTATTTATTTATCTATTCATAAAAGTTCAATTAACTCATGAAAACACAGACACAAAATTCAAAGCGTCTTCTTCTCCTTATTTTGTTAATTATTGTTACCTGCTCATAGCTCTTCCAACTTTTGATTATTTATATTCTCACAAGGTTTCATGGAAACCTTGAGGCTTCTATTTAATACGTTTATAGAAATAGTAATTTATAGTTGCTTATCCATTCTCAATCAAAATAATCATTCTATTGTTACCTGTCTCTATGTTAATATCATTAATAATAACAATAATAATAAACATACTTCATTGATAACATATGAATAATATTAAAATACCTTGCGCCAATATCGGAGTAGCAAGCGCTCAAAGAGAATAATGATTGACAGTGAAAAAAATAAAATAGTTAACTCATCTTAATTACAATAAAATTCATTGTATACCTATTACCTGCTCATTGCCTCATTCTATTCTTGATAATAATTTCATCACTCTCATGGAATTTGAGCCAACCCTTCCCCACATAATGTGGAATAGTAGCTTAAAATCATGCTTTTGAAGAGAGTAATAATAATCGATTGATTTTGTGTGAATCTATTCCCAATCGAGATACAATCCCATAGTTACTATTGATGCTGTTGTTGATATTCAAACATTTTACCTGTGCAAATTTCATGTTATTGTGGCTATTGTTGTTTCCGATTGATTCCGTTCATAATAGAGGCATTGTGCACTGGAATCTCACGAATGTGTGTATCATTCAATTACAGGCAGCTGCAATGCTCCCCTTGGTATGGAGTCGGGCCGCATTCCAGATGAAGACATCTCGGCTAGCTCCTCCTTCGATAGTGGCAATGTCGGACCACGGCATGGAAGGTAATTGAAATATTCCTTACTATTACGTTCGAATTTCGTAAAGTTCAACTATTTTGAATCACAATACATGTTCTATTTATTCATTTTATAATGGAGACGAGTATCATAACAATATATCGAATATCATATATATTTTTTCATAGAAAGTTATCGAATATCATATATATTTTTTCATAGACAGTTCTGATAAGAACCTCAATTTTAAACGACAAATAATAATAATCTGGAAGACAGTATGCAGAAGTAAGAAAAAATATACAATATTACGTCAGTGCGCCTTGAATTTCATCATGCAATATTATGATTGGTTGGTTTAATGTAATTGAATAAAAAAGATTTTACATATTTTCTCATAGAAATTTCTGATAATAGCCTAATTTCCAAATTAGAAATAATCTGGACATCAATATGCAGTAGAAGTAACACAGAGTCAACTATTAGGCCTATAATAAATCATCAGTTTCCGTTGAAAGAGTTGAAAGGAGAAATTAACAGTCAGCCCGGCTTGAATTCCATCTTGCAATATGATTGGTTGTCGCTCCCTAAGCCCCGACCATGAAAATGACTATTTAAGAAAATATACACATGATTTCCAGGTTGTAAATAGGGAACAAAGTCCAAAACGATGGATAGAATGAAGCTGCTGCTCTCTTAACAATGTGATTGATGATTTATTCAAATAATTGAATTGAATCTTATTTTGAGAAGAAAAGTTATTTTGAGAGAACATGTTTTCTCAGAATAAACTAAGATATAATTCACATTCCAACAATCATCATCATCAGAATCATAGGAACTCTGTCCATTCTCTGACTAAAACTTCTTGTTCAATGTTCATGAAGCTTGATTTCGATACGCTCAAAAGCTTAATTATCCATCCCTTGGCATTACATAACATTTAAAAAAGAAGTTTTCAAGCAAATTTCCTTGAAGTCTCACAACCGTCAAAATCCAGCTTCGAGCAAATGTGGATAACAACCGGCAAACACGTCTACCAACTTCAATTCCCTAATAATAAGCAGTCAAGAAGTTTTGACCAAGAAAAGGCGGAGGTAGGAGCCCGGAGAAGTTTATAAGAAGGAAAGGAATGTTGTTTAATAGGGAATTTGAAAGACGGCGTGTGCTAAGAAATGCAGGGGACAATACGTACGTGTAAGGGGGCACACACACATGCAAGCCTATGCGATATTTACAGGTCTTGAAGTATAGAGGGAAGTACAAGAGTGTGGGTAAAAGGCTTGATGGAGCCCCGTTCCATGCCAGATAATAGGTACGTTATTGAGAGCAAGCCATTCATACTCGATCACTTGGTCCTTCCTACTTGCTGTACACTGCCCTAAGGGAACTTTCCTTGAGTCTTAGGTTTTCCTTTGTTCCCCCCACCTTAATCCCTCCCTCACCCCATTTCACACCTACATTTTTCTTCTCTCAACTTCCTTTCACTCTCATCATCTTCGTTTGTCTCTGAGTACTTGACAACCTTTCCCAACTTTCTCTGGAAAACCTTGCGTTCTGGGAATCTGGAAAACTCCCTTTCTGAGTAACTGGAAAACCTCTTATTGCTAGCTAAACATCTAAAAACCCTTGGTTCCTGGGATAGCTTCGAGATTAAGATCGTATTATTGAAAGAAATAAGAGCCTCAGTGGTTTGTTCATATCAAGTACAATCCATTAATACCCTTAGAAAATAATAGAGATTTCAGCTAATAGTGTGGAAAACTGAAGAAGTTGAATCAATAGACTCTCTTGTTCCCATTGTATTTATTCTCCTCTTATTATTATTGGCCTAGTTCAAAATAGTCAGTTAAATTCAACTTTCATCAAATAATGTCGTAATTCTACAAAGAATCAATTTAATGTTAATGATTAAAAGCTTCATCAAGTTGCTTCGTTAATCGAAGCTTATTTCTTATTTTATTGCTAGTCTTCCAAATAATCAAATTAGTAATAATCCTGAAATTATGATAAGAGAATGCTGCGTTAAATTCAGTATTGTCTATATCCTGTTTAAAAGCTCTATTCATAATAATCCATCAAAATACTGTAAAGTTCTTTCAATTAGCTTTGTTCATCAATGCTTAATATATCTTATTTTATTGCTAGTCTATCAAATGATTGAACAAGTTGATTCAGTAATCATCCTGAATTTATCACATGTAAACACTGCATCAAAGTCAGTATTGTCAATCTCCATCCTTGTTCAAAACTCTATTCATAATATCCTATCTATCATTATTGCAAAGCTCTGTCAAGTTGCTTCTTTTATCGAAACTTATTTCTTATTTCATCACCAGTCTTCCAAATGATTTAGTTGTCAGTAATCGTCCTGAAGTTATGATGACACGAGAATGCTGCGTCAAAGTCAGTATTGTCGATCAACACCCTTGTTCAAAGCTCTATTCATAATATCCTATCTAGCATTATTGCAAAGCTCTGTCAAGATCAACATGAGGTGGAGCTCCAATCGAAGACGTTGGGGGCTCTTCTTCGAAGACGAAGACGGTTGGTTTGAAGTCTTTAGATGATGGAGGATTCGTCGTCGTTGAAGTCCTGAGTCTTGATAATCAGCCAATTGGAGAGCAGCGCCAGCTGAGTAGCTCAAGGATGCAGCAGCATCGGAAAATCAAGTTGGAAAACAGGTCAAGAGTCACGTCAATCAGTTGACTCCACTGCTGCCGCTACGCTTCAGAAGTGGAAGCAAACAGCATCCACTCGCGCTAATTAGGTTAAAGCGAGTGAGCGCCGGTAACGGGGAGGTAAATCAAAGTTCCTGATCATCAAGTGCACCTCCTTTCCCCCATATAAGAAAATAGGTGAATAGATTTCTGAAAAGGAAGGAAGTTTTCATTATGTAGTTTTTTATATGTGTAGTTTTAATGCGTGTAGTGATGAGAGTCGTTTTAGTGATGTAGTTTTACTATAAATCATAATTTTATACTTTGTCGAATTGATGTTATTCGCTAGCATTATTCTATAGTTAGAACTTCAGAAATCTCTATATTTATACAGCGATTTACAAATTTATTTATTCTTAGGGCCGGTTTCTCAAAAATAGGGCCGATTATTCTTAGTAAACATAATTATAATGGGATTGAATAAAAAGATTCGAAGCTGTCAAATATTCAAGTATTCAACAAATTTATTAGAAACTCAAGATAACGGTTGAAACTGCCAGAGTTCCTCTCGATATTTTCATGAATTTGTGGTTGTGACAACTTCGAGACTCGTATTCAATATACAAAATACCACAATGTCGATAACAACAAACTCATTTATGACAATGTAGATTACTACTTCAATATCACCTTCACTACTACCATAGCCATCTATATCAGAGATGACTATGCTACTACACGAAAAGTTAAAGAAGTCTTTAAAACTGGAAGTTTATAAAAGTGGATATAAGTGATAAAGGATATAAAAGTGAAAGTATACAGTACTTTTCACATCATACTCTTCCTTTAATAGCCCCCACTATCTAGATCTCAAAAGTATGTTTAGAATAACGTTACGTATCGATCACAACCTTCCTCGCTTATATAATCTCTTCCCCGTCACCGTCTTCTCAATTTTCCCCATTTTCTGGGCACCCCTTGTAATTCAACCTATCGCTTTGTTGGGGTAGCAAAGAATCGAAATTCAAAATTTCCTCCCCTTAATCGAAATATCACTTTCCTCCCTTCAGTGCCCATTAGGCTATCCCCTTCAATGATCGCAGCCTCATTAGTTTTTTGTTCCTCCCTAATTAAATTCAAAGCGATAGACTGTAATCATCATTAAGCACCACAGAAACATGAGAATGATATCCGAATTATTTATTATTCAGCCATTTGGATGATGTGATTTTCTATTCATAATCTCCGTGAGTACTTCCGAGTGAATGCTTGAAATCTTCAACGAAAAATAGTGATGAAAATGCTTGGAAAAGCTGTTACCACCATGTAATGGGAAGTGAGTTACAAGATCTCAAAGGCTTTTCAGGAGAAATGAGAGGATTTGCTCCTAAGAGGTTTTTTAATCCAGAACCTTAACTCAATGATTATTTTCCCTCAAACGAGTGTTCTTTCTAAATCTCTCTCTTGACTATATTCTGGATTTTCATCCTGAACATTGACTTTGAATGTCACGTTACTTTCTTTTTTTCAGAATACCCATACTTTTTTGGGGTTCATTGCCATCATTGAATTTTAATGTTAACTCTCATCATACTCATAATATCTAACCTTCTTCTTGATAGAAATCAAATTGTCAAGAACTGAAATCTATCAATATTGAAGAATATTACTATTTAATGTAAGTTTCGATGACTCGAAGGAAAATATGCTTAGAAATCAAACTTCATCAAATGAACAATTAATTTTTCAGTTTCCTCTGTATTCCTTTTAAATTTAGCTCCCAATATTTTTGACTGCTTATACTGGTAATTTAAAGCAGTCTATTTTTTTAACAGAACCTTGTAAGACAACTATGTGAATAACTAAGTGATGATGAATTCATTGATCAATTATTATTAATAGTAATAGGGAAATTCATGAATAGGATAATATGATAACCAAGATCGAAAGAGATGGTTCAAGATTTATGGTGTTTAAGAACATGGTTTCCCACCATGATAACTCCTGAGATAAGATGTTCAGTCGATTGAAGGGTTAAAGCCTCAAAAGTCTCACATGTATACTTAATCCTCGAGTATTAATTGGAGACCTATCATTTCACTCATTTCTGACAAGACAGATATCATTTTGGCATAACATGAGAAAATCAACGAGAAAGAAGACAATGGTATCAAGATAGGAAATCTTCTACGTTTCGGGAAATGGATTTCCTTTATAGCGAAGAATATCTCTTTCATGAGATATGAATTGTCTGGTTGCCGCACTTCATCTTGCTGCACGAGAAAAAAGGGAAAATAAAAAGAATAGAGAGAAATTCTTTCTGGTCTCTCTACAAATGAGAAGTGGAAGAGTTTGAGAGACTTGGCACTAGGGAAACGGTTGGGGTTGTAATAGATTTCCGGAATCTTTTTTTTTCTCGATGCGGATGCAACAATATCTTCAGTTGTGGTGAACAACAGCATTCTGAGATCTGTTCATAAAATGTGTAAAAATATGTAACTTAGCTCAGTGTGATACTATAACCTTCTGCGAAAAAACTACATTGATCCACCGATCAATCATAAATTATTGGTCTCATGAAAAATACATTACAAAATGGTACTACTACCTAAACAGAGATTACAGAGGATTCCTGTAGCAAATAAAACACAAATTATGATTACTGAATTGCTGATCACTTTGAACTTATGGGATATCTCTGGAATCTCTTAGTTATATCTATAAATAATTTTTTGCATTATTCAATCTCTATAAATAATACTTCACTTTGATGAAAGATGTCCATCTCTTTCAAAAGTGAACAGATTTGAACACTTGGAACTCATCAGAACGTTCAAGAGTTTTAACACTGGATCTTACAACCAAAACAAGTCTTGCTATTGCACTCCATTATCAGCAAATCTATAGAAATGAAATGGTTGGGATGAAGAATTGTTATTATCGATTTATATTTTGATTACATTCAACCATCATGCTTAGGATTTATATTTCAATACTTGTTTTCAACGGTTCAGTGGAACAAAGTACAATATCGAATGATAAATTAATATAAACTCAAATTTTTGGAAAAATTAAGAAGTTTGGTTTCAACTTCTTTTATGATAGATTTTAATCTTAGTAAATGTCCAAGTACAACATTTTGTGAATTTCATGTGCAATCAGTTGTATTTCTCCTCTCACACTCTCCTCTTCTCATCTCACACACCAACCCACTTACTCACCACACAAACACACATGCTCATGTCGGTCGTAGAACAGAGTAGTCTTTTGGAAGCTCGCAACTTTTTCTCTAAGCTGAAGTAAATCTGAGATGAGGACGTGATTCTCCGCCACACGTAGCCTGTCAAAAAACCTACACCAACTCCACTCTCAGCAGAAAACAGAAATAAAAAAAGTGAACCGGGATTAAAAAGGTTGATGGGAATGGGTTGAACAGAAATCGATGAGAGCCAGGGAAAGGACGGTGGTGAAACAGGGTTGCAGCGTCTGAATCCACCCTTGTATTTCTTGTCTTTTTGCAACTTATGTTTTGAATAGAGTAGATATTTCTTGAAGAAAATCCTTATTTGAAATTGAATTTATTTCATCGCAAAATACATTACATAAATGAACATTAAACATTGCTTAGTAGTATGTAACAAGGCAAAAATTTGGTGGTTTTAGTATCCAGGTTGATTGTTTTATTCTTATTATCTTATGCTATTCACTAACAGCCAGTTACACAAAAACCTAATTCAATTTAGCTAACCAGTGTCAAATGATGTCATCTAAAGGAAGAAACGAACAAACTGGGCGTCATTTTACGGTGGTTAAATTGAATAAGATTTTCGTGCATTTTATCGTAATTTATTTTATAGGTTGCAGAAATTTCCATAGAAATTCCACTGTTGGGCAAGAGATTTTCAATTTATAAACATGAACTATCAGTACATTTACTCAGAACTAAGATCAGCCTGGAGAATATTCAGGGGCAAAGTAAGAATCTTCATGAGTATAAAAGAAGCTGATAGACAGAACATTCACTACAATATTACATTTTAAATAGTATTTTATGCAATGGTTGTATTATGAGAGCCTTTAAACGACGAGTGAGATGCCGAGTTTGAAATACAATATAATAATGATTGAGTTATAACATGATCGTAGACAAAAACTTTAATGTTACACTCTAAACACTCTGAACACTGTAATATTAAAAGTATATTTCAGCCTTGAAAACAATGTTTGTGAAAAGAGTTATTCAAATAAGGAGTAATTAATGGATCCAAATACCCAAAAGGGGGAAAGCAAGTAGGCTCTGATTAAAATGAAAATACTTTCATATTCAACTGGCAAATCTGAACGTCAAGAAGAAGTAATTAGTCGCCTTTTAGTACGTGAACAGATTTGCATGTGAGGCAAGGGGTTGCCATGATTGAAGAGTGGGGGTAAGGACGGAACACTGTTGGTAATGGCTCATAAACTTTGCAAGAGGCAAGAGCAGGCCACTCATTGTTCTAGACAGGGTTGTTAGCAACGTTGCTGCCACTTATTCAATATCCCCGGCAACAATGGCGACAATTAAATTGATATAACTAACAACTTGTGTACACTTAGATTGCGGGGAGGGACTTAACCACCTTACAACGAGACTCTCAACTACAAGCAGCATCTTCAGCTAGAAACAACTTCCAAATTTATGGGGATGTGAGGACCTATTGTAGTAGTGAGATGGAACAATGGTAACAATTGAATGAATATAACCAATTCATGTACTTTTGTTGGGTTGCACCAACCGGGATCAACTATTTTGAATCAGCTGATACCATTTGATAGCATCGTACTGATCCTTAATCAATATTGTTTGGTGCAATACAACATTAGTGACAAGAATACTCATTAGCTAGAATCAACTTACGACTTCATAGATTGAGATGTTTTCATTAGTAGGAATTATTCAATTGATATTATTTTATTTCTTAGCAGAAATCAGCACTATAACTTCGCAGAATATTAATTTAAGTTTTAAGAGTGTCAAAGTGCATAAACAGTAAATTCTAGCTGGAATAAGTATATGAGATTTCAAATTAATCTTATATTATAATAATATAGTGTATTTTCAATTTGAGGATTATTTCCTCACAGAACTGGAATTCTTCGTCCCACTGAATGGCGGCTGAAATAATAGCTGTAATAGAAACAGCCAATGGGAAGGCGTCTTGTTAATGAGGAGTGTCCTATAACAAAATGGCAGCTTTCACAAAATGGCGTCTGAAATGATAGCTGTAATAGAAACAGCCAATGGGAAGGCGTCTTGTTAATGAGGAGTGTCCTATAACAAAATGGCAGCTTTCACAAAATGGCGTCTGAAATGATAGCTGTAATAGAAACAGCCAATGGGAAGGCGTCTTGTTAATGAGGAGTGTCCTATAACAAAATGGCAGCTTTCACAAAATGGCGTCTGAAATGATAGCTGTAATAGAAACAGCCAATGGGAAGGCGTCTTGTTAATGACGAGTGTCCCACAACAAAATAGCACCTTTCACGTGATTGGTGGGAGATGTCTGACGTGATAGGCCTAGATCGAAGTTGATGTTGAGATTGGCCAAATCTATCTAAGAAGGGAACTAATGAGAGGAATTATGTTAAACTTTCTTTGTGATTTTACTTGGAGATTTTTTACCACGATCATTATCAACATGATTTTTCGACATGAAATTGTACAGATTTGTACTAAAACGTACTCAAACAATTCCGATTATATTCTTCTATAAACTGTAGCTTGAAAGGTGTCACAATTTGAGTTTAAGCAGAGGTAATCTAATAATTGGTTTATAATTGGTATGAACCATATTTGGTTAGTCTATGGTTCAAGCTAGAGACAATGTATCTACGTTTCAACACCCCTCCCCACACTTTCCTAATTTCAAACATAGCATTCAAGACAGTAAAGGTCATAGTACCTAATACGTCCTTTTTCCAAACTTACTAATTTTGCAATTATTAAAGATAGATTCATCATTAAAATTTATGAGAATAATACCCTCGACAGAAACCGAATCATCCATGCAATAATCTATAATAATAGCTCTTCATCAATAAACTCTAATCATTCTGGAAATGTGCCAAGTCTTAATAATCTCTAATGAGTTTCCAGTAGCAATTTAATCCCGACTGAAAGATTGAAGGGCTTCATGGAATGAATGTTTTCAGCTTAAGAACTCCATATTTTTAGCGGCTCAAGGAAATCATCACGTCAGACGTTCGTTCCAACACTCTGAAACTTTTACAAAAACCGTCAAGTCTTGATCAGTTTGTTCCCAATATTTCACTATTCTTTCAGTAGAAGGTTGGTCGACCCACCCCATGCCACTCATTACTTAGCGGATTATATTTTCGAAGCCCTTCAGATTCATTAATTCTTTCTCAGAAAAATGAACCGGTAGACAGGTTTTCATCCAGTGTTAAAATATTGAGGCTTTCAAGGCAGTCTTTTTTCCAGAATGTTCTTTCATTTGAGTTGAAAGTATCACGCGAGCTTACCGATCTTGAAATATTATGCCCCACTTCTCCTTTGAGAAGGATTTTTGACTAACTTCATCATAATCATAAACATTTTTTGTGCTGTGATGTTATCTCTTCATTTAACCACAAATTATAAAATTCATACTGACACGGGTCATAATTTGTTGTAGTAATTAAAAAAATCTGGAAGATTTTAATTTTGAATTTACTTTTGATGGTATAAACAATATTATTGCATTGAAGACTTCCGTTACTTACAAGTTATTCATGAATTCTGGGCGTTACAGTTTCCAATACTATAACACAATTATCGTGACTTCAGATCAACTACAAGCTTTTTGAATTCATAGTTGATCAATTAGAATAGTCTTCAATGGACGAAACTAAAACTTCTGGAAAACCAGAAAAATTATCCCATTTTCTAATTATGACGTAGGCCTCCTGTATAATCATGTTTGTAAATTTTATTCGCATTGAACTGGATAACGAAATTCATAGGAATCGAATGAGAAGACCATGTATTTTCACAAACACATTTTGTAGTATAGCAATAGACTATAGCCATTCGCCTGATTGAGTTCGATGGATTGACATCCACTCATGAAATAATAACGGGTCAAAACCACAAAAAAGGAGGGTTTTAATTCATAACTCGAAAATACTAAACTCTAAATAACTCTAAATTATCTTTGGTTCAAATCTTGTAGCGGAGCATCAAAACGTTTTTCGAATTGTACAAAATCAATACACAATGTGCTACTGGTGATAGAATTAATACAACTGGATGCCTGTTATTGGTTGAGACAAAACACACTCGCTGGTTAACCATGCAAAGAAAATAATATCGAGTCATCGATAAAGGTTGCATCCATTTCAAAACTATATAAAAATCATTAGATAATAAAGACATCATCTCAAAAAATAATTGTCAATTTACCATCAATTCGTTGTGGAAAATATGCTGTATTCCAGAATCACTACTAAGAACATTATTTGAATTGCTGGTATTTTCGTACTGAATCGCATTCCTTGGCATAAACTGGTGGATTCCCCTAAACCTTAATTCCACATAATATACTGCATATCCGAATATATCGCTGTGCACAGAAAAACACATATAATTTAAGAAGTCTTATAAATTTCTTATTTATCCCCCTACTTGGCGCATTCATAACAGGGGAAGAAATCATAAAATGAATGCGAGAGGGTCTGTGGCGTTGATAACCCCCTAAAATCCCCCGGGCGAGCACTGGGGGTCTCTTCTTCAAACAACATAAATCTCCTCCATCCGCGATGAAAAAATATTGCTGCTCCTCACTGCGCTGCGTCGTACCGCACCGCATAATGTAACCACACTGCGGTCAGGCTAGTTTCAAGGCATTCAATCCACGAGTTTTGGGAACTATTCGAACGCGATTTGTGTCAATGAATAATGCTGGAAAATGATGAGACAAATTAATCAAATCAACATCATTTTTGTCAGGAACAAAATTGATTTTGTATATAACAACAAATAAAAACTTCAAAATATCCTTTTTGATGAATTCAGGACTCAGAAATCAAAGTATTCTTTTTTTTCAATTCATCTGAGAAATAATTTCTCGATTCCAACCAAGTATTAGAACTTATCGAATGATCCACCGCGTAATGTAACCACACTGCGGTCAGGCTAGTTTCAAGGCATTCTATGATTCAGTCCGTGAGTTTTGGGAACTATTTGAACTATTTGAACGGGGTTTGTGTCAATGAATAATGCTGGTAAATGTTGAGAGATAAATCAAACAAACATCATTTTTGTCAGGGACAAAATTGATTTTTTATATAACAACAAATAAAAACTTCAAAATATCCTTCTTGATGAATTCAGGACTCAGAAATCAAAGTATTCTTCTTTTTTCAATTCATCTGAGAAATAATTTCTCGATTCCAACCAAGTATTAGAACTTATCGAATGATCCATTTTTTTATTCGTCGGAACTAGAGGAATATTTAATGCTGGGAAATATTGAGAGAGATAAATCAAATCAACATCATTTTTGTCAGGGACAAAATCAAATTTGTATATAACAACAAATAAAAACTTCAAAATATCCTTTTTGATGAATTCAGGACTCAGAAATCAAGGTATTCTTCTTTTTTCGATTCATCTAAGAAATAATTTCTCAATTCCAACCAAGTATTAGAACTTATCGAATGATCCATTTTTTTATTCGTCGAAACTAGAGGAATATTAAGTTAACTCTACGAAACTAACAATTTATAATTGAGTGGGATTGACGAACCTTCTCTATTTTTCGATGATGATGCCCACTTGAGCTTGTGCTTACTAAGGCTAGGCGTACACCGGTTAGTCAAGACAAGACAAGGCGACATTATTCACGTTTAGTCACAGTAATTCACATAGTTGCTTATGAAGCATCTCACACCGATTAGTCATTGCATCGATTTAATGACTAATTGCATCGATTTAATGACTAATTAGTGTGTGCTGCTTCATAAGCAGCTATGTGAATTACGGTGACTAAACGTGACTAATGTCGTCTTGTCTTGTCTTGACTAACCGGTGCCTAGCCTAAATGATGCCCGCTTGAGCTAGTGCTTACTAAATGAAGTTCACTAAACTTGTGCGTGGGTGATTATTCTTACGACCATTCTTTCTCTATTGATGGATGCTGATCTAATAATTATATTTTTCTAAGTGTAGAAACTACATTATTATACAATAAACTATTGTTTTTCAATGTTTATTTTTGATCTTGGAGAACAAAAATGTAATTATGTAAAATCACACGCTCAGACTAAACGGACTATAAGGCTAGGCGTAGGTACACCGGTTAGTCAAGACAAGACAAAACAAAATTAGTCACGTTTAGTCACAGTAATTCACATAGCTGCTTATGAAGCAGCACACACCGATGCAATGACTAATCGGTGTGTGTTGCTTCATAAGCAACTATGTGAAGTACTGTGACTAAACGTGACTAATCTCGTCTTGTCTTGACTAACCGGTGTACGCCTAGCCTAAGGTCTTTTTGAGATTTCATTCTCTCATTATTTCATATGTATCAAACATGTTTCTGTATGTTTTATTCCGATTTCATTGTTACATTCATTGGTATGTGTAATTGTTGGAAGGATATGAAATGGTTTAATTAGTTTATTGGTTTCATTGGCAAATTTGTTTATTATGATCTCATTACTTCATTCATTGTATGTGTGTTATTATTGTTTGTTTGTCTGTTTGTCGATGGCTCATCAGCCCTATGTTGACTTAGGCCTACCAGCTGGTTGCCAGTTTCACATCCACTTGACTGAATCAGCAGAGGTGAATGATCATTAACCAGAAAAGATGTAATGATAAGAAAGATGTGTGCTATTATTGGAAGAATAAAAATTGATCGATTGGATTATTGACTGTAATATATGTATTTTTCTTTGTTCAGGGTACGAACAGAGATTGGCGGAGGAGCCTGGTGTCCAAAGCTGCAGGTGACGACTGAGCCGAAGGAGTGGCTGGAGGTGGATCTGCACTCGGTGAGGGTGATCACGGCAGTCGAGACCCAGGGTCGCTTCGGCAATGGTCAGGGTCAGGAGTTTGCCGAGGCCTACCTTCTGGAGTACTGGAGGCCCAGGCTTGGCAAATGGGTGCGATATCGCAACAACAAGGGTGAAGAGGTTCGTAATATTCCATTGTGTTTTGTGGTATTAGATTATAACTTGTACTGTAATTTGCAGTCAAGATGTAGCTCGATTTCAATGTTACAAATATATTAATTTATTACCACCTTTCATTTATTTATTAATTTATTACGAACGATGTCTCCAAATCCATTCTGATCTAATCTATTCATCTGAGTCGCTATCACTCTTCGGTTTGATAAGTGCTCTGCTGGATTTACAGTGCTAATGAGTCCGCGCATTCACTTGAAAGAAAAAACACTCACTGAAGAATTGAAATAAAGTGAAAAAGTTGGCAAAATTTTATCGTTTTTATTACAAGACTGTGACTGCTAATTAGTACGAGAAAAATTGTTTGAAATGTTCAATAACGTGTTTGATCCTCAAATTAAGTTGATCTTCATTTTCTCAGTCAATGAGCCTGATTTTCACTTGCTCCACCATTAAGTTGATTTTCATTTTCTCAATAATTGACAATGAAGGCCTTATCTAAGAAAAATCTTTTCTTTAACAAAGGCTGATTTACACTTGAACCAGCATTGCTCGCTTTGTCTTCTGATGCTATAAATCTCAATGTAATAGATCCATTTTTTCTGTTATAATTCTTTGATTGCTACTGAAGCAATCTGAAGCTATTGAAGCTGGATTCTTCATGATGAGTCATCTATTTTCTATGATGACATCATCAATCAATATATGTACTTTGTTTTTTGCAAATTTTTAGACAACTACATTGTTTGTGTCCATAACGAAATGTTGTACTATATTGTAGCCTCAATTAGCATAGCCAGTTGTATTGGTTTTGTTGATGAGAATACCCCAAAAAAAGTATGGGAGATGCATACGAAACAGAACAAAACGCTATAGCATATTCAACTGCTGAGCAATACTCTGTACAGAAGAGAGCATTTGTTTGAATTTGGTCTGTTGGACTCATTGCTCATCGACCAGAGAGAGACTCATTTCAGAGATGGGAAAAGGACAAAGTGAGAGTGAGGTTGAGGGAGCGTAAGAGAGAAATAGATTGAGAGATCGTGGGAGAGAAAGAGAGAAAGAAAGTATGTGGAATGGTGGCATTGTTCAAAGGGTTCTTTGATGAAGGTCCAATGATGTTCAACAGCGTTCGTGTTTTCCGGGAAGCACTTGTGCCTAATTGAGAGCCACGGGACGAGACGTACCCTCATAGGGGCCCCCAGTGGGGTGTGTGATGGGGGGGGGTACGGGGTACCCCAGCACTCTTTATATATAACTAAAATATATATGGACGCGGTGTGTCCATTCTTTGTGTGTCCACTGGGACGGAAGTTGCGAGCCGGCACAAAGGAATTTCGTACGAATTAAGATTTCAAACAAGCGTTGCGCATTGCAAAGGCCTGCAAGCGTCTCTACATGCGAGCGTATAAAAATCGGGGTACAAGCTCCAACTATGCTTATTCATAAAAACATGTGATGTAGAATGTGAATAGAGACCTATTTTCATTTGTTGTGGAGTTGTATGCAATTAAAAGTATTGGTTTCCCATAATTCCAAGCTGATAGTTCATGAAGGGTAATAGCACAAACAAGAAAGATAAAGTAGAACAAGAGAGGGCAGTTTACAGTAATCTCCCGGTTATCCGAGTCCCGGTTAACTGAGCTCCGGGTTAACCGAGCCTGTCATTCAAAAATAACAAACGTAAATAAAGGTCTTAATAGCGAGGGAGGAGGTTATCTCAGAAGACGATCAACTGCAAAGGATACCATCTGATAAGATTAATAGATATTAATACCTGAATCTGTTCAAGCTCTTTTTAACTGAGTATCAGTTTTGGATTCCCACTCAATCTTAAACTCTTTATTTTCACTCGAAAATGATTATTTTTCAATCATTGGAAGATTTGTCAATACAGTGATGGATGCTGAATAGATATTAATAGACTTTTACATATCTAGATCTTTATTGTAACAAAATACGAAGTCCAAAACTTCTTCTTTTCCAGTTATGTTCATAATCGCAGAAAAGTGGTCTGAGTACACAATTGAGGGTTGTTTGAGGTGCATATAAAAGTTTAGATCAACATTTCTCGGCTCTTAGGGGGAGCTTTAACCTACAAAACCCCCCTCAGTGCAAAGGATACCATCTGATAAGGTTAATCAACCTTGATGCTGGCTCATATTCTACATACTTGGTATTATCAGTTCCACGTATTGACTATTCAAATGTGAGTATAAAATGGATGAGACATAGTACCCGGACAACATATTAAATTATTACCAATCCAGTCCCTTTTATACGAGGATATGTGATTTTAAGATTCCCTTTGAAGCTTTCAAACGACTCCACCTTTGAACTCACGCGACATAATGAATATATCAGCCCTGCATAGGCTACGACATGAATTTTGGGTCAATAACTCAACGTCTGACGGAATTGCTAGGTGCATACACGTGAATGTTACTAAAACGGGACTCATCACGCACTTTCATCACATGATGATTTTTCCGCATGCCTTCAATCATGCCACGTTATCACGAGTCTAACAAGTGAGGGAGTAAAACAAAAGAAAACTCCCTGATTCCATTAGGGAAGTGCACGCTAGGCTCTTTCAACTCAAAGGATTTGGCCAGTTAGTTTGAATGCTAAGAAACAAAAACCTTTTACACGTTTCCAAGATATTATATTCATTCGATAAATAGAAACACTCCATAAACGAATGGAAAAGATAAGAAAGGCATGCCAGATTGCGTGTGGAACGGTATGTTTATGTTTTCTGTATAAATTGTGAAGGAATCTATTATTCGTTTTAATATTCTCTAGTGATTGTAGTATTTTTGAATAAATACGAACTACAAAGGAACTCTAAACACCTTGGTTGAGTGAAAAAAAGCAGACCCTTAACTCCACTTCATAAAAACTTGTTTCATCCGGTACTCTCGTCCTGAACTTCTAATCTACAAATCCTTTTAAAACTAAATCCAAATATTTTATCCACCCTGATGAATTTAATCATTTCACTGATTCTTTTCTAAAATTTTCTCCTTGCAAGTGGAAACTACACTTCAAAAGCAATAAAAATGGAAATAGTGTACACAAAGCTCCAACAAACTACGTCAATATATTTGTTGATGCTTCATGATGGGTAAAATAGTGGAAAAAATGTAACACAAATGAAATTGATCGATACTCAAAATTCGGGTACACAATTCCAAAAATGTTATTTTGAAATCGTTTTCTTTTTCCCCCTTGATGAAAAATACAAATAGCCTACCTGTATCTGACAGGCAAGCATTTGTTTCAAGGGAACAACTCTTGCTAATCGTGCATGGCCTAATTCGAAAATAATGGACATGGATCGATTGTAACAGACTCTATACAGAGTTGCTCCTCAGTCTCTGAGCACACTTCTACATGTTGTACTCATTAAAAAAAATTAGGAAATAATGTTACGATAGAGATAGCGGAAAATTGAAAAATTATCAACAAACAAGACTCTACACAGAGTGTGTCTTGTAAGTCTCGAAGAATAAATTGTACAACCCAAGTGTTGTACTCATCAAACAAAAATAAAATTCAGGAAACATTTCCATAGAGATAGAGGAAAATTTCAAAATTAGCAACAAATTTACAATTTTTATGGAGTTTTGGTGGCTCATTGGATTCAAAGTAGAGTTTTTTGAGATATTGAATGAAATCAGTTAGAAGTTTGAAACTACAGTGGTAATCAATATATTTGAAAAAATATGCTAAAATCGTGAATATTAAGTTTGAAGCAAAGTTTTTCTATACGCAGGTACAAGACAATCATCATACCATAATAGATTATACAATATAAAGATCTTAGCACAGACTAACCAAATATGAATGTTTAAATGGATTATCTCTGATCATGCCAATGCAAATTTGGAGAAAAGTTGCAATCCTCCACCATTTTTATCTTAGAAATAAAGCATTATCTTGGGCTCATTTTCATATTAACCTTTCGTTACCTTGAACAACGGGGCAAAATACCCCTGGAACTCTCTTTATAGATGGGACTTTTCCATGATGGATGTTATTATGGATATATGAGCAGATAGACAAGTACATCGAGCAATATAATTATTATATTCACCACACATGATAATAGACGACCGACTTGGCATCATCATTTTTGAAGTTGGCCCTAACTTAGTCCATAGTCGTTGAGTTTATTTGGTAGGCAGTTTACAGGTACGTGTGCAGTAGATTATTGGACACATGTAGATGCAGTGAGGGCAGTGAGTAGGTACGCTTTTCGCACGCACAGGATCGGGAGGGTGATTGAGGGGGAGGGGGGCACGTGCTAGGCCTATCATGTTTGGTCGATTTGTTGTAACAGTTAGCTGTTACCTATGGCTTAGCTGCCGTGGGGGGGAGTAGGTCCTAATCGTGGGGGCTCAGGTGAGCGAGTATGGGGGGGATGACAGGACGCAAGGTAGGTAGGTATGCAGCAGGAATCAATAGAGCTCCCCACTACTCCCTTACTTACTCCATCCCTTACTTACTCCATCCCTTTCTTTCTTTTTCCTGTCTGCTTTCGCCCTTTCACCTACCCACCTCCCTCCCATGTCTGCCGCCCCCACCCCCGCCATCACCATCAACACGAAAACATTACCGCCGCCAGCCAGTCTCCAAGGCGTAACTATTCACTGGAAAGTTGGAGAAGGAATTCCTAGAAAGTTTCTAGAAAATTGAAAGAATTCTAGGAAGTTGGAAAGTTTACTTATTTCAAGAGAATTAAAAATTTTCATAAAATTGGAAAGCTAGCTGCTGTCGTTTCTAGAAAATATTCTTGGAATGAACAGCCGTGTAAGCTACAAATCTGTGAAGATCTAGCATCCAGTACTATTCAGGAAAATGTTTACTTTGCACTTAAAGATTTGAATCAGAAATTTAATCTGAGTAAAAGTCTCCTGAATAATAATAATTTGATCGAAATTACACTATAAAATGTTGTTTTTTTCTATAAAAGATTAAACATACACCAAAGATTCACTATCTATTTCTTAGCAAGCCGTGCTATGTCTGTCTAGTATGTTATCAACTCACAGTTTGCTAAGCAATATTTTAAAGATTACATTTTTATTCATGAAACATTTTGATGAATGAAGCCGCGTTTACAAAAAAGCTTTGATACAAATGTTTTGAAACTTTTGTTTGTTCCAGTATCTTAAAACCTTATTCCTTAGAATTCCTACAATTCTGCTTTTAAAATAGGTTGAAGAAGGCTAGGTGTAATAGAACATAACTGTAAATACTCCAAATTTCAAAAATATCCTAAATTTTTCTTGTTGTTCCTGCTACAACTCTTCTGTCCATAACCATCCAACTTGTAGATTATGAACGTGACCATTCAAATTACAAGCTGCTGGCGATCGTTGGTTTCGACAAATTTTGTATCGAGTGCAGTCGTAAGCCTCGGGCAACAAAAGACTTTCAGCCGCCTGTGTTTTGCGGGTGGCCAGAACAGACCTTTGGCTGCTGTTATTACGAACTGGAAATTACAACTGCACTGGGAAGAACCCAGTAGCAAGGCGTCGCTAGGAGCGTGTATAAGCCGGTAAGGAAGGAAGCAAGCAAGAGGGTAGCGTGACCACACTATGAGGGGGTTTAGGGGACCTCCAGACCGCGGTTACTGATGAGAAGAGGGCTACGCCCCACAGAAGACACACTCACGCACACACACAAACGCATGCAAGGTGTAAGAGAGAAAGTGAAATTCCTTAGGACGGACGAGGGTAGCGAGAAAAAGACAGGGAGAAAAAGTAACTCCCTTATATTCGCACCCTTTGCTCGAAATCAGACTTACTCTTACATGTCCCTCCACTACTTTCATCGAGACAGACATTAGTGAAAGTATTTCATTCCTTCTGTTCATTTTCATCCCCCTTTCTTGACTACCCTCGGCTTCGTCTTGCTCTTTTGCCACCTCAAGAGTGGTTTATTCCTCCTCCTCAGCCAAAACCACACCACCGTCCGTTCAGTTTCAATGTAACTACTGTATAACTAAACGGTGGGAGGTCAGTGATATTTCAAGAAGTAGATGTTGGAATCTTCCTCCCTTATTTTGACACTTTACTGAAATCAAAATGGACTATGTTTACTCTCTATGCATTTAATGACTCATAGAGAACTTTTATAAAATCAAGGAAGAAACATGATCGGGTGCAGTGTATCTTCTTCTTTATACCGTAATTGGGAGTAATGATGAGAGGTGAATTGATGGTTGTTTGGTAGTATTTTAGATCCGGTTTCGTTAAGATTAGAGCAATTTCGCTCAAAACTTTGAAATTGAAAAAATATCTTTAAAAAGCTGTCATCCAAATTATTCAAGAAAGCTTGATAAAGAATGATTGAAAAATCAGAGTGAGAGCTTGATATTAATTTTTTGTTAGCCTTTCAACGCTCTTAATGGATTTGTTTTAATTAAAAATGTTGCCGAATACTTTTGAGATGAGTTCAATACTGCTGATAAGAACTATTGAAATTCAGAAGAATGAAATTCAATTTCTCGTAGATTGTTGGAAAAATAAGAAGATTGCTGCGAATTCCAAGCTCTTTTCCCTCGCTGATAATGTTTTTAGGTTTCAGGTCCCCTTTTTTCCAAACCGAATCTGATTTTATTTCCATACCTCATCATCATTAAAACATGCACAATAGACGGAGTTCGGTGGAGGATTGTCACTGTTGAGAATTGTATTTTATTTTCTCAATAAAGTTGAAGATGACTTCAGATGGAAATAGGGCGAGAATCGGCTGCGAAAACTGAGGGGATGTGAAAGTGTAAATTGTTTCAGATAAGGGAGAAAAGCTGAGAAAGCACTGTTTGCGATGGAGAATCGAAGGGCGAGAAAGGAAACTAGAAAAAAAAAGTGAAATAGAAGGGGAGGCAATGAAGAAAGATGTCCATCGAGAACTGAGGAGGTGGAAGAAACGTGAGAGTGAAAAATACTAGGCAACCTGAGAATAGTCATAAAAAAGAACATTATTATAATGGGGAAATGAGAAACATGGAATTGTTAAAGATGGCGAGAAAATGATAAATATTCGAAATTGAATATCATCGAGGGAGTTTCAACTGGAAAAAATAATTGAATATTTTATCTACTATACATGCATTGGGAGACATCTTATTTGAATGGATGTACGTTTTCAGATCATTGATGGCTTTTAATATAAATAAGAGAAACGAAGAATACGAGGAGGGTTGATATTATACACTTGGGATGATATATTTTAGAAAATTTTGTTTGAAGAATATGAAAGACGGCGTGAATTTTGAAAGTTATAATAAGAGACCCCTTAATTGATGGATACCATACTTCAAGACGTTGCAATATTTAATTTATTGAATGCAGTATGCAGATATACTTATATCATTCATCTATGTTATATCAGTTTGGTGATACCAGTTTCATTATCATTCTGTGATTTTACTAAATTATTCTGGAAAGTAATACTAATTAATCAATGATCACTTGATTTTGTTTGCAGGTAATGATGGGCAACTCCAATACTTATTTGGAGGCGAAGAGAGAGCTGGATCCTCCAATGTGGGCATCTAAAGTACGCTTCTTCCCCTATAGTTTTCACATGAGAACTGTCTGCATGCGAGTAGAGCTATACGGATGTCCCTGGACAGGTTAGTTCTACATTATTCATACTAGATTCATCATACTACATTTATTCATTTAGCTACCAAGTAAATTTTACATCATCAAAAAACATTCCAATCAGAAAGTGTCAGTAATAAGAGTAAGTTAGAATATGGAAGAACTCAGTAATAATTATACTCAATAATGGATCAAGCAACACACATACAATAGTAGGACTGGAGTCTAGAGCCTTTTCCATTCCAACTGAACTATGATTTACTAGATCATAGACCTACAATAGACCTATAATAGTAATTCTAAAGCCTTCTGCAGTCCAATTTAACTATAGATGATTTACTTTATTATTAGATTATTTATTCAACTGTGTAGCTTTTTCTACATAGCTCTAGTTAAACTAGAATAATCAGAGATAATATAGCTTACTGTGTTAAATTATCGTGGAATAAATACTTTGTTATTTTTAAATACTTGCTTTCCATACTGTATTATATTCTCCATACTATATTATACTTATTATATTTTTCTATGGAGAAATACTGTATTCTCTAACCATTTTCTTGACAAAACTCCTTTGAAAATAGAACAGGGTGACTTATCCCTCGATATTTTCGTGCCATCCCCGTAACTGATCGTAATTCTGTGGAGACTTGATTGACTTTTTCTGGTGTTTGTTCTCAGAGGGTGTGGTGAGCTACTCAATGCCGCAGGGTGATGTACGGAGCGCCGGCTGGGAGTTCTTCGATGCCACCTACGATGGCCACTGGGATGCGGAGTTGCAGCGGGGTCTGGGACAACTGACTGACAGCAAACTGGGACCCGACAGCTTCAAAAACGCTTACTATGACTTTGGGCCAGGTGAATAAAAGCTAGTCATTTCTATTGATTACTTTATAACATCAAACATCTTTCTTTATTATATTCATTTCTTGATGTTTCTTGTTTTTCATACGCTATCATTATTGGGCAAATAGGCTAACTTATATTTTGCTTTTCGTACGACATTTCTACAAATAAGGCTAGGCGTACACCGGTTAGTCAAGACAAGACAAGACGACATTAGTCACGTTTAGTCACAGTAATTCACATAGCTGCTTATGAAGCAGCACACCGATGCAATGACTAATCGGTGTGTGCTGCTTCATAAGCAGCTATGTGAATTACTGTGACTTTAAGCTTAATATGTTGAATTTCCCTAATTAAGTTAAGTTATGTTTTAAATAAGTCAGTTATGATTTAAAATCAGTTATCGCGTTAAAATCAATTTAGAGTACAAAATATAGGCCTGAAACACAATCATATGAAATGGAGTTTTCTTCCAATATAGGTTTAGCAAAAGTGATTTATTTGTAATGAGAAAGTAATAAATGATTCTAGCCATTTTACATATCATGTTCAAATACATCAGCATTCAGAGTAGGCTAGTATAGGTAAACGCTTGATACAGAAAATGTATAATTACGTACAAGAAGACATAAACCAACAGAGAATTTATAATTATTTACAATGAGAAAGTAATGAGTGATTATGATCATATTCCATATAATACAATCATTTCAGTCTTCATTCATTCACGTTATTCAGTTGAACGCAACTTTATACAAGGAAAAAGGTTTTGTTAAATTGCACACACAAACCAACCAAATATAATTGTTTATTCGGCGAACGCATGCGCACTGTTAGCTGGAATACATTTGATGCGAACCCATTTCCACTTCACTCAGGTATGCAAACTGTATCGATTTTCCAAACTGCTTATCAATTATTCGTTGACTTTGAAATGCCGTCAAATAGTGCAGCAGTACAGTGAATTCATATTTTATTTGACAACGGCAAAATTGTGCTCCAGTTCAACCGCAATGCACCCTGTATTGGAAGATTTTTTGAAGCGTGATGGAAAATTTCAGATTTTCACCGAACCAGTCACCAATTTTCCGTTGGTTTGTGAAAATTCACTGCGATTCACTCTAGTTGTGGGTGGCAGAGAGTATTGTAGGCTAAGAAAATATTCCGCCTGACAAAATGCTTTAAATGTTCTCCTTGTTTATTCGCATAATTCACTGAGCCGAATGCGTTCATACAAGTTTACTGCATTATCTTCTTTCTTTCTTCCCCTTTCGTTCTCACTAGTTTTCTCTTCTCTCTCCTTTCTCTTTTATTCCCTCTCTCTACCGCCCACTCTCTCTCCCTCACTCTCTTTTTTATTTGCCTTTCTTCAATATTTTTTCTTACCATTGTCATCCTTATCTCTGTCCTCCTCTCACTGTCTAGTCCTCTTTTTCTCTCTCTCAGAGCGCACTGCTCCACATTATTTTCAAGAAAGATGTATGTCCGACGTATCGTGCTCTGAATTCTCTTTCCCTTTCAATTTTTGAACGTCTCTGTGCCGCATTTCTTGCACATTTCTTCTCCAACCCATCTAACCCTTCAACCAGAAACAATCTGGAACGAATTCTTCTTCTTGCCGGGGGTTTATCTCTCCCCAGACGACAAACTGAATGCTCGCTGTTTTATCGCATTCATTCTTAAATACATTTGCTCGGATTTGATCGTATTCTGTTCGAGACATTCCAGTTGCGTACTTAGGATAACACGGAAACAAGAACATAGTGATACTGAGTCGTAGTATACGTGGAATAACATGGATGAAATTTTGTGTGGAGTGTGGATACTCTTATGTTCATGATTATGTAGTGTGGAGATTGTAAGTGGAGAGCTACCGATATCTCAATTCTCAGTTCACTATAACAGTTATAACAATTGATTCAGACTTATTTATTATTTTTTGTTTCGTTATCACTATTGAGTGAGGCTCTTATCAAAGTATTTAGAAAATTGATAGAAACACCCAAGTATAAAAAGCATATTATTTCAAGAACTTGAAACTGACAAATCATTATATCAAGAACTTAAAATGACTTAGGTATGGTGCCTTCGGTCTATAACTTCGAAAACTCATATTTTATCAAAAACAACAGTATCAGTATACAAATCATCGTTTTAGAAACCAGGATCTCAATTAATACAGATAACCAATTCAAGTCCTGAGGAATGGAGACATGATTAATAATGTCTCGTGCACTATTATCTGAATGAAATATCACTTTAAAATTTATTTTTATTATTATAATGAATTTAGCCGATGGTTGGCCATAAAGGGATGCTCTGAGAGTGCAAATTCTCTGTTTAAAGAAAAAACAATTCCTTCCTTTTTCAGTTGTCAAATCATTTGTATCCATTATTACTCAGGATTATCATATAAAACCAAAATATTGTCTTTCTTAGCATAATAAATGCTCCTATATGATCGCTGATTACTATGATAAGCGTGAACGTCTTTGAAACTTAGTTCATGACAATAAATAAATCATGTTGCTCAGTATAAAAACTGTGAGGAGTGAGAAGTACGTTAATCACTATTCAGTTCACGATAAAGAGACACCCAATAAAGTGAAAGCTTGTCGCTTAGCGTTTTTGAATCAAGATTCAGCTGAGCGCGAATGTTCAAGTGTTGAAAATGGGGAGGGGAGTCGCAGGTTCAGGTTTAATTGTCATCATGCAGTCGGGCCATCTGTTAGCAGGCGAGACACGTACCATTTCAGCCAATGTGATAACAAGAGTAATGCCGGCTGATAGGCGTAGTGGGCCTCGGATTTATACCTAGGGCCTCGCAGACTCAGGGCTCCTGAGGGTGGTCTAAGAGGTACTAAAGCCTTGGAAGGGTTGAAGGGGGCGTGGAATACTAAGAGCTGTACGCTAAAAACTCTCATTAATTCCGGCCAGATAAAACGATAATATTTTTACTTTCCTTTACCTCCAGCTTCAACACTCTCCCTCTCTTCTTAAATGCTCTCCTTCAAACGTTACGCTAATGCAGCTCATTTGCATGGAAAAGAAATAAAACATTAGCGGAGCCCGAGTTATGCACGCCAAGTGTGTTGTAGAGAGTAAGTAATATTCAAGGTATATCATTACCAAGGCAAAATATTACCACTTTCTTTACTCTGTGGAGAGAACGCGACCACTCCACTTTATGCGATCATAATTGATGATTTCTAATGCGCAACTAAGTGGAGTCTAGAGGTGGTGCTTCAGTTATTTTGTGGACTGCTTTGCATCTTACCTTATATTCTTCAACTTTCTTCCACATTTGTTCCTATATTACATAATTTCCACAGCAATCTGTTCTAACTACAGAGACTGTATAATCAGACTGATCAGTTTCTTAATCAGTCTTTTCAGTACTAACCATCGATTAAGAGTGGGCAGTAGTATTGTCAGCCATAATTAAATTTTGTCAGCTCGTCAGTAGCAGTAGTAGTCAGCCATATTGAAAATGGTCCCTTTTGAAACATGTAGCGCCGTTATTTTTGGACAGAAAATTACGTTTGATGTGTCATTGGAAATAGAATAAAATTATCTTTTCACACGACATCTGAAGATGAAAAATATGAACTCAATAATGGTATCCTCTTACTGTGAGAACGAGAAATCAAGTAAAGAGAAATGAAAAAAATTAAGTGAAGAAATAAAGTAGCATTAATAGGGCGGTCACAAGAAGTCGGCAGAGATAAAGCCATCACTCACAAACACTAATATTGACTAACAAGTTAAATTACAAAACCGATGATGTAACTAACAAAACTGCTTTGTCATATTCCAATGTTCTGTTTAAATTGGAGAGAATTCAATGTAGAAAATGAAGCATTGTTCCGTGCATCAGTCGCTCATGTGTTGTTGGGGGGAGGGGGTTGCTGACATCCCCACTACAGCTATTACTGTACTATTAACTGCAAGTGAGGGATCTCAATTAACAGGCGGGGGAATCAGCGTTCGTGGGTAGTTAAACATTATCAGATACCGGAGGGATGATTTAGCTACCTCAATAATGATGAAAATTTAACTCACTAGACGATTCTGTGGAGATAGAGCAATATTACATGTTATTAGAGGAATAAAATATGAATAAAACAATGATAATAATATATAAATAATATAATTTAAAGGCAGAGTGTGCTTGGACGACTTCATGGACATTAAGAATTTTTATATTTATCATCTATATATTTTAAATTATTATATTTTTCATCTAATACTATGTTATTTTTGAATGGCCGTTTCTCCAGAATACTCTGTTGATTGATAAATTATTATTGATTATTCACTTTTGAAGTTCATATCGATCAACCAAGCAATCAATATACTTTTTTTTCAAAGCTACACACATTGAATAAATGAAACAAGGAGATTGGAATAAAAAATAAAAATAAAATCGATGGTAGCTTATAGTACAGGGATATGGAATACTGATTCAATCATGATTATAGAAAAAAACTTATGAAACATCTCTTTTACATGACCTTGATCAACAGCATTTTACATTGATTGTTCAGCAAGTATTCTGCATAACAATTATAACTTCCAAGGTTTGTGCTAAAACTTTGGATCACTTAGGTTGCAAGTTGAAAAAATCAACTGGAAAAAATCAATGACTATGATTATTCAAGTTTTTGTTGTCATTAAAGTTTTTGTACAAAAATATTGTATCTTTAATTAGAAGGTTTAGTTTGTAGTATTTAAAAATTAAAACTTCTTAGTTTGCAAATAGAATTGCAAATACAGTGCAAATAGAATATTATTCTTATTTGAGATTTTTGTTGTTGTTAGGAAACGGCTGGGTTGGATGGCGCAATGACAGTCGCAAAGGTCGTCCAGTGGAAATAACGTTTGAGTTTGATCAGGTCAGGGAGTTCACTTCTGTTCATCTCTACTGCAACAATGAGTTCACCAAGGATATTCAGGTAAGAACAAAACTCCATTTCTTTTATAGCATTCCTTTTTAAAATCCTCTGTTGCTAAGATATAAAACATAGCTTCAAATTTTATAGATGATTATTTCTCGACCCATTACATGACTGCATGTCGGTACTGAAGTGAATCAATAGTTAAATCAAAGACAACATTTACTATACTAGTTAAAATAACTATAAGTAGTTAAATTGTATTCGGTTAAATTTTATGTTATAGTGGTATGAGCGACTTCACATCCCTGATAAAGTGGGGCATCATAATTAGAATTATCCTTAGTAATTTCTTGAGTCTGGATTCTCTTTGATATCTGTATTATATGTATCTGTATTTGTTAATAAACTCCTCTGCAAATTATTGGCATTCAGATAAATTATTATTATTAATTATTAATGTTTGATACTAAAGAAGTAATGAAGTTTTTATTAGACTTTTCGTGTGATACAGACAATGATTGGAAGTAATCCATTTTTGGAGAGAAGGTGCTCGAATGAATGGTGGTCGTCAGGTCAGGTGATAAGTGAACGAGGCAGAATCGAACGGAAATAAATTGGGGTCGAGGGAGCGAAAGGGAGATACGAAGCGATCAGTGGTTAGATAAGGACGAGTAGACGTCGGTCCCTGGGAATGCATCACTGCGAGCCGAGCATTTAATTTCCGTAACCTCTATCAACATTCCTGACTAACCCCTTCATTAGCCAGCCCAGGGGAGCCCATGAAAATTTACAGGGTGCCCCATCTCGCCCCTACTTGCATAGTAGCGCACCACCGTACATAACTATTATGTTGCTACTCGTCCCCTACCCTTTGTTGGAATTCTGTTGTGAAAATTCCTCTCCTAAAATTCCTGGTCCAAGTCTGTTGTTTATTGATTTCTCAAAAATACCTGTTCAAGACATGTTTTACAGTTAATTGAAACAGCCTACCTCTTTTCGTAACAAGAAAAACCTTGAATGTTTGTTTCCGAAACGACAAGACCTCGAAATTCTCTGGAATCTGGTGTTTATTGATTCCCTGAAAAATCCCTGAAGGAGTCGACGGTAGGAAAATTAAAAACATACCGCCTTTGTGCTGAGATTCTTGGTTGTCACTTTGAGTTGAGTTGACAAGCAGGCATGTCCCCAAGGAGCGCAGAGTCTTTGGTATGGTAATCAGATTTTTAGACTGTCTTACGGGATTAGATTATTAATCTAATTATATGCTCGGATTTTGGAATTTTTGCAAGGTTCATCTTCTTGACAAGTAGTATAATTCCTGGTGCTGGAATATGATTACATGGAGAGCCGAATTTATGTACGTTCCTTTCGTAAGAGTTTTCTTATAGAACATGACTCTGATAACTCAAATCTGGATTCTTGTAGCCTAAATATTTATTCATTTATTATAACGTAATTAAAACGTAATAACCATTGAAAAATTATTGATATATCTTCCGAATTGTATTATAATTTATATTTAAAATTAAATAAGAATTCAATAATTCTGCCTTCTTCTCCTTTATTCTTCTGCTCCGTATTTGCAGAAGTCACTCACATAAGTTTCTCACTGTAGAAACGTTTATGAATACGGTCCTAGTCTTTCCCATTTTCCACTAAAAATTCAAGTACAAATGAATTACATGATTTTCTCGAGATTTCGGAAGACGGTTTTTCAAATAATAGCAATAGGCATTCCTTGATCAGAGAAAATGTTTAGGTTTGTTGAAATTGAAAGCATTCAGAACTGTTAAAAACCGTAACAAAGAAATTAGATGCCGTTTCAGAATGATTTTAACTAAAGTATTTGTATATAGCTGCTTTTATATGATAACAATCAAACAATCAATCAACCAACAATACTGTACGACCAATTACTTTTACAGCGGTAGATACATTTAGTTTCAGACCGAGATGCATTTTTCCAACATCTGTAGGCTATCCTCAAATAATAGTAGTTCGCGACAAAAAAAGTAATGGAAGAAGGATATCTAGCTGAATGATGAACAAGCGTTTTTGATAGGAAGCAAATTCGAGTACCCTAACCCTGGGGTTGAAGCGAGTAAACATCTGCCAGTTGATTGTGATAGAGTGTGCATTATGAGACTGGGGTTAAAATTGATGTCAGGATGATTTGAAGGAGGGAGAGTAAGGTGTTTGTAATCGGAGAGTGGGTTGATGATGGACATGTGATGTTGAGGAGGAGGAGGAGGAGGAGGAGGAGGAGGAGGAGGAGGAGGAGGAGGAGGAGGAGGAGGAGGCGGAGGAGGCGGAGGAAGAGGATGAGGAGGAGAAATATGGTGAGGAAAAGGGTATGTGACCCCAGAAGGCAAAACGATTGAAAAAGTTCAGTGTCAGCTGATTGATTGAGTGCTCTTCACTTCAATGCGGGGAAAATGAACAATCAAACTTGGAGTACGAGTCGTTACCAGGAAGTTGGATGGCGGTTGTCTGGGTGCATTCTCGTGCGGACAGTTGTTGAGAATTTATTTACTTTATTCTTTGTCAATAGTTTTTTTTCAATCATCGTCCATTTAGATTAATTCTCTAATCACTTTGGAACCATAGAATTAATTATAATTACATTCATTTTGAATTGATTGGTTTCAGGAGGCAATCTCATCCCTCAAAACAAAACCCACTCCAAATCACACTCTCCAAAACCTATACTGACAAACAAAACTTTTGCACCGAATTTGAAGTTTTGTGATCAAGTTGCTCTCGTGAAAGATAATATGTTCTAATATTTTTGGTTGATTGAATGAATCAATTACTAAAATTAACAATAAAATAAGAATTTCCTAGGATTGCGGCTAAATTGAATGTGCCTATTTTAGTAAAACTATCCCTTCAGTCACTTTCCTAAAAAATAATATAATTAAACTACATATTTGTTTGAGAGAAATCATAGATGTTGAAATTAACTTTCACGATTTTACTTTTGAATGTATAATACCTATTCAAAAGCATAAAAATCTCTATGTGATCTGAAAAATCTGATTGAACAAGAATAAGATTATTATTACATAGTTATTACTAAAACCTACATTACAAGAAAAAGCAGAAAGCTGAACATCACCCAGTAACTACCGACACCTACCGGCCAAATTATGAAGTAGCTCACATTGTACATCATCGGCCAATCAGGAGAGAGTAGGCGGAGCGAAGTCGTCCTAATATGGAACTTGTTCGTGATTGGCCCGTCGTTCTCAGTTCTAGCATACCAACGTTCTTTTCCATTGGTGCATACTCTGTCCACCTTTTCTTTTAGCTATCGTTCTATTTTATTCTTTTACTGTTTCTATGGAACTCACAACCTTAGGAATATTCATTTATTATGTACTTTTTATGGCTGGCAATAGTTACATGCAGACTTTATTTGTCATCAAGTTGATACAATTTGAGGCTTTTGTTCAATTTGGATGCAAATAAAGCTTTATTATTATTATTAATACAATTTGATACTAAAAAATTTGGTACAGCTTGGACATCTTAAAAATTCAAACAACTTGATTCAATTACGATGTATACCTGAATATTAGTATTATTAGTATTATATTATTATTATTAGCGTTTGTCTTTGATCAGTGGGTAGTCCCGTCCCGTAGGTAGTTCCACCTCGCCGTATAACCCAATTTTCCCTTGATAAAAACATTACTCACTTAATCAACCACCCTTGAAGATAGAGTTGAGTTCTTGGAAAGAAGCAGCTCCTTCAAAATAATAATTCCAATGTAAGTTTTCAAACTTTATTCCTTTGAAGTGCTTCCGTACGATATTCCATGGAACCGTGGCGAAGCGTGCTATACTTATTTGGTCATAAGTATACCACGCTTCGCCACTACCATGGAACTCAAATTTGAAGTACTTCTTAAAACGCAAATATAACAGAATACCTATTCAAGTTCTGATTCATTACTTCAATTATTTTCCGTCCTGCAACCCTCCAGGTCCAGATGCATTCTTCCACAATGCTTTTCACACATGGTCCCTTTCCTCCTCAGCGAACCACTCGAACCATGAAATAATATCCAGCGTTAAGACGCGCGTCTCCTTATCCAACCTATACCGCCACACACTCCTCACTTCTATTACGGTTTTCCAAAAAAATCCAATTTGTCAGAAGTGTCAAACAAGTGTATGCTCACTCGTATACATGGGGGACATTTTATGAAACAGTGAGGCAGCCAAGCGAGGAGTCAAGACAGTCTGTTGTTTTAGGGGGACTTTAACCCCCTATCGAGGGCCCATTTTGTGGGTGTAAACAAGAAGACGAGAGTATCCTTAGTTTATGAGGCGAAAGTGAAGTTATTGATCTGAGCAAAGCCTTTGCATACTTAGCAGGCTGCTGTCTTGAAAAGATACCGAAAAACCTGCATGTGCACGTATATACGTGCATCATAAAAACTCAATGATAAAATCTTTTTCTAGACTATTTTCTTCTCGCATTTCTTCTCCACGTCTTGTTTAAAACCCCGAAACTTATTACCCACCACCTGCATCCTCGACATTCGTAACAACTGTAACTCAAAAATCTAATTTCGTTTTATTGGCTCTCCGGCTCCCATTCATTCGCACGCTGAAATTTGTATTTAGACGGCGAAATATATTCTTGATGCGCTCCTTAGCATATTATCTGGCACTGCAACAAGATACCACCCAATTTATTTTCTATTAGCAACAAAGTAGACGCAGCGAAGTAGGCACTGCTACCCCGAAAAAAGATTTTCATCTTTTTCTCCTCATTCATACTCCTCACAATTTATTATACTGCAGTCTGTAACACTCGCTACTTGATCTGCTCCAAATAAACACTGATACTATCTCCTCTTATTTATACTACGTGCATCACTGCTACCATAACAGCTTTCATGATTGTATTAGCAACAAAATTTATTTCCATCCATAAAATTCATGATTCCTCAAGATGACAGCCGTAAATGTGGAAGTATGTTTGACATCTAGAATTGAGATCGCTTAATGAGTTTCCGACTGATACAATAACATTTAGCACAGACTTTATTACATTTGAAACGGTTCATGAAAACCTGTTTACGTTTTCTTCATATATTACTTGAGAATTACATCGGGAAGTCTGGAACGCATTCGAACTTATCATGAAATCTATGAACTCCGAAGGCAATAAACTGGTCCACAAATTTTCTTCCCATAAAGATGTGGAATCACGAGCTTCTCAATCGTGATATTAATACTGTATCGTTTTTCAAATGCCATAAAATATAAGAATCGTCTTACGGTATTATTTTCACATGAATACTTCGAATCGCTCCTAAATAAGATTTCCAATCTCGTTGTGAAAATAAATTGATACCTTATTAAATGTTTTTGGTCTTTCTGCAACGAACCCAAAATATGTGAAAATCTTTCTGCGGGAATTAAAATTTTCTCACGGATTATTTGACATTTTCCCCATACTTAAAAGCAATTTTATTTCAAACCTTATATAGCCGAGTTGTAATTAATATGAATAATTTTATCATAATTTTCGTTCAAATTATGTTATTAATGGTGCTTTGAAATGTGTAAGTTTAGATTTTTAATCGAGATATATCACGACATCAATAGGATAGATAAAATTGAGGGCGAAAAAACTTCAAATGTGATACAAATTATTCCTTAGATACTTAATGGCTCAATCTTAATTTCTCAATACTGATAATATTAGCACATCTAAGATTCTACCTTAAAAGTGGTTTTATTGCAAAGATTCGACTCTTGATATTAATTTGTACACTATGTAGTTCAGACCATTTCGTTCGTTTTTAACAAACAAGTTTAGTTTCCAGTGTCCTGCTCATGTAAATTCAGGTGGAAGGAAGGTGGTCCATCGTTCAAACTAGTTCATAAAAAACGATATCGTAAAATTTCTCCGTGTTATCATAAAACTTAAATAAATCCAGTTCCAACTTGTTTTTTCTTTCAAAGTTACATGTGAATGAAGTCCATTCCGAAGATTGTTTTTGGCATTTTAATGTTGTCCGAACATGACTATCCGTCTAATTTACTGGGATTTTATAGCGGTTACTATGTTCCCGGTCCTAGCAGCCCCGTTTACTCTTTAATGTTTTGCAACTTTATTGGCCTTCCTCTCTTCACTGACATTTAAAAAACTATAAAACCTGTTGACGATTTTTGCTCGTTTATTTCAAATATTCATAGGTTTCCTAAGCTGTTAGCCAGAAAACCAACTTCATGGGTAACCACTGACCATAATAGGCTTTCATGTTTAACATATTTCAAACCTAGTACCTTAAGATGAAAAGAAGGTTTCAAAACCTTATACCGCTGGAGTTTACTAAGCTGTCGAACATAAAAATGTCTTCCCAATTTCACTCAAACTGCAGGTTAGACTACATTTTATGCCAGAGCCTATTTGTACAACTATCAAAGGCAGTGCTGCTAACCCACTAAGCTGTCGAGACAAACGTTTGTCGATGATACGGTAGCCACCCGTTTTAGTCTAGGACTTGGCTAAATCCCGAGCTCATGAACATTAGGTCGATACTTTAATTGGTATTTGTATTGACACAGTTATTTATTGGTACCACTTGGTATTGATACTTTTTCAATCATTCAATGTTCATAATAATATTTATCCTTGAAAGTGCATGAAATGCATACTCCCATGCATTTTTTTATTCACTGGCGTTATTTCAACTTCTACATTCAAGAATAATAGGATAGGCCTGGAGGAATAGGCCTGGTTCGAACTCACCAGACGTCAAATATCTGACTTTGTAACCAAATAATATCTCTCGTGAATAACTCTATTCCAATCAATCTTTTTATGTGAATTTCTCAAGCCACTTCAAGCTGCGATATCATCGCTTTCGATTTCATCTTGAATTACTGACTACATTTCATTAGTATTGAATTGAATGACTGCCTTTATTTTTTTACCTGGGAGGGCGAAAATAGGGCGCAGTCGGCTCTCTCTTACACTTAACCCTCAAATTAGTATTTGGAGAAACAAATGTATTGAATTCTTATTTTTATACTCGTAGGCAATTTTTCAAATCTCAATGCAGCCCCAATCAATGCAGAACGTGCCACGGCATCAAAAACGAAAAACCACGGCCGGGAAAAATCAACTGCCGTATACAGTATAGTCAAAGTTTACTAATTAATTTTATCTATAGCGAAAAATCTTTTGAGCCGCGTTCTCGACGATAGAAGATGAAACGATAGAGTGCACATACTGCACAGCGCTTGGCGCGAACAAAGTACGATAACATGAGTAGGCTTGTTAATTGAACAAGGAGCTTGAACGGGCGAATTCAGGGCCACTATACTTTGTATATGATATCGATTGGTGCCTCATGAGAGGGGTTGGGGGGATCAGAGTGAAGTGAACCCCTGAGGCAGTACTGTACTGTGCGCTTTCATTCAGATGAAAGTGCATTTCACATTTACCCCCCCTACCAATTCACCTCCTGACCAGTCCTCCCCCCCCTCAATCCGCTTGAAACATACCAGCTCTGAATGGGGGCTTCATTCGCCCCTTCCCACCCCTTTTCAATACCCTGGTGGGCTCGGTTTAAAGTTGCTGAGTTCGACATTCAGATTTTCCGGATAACAAGAGTGGAAGGGAGGGGATGAGCGGAGGGGGGGAACGGCAATTAATGGAAACTGAACTGAACAACAGGCACAGAGCAGCTAGCAGTGTAAGTATTCCTAATCTGGGTGAGAGCCCGCTTACCAAACCCCCCCTCCATTTGTATACACTCTTTCCCCTCTCTTTCCATCTCAAACACATATTCTTGAACACTTCAACTTTCCTCTTTTTTGCTTTTCCAGCTACCATTTCACGGATGCTACCATTGTAACCAGTACTTACCTGATCCTCCACCAAAAGAGGTTGCGTGCCTTATCTTTTCCTTCTTCTGATCTTCATAACCCTCTTTTCTCTCTCTTCAGATCTTCTTCTCTTTCTCTTCTTCCTCTTCTTCTTTTTCTCCTGCGGCTTCTTTTTCTTCTTCTTCTTTGTCTTCTCCTTCTTCTTCTTCTTCTTCTTCTTCTTCTTCTTCTTCTTCTTCTCTTCTCCTCCTCCTCCTCCTCCTCCTCCTCCTTCCTCCTCCTCCTCCTCCTCCTCCTCCTCCTCCTCCTCCTCCTCCTCCTCCTCCTCTCCTCTCCTCCTCCTCTCCCTCTCCTTATTCTTATTTTCTTCTTCTGATCTTCTATCCAACCCACCTTCCAGTTGCCTTTTCATTTGTGCAAAATGTAGCAAGCACGTATTGGCTTTGGGCTAATGATGTGTCTTTCATACTTTGGCTGCTGAGAAAAAAAGCGGTACTAAAGAAAAATGTCCGAAAAAGAGGATGAAATGATGTTTGAGAGAGTTCATCATTAGAGCGTGAGATGTTCATTATTTTTCAAACGTGTGCTATCTCAGTGCTCATTTAAGTATGTTGATCTTGATGATCTTGAGTAGTTTGAAAAGCTACTGTTGTGTTTGAAAATCTTAAAATGTCCTAGATTAGTTTTGGAATGCTATTAGTTATCATTATCAGAACAAGACTTAATATGGTTGAATTAATGTAATGTAAAATATATTACATGTGATAGAAAGTAATTGGAATCAAAAGCTTGAAGCTCAAAAACAGTTTCTAACCAATTCTAACCAATTTGGTCTAAAAACAGCTCTAGTATTATTCAAGCTACAAGTCTCCATATGTCCATCAAAAATCAAACTTATCAGGTGCAATTAATTCGACGTCACTTTCAATGAGTTGAGACAATCTCTTCTAATCCATCAACCCAGAATAACTGTATCACTTAGTAAGTACTGCCACAGTAACTACAAGTCTCCACAAGACCATCTAATAATCAAATTTATTAGTTGCAATTAATTTTACGTCTTTCTTTATTTTTCCCAGATTCAACACTGATTTTTCTCAGTATCAACCTGAAGGGGGTCGAACAGGCTCTGCACACTGATTATACAGTAGTGAATATTGTAAATCTATTGATTGCCTTGCTAAACTTGGAAGCTCTTCTATAAAAAACTCATCTAATATCAAACCCCTATTTTAACAAGAAAGTCCCAAGCACTACCAGCTTCACGCTTCATTCTCTAATGTGACACACATTTCGTTGGGGCGGCATATTATGTTATAATATTTATTAAACTTTTGCCTCGAGTGGTTTATTTTATGAAGGTCATCTCTTTAATATCTTGGAGCGCACCAGAGGTGCTTAAGCCAGTGATGAAGAGGAATGGCCCTTTTTCACATTTAGATGAAGGAGACGGAGGAGAAGGAGGACAGATACGAGAGACAGTGATAGGAGAAGAAAAAGGCGAAGGAGAAAAAGGAGGAGAGATAAGAGAGAAAGGAGAAGGAGGAGAAACGGTGAAGGTGAAAAGAGGAAAAGATAAGAGAGAGAGGAGAAGGAAGAGAAAACGGTGAAGGAGAAAAAAGGGGAAAGATGAGAGAGAGAGAGAGAGTGGGGGAGAGAAGGAGTAGGTGGAGAAAGAGGTTAGGGAGGAGAAGGAGAAGGAAGAGAAGCTGGAAGAGGAGGAGGAGAAGAAGAAAAAAGAGAAGGAGGAAAAGAAGATGGAGGAGAAGGAGGAAAAGCAGGAGAGAGAGAAGAGGGAGGAGGAGAAGGAGAAGAAGAAGAAGAAGAAGAAGAAGAAGAAGAAGAAGAAGAAGAAGAAGAAGAAGAAGAAGAAGAAGAAGAAGAAGAAGAAGAAGAAGAAGAAGAAGAAGATGAAGATGAAGAAGAAAGCTTGAATGTTTGTTTTACGACTGGGGTTCAGCTACTTTCTTGGGCTCCTCGCTCATCCATACACGAGCATGCTACTACATAAATATTGCGTCAGTGAACTTTTATATGGGAAAAGTTGTATGTATTATGGTAACGGGTAAAGTTTTTGCTCCCATTTCATGAGTCAAGCATTTTTACAGACCTCAATTATCCATCTTTGCTTTCACGCTGCTAAAATAATAATATGTAACCTAATTCGGAAGTGAAGATTCAAAAACAAACAAACAAGCAAATCAAGATTCAAAATTGTGTTCATCAGATCTAAAATAGTTCCCTATTATTTATCATTATTGTATTGTATAACTTCTGGAAGGAAGTGAGAATCTTCAAGTGGCTCACCTCTGCTAGCGACACTAGGAAATATGTTCGGTGATTTCTATAATATTCCACTCAAGTGACATAAATTGACTGTTTCAATTTTCAAAATCTATACCAACTATTGCCAATCGACTATTAGCAGCTATGTTATATTATCAATATACTTTTTCAATTCTTTCAAGCCAACCTGCGTTATTTTCTGTTCTTTACATTCCTACTCCTTGATATCAACCTCAGGCCTCAGGGGCGTATTCCATGAAACAAACTATACATAATCATTGTCGAATAGATAAATTTATATTATCAACTGATTCCATACTGAATCAAAATATGCCAATGAAAACAAGATAGAATTCACACTGTTGAAACTCAGAGATTGTTGGATGGTAATACGTTTTTCTTATAGTGTGATTTCATAAATCAACTGTATCGTATATTAAACTTGTAATGGAAGAATAAATTCAATTCGATATCATTCCATTCATGGAACATGAAAGACCATTAACAAACCTGCAATACAGATTGTGCGGATTTTACAATAAATATTGATCATGTGAGATGTGATATACATATACACTTCTCATTTTGTGTATGAAAAACTACCTCTAACCTCTGTATTATAAGATTAGTATAATTTTTTGAAACAGGCTCCAGCTATTATCCCTTGCTCTGCAGGACGCATCTTTACACGCCGCAAATCAAAGCGCAGAACATGCAAGATGGTGTTAATGGCAAACTTATTATGTGGTTATTTGCTCAGTTGGAACAATGTTAAATGTTCTGGCTGTTCGCCGAGAAGCAAGCAGCAAACTTGTATTACTGCTAATAGTCGTCTGTCCCTTTGACTCTCATGAATCATGCACGTACTGTTCAAGATTTCCCGCGTTTTCCTTCCGTTTTCCCACTATCCCTTTCCCCCCTCCTCATCCAGAACCGTGGGGGGAAGGGCAACCTGCAACTCATTATTCTCAACCCCCCCGTTATGTCCCAAGGGAGTGCACAAAGACGATAGTAGCTGTAAGCAAATGCAAATATTTGAACCTGTTAATATCCAAGGCATTTATTATCAAGGAGGCTGTTTGTCTTGATAGAGCGGAGGCCCAACCCAACCTAACCTATCCTACACGTTTGCTCCGGAGCAATTTTGAGCAAGGAATTGTTGCAAGAGCCAACATGCGGTGCGGTATTGTTGGGAAACCCGGCGCGACTACACAATGCGACAAAGCCTGACGACTAATAGTTTTGCGGAGAAATTTGTAGCCTAGAGAAATTTTGGGGCTCGAAGATACGTTTGCCTATTCTCGTACCTCATGAGAAAACTCTGACACCTTGAAGTACCTTGAGAACTCTCTTATCTCACAGCTTGTTCCTGGGTTGGAAAAGAATTATTATATCATAGCTTTTTTAAATGTTCAAAGTTAATAGGATTTCATCCACAATACAATATTTGTATGACTTCATCATAGTGGATGAATTCTTATTAACTTCGAGAGTTATAAAGAGATTTAATGAGGTAATATTCTGTCGTTCAATTAAATTTATGTATACAAACATACGAATATATATATACAAACATATGAGATAATATGAGGTAATCTTCTGTCGTGTAATTAAATTTAAGTATACAATTTTTTTGTTTATCATTGATTTTTTCTCTTTCTCATTGTATTGTGAATTGTTATTCGAATAATGTTTGTTAAATTGAAAATAAAGTAATTCATTCATTTCATTATTTTATTCATTCATTAATTAAAGGTCACTTCTGTACAGGAGCTAAGTCATCCAAAACTTGTAGGTCAACCAGTCATATCGCCTCAATCGTCAGCTCCCCTATTCCCTCGGTCCCTATTCCCTTCGCACAAGTCTCGGACATAAGGGAGCATTTGTGGCAAAACCAAAGTCAAGTAGGCTCATGTCTAGTCTAACTTGAGAAAGTTCAAGTTCAAGAAATCTTAACTGTAATCAACCAAGGAATTCTTCAAAATATATCTTTTTTCACAGGTATTCTCAGAGGTGCAAATAATGTTCAGCATCGGAGGGAAGATATTCCTAGATACACCTATTACTTACACCTACATGGAGGACAGAATTTTCGAGTATGCCAGGAATGTATCCATAAAACTTCATCATAGAATTGGTCGGTTTGTGAAGCTCAGACTACACTTCTCAGCCAACTGGATAATGATCAGTGAGGTGATATTTGATTCAGGTGAGTGATTCTTTTATATTCGGTCACTCACAACTACTGAGACTCTATAGTCGTAAATAATTACATGAGACTAATATAAGTTTATATGATTATACATTCACAGCATTCACGACCTTTTTTATTTACTCATAAATACATTCTCATCATTTCACAAATGATCTTTGATTGTATTGGTAGCTGGTGAAGAACTACATTAAAGAAAACTAAAATGAATTCCTTAAGTAGATAAGAAAGCTTGATGTTGTCCTAAGCACATAAGTACGAGTATTATTATATCAACAGTAGGATACTACTTTCTGTATTCAATAAGCATTCTCAATCTTAGATAACTTGAAATTATCAATACAATATCTTAGAAATTGAGTTATCTTCAAGAATTCAAGTTAACTTTAAGTTAGATAAACTTGAACTAAAGAGAAGCAGAGCATCTACTCTACTTCTAAACGATAGACGATGTTTTGCCATTGGCCGGGAGAGACTATTGATAGTTGAACCATTGAAGGCCTGTCATTGGTTGAGAGAAGCTACACACTCATTGGTGGACAATATATTATTATGAAAGTTTAATAGAATGATTTAATCACATTGCTCACTACTATTATATCTATCAATAATATTGCTCATGCATTCTATTTCTATTAGTTCGATTTCATCTTTCATTTTTGACTTGTTTGATTAGTATAATTTCAGTAGCGGGACGAAGCTTGTCTTAACTATATAGATCGATAGGCTCTTCCCATTGAACAATAATGATACAACTTGTTTGTAAATGAATGGGCACTTTGCTGATTTAGTTTCAGATTAACCGGGATCGATTAATTTGTAACAGCCAAAACAGATTCCCAGTTGACGTGATAGAAAAATAGCTATTTTGAATTATCCATCAAGAATAATGGAAGGATTCATTAGGTCTTTCAGTAGAATTCCTATTGCTCTTTTTCTATTTTCCTCTGATTTCCTTTGATTTTCCTTTTTTTTCATCCACCTCTCAAATCTTTCGTCTTCGTTCTCCTTTATTTTCTTCCTTGGCTTTTCCTTCACTTCTTTCTTTCCCTTCTCAACAGCAAACACAACTTAGCACATTGTGCTTCTTATGTGCAGTGACGCATGTGAAAACTATGTTTACACGGACAAATGGGTGTGTTTGTATTGTGGCAGCCACATTGTTGAAATTCTTGCATAGTTGAGCTGTGAACTGCTGCTGCCCCCTCTTTTGCTGAGTTGACACAACAGTTCGCGCAAGAATTCCATTATCTCACTGCTCTATGCTCCTCTGACCAACACTTGGTGTGTGTTACAACAAGTTCTTACAAGAGAGCTGGGTAAAATAGAAGAGGACAACATTCAATCCTCATTCGGAGAGGGTATGTTTCATGACGTTGCAGCTGAAGTAATGGTGACACTTGGAAGGGGTTCTTGAAGAGGATTGCAAGATTATAATTGTTCTAAACATGAGATTACTTCGATATAGGATAGAGGCAAGTTTGCTTCTGGAGTTGGTTTCAAGATAATAATTAATCAGAATGGATTTAATATTAAGCCGGTCGTGGGATTAGCCTACATGTTTTCAAAAGCGCTGTATAAAAATTAGTTCGTTGATTAACTCTTATCTGTTTATTAACTGATTTTCTTCTTGTTTCAGTCATTGCTCATGGAAATTTCACTGCCGAAAAACTTCCTTCCGAAAATAATATGAATGCAAATGATATCTACGTTAATAGAGAACACTATAAGCCATTTGAAATACCAGGTAATTTAATTTCATATTTTACTCGACTATTATTCATTATTTTCACTTCTTATTCTAGCAGCAATGATAGAGTCGTGTACTGTAGTGTCATGTACTGTACTGTATTTTCATTTTTTTATACAAGTAGCAATGATAGAGCATTGTCATGTACGGTACCTTTCTCATGAATATTTCGGTTTGATTTCTAGCTGTTTTTATGCGTGTAGCGAAACTAGATCACTGTCGTCTATAGTAGTAAATTAAATTGATACATACGATGAGTTAATTTGAATATAACTATCGCATCGTAAAATACACTGTTATAGTTTTTCTCTAATACTGTAATTGAACTCAAATCTTCTCCTTAAATAAAAACCCATATGCTTCAGCCTGCATGAAACTATTCAGGTATAATCAAATTATACATCCAACTGTAAACTGCGCATCAATAAATATGAATGTTCTTTTGAATGTCGAATTTAGACTACAAATAAGTTTATATTTTTCAAAATAAACACTATTATCAGTAATCTGGAATATTTAGTTATTGATAATTCAAATTTTCGATTTTCGAAATCATAAATGATTCTCTCAATTTATTACAAAAACATGATAATTTTCCCATCCGAAATCAAATACCTGACTTTTAAGCTTCCCACTCACTAGACTTCACTTATAACTAAGGCTGGGCGTACACCGGTTAGTCAAGACAAGACAAGACGAGATTAGTCACGTTTAGTCACAGTAATTCACATAGTTGCTTATGGAGCATGACACACTGATGCAATGACTAATCGGTGTGTGTTGCTTCATAAGCAACTATGTGAATTATTGTGACTAAACGTGACTAATCTCGTCTTGTCTTGTCTTGACTAACCGGTGTACGCCTAGCCTAAGACAGCAATGTCTTATTTCTGTCTTATTAAATGATGGCTCTAGTGATAGTGAAAGCTCTAGTGTTACAGAGCGTGCCATCCAAAGTGGCCTCTCACTGGAGCATGCGCGTTGATCGCTTTCTCCCACTACAGTGCCTGCTGACTTGCGGTACAGTAAATTTCAATAGTTATTCAGCGGGAAACTCATTAACTTGTCATAAAAATTCATATTCGCTTCGGTTACCCAGCAGCTGTAGTATGATATTTCACTGATGTTATCTTTCAATGAGAATTTTGGAGTGACTGTACTAATTAGCGGCTGGAGGAATTAGAGATTATCCATCTCTTAAAAGTTATTCTTTGAAGGTCTGTACCCGGTCGTACAGGTCTTTTAAAGACTAGCAACATATGGATTATATGATTGTCTATAGCAGGATTCTTTCAACTTGTCAGAAAACAGCTGATTTAACGTCAGTAAACGAGCGTACATCAATCAGCTGTTTTCTGACAATTTAAAAGAATTCTGCTGTACTCTATACAAACCAACAGTTCAATGCACACCGAAACAGCTGCTTTAGGTGTGCATTGGACTATGTGTTTCTATAGAGTAGACGATCATATGATCCAAAATTTGGATCATTTAATGTTGCTTATTGCCTATTGGATGGAATTTGATAGTACAGAGCGTGCCATCCAAATTGGCCTCTCACTGGAGCTTGCGCGTTGATCGCTTTCTTCCACTAAAGTGCCTGCTGACCTTGTTAGGATACCTTACAAGTCAGCTGATCAATTCAAAGATATTTTATTGGATGGAATTTGATAGTAACTTGATCGTCTCCACATCCAATCAAGATTATTAACAATCACTTAACATGGTCCTCGCTCCTTCATTACTGACCTACCATTTTTCCGATTCTCACAGCCAACCAAGATGACGAAACCCTCTTTGCGATCATAATCGGGATACTGATGGCAGTGATCATTTTACTGGCGATGGCAATCATTCTGATAATCTTCAGACACCGACAGAAGAAGTGTTTCGCAAGTCCGCTGGCCGGGAAGTCGACCTTGCCTGGGCCTCTGCTGTCATCCGAAAGCAGTTGTGGAACAGCCGAGAAAACGGCCACCATTCACAGCAAAGTGGCCATGTCACTGCCGCCTCCCCCTCCTCCTCATCCGGACACGGGCCTCCTGGTAGATATCAAGAACGATGACTACCAGGAGCCGTTCCAGTACTACAGTTACAGCAGTGTGCTGAAAGACAAGTGTTCGCAGTTTTCAGGTGAAATTCTTATTTTCTTCTCATCACACTTTAATTATTTTCACTCTTTATTGTTTCTCAATTCCTCTATACTCCATTGCATTCTTATTATAGAAAAAAGTATAATATTAAATTTCAATTATTCTACTTAAATTATTGACTGTCATTGCTGTATTTGAATTAATTTTCTAGACTCACTAAAAAAAATCAATAATCAATGCATTCGAATTTCCTTCTCATCACACTAATTATTCTCACTCCATTGCATGTTTGGGAAATAGGAGGGAAAAAGCTAGTATAAACAATGAAATAACGATAAGAAAGTAAGAAGTACCATAGAATTTCTCTAATATAAAGTACTGTACTACTTCTATTTCTTGAAGAATTCCATGAGACTCAACTCTTCCTAATTTTCTGTGGACCTATATATTGGCTCCTTTTTATTATTTTATTTTTTTGCTGGGGATGATGCCCACATAAGCTCTAGGCTTGTGTCTGAGTAATGGGAAGGGTGATGATGAGATATGAATGGTCCTACAGCTTTAGGTGGGTTCCGAATCACCGGAAAGCGATTTTGAAGCTCATAAATTTCATTAAAAGGAGCCGGTCACCGTTACAACAGAAATGGTAGGCACCGTCTCTTATCTAATCCCACCGATTAGACTCGCCTGCTACCACTGGGTATACAATAGATAGGCCTATATTAGATTGAATTGTTACATTTTCAAAAACCTTATTCAATTACTAATGTTATTGAAATTATAGATTTAATTTATCATTGAAATTATTTCATTTTTCTCATTACAACATATCACTTTTTACATTAAATTTTCAAATTCTAAGTTTAAATGGAAATTAAATACATTCTCGATGAATGTTGAACAAAGAACTGTAATTTTATATCCAATGAATAATGGGAATAAATATCATTCTCAAACATAAAAATGTCGAGAAGACTGGATCACTAACGAAAGATGTTGTAGAAAGTCACGCCTCCAAATTCAACAAGCCGTTTGATTGGCCAGTGGGTTGAACAGTCGCCATTTTACGATTTAACCAATCAGGATCCAGCTGTACATGTCACCTGACAGCTCATCTGACGTTCGCGAGCTGCTAGCTTCCGATTGGTCGAAATCGTAAAATGGCGTCTATTCAGCTCATTGACCAATCAGACGGCTCTTTGAATTTTTTTAGTCAATGAGCTGAACAAACGCCATCTCATGAACTTATCAACTATGAAAATTTAATTTCGTCAGAGATCAAGCCTATTTTCCGCTCTATATTAGTTTAAATTTCATTAATTAATTTTCTTTTATATTAAGTTTATAAATTTTATAATTAATAAATTAAATTGAATTAACTTTTTATATTTTTTACGGGGGGTCAAAATTTGAAGATCCGGCACTGTCACAGAGAAGTAAACTATCCTCAACTCAAAATTCACAGCCTCCAAGTACTAGAGTGTATTGAGATTGCTGCAAGAGTCCTTGAACTGCAAGTTCTTCAATTTTCTTTTCGTGCAACTGGCCGAATTTTATTCAATTAAGTTATAAAATAGACATAATTATAAGATCAAAGTTCATTATAGCCGTTATATTTCATTCATAAGTCAAAGATCAAATTGCTTTCGAATCTATCAAATAAAATTTCCATTCCTGAAAATTTTTGTTTCTATTCCAGATTCATCTCACGAATACGCAGTTCCTGATGTCGGTAGTGCAGCAATGCTTGCCAACAATGTTCCTTCTATAAATGTTTTGTCTGACACATTCAAAAGACAGGTGAGCATAGAATATATTCTCAATTCTTGAATGTTTCAGCCACATTCGATAAAATTTGCAATATACTTTCCTTATTCAGAACCTTTTCAATAGTTTGTTTTGCTTATGTGTTGTTATTTCAATATTGTTCTGAGAAGTGTTCTTCTTTTCAAACGATGATTGTACCCAAATGAACTAATGAACAAAAAAAAAATTGAAATTGCTTTATTATTATGTTGCAGTCGCCCACTCAACAGGAGGTATTAACTGCGTTGAAAAATAGGCTGGACAACATGATAGTGCCTGAATTTCCTAGACATAGACTTCGAATGCTGTCGAAAATTGGGGAAGGCGCCTTCAGAATGGTAATAAAATGGAGATGTATCAATAACATATTGTAAAATACATTCAACTCTTTGTAAGTTTATGAGATTTTCATAAATTAGTTAAAAACTCTATGAAAAACCAAGGACATATACAGAAGATCGAATCAAGTCCAAAAAGTCTTGTAAGAAATTTCCTCTCCTTTTTCTCTTTTCTAGCAGTCTCCAATGAAACTTTCAGGTCCTATTGAAAGAGTTAGAGCCTCAATTTTCAAATATAATTTTGCTGAAGGAAAACAGACATTGATAGGTGATCGTTGATCTACAAAAACCTACTATAAACCTTGATTCTAGATAAATGATGTTTTCTACAATAGTTGTCACTTGTAAAACTCTATAAGTAAGTAATCTTCAGTACTCTTGCTGTTGCATTCTATCTCAGACCAATGCTATCTACGACTATCAACTCTCCAAAAGTGATGAACTTTCATGATTAGTACGGAAATCAAGTATTTGAGAGAGTCGATGTAGCCCCTTCGACCTAACACAATACCAACGCACAAGTCGTCTTGTGCTAATGATACAAATCGATGTGATAATCATAAAAAATTAATAATCTTCCACTTTTTCAGGTTTATTTGGCAGAAGCAGATGGAATATCAGAGTATGGAGGAGCTCCTTCAGTGGGCAAACGCCTTGTTGCCGTTAAATCGTTACCTATTAATGCTACAGAAAGCGAAAAGTAAGTTTTGCTCCAGCTATGATGCTCATATTGTTACATGTTGGATAAGGTCAAGTCGAATTTATATTTGTGACTACATTGTGAATCTATAACTTTAATTATTTCTTCTGAAGTATTCAATTGAAGTTACATTTTGGAAATATTTCAAATTCGCTTTAAAAAATATTGAATGGAGTAGCCTATAAGTAGTAACTGAAACTGAACTTTGAAATAAGTAACTCATGAGTTATCTCAATAGTTTTGTTTGAAAAAAATATTTTTTGTGAGGGTGATATCCACATGAAATCTGGGGCTTGTGCGTAGTTAACGGGAGCGTGATGATGAGAGCTGACGACTACTTTTTATGCAACCGGCTTAATGTCTCCTCCAAACGACGGAGATATGTATTTTTTTTTATTTATTCATCAATATTGTCAGAATACATCATAAACTGAGTTACACCCATTTGACTGTTGACTTGTCTAAATCTAATTACAATAATATTTACTTCCAGATTATTCTTCTGATATTATTATTCCATGTACATTATTGGAAAGTATCCACTTCTTTACAGAAATTGAATATTCCTTCGACCATTATTTAAAAATATCCATCAGTTAACAGAAAGATGATTTCAACTATATCAATTCGCTCACATTGAATTCTATTTTGTTACGTTACGTTAAAATTCTATATTGAAAATTGAATAAAATTACATAGAATTTTTCATCTGTGTGTAATTGTGAATGATTTCAAGCAATAATTCCAGATTGCAATAAATAGTATAATGATTTTTGTAACAATTTTTCGAATATTTTTCCCCAGATTGGAGTTTGAGCGTGATGTGAGAATATTGGCGGCGATAGAGGACGAGAACATAGTGAGAGTGTTGGGCGTGTGTTTTAGCGAAAAGCCGCTATCAGTTCTACTAGAATATCTTCCGCATGGCGATCTTTGCCAATTTCTCAAGGGCCACAACACTATACCAGTGGAGAAAACACAAACTCTCAGTCCTAAAACTATAAGGTAATAAACGTAGACTTAAAGCATAAGTCATACCCTAATTTCTATAATCATTATAGAACAATTAAAATTTATAAAATTTATTCATTTTTTACACATATATATTTTATTTACATAATTATACTGCATTCATTTGTTTACCAAATGAGTAAAGCAGTCTACTTTTTTTAAACTCATAAGAGAAACCTTGGTATCCGAAGTATGCAAATATTCTTACTCTCATACAGCCCTAAAATCATAATAGTGTAGCCCATAATTAATTATTGTATTTTATCCGAATTAAATGCCTACTTAATTTTATGTCTCAATTATTAGAATGTCAGTTTCAACATCATAATATCACATATTACAGTATCAACTCATTATTTAACTCTTAGCGAATGTTACTTTATTAAATTCAATAGCCTAGTTGAATATTGCTAACTTTTGGAAAAATATTGTCAAGAATAGAAATTAGCGTCCCAGTTCCCAGAATAATCAAAGAATCGCCAATGATATTGTAAAAAATTAGTTCGTAGAACTTTTAGAAGCTTTTATTAGTCTTTGTTTTTGTGAGACATTTTAATTCGAATTTAATTCTATTTCAATTTTTCAGTCTCGGAACATTACTGTACATAGCGACTCAAATTGCATCAGGAATGCGTTATTTGGAATCACTGAATTTTGTTCACCGAGATCTTTCAGCTAGGTGAGTCAATTAAACTGAAATATCTCAATATGAATTATCTTGTTTTGAAGAATGTGTACTGTATTCAAATGAATATTTGGAATTTTGAATCATAGATTAAATATTCAATTGAAATGTTTTCTTCTCAAGAAAAAAGATACCGTACATTACATGAGAAAGAAGAATTTCAATAAATTCAAAAAAGTATTAATAACATTACTCACCTGGAAACACGTTTGAGTTCCCTCGCATTGAATAGGATTATTCCGATAAATTTAATACTCGTAGTATCTTCTGAATAAATAAATCCTTCTGTTGTTAATGGATTTGGAATCCTGAACCTCAGATAGAGGATTCTATACATCTGAATAAATGAATTAAAATTAAGTATACAGTTTCATCTTTGATTGAATTGAGGAAACTCACTTCATTGTTTAACCATCCTTGTATTGTGACATTTTTAAATCATTAGTTCAAGGCTTCTTATCTATATTAATTCATTCTTCTCTATTTTTCAGAAACTGCTTAGTTGGTCAATCATATCAAATAAAAATATCTGACTTTGGAACTGACAACGAATTATACGTCAACGATTATTATAAAATGGACAACGGAATGCTACTTCCAATTAGGTGGATGGCTTGGGAATCAATATACTTGGTGAGTAGCCTACTAATACAAGCTTTTTTCAAGACTTCTACTGGTACCTTTCAACTTTCTTTCCTTGAAGATCACTTGAAGACATGATAGCTTGTAGCAGAGATAATTCAATCTCTCCTTTCCTATGCTTGTAGGATTTTTCCACATTTACAAGCCCTCAGAAGTCAGAGGCTTTCTAATAGAGTGCGGCGGTATATTACAGTCCAGAAGAACCATAGATAAACTGTATTCGATCTGTATTCGATCTTGGAACCTTTGGATTATCAGACAGGCGCTTATCGCACTCGACTACGGTGAGCTGAGTTGTAGCGTGGTATACTTATTTGGTCTATACTATATTTCCTATAGGAAATATACCCGGCGATGACCAAATAAGTATACCACGCTTCGCCACTATTGTAGAGACATTCTATTTCATTATTTTCAGTACTGATATAACAATATATTTTGTTAATTTTGATAAATCAATATGGCCTGAAAAAGAATTAAATATTTCGCAGCAAGAGAGAGAGAAGGTCGAAAATCGCTCTGGACTACTCATCTAACCACTGAACTATTCATTTAAATTTGGGATAGAAGCAGTTCTGGACGAATTCCTGTTGATTTCTTGCCCCATTGCAATGTATATGCAACAATAAAATGAATAAATGATTTCTACTTCTAAGTTTGAGATAAGATGTCTGTTGATTTTTCCCAAATTGAAATGTATGAATGAATTATTTCTGCTTCTAAGCTAGGGATAGGATGTCTTTTGATTTTTCCCAAATTGTAATGTATATTTTCAATAAAATGAATAGATGATTTCTGCTTCTAAGTTTGGGATGTGATGTCTGTTGATTTTTTGCACATTATAATGTATATTTTCAATAAAATTAATGAATTATTTCTGCTTTTAAGTCTGGGATAGGATATCTGTTGATTTTCCCCACATTGTAATGTACATTTTAATGTACATCCTACCGACTGCGCCATGTTTCAAGTACTTTAACTGTATTTATTTCAAATACCTTTTATTACAAAATCTCCATAACAGGAGCCATAATAGAAACTAAACATTTTCTACGAATCAACAACCTAATATAAATAACATGTGTATCAATCATAAAGTTTCAATTAGCAATAATCGCACCTCAGTATAACTTCATTGCTGGTTACGATATCACCACTGTTCTTTCTTTCTATCTATCAATCATAATAATTCAATCATAAGTTAACATAATGTTAACATCCAAACACATTTTCAGTAAAATAAATGAGTAATTGCTATTGCAGGGCCGGTACACGACCAAGAGCGATGTGTGGGCGTTCGGAGTGACGTTGTGGGAGATTCTGCTGCTGTGCCGTCACACGCCCTACGAAGACATGACAGACGTCGAGCTGCTGTGCAGTTTGTCGCACCTGCACAAGGACGACGAGGCGTTCTGCTTCCTGCCGCTGCCGGCCGCCGCCACAAAGGACGTCGCCGATCTGCTCGCTCAGTGCTGGAGTCGCGAACCCGACCAACGGCCCACTTTCAAACAGCTGGCGCTCTTCTTGCAGCGAAAGAATGCTGGCTTTATTCCGTTGACATAAAATTAATACCAGAGACAATTTGAAAGATATTGATCATAACCTAAATTTTGGACTTTTTTCTAAATTTGAAGAGGGACAGTTTTGGGCTTAAGCCTGTTGAACCTTTCATTTAGTATTATGTGTACATTACTGAATAAATAAATAAATAAAGACGAGATTAGTCACAATAATTCACATAGTTGCTTATGAAGCAGCACACCCCGATGCAATGACTAATTGGTGTGTGTTGCTTCATAAGGAACTACGTAAAGTACTGTGACTAAACGTGACTAATCTCGTCTTGTCTTGTCTTGACAACCGGTGTACGCCTAGCCTAAAACTACAGAGAGTGTATAGTAACAGTGTGGCCATATGTATGAAGCACTCCTCAACAGTATGTGGAGATCATTTTTTCCGCCGCCGCCGCCATACTTTTGCCAATTTTTTGAATTTTGTTATGGGATTACAGGCGAACAGGGACCCAATCACTCATTTGTCAAACTTATTTTAAGAGAAACTACATCATAAACAACTTTTCTAACACTATAATAATAGTCTCTCTACTCTTGGTATTGCTTTAAAAGCTTAAAATGATGAAAACTAATACTGGCAAGGCGTACATAAGTATTATCACAAGACAAGACGAGATTGCTTTTAGTCATTCTAATACATAGATCTCATGGGCAACACACACCGATTAGTCATTGCATCGGTGTGTGCTGCTTCATAAGCAACTATGTGAATTATTGTGACTAATCTCGTCTTGTCTTGTCTTGCCTTGACTAATCGGTGTACGCCTAGCCTAATACTGGCAAAGGCAGATAAGTATCACTTATCATAACATATGATCTGCTTCTCATCCCAATACAAATCTCATGGGAATTGGCGAAAGTGTGGTGGATTTGTCGGAGCTAACCAATCAAAAGTGTGACATGTAATGTCCACACTGTTACTATACACTCTCTGTAGCCAAAACTATTTCTTGGATAAAAATGCTGATTAAGATAAAAATGTTTTAAGCATTCTATGTTGCGGTAGACCAGTACTAAAGTTACTACAACTAATAATTTTAGGCTTTATAATAGAAATCAGCTATCATGTCTTGTGGAGGAGTTCGATGTATCTAGAACGCATTTCAAGCATACATTGATTAACAAAATATAGCAAAAGAAAATTTAATGAGAATTTAGTAATTGAATAATTTCCATTGTAATGATCTATCGCCTAAAAATCATGAACAATAGTCCCAAACAATTATTTACAAAACATCTCATTTAGACAACGAAGTTTAAATTACAAAGATATCTAAATTTAATTTATTGTAAATATTTTTTTATTCCTTGTTCAAGACAAACCAATGACGTTATAGGGATCCTGTGGACAAGAGCTATAATGTCATTTTGCACAATAAATGTTTACAATTTTAATCACTTATATATGGTAGATTGTACAAAAGTAAATTATGTACTTTAATATAGAAAACTCCTGAGGCCTTACACTTCATTACCTATCATTGGTCTCGATACCTTTCAATAATACTTTGTAATAATTTCTCAACACTATTGTACATACATCTCTTGTAGAAAATGTAAATAAAATACAACGTAATATATGTTCAACGAATTTAGAAAGAATATATCAAGTTCCAGTTAGTTGAAGGATCGAATTTAAATATTATTTTCTATCATTTTATCAACTAAAAATATTAATGGATAATGTTTCAAACAACATTCGAGGAAAAGTGTATATCCTAAACATTAATGTTAAGTTTAGGCCTAAGTTGTTCATTCAAGATGTTTGAAATATTCAAATAGCATATTACAGAAATTTATTGTAATGTTTTATAATTCAATTTTTTGTAAACTATTATTTTGTGATACATGAACAATGATATTGTGATACTGCATTTACTGTAAAATGTTTTCTACCGAAAAGAGTATTTTATACCACAGATTTGAGGTTTCGTGAAATTTTATAAGAATTTTAGATTGATGCTGGAAAATGTGCTTTTCATATGCTGGAAAATCTATGTGCTTTCATATTCTGAAAATTGGATCACACTGGAAATTATTTTCACAATTGAACTCAATAATTTTACATGAATTATTTTTTAATTCTTAAACTTATTGCCGGATGGAATGCAGAAAATAACTTTCAAGCTTAAAATTGAGAAATCAAAAGCATTCAAAAATCCATAACTTAAAATTTAATCAAGAAATTATATGAGAAGCTTTTCTTGAGTATACCTACAACTTTGGATTTAAAAAAAAATCATTGAAACTAAAACTTTATATTTTAGGCTGTGCTTTGCTAGTTATTCCGGAAATAGTTTTTTCTAAGTGTGACTTATCAATCAAAAGTCAGAAAGAAAGATGGTTTGAATGAGGTTTAAAAAAATGAGGGTTTTAAAATAATTGAAAATGTTTAAAAAAATAAATAATTTTCTTAACGGTTAAAACTGGATAGTAGAACTAGTACCTCAAGCAATAAATAATTACAAATACTAGAAACTACTTTACAAAAGTTTTGAAAAGGTAAAATTTAAGCTTAAAGAGGGCTAAATTCCTCAATTTAGATATTGGTTTAGGCTATAATTATTCTAAATTATCAGTAAAATACAGTATAAATGATGAGTCTATAGACAGATGAATCAATCAATCAATTTTATAGTGAATAGCCTACCATAGTGAATAAATTTAGAGTGGATACTCTAAACCTTCAGGTCAAACTGCAATAAATAAAATAAACCAACAAAAAGACCCAGTTAAGCTGAAAGAAAAACATTAGAATTAGTTACTAAACTCTTAAATGTATGAAAAACACAAATTAAACTGTATCTTTGATTTCATACAATATGAAATGGTAAGAAGGTTCTTCCCACAAGAGCTGATTTAGTCATAAAAAGTATCCTATAGCTATTATTTTGAACTCATCGTAGTAGCAGATAATGATTTACGGAATAGTGTTCATTACATAGAATAAAATCTCATTCAATAACTAACTGTCATTGGATTTGACAAAATCTTCGATTAGTTTTTATTCATTAACAAACAAGAAAGAATATACCGTAACCAGTTCATTATAATACCTACGTTATTCAAAAAGTTCAGTTTCAATAAAAATCTTCATTACCATTTAAAAATAGTATATTTTTTAAATGATCAAATGATGTTCAATACGCGCATTTATTATTTATCTGTATATTTTTTTCATTTCCATTGACTTAGGAAACTCATGTAATTATTGTGAGACTAAATTTAGTTCTATCCATCGTGCTTAGTAACGATGATAATATTATTAAAATCTTGTGAAGAATATTACACTGCATTGAAAAAACTGTATCTACAATGAAATATGCTGAAATTGAACAAAATATAGGTACTGATAAAATAATGGAAACAGCAATCTTATTATACGAGAATAGTTATAATTTTAATTGTATAGGGTAGGTAGAATAGATCCTTGTTTTTAATGTACTGTTAGTTTTATAAGAGAATTCTAAAGCAATGTGCTGTACTACTTGTACTTTATTTGAGTGAGGAAAACTGTTGAAATTGTAAATAGATTTGTATCAGTATTTAGAACTTGTTGAATCTTGACGCAAATGATAATCACTATCATAATAATAGTCTTCTATGCTGTAATCTCTTGCAAATTAATGATGAATTTATCGTTTTATATTAATGAGGAATGACTGTTAAGAGTAAATTATTATTGATATTAGATGGCCTTTGTCGAACTTCGGCTGAAATAAAGGTGCAAACCTGAACTTTTATACCGCTTTTACTAGTCAACAGAATTCATAGGAAGTAGTTTGAGACTTCACAAGGCAGCGAAATTTAGTAGTAAGTCAGAAAGTAATCTTGGTTCTTGCAACTTCAAGATATCTCTGTCAAAATGCTTTTTTCATTTTAACACTACTTTCATGAGATGAGAAAAAACTGGTCCACTTATTATTGTTCTTCAAGCTTCAAGGACTGTAAATTGAATTAAAAGAAATTATGGCTGGATTTCACGATTCCAGTAGACGTTCAGGTTACTGGAGGCAGGTGGATCATATGATCGTCAACTCTATACAAACAAGTAGTCCAATGCACACTGACTGGAATCCAGCCATTAGGCCAAGTAAAGAAATAGTTATCAATTTATACAATTTATCAAGTAGAAATATTGAATTTTAGTCAATCGATACCTATGCATTAAATGTTCTACATCATTATTTAAAGTAATACGGTATTTATTTATTCATTAAATATATTCAAGTTCATATAATTATTATATTCAAATTTGGATTATTATAGAATCTTATTTTATATGTTCAATTTAAAAATCATATTGCGGATGATTTATTTCGACGAAAATTTTTTTGGAAGCTAATCAAAAATGAGTAAATTTTGAACTTGAAAGAGTAAATAAATAAAAAATCAAATATAGGTAGATAATGAAACCTTGTCTTTTAGTAACCAAATAAATTATTTTTAGAATGAAATAGGTATAATAGTTTATATGTAGGCTACACAGTTTCCTGATCATCACAAATGAAGCAGTATTATTGAAGCATTTTCCTGATTTTGTTTTGTAATTTTTTTAATAACTCTTAAAAAATCGAATAAATGGTATATTCAGGGAAAAGGGAGTTAGACAGATTGTGACCCCCTTCCAGTTATTTTCTTAAATGTTTAAAAAATTGTCTCATGATCGTAGTGGTCAACTCTGTGTAAAGCTACCTATCTAGATACAGGTCTATGAAAAATGTAGCACTCAATTTGTGTTATGTGATGGAATTTAACAAAATTTTACATATTGTTCACTTTCACATAGGGAAGTTTTTGTGTTAGACAGAATGCATACAATAAGTTATGACTCTGATAGTTGAGTATCCTTTCGAACAGATTAAAATTATGTTGAAGTAATATACAAGTTTCGATTTAATCATCAGATCCTAATTAATCGTTTTGTTTCAAGTACGGTACAGCGACTGTTTCAAATCAGTCTCTGCAGTTTCAAATTTAAGGCCGGGACACACATATCCGCAACACGGCCATGTCTCGGCACGGAGAGTGTACGACTATACCAGCTGAGCTATTCAGACATAGGAATTCAATGCATTTAGATTCCACACAGCTGATATATGAGCGTAATATTGTATAGTCGTACACTCTCAGTGCCGAGACATAGCCGTGTTGCGGATATGAGGGTGTGTCCCGACCTTTAAGGCCGCACTGGAGCGGACGATCGCTACGAGTATGTAGTATGCATGTTCGGCCTAGATTGACAGATTAGACGTTGAACGGTATAAACAGAAAAAAACGCACAGAATCTTAAAATATTTTATTTCAGACTTTTTACATTGTTTATCTCCTTGTAATAAAACTATTATTTGCTAGTAAAACTAGTAATGCATAAGCATGATAACAAAAACTAGTAACATTAAAAGTCCAACGCACTTCTCAATACAATATTTATTTTGGAATGAAAAACAGAACACTAGTGGAAAAAATAATCAGTTATTTCTTGAATTTTAGTAAATTGGGTTTCGAATAATACATTACAGTAATAATAATAAACTTATCTATTTCAAATTACTATAAACCCAATAATAGCTAATCAGCATCAACACATAGAATTTCTAAAAATTTGAAAATATTTTGAATTTCAGACTTTTACATTGTTTATCTCCTTGTAATAAAACTATTATTTGCTAGTAAAACTAGTAATGCATAAGCATGATAACAAAAACTAGTAACATTAAAAGTCCAACGCACTTCTCAATACAATATTCATTTTGGAATGAAAAACAGAACACGTCTGAAAACAAGAACTGAAAAAATAGAATTTCAAAAAACCGATAAACCATCAGTTTCCGAAGGGAAATTATTCAAATTTCTAAATCACAACCGAAATTTAAACCAATAATATCGACAGAAACGTAATTTTCTAGTACTAGAAAAATGAGAATCAACTTCAATCCATTAAAAATAAAAACTGCCTATTTAGTGAAAAGTATAAACAAAATAATTTTAGTATTATTCCTTGATCCATCAAGGCAATATGACAATATTTAAGACAGTTTTTATCAAGAAATTACCAACAAAGAGATGAAGCAATGCGATTTTTTCGAGAGGAAGAGATAAGCATTTATACATAACAATAATAATTATTGTTCTTACATAGGCCTAATATTATATTTAAATAACCCAAGTGATTAAGACAATGAAATCAATGGATTTTAAAAAGTGGAGTATTCTATTTTCCAATATAAATTTATTGAACAGTCTCAAAATAAGTTTGAACAATCCAACTTGAACTAAATTACAAATTGAACCCCATATTAACCTGAAAATTTAAAAAGTAATATGAGAGCTCTAAAGTGATTGCTACAATGTAATTGGTACAGTTGGTCAATTTCTGATAATCTGATTGGAACATATAAGAAAAATCTGTAGGATACTTATGAACAAGTGAAAGGTGATCATTAAATCTGAAATTGTGCAAAATATTAGTGACATATTCAAAGTAGTGAATCAAGAGATTGAGAAAGAAAAGAGATCTCCTGGCGTGACTGAGCAGTAACAAAAGCTTGAGTAGAATTTATGAAGTAGTGGTCTATCAATATGAATAAAGTACGTTAAAAAAATTTCAAACCCTATGAAAGATTATACGAACGTTTTTCATACCATTAGTCTAAGTAAAAGGCTAAAATCTATAATAATTGGAGTTCTCTTTTATAATAAAACCACTTAATAAAACTAATGCAAATCAGTTTTGCCACTATTAATACTAAAACACAGTTACACTCACTCATACGTATAATCAATTGCACAAGAATTCTATGAAAGGGATGACTTCTAATAAACAGGTAATTATCACGCTCAACAAGTCGAAATTTACACTAATTTTCATTTATCCAAATCCTTATTGATAAATTTTTATCCAATTTATTTATAATTAATTTATTTTCATTTTAAATCAATATCCAGGAAATAATGTAATAGGGACAGTAGAGATGAGGGGCCCTATTTATGAACGCTACAGGACAGATGATATTTGCAAAGCATTGAAAATCATAATATTTCATCTAATGTCACTTATAAATACGGCCTGGATTTAGATCTAAAATCACTAATTCAGTACTGTACGAAGAGAATAATATATACAGTTTGGTGAAAATCCCATATTTTTCAGGTCAATCCAAAATTATAAACATTTTGGAGTAATCGAACAATCGAAAATGGAGAATAAACAATGGTTTGTAATTTTTAGTTAGCATGGTAATTGAAATTAGAGAAATAAGTAGACTATTAATCTTGGTTATTGATACAATTATTTTCATGAAATGAAATTTTTTCTCTGGATGTTAAGTAGCAGAGTTGAGACATTATTAATCAGAACTATGCCACTTCTGTCTTGTCCTAAAGCTTTCAACTCTATTCTAAATTCAAATCTTGAATAAAGGAGGTATTGACTGAAGAAGTAGGCCTACAGCAATTGTATAAAAAAATTAATAATAAATTAGGTCTTAAAATTAGAATTATAATCTGGGCCCTATTTCATAAAACTTCCTGTAAAACAGGAAGGTATCACACACTGTACATTAACTATCCATTACATGACACACCGTGCTATGCTCGTCTAGTGTGTGGGCATCTTAGTCTTGTTTTACAGGAATACTGAAATATAGAATGAGAATCTGAGCCCAGTTCCTGTAATATAGGATCAGCTTCAAGGCGATCACACACTGGACATGTACTATTCATTACATAGCATAAAGAGCTACGCCCGGTTTAAAGTTTTGTTTTACAGGAACTTCTGTAGTACAACAGAACTTCTTTTTATGGAGAAAGACCCTGGACCCCAAGGGTTTCACTAGGAAAATGCATTTTCTACATATTCTGTGCACAATGCAATTTTTTCTGTGCAAAAATGCAACATTTTTGGGTAGGAAATTTGAAGAAGCGAGCTAGTTCTGCCTAAGACTCTTTTTCCTATTTTTTTCAATTTTCCAGTTAATTTTTCAATTTTCCCAGCAGAAAACCCATCGATATGTTAATAACTAAGTTTTAGTAACGTCTACATTAAATCACGATCAAAAGCATCGTGAGTTGAAAGAAAGTTTTCTGAAGAAGCCCGTTCAGTGAGAAAGGAACGAGAATAAATTCTCACAGTTTTTTAATCACACTATCACACACTATAAATATTTACAAATAAATACAGAAGCACACACGGTCGACAGATAGAGCAGTCAACGAACTCAAGCCTGGTTTACACGAGACCAGTTCGTAGAGGCAAACAGCTTGGTCCAAGTTACTTGCTCCATCTATTTACATCAAAAGATTGGGTGTTTACACAGAGCAAGTAGCTCGAAGGACCAACTTACCCACTTGACTTACAACTAGCCTCGTGTAAACCAGACTGGCTTGAAGCCAAGTGGAAAACCAGACTGGACGACTGAACAACACAAGTCACTCTCCTTAAATACTTCACAGCTGTTCACTATTATCACAAAATATCGACTGTTGCACTGATATGGGTGAGGGATCGTTTCAATCGTACTCGTGGCTGCTTTCCCTCTTTGTCACTAATAGATTCTCCCGCTCTTCCTCCACCGCTTCTGACGCTATCCTCGACAACTTGCTCAGACCTTCAGTAACGCCGCATTGGCTCAATCTGAAATACACATAAAACAAGAATGGAAATAGATTATTTCAAGATAGAAGGATTATTCTAATTAATACAAATTTGAAAAGCTTTTCAACAAATTGTAAATTTAGCAGTTTTGAACAAGAGCCTTTTGATTAATTTATTAAATATTGTAATTACTGTAATTTTATTGCTGTGTTGATGCCCACATGAGCTCTTAAGGTGGGTTTTCGTTATTGCGACCGAGTGCCGCAACGGAGCCCGACCCAGCGTTGCCAGATGAAATCGATGAAAAATCCCAACTATTTAAAGTGGGGATTTTTCATCAATTGCATCTGGCAACGCTGGGTCGGGCTCCGCTGCGGCACTCGGTCGCAGTAACGGAAACCCACCTTTAGCTTGTGCGTGGGTAATGGGAAGGATGATGATGGAAATGAGTGGACCTACAGCTTTAGGTGGGTTCCGAACCACCGGGAAGAGATTTTGATTCTCATGCATGAATGACATTTAGCGGAAAAAGGCTTCAACCGAAAGTGGTCAACCAACAATGGGAGTAACAGGTGCGAGTCTCTTATAGCAGGATTATTTTAAATTGTCAGAAAACAGCTGATTGATGTACGCTCGTTTACTGACGTTAAATCAGCTGTTTTCTGACAAGTTAAAATAATCCTGCTATATCTAATCTTGCGATTAGACACCGGCATGACCACGAAGCCAACCGCTTCCCAAATTCAAATAAATACAACCTAATTTATTATTAATCAACCAAATTGATTAAATTTAGTTAATAATTAATCGTAATTAATAAAATAACTGAGTCAAGAGTTTAGTCAACCATAATTAGGACTCATTGTTGAGAATTAGATGAGAAACAGTTTAGGATTGAAAACCTGTCAACTCAAAGATTGAGTTATTCAAATAGACTCAACTAATTTTCAACGAATAATGAATTCTTGAATCAACAGTTTAGAGTAAGAGCCTTTGATTAATAACTTCACACTAGTTATTCAAATAAATGATTGAATTAAAATGAATAAATCATTTACTGTCTGTAGCCTAAATTTGTCATGTGAACATGATGGGTGAGAGCCTGTTTTTCAAATACTTCATTATAATAATTCAAATTAAAACAAACTCCATAAGGAATTAGAAGTTGGCCATAGGAATTAGTTGCTCGAATAATAAGACCGATGAGTTTGATAGATTGATATTGTAATAAGTTTGATATTGAGTTAACAGGTTATTAGTCTAAAACTTTTCTCAACTAAATTTCCACTCCTAATTATGGTTGAGTAAACACTAACACGGTGGTTTGATTCTGAAAGATTTGACATCCATGTAAAATGTTGGAATAAGAGACAATGCCAAGTTTTTCCCGCTTGGTTGCATCCATTATTAGAAAGCGTGACAAATAAACCATTGAGATGAGTTTGTCAAATGAAGCAGAATATAATGGAGCTAAACTTGCTAAATCGATTAGTAGCGCTTAAGGCATGATAAAAATCTGCAATATACACTCAATTTACTTCTCTACTGAATTCTCTACTGTTGCTGTTGACACAATGTATAACTGTTCAAGAGCTTTTGTTTATGGTGTTGAAAATTACATGGTGTAATCGATTTTCACACGCTAATTAGTGAATAGAATTGTAGCAAAATTACTCACACAACATCAAGTTCCTCGTCTTCATCTTCGGAATTCACTTGAAAATACGGATTGGCCGAAGCTGGTCTGAACTTGTAACCGGTCATTACGAAGAAGATGTAGGTGACCATTTCGCGGAACATCTCATCCAGCCATTCGTATTGGAATGAAACAGTCAGCTGAAATTCAATAAAGCGATATTATTCCAAGAGAACATAACTTAATTTGGAAATTGTAACTTTTTCAAATTTATTTCAATTCTTCAAGTTATTTTCAGTCTCGAATAGAAACGTATTATGTAAACGTAAAACGTATTGAATCATATTAAAACAGATTTGATCGACTTAAAAACTTTTCTATTGAATGACAATTTTATTGCGGACACGCTGCTCAAGAGTAACAGTAGAGGTCGACCATATTGGAAATGGTCCCATAAGATCAATGTAACCTCTGTCACATGTAGCGCCGTTAGTTTTGGACAGAAAATTACGTTCGAAACATATATTATCATATGTATTGTAATATATGTTAGGTATGTTTGCTTTGTAATAGTTATATTTTCCTTGTTATACTCCGGAATCATTATGCTTTGTTCTAATTCAAGTTTGAATAATAAATTGTACTTCTTTCTGTGGAGAAATAACTAATTCATTGTTTATTTATAATAAAAAAATATCAAGCATAGTAAACTAATATTAAACATATACAATAGATAGCTATTAAACTTACCTGAAGTAGATAAATTATGATTCTCGTGAAATAGATGTAGCACACTATCATTATGTAAAAATGTCGGAAGAGCTTCAACTTTCTGAGACTGACTGCCGCTTTTCCGTCAGTATGTGATGCTTCTTGCAAATGTCTTATGGACCTGTTGAAATAGATAATAGGATTTTCAACTTTTGCCAAAAAAAAACTCTTGATATTTGAAATTTTTGAGCAAAAAAAGAACAATTTCCTAAAAATGTATATTTTTAACTCACCAAACAACAGGAAAGAGTATGGCTCCACAGCAGAGCAGATCTACCAACATCAGAACATCAATCCATGTCTTATGCTCAATGTCACCTTCTTCAGATTCTTCAATTATAATGTTGGCAACATTCGCTAGTACCTAGAATTAGAAAAACAACCAAATGAGATCAATTTTTTAAGTAATTCAATTTTTCTATTTTAAACATATAATGTCTTCAACTGTTTGACTCTCAAAAATCTTTCACATCATCAATGAACATGCAACACTGTGGGTTTCATGGGAAAAGAATACTTTCGTTGAATTATTAGCTTCATTTCCTAAAGTTTGTTTTGTAATTCATGAACATAATCAATAAAAAGTTTGAGAATTAAATCAACTGCTACAATACAAACAAATCCAACATCTTTTGAAATATTAATTATCGCCTTGCCTAACTGTAGGCTAAACTGATTTGTAGCTTCACTATCCATCATGACCTGGTGTTAAAACTGGAAAACGACCAACGTTTATTACTCTAGTCCTCGTTATCATATCAATTTGTAAACGAATATACAGTACTTGAATTTGAAACTTGAGTCATCATAAACTGACTGGAAAATCGAGATCCCGATTTCAAAATGAAAGTACCTATTTACCAAGACCTCCTTTTTCAAAAAATCTTCAACTATAAAGAATGACTATAATTTCAAATACCGTACCTGCAATGGAATAACAATCATGAATATTTTCTTGTCTTTTTCTGATAGTAGATGTTTGATAAATGTCCAACCAGTTCCGATCAGAACTATTGTTATAAATAGTACTGATCCTTTCAATCTGAAATATCAAAAACATAAACATCAGTAATGTTTTTATTAGTGTGCTCACATAAAATCTTTTGTTCCGAAATCCGGTTGTTGATTGAATACTAATACACATTGAGTTGACAGTTTATCATAGGCTTGCTTATTGGTGATTTTTCACCTTTCAATACTATGTTCACTACTTTTCTAAAGTTCTCTAGATTAGATATGTCTAAGTTATTGACATCTTACGAGAGAATTGAACAATTTGAGAAGAATTTTGTAGGATTGGATTGGGATAAACTGTGATTCAATGTATTGTTAGAATAGTAATTATATATTGGAGTGATTTTAACAGTGGTTTTAAAATATTATACCATTTAGTGTCGAAAATTTCTTTAAAATCACTGATTTATAATGGAGTGGATTGTTTGCGGCTGAATCAAATGAGCTTCGTGGAGGAAACCTCCTATGCAACCTAAAAAATGTTCTCCTCTACTAAATAGGGGACAAAAGCATACTGGTTATATAGATAGATAGCATGGCATGGGAACGATTGTGATATATGATAATGATAATTTTAAAAAATCATACGATCAAAAAAATAATGATAATGATCGCTTAAAATCCCAACAAAGAAATTATATAAACTTACAATGATATTCGAGAGTGAGTTGATTGAGTTTATTAAAAAAATAAGTTTTAAAATCCTTGGAGTCCATCTTTGGAGTAAAATTAAACATCTTAAATTCGCTTTAAATCAACAGAATAACTTGAAAAATGTATTGCTCCTCACTTTCAAAAATGCACTGATTCTTGAATGAACTTACAAGTGTGTGATATAGTAGAGGATGGCCCAAGTCGCAACGTGCTCTCCCTTTGTTTCGATAAAATGGTAGTTGATGGCATGGAAGAGCAGTGAAAGTGATTTCAAAAAGACCAACACAGCCATCAGATAATGGATTTTGAACACAGGGTGCCTGAAAATAAATTGAATTGATTATTTTAGAACTAATGTCGATTTCACAAGTAAAACAGTAATAGCTATAAAAATTATCTCTGATCCTTCGAAAACTGAATAATGAACAAAAAGTGCAAAAACGGAATATTGAACCCCAGTGCCTTTAGACTGTTTTTACTACACGGTAACAGTAACTCGGTGTAACAATATCAGTATCAAGTACAGTTGTTACTTGTATCTCAGTATCACACATTCAAGTTTTTGATTGTCGTATAGTATAAGGAAGGAATTTCCTCAATAAAACTTTCTTGAAACTATAGCAAAGTCCTATCTTTTGCTATTCAACTTCCAATTATAATCAACTAAAATAAAGTTCATTAATGTATTTTTTACAATTTTTGATTAAGCAAATCTAATTTCACTAAATACAGGATGGCGCAGGGAAACGGGAAATTTTAAATTACACTAACGAGTATAAGAAAAATGTAATTTAAATGTTTGAGGATAAAAACAGAAAGAATTGTACTTTTACAATTCCGGGCGTGATAATGTCAATAAAGATTCAATAAATTTCTGTAAATTAATCGGATTGGAGAAGGCTACTCACTTGCTTTTCTTCAGAATCACAACCCAGAAAATTCCAGACATACAGAACAAGAGAGAAGTCATGAAATAGAGGGTTGGAAGAGGCATCTCACCAGCTGACAAGTAGTTATCTCCACGATTAACTTCGGTTATGTGAACCTGTAAATCAACCAACAAGTCATATTATTCACGCACTAATTCAATTACATGTCAAAGCTTGAAAATCAACAATACAATTAAAGTACGATAGAAGATTGCAAGTGACAGCAGAAAGTAACAGAAGCATTGAGTGAAATGAATTTATTATGAAGATAATTTGAATACATCAAAGCTTGAAAATCAACAATACAATAGAAGGTTGCAAATGACAACAGTAAGTAACAGAAGCATAGGATTAAATTATTATGAAGATAATTTGGATACATCAACGATTGAAAATCAACAATAGGCCTACAATAAAGGTACAATAGAAGGTTTCAAAGTACAGCAATTAGTAACAGTAGCATTGCGTGAAATGAATTTATTATGAAGATAATTTGAATACATCAAAACGTTTGAGAAAGTGAAATAATACTTACCGAAAAGTCAACAGAAACCAACGACTTCTCGCTCTTGTAGTTTCGACAGTTGTGGAAGTACAAATTGTAAAGACCTTCTTCATTAGGTGTTACAATTCTTATGGTGAACTGAAAAAGAGTAGGTACATAAGTTGAATCAAAACAGTTTATTGAAACATCAATAGAATCATTCAAGTACCGAAAATAATTTATATACAAAACAAAAAAATTTCAACATTTAATATGGCTATATTATTATATTATCATGGCTATCATATCATCAATATAGGATAGAAAAGATTTCCACTCAATCATCACTTGCAATATATTTTTATTCATGTTCGATTTTACTCTACTAGAAGCTTCTTGATGTAGTCTGTGGCCTGTTTCATAAAACTTTAGACATCTCGTAAATAAGAAAAAATGGCGAATTCACACTAAAAAATCCAAAGTTAGATTATGATCAACATCTTTTGTTCACGTATTATAATTTACACTTTAAAAAACTTACAATAAAAAGATTATCGATTTTTAAATCTGAAAATATTGAAAGACAAACCGAATCACCAATATACAATCGAAAATATTGAATAAAACTTGAAAAATATTAATTTACTATGAGTTACTACAGCTAATCTGTCTGTTTTGTGTGAGTTCGCCATTCTTCTGTATTTCTTGATTTACAAGTTTTATAAAACAGGCCTCAGGTATAGGAATGATCTAAAAATGACTCTCGTCTAGTAGGTTATCATCCAAATTAGTAAATAATAAGCATTCAATTATTTATTGCAATTTTGACGAAATATATCAATTTTTTTATTTTGATATGACTATGATACCCGATAATATTCGGTAGATCACATGAATTTTTAACATGCTTTTCTGACACATTAGTCAACATAATAAGCATCTTAAACTTAATCAAATTTCAACTTAATCAATGTGTTTTCATCTAGCTCTACTTACATCTGATGAATAGTAGTATTTGTTGTCTCTTTTCTCCACTTTCAGTGGGAATTGACTGTTGATACATGGTGAACTTTGAACAAAATCCACGTTATTCACCACATCCGCTGTTGCATCTATAACACGAGAAAGGAGTATTATTCAGAATAATTTAAAATTCAAACTAGAAAGTTAGAGATTTTAATAGTGGATGAATAGGCCTTAATTTAAACAAAATATTTTATAAGATTAAAACTGGATCTTTAAAATTGTAATATGTTTTCAAACAGTATTATTTATTAGCCTACTATAGTGTTTTTCATCCTTAAACACCCCTGGACAGCTTGGTGTGGTGAGTAATCTAATCTGGGGGTGAATCCCAAAAGAATGGGAAGAAAACTGGACAATTCCCTGGTCGATGACTAAGGAGAAGACAACTACAAGTAACAAGTAATTGGAATGCCCGGCAATGTTGTTATATTGTGTACTGTTTAATTATCAGGTTAGACATGAAATATCAGTCTGCTATCACGACTCGGTGTGTTAACTTGGATGATTTAAAAGTAGAAGAGATGATCAGAAATTTTCCTCGCAAATCTTTTCACCACTTTCATGTGATCGTGATAGTCTGCGATAGTATTGGCAACACTGCTATAGTCCGACCACAGACAAAAGATCCTTCGCGCATTGTGTCACTGTAGTGATATCTCACTCGCTCCACTATACTGCGTATCGTGCGTTTTCTCTCTGCGCAGTAGAGTTCTTGGAGGTTCTTTTGACTGTGAACGGACTATAGCAGACGTGTGATTTGCTAGCTCAGAAAGTGGTGGGGGAGTCTCTGCGCTCAGGGGTCTTCAAGGATGAAAAGTACTGCAATCAATACTACTTATGTAATATTGATTTATATTAATTTAATTGAACATGTAAGCCATAAACCTAAAAATTCAGTAGCCTTTATAAGCCATATTCAATTGTATCCTGCCAATTGATTAAAAATACTTTAAATTGTTTAAAAAGACTCATAAATTTGTGGTTATGACAACTTCGTGTCTTTTTATTCAAAATGGATAACTACACAATATCACCCAATAATATCAATATTAAATTGTTTAAAAAGACTCATAAATTTGTGGTTATGACAACTTTGTGTCTTTTTATTCAAAATGGATAACTACACAATATCACCCTCACCACGACAAAAAAAAGAGAAATGCTTCACTTGGTAGTATCAAATGAATACCTGGATCAACTGGCATAGAGTCTGGACTCCTTTTTTTCGAGAATCCAAGCAGATTGGCATCACTGAACTTATTTGTAGCATCGTCTCGCTTGCGTCGCAATACTGAGTCCGTGCGATTCGTGATTTGCAAGTGCTTCAGTTCCGAGCTACAATTGATTTTCAACCTGTGAACAACAGAAATTAAGTCATAAATTTAATACAGTAGAAGGGAAAATACAGTAATACGAAGGTTAAGTTCAGTTATGGTAAAAAAGACGTAAAACCCAGTAAAAAAGTTACAAAACTGGTTTATTAGAAGCAAAAACATATAATACTCACAATTACAGACCTGTAAGCAAGTAGAAACATAGATTATTTATTTATTTAGCGTATGGCTTTCAATAGTGGGGAGACCCGAGTAGGGTTGTTCCACTTCACCAACATAACCAATTATCCCTTGATAGGGAACATGGTGAAAGTTTGTTTTCACTTAGAAAACAGACATCAGCATTTAAAAAAGTATTTTTTGATTTTATTAAAAAACTGTTATAAACAAATAAATATCGCGGCTCCCTGTGGATGTCTCGTTATTAAGATCTTTATTTATGTTTGTTATTTTTGAATGACAAGCTCGGTTAACCCGGAGGCTTGGTTAACCGAGACTCCGATAACCGGGAGTTTTATCTATTCTAGGCAACATAAATGTATGAATAGCGGTAATGGGGATTAAATTGCGTAAATTCAAAGAAATTTTATTTAATCTACTTACATGTTATGCTTGAAATCCAGTACGAAGTAAGTGAATGCTACATTCGATGTCTGTATAGCTTGTTCGAGAAGGCATCTCTCTTGATGAGTATCCAGGTATGGACTCATCGCATCATTCAATGTTCGGTCAAGACTGAATCCAAACTGTAACAAAACATGAATAGGGAAGTTCATATTATATCATTCACATTTCGTATGATCAAGGCCTGAATAAAAATCATTGGAAATTAGATTAAATATCCATGGCGTTCAAAGATCAGATAACAGTGTGCAATTATTAATTTAATTAAAATTAATTTCTAGAATAAAAATCTATATTGGGTTTCTCACCAGATCAGAATCATCCCACGGCTCCACATGGAAATCTTTCAAGTTGATGCTCAAACTTCCTCCAACATAGAACCCAAAAGTACTCAAAGGAATGAATCGACGGTGATCGTTCTGGAAATACAATAAAGAATAGTATTAGCCAAATCACCCTAAAAATATTAAATTATGAATAGGCCTACTGTAGATTCTAATACGGACGGTTCCAAGGTAAATAAACTTGGTACCTACCCATCACCTTCGCTTCGGTTCGTTGCCTATCATTAAGTCAAACAATTTCATTATTTGAAAGTAACTGGTAGATATCCAAGAAATTACAAGGCTGCTGTAATCCTGTGATGTCTATTGAACTGGAACTTTACATTGGATTGTGTAACTAGACATTAATCCATCTTTTAGGTTAGCAGCCCATTGCCGATTGTCATTGATAATTCAATCACAATGTAGGCCTAAATTCAAAATAATTGAAACAATTATTCAAGGAAAATGAAAAAACTTAATTAACAAACGAACAATATATTTTATGCATTTTTTAGATTGATAATAAATAAAATATGTATTGATTTTTGTGCCCAGCCTTACTGAAGAATAAATTTTACTGGCTAGTTCTATTGCTATTCAACTCACAATATCCTGTCAAGTAACTATCGAAATGATATTACTTACCCTTATTTCTAAGTTATGTATCCTGCAAAAACTTGAATTAATAAATAACACACAAATAATCAGTAAAGTCCAGAATCTCGCCATTTTACGACTCTTTGAAATGGGATCTCCAATCCAAATTGAAAATATTGAAGAAAAAATGACACATCGTGATATCATGCATAGATGATATTAGACACATAGAATGACCAGCGTTCTCCTTAGTCCCGACCAAGTCAAACTGTAAATTCACATTTTCGATAACATTATCCTTCATGAATAAATTCCTATCATCAGATAAGTTTAATCTGGAATTCAATTCGTTTCAATTATTTAAAGTGGATACATGAATTTTGTGTTTTTTATCGTTACCTTATATCGATGCAAGTATCGATCTTAAAAATATCGACTGTTTTCAATTGCAATGCAATCTCCAAGTGGCAAAAGTGCCGATTTGCTGTGTTTTGTAAAAGTAGCATAATGTTAATTTCACTTACTTTTTCGTTTTTATTTGTTCTTGTGAGGTTTTCAAATTAAAATTTGAGCACTCTGGATTATATTTAAAATGTTTTCTTTTGTAAGAATGAATGCCTATTGAACTCAACGCTTCTGTCTGTTCCTTCTAAAATTAAGGTTATATTGAACTCAACCTAAACAAACTTAATTTTTTCGTAGAGCATTCACTCAAAATGATCGAAATATCTGATGTTCAAAGTAAGTGGTTCATCATTTTTCTGGTTTGAATCATTTTATACATTTAGAACGTCTTCTTTGTCAGAAATATCTTGATTCCAGCCCTTGCATGTGGAAGTTCTGTGCAATTCATTAAGCACGAGTTGTCTTGTAAAATTATCAAATTAAATGTAACGTTATTTATTTTTTATTGTGATTGAACTATCACAATCAACTACAATGTCAGAGCTAAACTAGTCACATACTGGCTTCGGAGATGTTTTACTCATATTTAAAATTATTATAAAGGATGAAGAATTTGTTATTCAAGTGCTGTGTTCTATTTATTTCTATTTGGAGTGGTCCGTAGCCGAGGGCGATAAGCGCCTGTCTGATAATCCAAAGGTTCCAAGATCGAATACAGTTGCCGGAACGGATTTTGACAGAAACGGCCACTCCCGTCTTTCGGAAGAGACGAAAAGCCGTTGGTCCCGACTGCCTAAAAACAGTCGTCATCTATCATCATCACCACTCTCATTACCCACGCACAAACCTAGAGCTCATGTGGGCATCACCCTCAAAAAAAATTTAAGAGAAGACTTATCTGGATCAATTGAGTTTAATTTGAAAAATTAAACCTTTATCTTGAAATAAAGATTATTTAAAATAATATAAAGGTTTAATAAAATAATAAAAAACCTTTAACTTGCAGCTCACTCAGTATTTTTAAGTCAAGAAAATCTTCTTTTATTGCTATGATTCGAACTTCAATAAGGACAATAAAGTCTTTTTAAATAATGGGTTTGAATAACTTGAAAAATATCAAGATTTTGAAGATGATCAAATTATTTTCATCTTCTTATTTAATCTTATGGTCATGACTAAGTGCACCAGACTATCACATCAAATCATCATTAATTATTTCTCAATGAAGATCATTGCAACAATTAATCTATTTTTGTGCTTATTATTCAATCTGAACTGTTCTTTTCAGAAATTGGCGTCGGTCTTGCCGGCTTTGGAATTTTTTTCCTTTTTCTGGGTGTTCTATTACTGTTTGATAAAGGATTATTGGCAATTGGAAATGTAAGTATCACTCATTTATCTTAGAATAAATTCTTTTCATTCTTTACTATGGATTCAATCCCATCTTAGACGTATACATAATAGTGACTGCTTATGTGTAGCCGTACTCGTATCTTGCTTGAATTGGTGATTATAGAGTACTCTCAGACTCAGGGCAGCATAACGTCTATGTCTCTGAATCCCTATTTCCACACCACACTTGGTTGATTTTTGTGTGCTGTACAGCTTGTGGCCAATGCTCAAGCATAATATGCAGCATACTTGAGTGGCACACGAAACCGACCAAGTGTAGACATAGGCAATGTAATATGTTTTCATTTTTGGAAAGCGCTTAGCTCCATGGCTGTGCCGATTTCGAATCGCTTAGTTTAGATAAGATGCGTGTTATGGGTGGAGTTAGAGGATATTTCCTGGGGGATGGGGCTTCTGACATAATTTTTTGCTACAAACTATCATAATATAATTGTTATGTTATAACTACATAAATTTATAACATTTGCTACAATAATTTGGCCCCCCTTAAATCCGCCCATGAGGCGTGTGCCTGCTACATACTCCCCTGAGACCTTTTGAGGCCTGCTCCGCTAAATATTATCTATGAACACCAAAATATCGCTTCCCGCTGGTTCAGACGCACCTAGATCTGTAGGGTCATACATCCCATCATCATCCTTCTCATTACCCTAGCACAAGCCTTGTGTGTGCATCACCCTCTTCAGTAAAAATCCCTGCTTCCAGCATCTTCCATGACTATAGTGATAGATAAACTCTAATCACCACAGAGACTGTATAATCACAGTGTGGCCATTGGTGTGGAAGGGTTCATAAAACTTTATTCCAACATTGTGTTGGAATATTTTTCCCGCCACCGCCATAAATTTCCATTATTTTGAATTCTGATATAGGCTAACAGGCAAATTTGAACCTACTCACTCTATATAAAGATGGAAGGAAAAGAGATATTGCAACCGTACAGTTGCTGTTAAATCATAATAATTAATTGGACGAAATTATATGGCATTAATTAGGAATTTCGTCCAATTAATTATTATACTCACTCTTTGTCAAACTTTAAGAGGAACGTCATTGAAAATCACTTTTCTATCCATCTACTGTTGGTATTGCTTTGAAAGATCAAAATGATGAAAACTGATACTGGCAGAGTAAAAGATAATGTTAAAAGGGTAACAATAAATATCATCTATATTAAAAGAGTTTGGTGCCCGTCTAGAGAAGTTCGGAAAGTTCATGGAGAAGTTTGAGTGGACCGATTTTGATGCGGTTCGCGCTAAAAAAAATATAAAAATCGAATTTCTGCAGGCTGTATTTGTTTTTCAAAAATAATAATTTTAAATGGAAGAAAAATGATGAAAACCAAAAATAGGTACCTGTGGTGCTATATCTTGGCATTAAAATGTATCAAGTTATTAAATTTACTGAGTTAGTTTGTGAATTACCCACAGATAGAGCTTAAAAACTAAAAGTAGTACAGTGACTAAAAATAGTCATCTATAGCCTAATCACTGTACAATGTAGGATTTCATTGGCATGACTGAGCTGCTGTCAGCTGCAGATAGTCATAATAGCAACTGTTTAAAACTATGAATTTCAGAAAATTCAAGTGAGCGGTGCTTTGCACTGCACGGGGTGAACTCGTAAAATATGACTCCAAGTATCTTTTCAATGTAAATCTTACGGAGTTGGCAAAAGTACCGCGCTAACCAATTGAAAGTCTGACATCCAATGGCTACATAGTGATTATACAGTAGGCCTACTGTTAATCAATTATTAAAAGCTATTAAAACTAAAATCAGAGTCAATTTCTTGATATCACAGTATATTACAATAGGCCTATCAGAGTGTTGTCAGTTGCTACTCATAGATTTTAATTAACAATAATGAAATAAAAAAATTTACAAAACAAATTCTCGATGCTTAAAAGACGCTTTACTGCATGGCGTATAGTGTGAATGTATCCTAGTATTTATCAAATAATTCATTTGAATTATAATGCAATTATTTGTTACAGATTCTTTTTATAGCCGGCCTGGCCAGCGTTATTGGTCTAGAACGCACATTTCGCTTCTTCTTCCAAAGGCATAAAGCAAAAGCATCGGTCGCGTTTTTCGGTGGAATTCTAGTCGTTCTATTCGGATGGCCTCTAGTTGGAATGATGCTAGAAACTTATGGCTTTATACTTCTTTTCAGGTATGTTACGATATTAATTCCTAGTCTTTCAGTTTTTAAATTTCGGTATTTTACTATTTTTCCACTAAGCTTAAATAGTAAAACTATTACTAATTATACTTTCTAAGTCTATTTTGGTTTGTTAATTTTAATTCTTGTAATGGAAGCAGAATGAATAATTGGATGTGTTGCTTTCGCACATGCTTATATGAATAAATCAGTTGGGGAAATATATTAATTTCATTCCGTCTTGTTTTTAAATCAATAAACACGGTGATACGAAACGCCTCATACATGAGCTTTGGTTTATTAGGCTCATAATATTGTGTGAACGAAGAAGTTTAGTAACAAATTGTATTCTCAGTACAATACTTGGATTCAATTTGTATATTGATAACTCTATCAATATTAAGTCTAAGATTAATGAATGAATAGGTAGATAAATAAAGATAATGTAATACATTTTTTAGTGTAGCTTATACATATAGTATATGGTATACATACATGTAAAGAACTACAATATTTATATACTATACTATAATATATAGTAGGCTATATATAGTATAAAATGTAAAGTATTTCCCAGTATATTGTAATTGGTTGATATGTTTATGTTTATTTATTTATACTTCAGATATAAGAATTTAAAATTTTTTGTACAAACAGTTCTTAAATTATTCCTAACTTAGTTCAAATGTACGTTAAAATTGTATTGAGGGAAAGGAAAATCTGCATTGCATTACGTCTAGTACTTTCAACTCTGATTGGAACTAAATTCCTTTATTAACTTGTTGTTGTATTGCGTTATGGTAATTGAACCAATTTCCGTTCAACTGAACTGCTAATCGAGTTCTAATATATACTGATTGTCTGATATTCAATTCAACAATGATGCGAGTTTCAATATAACTCACTCTGATTGGTATGATAGAAACTGATTCTCTATCAAAATAAAGAATTGCAAACAGTTTTTTCTAAGCGATTAATTTAAACAAGTGTATGGAGCACGAAAATTCATAAACATTAAGCATTAAAAATGATTGTATAATTCATGTTCATAGTCTATACTTTCCATATTGATCTAATTATTTATTTTCATAATAGTCTCAATTTTCATATCTAATCAATAATTCCTTCATATTGAATTTTATCAATGAAGAATTTTATTCTGAGTGCCAACTGATTTTTCACTAATGGCAAAACTAATTGCTTATCTAATACTATTAATTTTATCTCAAGAATCAAGCTCTGATTTCAAGTTTTCTCAATGAATATGATACAGAGAACGAGAGTTGAGATACTAACGCTCCAGTGAGGAAAGAATGAACAATCGGCTCGTTTTGAAGCTATGTCATCGAATCGCATGCAGAAATGCCTATTTTCAAATCAATCATACTTGAAACATATTCATCCATGATGGTTTAGATAGCTTTAGTAGTCATTTGAAGAATAAGGCTAGGCGTACACCGGTTAGTCAAGACAAGACAAGATTAGTCACGTTTAGTCACAGTAATTCACATAGTTGCTTATGAAGCAGCACACACTGATGCAATGACTAACCGGTGTGTGTTGCTTCATAAGCAACTATGTGAAGTACTGTGACTAAACGGGACTAATCTCGTCTTGTCTTGTCTTGACTAACCGGTGTACGCCTAGCCTAAAGAAACAGTGAAACAATTTGATCCTCTTATCGAGTGGCTACGAGAGAGGGAGTGAGGTAACAAGGTAATATTTAACGTAAATAGTTGAAATTTGAGAAATATGAAATGCCGATATGGTCTATGAAATTCTATTTGTGTTATTTTCGGAACTAATATTCATTGTTGAACCTGGCGTCAAACTCCAACACCGAAAATCATACCAGAAACTACTGAGAAGATAACCAATATGCTGATGAAAATTCTTTCAATGGGATTAATAAAATCATGAAAATACTTTTGTACGACAACATAATCGATGTATATAATTGGCATATGGCTTTTTATTGGGCAGGAGACCCTTACGGGTAGGTTCCACCTCGCCTTATTTTTGTGTCGGTCATCCATTCAAGAGCAGTCTTGAGAGATCGTGACTTAACCTCATGATCACTCAGCAACCGTTGTCACCAAGTAACAAACAGCAACATACATAATCGTTAGCAACATAATATTAATTAGCCTATATGTTAAGGATCTAATTTTTTCTATCTTGATATCCTGTTTTGGTGCTATCTTCCATGGACAAACAACGAACAAAAACTTATTATTTCGCCACTCGTAGCGCCTACATGGCCAACTAAGTCTCGTTCCCTATAATTACTGTATTTATATTCTAATTCTATGGTTAATTGTATCATTATAATATTTGTGATGATTTATTGTTTTCAGTGGATTCTTTCCCGTCGCAATAAACTTCCTCAGGAGAGTACCAATTCTAGGAACATTCCTCAACCTTCCTGGAATAAGAACGGTAAGACAGCAAAATTCATATTTTGGCGTTTCGTAATTTAAAATGTTTGTTTTTTCTAAAAAGCTTTTTCTAAAAATGTTGGTTTTTTATTTTTCAACTAATTTGGTTATTTTATCACTGAATTTCACCTTATCGACAGAATCAATAATTCGAAAATAATTTTTTGCAAATTAAACCATCAACATAGGTATACTCTCATTAGTTTCATAGGTAAAAGGTTTATCTATCGTTTTACCCAAAGTTTTATTTAAGTCTTGTAAGGTTAGTTTAATTAAAATCATACTTATTTTTTAATAGTAAGCCGTTCTTATCCAGTAAAATAGTTTATCCACTTAGTTCTTCATTGATTTCAATATTTATATAGTAACTTGATATTGAATAGAATGTATCCAATTTATATTATAAAATAATAACTTGATTATTTCAAGTAAAATAAAAGACATTACCGGTAATCTAAACTTTTTAAATTCACTACACGACAGTGAATCTTCTAATAAAATTTATATTCTAGGAAGATGATTTCTCCGGTTACTTTTATTTATTTGTTGGATTAATGAAAATATCCTCAATTGAATAATGTCATACGGTATTAATTTTTTAACAATACGGAGATAGGCCTAGGTACTAGAAAATAGGCCTAGTTTAACAATTTTGTTCAATAAGGACTGAGCTTTCAGGAGGAATAAATTGCTTGAATCAACAATAAACTAATTAGGCTACAGAAGTAAAGATTGGAAGTCAATGCTTATTTGAATAATTATGACTATTCTTAAGAGCATATCAGTTTCTTACAACTCTTAACAGCTTTTTCTAAAGCTATTAAACGTATTTATTATCGAACGATTCAGTCATGCTTCTAGTCTCCCATGAATAAAATGCTCTTTTGATAGACAAGGACGTCATTAATTGATAGAAATTGTTCAAATACAAATAGTTTTTAATACTGAGCCATTTTTCATAAAAAATTATGAAGCCTGGGAAGGCTGATACAGACTAGACTTGAATAGCAAGGCATAATAAATTCATGTCTGTAGTGTGTGAATGCCTTTTTCATGTATTACAGGCCTTTTAAATTTAACATGCACCTGGTCTTGCATTTTTCAGTATTATAAACCAATTACAAACTCGAATATCCTTCAATAGACGTGTAACCTCAGTCTACTTTGAAAATGACCCTGCATTATTCCAATTTCTCCTCCATTTTTCAGTTTTTTAATGTCCCAATTTAAAAACCTTGTCGATTGACTTGAGCTTTATATTTTCCCAGGTTATGAACTATCTCGCTGGCGATTCGAGTGAACAATCCTAGAATTATAGGCTATGCTGTTTGAAAATGTTATTGTCAAGTGAGATACTGTCGATATCTTACAGAATTTCTTTGTCCCCAGATCATGGATCGTCTAGCGGGTGATTCAAGTAGGACTATGGTGTGACAGTGGTTTTAAGTGTTCTGTGACAGTGTTGCAAAGTCGATAGAAACTTATATCACAAACTCATAAATCTTCATAAAAGTTCCGTGTTTCCGTGTAATTCATTGTTGTTAAGAAACAACTTATTCTCATTAATGTAAGTACCAATTATTCTGGTATTGCCAGCTACTGAGTTCATATTACTTATAAATAAGCATGCTAATATTGTTCAAAATCATTGTATTAACTTTGTGTATAAAATAATTTTTTCACAACTTACAATAACTGAAATTGTCGATCAATGTTTTTGTATTCAATACAAACTTTTAATGTAACACTTGATAATACTATCAGATACGTGTATTATAGAACCATTCATCTCCATGCAAGTGTTTTATTAAATTTCTGAAATAATTAATTGTCTAATAAAATGAGGTGGCCAAAGTATTTATTGATGCTATTAACCAAAATCAATGTTCTTTCAAAAAATATATAATCTTGTTCAAGCAGTTAATGTGTTTATTGAATTAACTAATCATAAATGCTTCTGATGTTAATTATTTTGATGACTTCTAAAACCTAGCGTTAAGTAGCTATGATTCATTTAACGCTATAATGCAACTCCCAGTTCAATTTTTGGTTATTGTCTACTCCACGTACAGGGTGTTGAAAAATAACTCCCTCTGGTCTCAAGTATAAATTTAATTGTGAATGTAATCAAATGGTATTCTCTTTGAATTTATGTATTCGTTGATGATGTATCTCATCAAATTCATTTTGAAATTTATACTTGAAACTAGGGCTTTTTTAAAACATTCTGTAAACTATTTTAATGAAATTAGGAATGGCTGTCAATCGTTTGCCGTTTTTTCAAATATTCAATCACAGTTGATAATTTTATCATCAACTTGAAAAACATTTCATTCTTGAACTATATTTTAAATTGGTTGATTGCAATATACTTGTTATTCTCTAAATCGTACTCTCTATACATTTGATTGCATTTTTCTATGAGTACCAAGCTATTGAGATTACATGAGTAGAAGATAAATTTATAGTATACAGTACACCGATACTGTTTAGTGGATATTCCATTACATTCAGTTAAAATCTGTGGTATATATCAAACAGAAGGTCAACATAACTTCCTTCGAACCACTTGATTGCAAGTTCAAAATAATTCAATTGCTTATTATTGTCATGATCATGAATTATGGCATAGTTGGCGTACTCACAAGAATGCATCAAGAGAAGAAATAGGCAACCGTTGGATTCAATTGGTATTTTCTGTCATCTAACCAAATCAATGGATTTGATGTATATAGATCTGGTGAATATATGTATCTTGATGCATCCATATTCTCCATTGAAATTTTAATTTAGATTCTTGTATTAAACTTGAAAAATAACTCAAATATTATGAGAAACAGCAGTTCCGCTATGTGTTTTTGCTTCGATGATCGAATTTGTAGATCCATCTCTTGTAATGGTTGAAGTTGTTGATGTAGATAATAACTCGTAAAGTGAAACACAATCCGCAAGTGAAGTATGAAAGTTGTATCTCTATGGTAGATTTGAAAACATTTACAGCCAGTTTCACGAAAATCCTTTGAAATTAACAGCCGTAAAATGATGTCATCTAACAGAGGCAATGCAACGAGAACTAATAAACGATTCTGAAATCGATGCAATGACGTCAATTTAAGGTGGTTGAATTTAATTGTATTTTCGTGCAACTGGCCGTTAGAATGTTATAAGGTTTAACAGTGTTCAACGTATCTGACGATGTGTACCATTAGGAAACGGCTTTAAGTATACACTATAACACATCGTTTGTGAAAAATGCTTTCATTTTCAACTTATCGTACACTAGAAGTTGGCGCTTACATTGCATAGTGGAGAAACTCTCATAGGCTGATCCACCCATAGTTTCACAGGAAGGAAATCCCATGGCTATGAAAGATGAAACAGCAGTTGATAAGAACTACTGTACTTCTACTCACTGTTATACATCCGAGAGCGGCCCTAGCGCTTGTAAATTACCCGTCGCCGAATTATTAGTAATGTACTAAACTTTTTACTTATGTTATGCTAGAACGTTTTTTTTAATAATTAACAAATTTATAGTAATCGCCTCATAACTTGACACTCTCAATCATAGACCTCTCATAAAATTTACAAGTAGGCCTACTCATATCGTACAGTGGAATCTGATTTTACAACATTTAGGTACCTAGCTCGTAAAGAGGGTATTTTTTTCTTGAATTATTATAAATCTTGAAAGTCTTAAGAAACATACCACTGGAGATTCATTTATCTGTGAGTTATTAAAAAAGTACTACATATTTATCTGTCTTAAAAAATTGCACTACAAAAAAATTAATCAACTTTGTCTATCAAATTTTTTAATTGTAGAAGAGTTTTTCAATAATTGAGTATCTTATCCGTTTGAAGCAATCTTTCCAACTGAATATCTTCCACTCTCCACGGCAACTGCGAAGTTACTTTATTAAATTGACATTATGTAGGCCTATATCTGAATTACCAATCGATTTTTTACTAGTTTCATAGGATTTTTTCACATAGATTCATATTGGATTTTTTCCGTTTGTAGTTTCATTTAATACAGATACATATTAGTTTTCTTTTACTATGTGGTATCTATTGATACAGTTTATTTTTTCCTATTCGCTATTATTCAATGTCCTTATTAGTATTTTACAGTATCTATTAATAAAGATTCACTTGACATAGTTTGACTTTCAATAATCGAAAATCTAGAGCTAACAAACAGCCTTGGAAGGTGAGCAGTGTTGGCCAAGAGCGATCAAGTTGGCTTTGGTCGGTTATTCTGGGCCGCGACTGTGCCCTCACCACTTGGCAAAACACCAGAAACGAAAATAAATCCAGCCAGCATATTCATAAAACGGCAACCGCTGAAATCCACTCTCGGATTCCACCAGCTGCCGGGCACATTTATTTCTTTTCAAAAATAAATAAAGCTTATGTTTAATTCACAATAAATACTTAAATTATATTGTACAACTATGTACACCAGATTTTATTCTTTACATGAACTGACACTAGTAGTTTTGGATCCTCCTTTTTCAATCACAAATCGTCTTGACAGCTTCGATAACAATTTACAGCTTTTTGATCAATTTGCCCTCTATTCACAATCGCGGTTCCAATCTATTTGAAATATTATAGACGTTGATTACTCCTTTGGAATGAAGAGAAGCATTTCGTTACTAACAATAATTATTGGAACCATGTACAAATTCTTCTTACACGTTCCTATTTTAAAATGTTCATGTTTTTTAATGTTGTGTTACACAATAACGGCCATCAAATTTATCCCTTTCAACAAAAAAATATGAATTTTCTATCATAAATTTGCAACTTGTTTTAATGAATCATCATTATTTTATCCAGAACAGACGTTTAAACTGTTGCAGTTGAGATCTATTGAGAATTTCCAATTGCTCGGTTTTAAAGTTTTTTTAGATTTTTTTTCAGTATTTTTCAGATATTTCCTACTTTGGTATTAAAAATGATATGAATGACTAGATAGTGATTACTAATCGTTTCAGATAACATCCACCTACTTTTACATTCTTTCGATCGTTTTTCATTATTTTCGCTCTCAACCATTGACATCTAATAAGTAATTTATTTTTACAATCAACCATTGACATCATATAATGGCTGTATCTCGTTAGATGTCAATGCCCTCAACAATTACTGTCGAATTTGTGAATGGTCCCCTCCGATGGCTAGACACAACGCACTAACTTGACTACGGTACTGATAGTTTTCACGGCGGTGGCAGACGAAATAATCTTTGGCAATGACAGAGTGGAGGTGTTGCTTAGAAGAGGAAGGTCTTGATTTCGTCGTAGAGAACAAGCACAAGAGCGCCACCGGTTCCACGGAGCACGTTGCTGAAGGCTCCCTTGAAGAAGGCGCCGCCGCCCTCTGACTTGTAGATTACAGACCAGCAGTGAGCGGTGCTCTTGTAGATGACATCGGCTTTGGAGCGACCCGACTGCATCATCATACGCCTTCGCACCGTGTCGAATGGGTACGACACAATACCGGCCGCTGTCGTTACAACCTGGCCAAACAAAACACAACATCAATGAAAACTGTCGATTCTAGTTGAAATATAGCAGAATAGGTTGTCGAATTCTGTAAAGGAACAATTTAACAATACTTATTTATCTATTAAAACAAGTACAAATAATTTAAAGGGAGGAAAACAGAGATACAGTATGTTTTATAGATTGAAATGGAACAATTCAAAGAGTACTCAGTGCATTTACTGTATCTATTCAAACAAGTACAAATAACAACAGTGTGTTTTGTGTCCAAAAAATTGTTTTCCTAAATTTGATAAATATTTCAAATGAATATCAAATAAATACCTTTGTGACGTTTGAGGTAGGTAATTTGTTGGTTAAAAAAACATTAACTGCAGTCTGGCGAGAGTGAATGCATTATGTGAATGAAATTGGGTGTAGAATAAGCGGAGCATGAGGAGAGATGGTTTTACAGTATTAGAGTCGATAGGTGCACAATCTGTATGATGAAATATAAAGTATGCATCTGTATATTGCATTGTAAATTTCAATTTTTGTGAGAATTTATGTTTAAAATAATTTTATTTTAAAATAATTGAATTTAATGCCAAAGTCAGTTTAATTTTTGGCATTAAGTAAACAGTATTTCTGGAATAGATGGACGTGACTTCCAAAATTAATTCTAGATTAATGTGGACGTGGCTTTCACAATTAATTCTAAATTAATATGGACGTGGCTTCCACAATCAACTATGACCATAGTATGGACGTGACTTCCATAATTAATTCTAAATTAATATGGACGTCCACAATTAACTATTACCGTAGTATGGACGTGACTTCCAAAATTAATTCTAAATTAATATGGACGTCCACAATTAACTATGACCATAGTATGGACGTGGCTTTCACAATTAATTCTAAATTAATATGGACGTGGTTTCCACAAGTAACTATGACCATATAGTATGGACGTGACTTCCATAATTAATTCTAAATTAATATGGACGTGGTTTCCACAAGTAATTATGACCATAGTATGGACGTGACTTCCAAAATTAATTCTAAATTTATATGGACGTGGCTTCCACAATAATTAATTGTGGCATCCCATTCCCAGTCTCTTTTTATTTCAAATAATAATATGGACGTCCAAAATTAACTATGACCATAGTATGGACGTGACTTCCAAAATTATTTCTAAATTAATATGGACGTGGCTTCCACAAGTAATTATGACCTTAGTATGGACGTGACTTCCAAAATTAACTCTAAATTTATATGGACGTGGTTTCCACAATGAATTGTGACCATCCCATTCCCAGTCTCTTTTTATTTCAAATAATAATATTAAGTATAATGAATTGAGTGGAGTGTGTGCTGACCTGGGCAATACCCCATGAGATGAGGAAGCCGGCCTCTTTGGGGTTGGGAAGCATTCCCTTGGCGGTGTCGAAGCAGCCGAAGTAGGAAGCACGGTAGATGATGATGCCCTGCACCGACACTCCGAATCCTCTGTACAGACCGACCAGACCGTCGCTCTTGAAGATCTTCTTCAGGCAGTCGCCCAGACCGGTGAATTCACGTACGTCTTTCTTGCCGACATCGGCTGCCAACCTGAAAACATCACCCACTTTCAAGTTTCTCATTTTATAATTCCTCACAATTAAATAATTGTCATTCAACTACATAAAAGCTTCTCTTTGTCATTGTGTTAGAAATTTACTGTTAAAAAATGTTGGTTGAAAATGGCAGGTAGAATATTTCATTCATTCATTTCATCTATAAATAAATATTTGAATAAATTCATATTAATTTTTTCTATACTTTTAATATTTCTATATTGTTATCTTTTTCTGTTTTTTAATCTTTCTCTATATTGTAAACCTTTTCTATATTGTAATATTTATCTGTTTAGTAACTGTAATCCTTTTCTTTATTGCAATCTTTCTCTAAAGGTACCGGTACTGTAATCTTCCTATTGTAATAATGTTCTATATTTTAACATTTCTTTTTATCTATTATATCTATTTATCTCTAGATATCTCTTCATTGTTATCTTTTTTCACGTTTTCATCTTGTTCTGTAATCTTTCTCTTCATTGATATCTTTTTCTATACCGTATTGTAATCTTTCTCTATCTATAGTGTTATATTTCTCATATTTCAATCTTTTTCATATTGTAATTTTATTCTTTATTCTTATCTTGTTCTATATTGTAGCCTTTCTCTTTATTGTTATCCTTTTCTCTATTGGAATCTTTCTCTACATTGTTGTCTTTTTATATCATAATCTTGTTCTGTATTGTAATCTTTTCTCCATTGTAATCTCTTTCCTTATTGCAATCTTGTTATATATTGTTATATTTTTCTATATTGTAATATTGTTATACATTGTATTCATGTTCTATATTGTTATATATTTCTAAATTCTGTATTATTTTCTAATACTGTAATCTTGCTCTACATTGCAATCTTTTTCTATACTGTAATCTTCTTCTATATTGCAATCTTTTTCTAAATTGTAATCGTTTCCTATACTGTAAAATCTTTCGCTTTAGATGCATGACTTCCATATAGCTTTTCTTTGTTGACTTTGGAAAATCTTTTTTTTGTTGACTTTGAAAAATCTGTTCTTTGTTGACTTTGAAAAAGCGTTTCTGTTGTTACCTGGTTCTGGCGAAGTCAAGAGGGTAGACGAAGCAGAGTGAAGTGGCTCCGGCAGCACCACCGGAAGCGAGGTTACCAGCAAAGTACCTCCAGAACTGGGTGTTCTTGTCGACTCCGCCAAGGAACACCTGCTTGTACTTGTCCTTGAAGGCGAAGTTGAGCGCCTGTGTGGGGAAGTAACGGATGACGTTGGCCATGTTACCACGCCAGTAGGCGGTCACTCCCTGCTCCTTCGGGATACGGATGAAGCAGTCGACCATGCCTGCAATACAACCACACAAATACAATTGAATCTATCATGTTTATCTATTTCTATCATCTATCAATTTTTCGATTTATTTTCGAAAAAAACAAGTTCACCCCATGCAGCGCAAAGTGCCGCTCACTTGAATTTTCTGAAATTCTTAGTTTTAAATAGTTGCTATTTTGACTATTTACAGCTGGCTGCAGCTCAGTCATACCAAAGATAATTTAACTATAGTACTTATTAATTAATCAATCTAAGTAGGTAGTCAATTTGTCTATGGTCATACCAATGAAATCCTACCTTGAACAGTATACTATTTTATAGTCACTGTAACTTACTACTTAAAAAAATCCTTTTCTAAGCTCTATCTCTATCATTATCAATGTTATTGTTAATTTTTTGCGTTGAAGCTGCTTAATTGAGCAGAGCTCTTGCAGCATGCAACACATGAAGTTGTGGTAGTTCTATCCTGTGCAGGAATTGCTTCTATTCCCTGATAGCTTCACAGCATTCACCTAGTGTGTAGGAAACTCTATCTACCAAGCCTGTGAGTCAGAGTTTTTGATACAGTCTTTGTATCTAAATTTCTTAATGATGTGGGGAGCTGGTTGAAGAACTTCAATTCAGAATAATACGGTCCTCTCTCAAAGTTGTTCTGTGAATTGGATAATAGAGGAGGGAGTTCTTATTTCGGGTGCTATATGAGTTGGGATTAACATTGTTAGATTCAAATCTATGCCCATTCCTCAACAAACAGAACCGCTTCTAAGTACCGGTAATACAGACCAGGAACCTCTCTATGTGGCATTCAACAAACTAACTCAATAGATGTAATAATTTAGTACATTTTGATGCCAACAGTTGGTTTTTGGTTTTCATTATTTTTTTTCCATTTGAAATTATCATTTTTGAAAAGCAAATAGAGCCTGCAGAAATTCAATATTTTATCTTCCTTTCGGTGCAAACCGCATCAAAATCGGTCCACTCAAACTTCTACACGAACTTTCCAAAATCTACTCTACACGGAACCAAACTCTTTTAATATAATTTCAAATAGTACTGCTACTATAGTAATATCTCTACTTTTCAAATAGTAGAGCACAATATAGAACACAGACACACAAGCACAATAATTAGTCTTATTATTTTTTGAAAATTTAGTAACATTTTACAAGCGTTTCTGACTTGTTAAACGAATATTTTCAAAAATTTTATTTGGAAATGAAAGAAGAAATCACAAGAGAGGTTTTGGAGACTTTTGTCAGTACATTTGACTATAATTAATATGATAGTAATCGCTGAGGGGAAACTAGCTTTTTACCATTATTTATGATTTTTTCCCTAATAAACACTCATTTACTGGACTATTTATAAAATTGTTGATTGTACATAAATTCTCATGCATGTAAATTTCAAATGGCATTTTTCTTTATCTGGTAGACTTGGCAATTGAAACAACCAGACAGCTTCAGATGTGAAATTCCTGTTTTAGTTGTGAGTTATTAGCGTTAAATTATGGGATTGGTGATAACATGAAACTTGAAAATACTATGGCCTTGAAAATAGATTATCGTGTTACAAGCATTTGAGTAGGAAATTTTTCAATATTTTTTTACTAACAAGAGTTCACTAAGATAACAATAGATTACTGAAAGCGTAGTACCGTAATGACATTGACGTCTATCCATTAGACATTTCACTAATAAAAAGTACCAAAATGTTTAATTAGATAATAAATAATACTACTGTCTGTATTTCCATGAGTTTTTCAAATGAACACTTTCATCAATACATTATTTATTAATAAAATTAAATGAGGAATTATTATAGTTAGTTTCTGATAGAAGATTAATTGTTTAAAATCAACTTGAAATCGGTACTCATTCTAATTATTTCTCAAAAACAAATTAATAAATGAATCGAAAGGAAAATTAATTGAGTTACATTCTGACGCTTTCAAGAGATAAAAACAGAAATTGCTGCGATTGACTACACGAGAACTAGTCCTACATGTAATAATAATGTAATTCAATTCCATCAATTGACTAAGATTTATTAAATCTAGAATTTTAGTAAGATTATAACAATCCACTCCCCACAATAATAATGTGTCTAATCTTCTTTAGCACTGCGAAATGTTGATCATTTTATTATGTAATCGTTCTATATCAATAGACCTTGAAAATCCATTGATTCTTATGATCAAGGCTTGAAGATTCAATGAAAATGGGAAGATTAATGGCTCTTCACTGATCATTTATTGCCTTCAATATAATATGTAGGGGTAATAAGATATTGCAGTAATAATTCATTTGCTCATAAATTTATAGTCTAATAATTTTTTTGCTGTTTGAAGTTTGAAATCTGTAGTGAAATTACATTACTTATAAAATTAATGTAAGGAAAACTAGTGAGAATGTTGATTGAGTTATAAAACACTGAAGAACAGAAACATGAAAATCTATACTAGAAGCAGAACTGAGCACTGAAACTTTGCCAATGAAATCGTAGGTTAAAAGTACAGGATTTTTATTAGCTTTGCCTGTGAATCTATTTTAAGCAGAGTGTTCTCTGCATATTCTTCAACCAGACGTTTTCTATTCCTGAAAGCATTTCTAGCTTTAATAAAATATACTGAGTATTCCCATCGCAATATATGAATGGCATTGGAATTCACTCTCAATTTGCCTGAGGACAACCAAAAAGCCCATCTATATTTCTTCAAAATACCATTTCTGAGTTTATTATCTATTGTGTACATTAGACTAATTCCATTGTTCCGTACGATTTCATGCATTTTGGCTATTGCAATCAGTCAAATGCAATATTAAAGTTATTAATTTAAATCATTCAGTTTTAATAGTTGAAATTTTCCATTATTTTATTTCAATATGTAATATTGTAGAGATACTACTAATAATTAGTAGTAGATTTAGATTAGATTATTAGTATAGTAGATTTCTAACCCTCCGTTCAATTAAACATTAATTCAGTCCCTTATTTTCAAATAATGTTACTTCAATAATGTTACCTCGGTTATATATTATAATATTCAATTGAAATAAACAAAATAATAATAATGTTTGTTATGAACTGTATGCTATCTAACATAAACTATGATCATATTTTGAAGTGGATGCAGTAACAGAAATTTAATTCAATGGAGCAGTGTTTATTTATAAGACCAAAGAATTTATTCTCCAATCTTGAATATCACAAAAAATTACGTTGATAATGATAAGTCAAAAAATCAGTAATTTTAATGATAGAAAAGATTCATTAATATATTTTGAATTAAATGAACAAAATCTTCACTTGAGGTCAACGGAGGTGACCTCTGAGGTGAAGGTGACACGCTTTATTAAAAAAATGTACAACGTTTATTGTGTTTCTCGTGATTATCATAAAATTGTTATTGTTTTTCTCGATTCACAATATTATTTATTTTATCAGCTTTCCACTACACATGGAAATCTAAAGAAGCGCATCTTGCTTTAAACATTTCAAAAATATTCAAGAACCTCGTCAACATTTGTAACTTACTATTTGTGTAACTAAATTCAGGAATTGAATAAGTTTTGGGCGTCTGTCTTTTTCACTTTCCTATTTGTATTTGATTGATCCAATAAAGATTCAAAGAAAGCTTCAGTAAATTTATCAAGCAAATCATCTGTATTTTCTATAAAAATAGTCCTATCTCATTGGATATTGTACACTATTATTCCTGAATTATTTCTTGAAAATATTTCAACTCAAATTTGCCAATTGGTGAGTTAATAAACGATTTTTCATTCAATTTAAGTCAGTTCTTCATTCATTGAGGTTTCGCAGTACAATGTAGCATTTAATTTCACTACTTTTATCTTCTCCATTTGCTGGGTTTTTAATTGCTGTAAGGAATTTCCACTTAAGCCTACAAGCCTGTGTGAATTTAACAGTATGAAATGTTTTTGTTTCTAATATAATTGAAAAATTGAATCGAAGATAATCAATCAATCCTATTGTATTATAGGCCTACATCTAATGTGTATTGAAGCAGTATTCCAGAGGATATTGATCTCATTTTTTATCAATTGAATTGTGAGTCATAGGTCACCCAGGTACTGGGACGCAAAGGTCATTGACATGGTATGTTCTACTTGTTGACGAAAATTACTCAGAGTTATAATTTAAGGCTTTTCATGTGTCAATAGGTACTATTTTTTAGTTTTATCAATTGATGGAAGGAGAGAAGGAAAAATAGATGTAAAGACAGATATAATATTAAAAGTTCATAATGAGTTAAACCTGCCCTATATGATGAATGGAAAAGTGTAACTTCTTGATTTCTATATGACTCTACTAAATTGGTAAGAGTGATCTTTATATTTAAATTTTGAAACAATATTTTTTCTACCAGTTTTCATGATTTTTGAACGGTTGGACAATAAGCATTCAATTCAATTTGAGACTTGACTTTTTAATGGATGTCGGCCTACTCACATTTCTTCTTTATAAATCCGGACGCGTTTCAAGGCACTGAGCCTCATCTTCAGCGTATACCCAAATAACCTTGAGTACCTGGAGCTTAGTGTTTTGCTCAGTATCCCACTTCTATTAAAGGCCTTATTTGAGGCTCAGCGTTCAAATTCAATAAAAAAATGTAAACATTGAATTTTCGGTAGATAAGATTCATACATAAATTAGCTTTGGATAGAATAATTTTTGAATGATTTCAAGGTACCGGTACCTATTTAATAAGGGTCTTTTCAACGTTTTTTAGGTCTTATTTTCAAGTTCTTGCTCCTAGAATTAATCTATTAAAGGTTCTTAACTTACAGAAACAACATTTTAATGGTCTTGGTTCTCAAATAATAAATTCATAGCTCTCAAAAACAATTTTTATAAAGATCTGGGCTCTCGAATAAGTTTATGATTTTCAAGGACGTTTCCCCGGACGATTTTCAAGGACGTTGACGATTCCCCGGTACCGGTTTATCGACTGTGGCGAAGATACAAAAAAAAACGAAAGATTGTAAGGCACACTTGTTTTTGACTCACCCTTGTAGCGCTGGTCAGCGGTGATCTGCTTGGAAATGTGCTGAACTTGCAAAAGCAGTTTCACTCTTTCGATGGGCGCCACAGCGGTCTTGGAAATGGCAGCCGCCACACCACCGGCCACAAAGTCCTTAGCAAAGGCGACGGGATCAGCAAGAGCCGGCTGCATTTTGGAAAGATTTAACTTAGTTTTCTAAAGTTGAAAAAGGTTCGGTGCGTTGTGTAGCCACTCGCGGTCAAGACGCTTCAACGGAAAAGGAGGATCCTGACTGAGACTTTTTTCGACCTAGCCACTGTCGCCCCACCTTATCGATCCCAACCCGGCTCAGAATAGCACTACATTCCCCCACCACCACACACCGTGCCTCGCCAAACTCTTATCAGTGTGACGTCACACATTGACGCACCGCGGCCGCCAAAAT